>CM046876.1:159292375-160492375 GCA_025667525.1 Glebionis coronaria
CAGGTGCTACTTT
This sequence comes from Glebionis coronaria, assembly GCA_025667525.1. NCBI lineage: Eukaryota > Viridiplantae > Streptophyta > Magnoliopsida > Asterales > Asteraceae > Glebionis > Glebionis coronaria. The sequence goes on from CM046876.1 coordinate 159,292,389, forward strand.
TCACTTAACCTGATTTAATAATATCAAAGATATGTTATACTTTACTATCTGATACAATACTCGTACTTTGATTATCGTATTGGTTTGTTTCTTTTTCATCAGTTGATGCTCTTGTTTATTGAATTCATATTCTTGGTTATTGGGTTCAATTTATGCTTCTGTTACTTGGTCTTTTGGTTCATTTTTGTGTATTCTGGTTCAGTAGCTGCAAATAAAATTTAAAATTAATTACAAAGTAATTTTGATATCATAACATGCAACAAACAAATGAAATTTTGTATTATGCCATGATATACTAGCAAATACATATGCACCATCATACACGTACACACCTGATGCTTAATAACACATTAGACATGTTAGGCTCGCTGACCCCGTTCTCTTTTTAGTCAAAATAACCGATATTGACCCGTCAATGAGTAAAAAATGTTGTTAAATTTATTTGTAGCTCGCTAACCTCAATTAAATAATTTAAGACATAAACCTGAGCTGGGAAACATTACGATGACTCCAAGGCTGTTGTTATCTTTATACGCTAACATCAAAAGAATAATTTAAGACACAAATGATATTCGTTACTTAATACAAACATTTCAAACAATCAGATTTTAATATTTTATATCTAACAAATAGATGCACCAATCAATCAACTAAGATCCCTTTTTCACAAACCTTAATGGACTAATCAACCAATCTAATAGTTACCAGTTTTTGGCATATATTTCATATTTAATAACCATAAGCAATGTTCAATGCATTAATAAAAAACAATGCTTTATCTAATACAACCTCAGTAATATATTTAACAAACATATTATGATTCCATTAGATGCTTTAATTGTACCCTGATGCCGTAATACAATATTAAACAGATGCCGTAATACAATATTAAACTGATGCCTATAATACAATATTAAACCAATGCCTTAATACAATATTAAACTGATGCTCTAATACAATATAAAACAGATGCCGTAATACAATATTAAATTGATGCCTATAATACAATATTAAACCGATGCCTTAATACAATATTAAACTGATGCTCTAATACAATATTAAACTGATGCCCTAATACAACATAAAAGGATACGCACCAAACAAATAGACCGATGCCCCTACCCTAATACGTTACTAAAAGATGCCTTTTTGTAACAACTGATTCTCTCTCTCAAAAAAATTAGGTTACCTATTCTGGGATATCTTTCTAATGTCACTTCTTAAAATTGTTTTTCATAAATTAAACAGGGTGTTTGGAATAAAACAGGATAACTATTTTTATTTTTTCTTGAATTAGCAGAGAAGCAGTTTGAATTGTTGTTAAAATTCCATCCAAACAGCTTAAATACTTATTTTTGGGCAAAATAAGCAGGTTTCGATAAGCAAGTTGTGAACTTTATTACATAGTGGTTATGTTTTACCACTTTATCTAACTTAAAACCCAATAACAATAGACATGACTAAATACTTTAACAAATTGTTCTTTTTTGGTTATATTGTAATTCTTTTTACTACTAAGTTGTTGCTTTTTATGTGCTATTAAGTTACTGCTTTCCTGAAATTAATCTATTTAGTTTACCACATTCTTAGAGTATAACAAAAATATCAATGTGGCATAGTCCTACCATAAACAAAATAAGAACCGAAATTACACATACATGGAACATGACATTTTACTTGCCTTAATAGCACCATCCGGATCAGCAGCCGACAAAACTTCACATGTTTAGAGCCTATTTTTCTCTTAATAGGTGAATCTCTTATGCGGGTTATTACAGCGTGCATGAAGATAACTCGGAAAATACCAGCAAATCCGAATCTTCCATTGCCTTAATACCTACAACCATAGAAACAGAGCTTATAAGCTTGAAATCCAGAGAGAAGTAAAATGATCATGACATACTTCTAGTAATTTTGACGTTATGTTATTTCTCTGAGAAGTGAAGGAAAATTAGATTTTCTTACGGAGGTTAATACATTACTCCTTAAGCTTAAGTCCGCATCTGTAACCATATCAGTGTTAGACATTATTCATCCTTATATGGCGGCAACAACTAAATTTAATATGTTTCCCTAATAAATGATGTTAAGAAGCGCCAACTTGTGATAATGTACAAATATCATTGAGGCATTTCATCAAACATATGGTGTACAACTTTCTTAAACACGGTTTCATGCATTATTTTTGTAAAATTTGTCCAACCTATTGTAGAATAGATGATGATATGATTATAAACATTTAATAAAATTTCAAAAATCATTTAAATGTTTGATTTAAATTTTGAAAAATAAAAAATACGATGTGTTCAATCCCTCCAAGGATACCTAATAGCTACTAAAACTTTGTATACCACTATTGTAATCTAGTCGAGAAAAGTCTAGATCACATATAATGCCTAAAAAACCTTGCTTCGCACTGGAAACATTTGGTGCTTACTATAGACCCTAAGCATACCTTGGCGATGCTCAAAAACGATGCCTACTATCTAATGATGAACTTCCACATACCACTATAGAGACACTACAATGACTGACGATTCCCTAATTCGTTCACTGATTCACTAATTATATAAACAGATGCCCATATATTTCTAATGATTCACTGTTAGTATAAATGGATACCCTATTATCACCAATGATGCACAAAACATTTAAAAGAATACACTGAACATTTAAGTTAGGGCACAATAAATATAAACTAATAAAAATAACTACCTTCCGAAAAACTTTCGCTGACTTTCGCCATCAAATAGCTCAAATTGACTATAACCAAACGGTGACACATTATCCAATATCATCATTCTCTTCTTTTAATTTTGAATTAGAAAATTTAATATCAGAGAGTTCGATTGGAGGGAGGTGGGGCGTAAGTGCTAGCTTGGTCGTCGGTGCCGGAGGTAAGCTACGACGTAAGTTGGTCACGATAGTGGTTTGGCCGCTGGGGACCAGAACCGTGTGATGGTGATGGTGGATTGGCCGATGGTGGTGATGGTGGATTGGCTGATAGTGACCAAATCATACGGTTGTGATGGTGGATTGGCCGATGGTGACCAAATCAATGGTGGTGATGGTAGATTGGCCGCTATTGACCGGATAGTATGGTGGTGATGGTGACTGGACCGTATGGAGGTCCTGATAATAAAGAACGGTGTTTTTAGGTTTATTTTGTGCGTTTTTCAGTTTATTCCCTTGAAGTTTCAGACATTTTCAAAATCTATCCTGTAATTTGTTTTTTAAGTTTTCTATGAAAGTAAGGTTTTCTCTAGAACCCATCCCTATATCTATACTACTTTATAAAGCATTTGGGACCTTCTTAAAATAGAAAGGCTGAAAATTCAGACTTTTTTTCCTACTAAATAAAGCAAGTTGTTGATATCTTCATCAACATTATATATTATAACCTTTTCTAACAACCTTTTTGTAACAAACTTTTTTAACAACCTTTTAAAATAACATTTTTTCTTTTAAATTGAAAAATCTTTTTATTTATTTATTATTTTTCTAATCTAATTTCACTATATTTTTAAAATCTTGTGCTTTTTAATTCGATATCCATCTTGATATATTTTTATAACTTTTATTCTTTTCCAATTTTAGTGGGTTTTTTAATTCGATTTTTTATAATTTTAACAATACAAACTTAATGGATAAGAGATTAATATTTGTTAGCCTAAAAAATATATATGAGTACTCGCCGCCGCATTGCGCGGGTCCATGCTAGTATATATATATATATATATATATATATATATATATATATATATATATATATATATATATATATATATATATATATATATATATATATATATATATATATATATATATATATATATATATATATATATATATATATATATAAAAAATCATGGTGTATATATTTTTGAATGCAAAATCAGACCAACGGTTTCAACCGGGAACCAGAGTGACCGTTGGTTCGGCTCGACAATTATATAAAGTTACAAACCTTCAATTACCGTTTTTTAAGATGTCGTTGTAACAAAAATATAAAATTAAAAATGTTGATCGAAAATTATGTTACATGGTACCCAGTGGCGGAACCAGAAAGTTTGAGGAGTGGGGGCAAATTTTTTTTTTTTGGACGATAGTCGTTGTATACACTGAAATAAAGATACAAATATAAGGTTTTTACATTATTTTTTTTTTCGGGGGTAATTTGAAGGTTTTTACATTGTTTTGTTTTCGAGTGGGGGGCAATTCGATTTTACGATGGGGTGCACTTTAATAAAATGATCTTAAATTTTTTTTTTACACTAAAATTTAATTTTTTTTTACGAGCCATGGGGGCGCCGCCCCCCGCACTGCCCAAATAGTTCCGCCCCTGATGGTAACCGCAGCTGCAACGCGCGGGTACCCGCTAGTATATACTAATGCAAGTAACAGTGTCTTGTGAATTGTGTATTTTAATGACTGATAAAAGTCTGAGGTCCATTTTGGTGAAAACAAATGTTTTGGGTCCTCTGCTAAAAGACGAAGGTATATAATGCAAGTAACAGTGTCTTGTGAACTGAATGACGAAGGATTGTATTTATGATTGAATTATTGGTATTGAGTTATACGTAAATTAAGAAGCTCACGTGGCAACACTTGTTCCATACGACGAAGTTACGGTTCCTGATTGCATGCAGCTAAAAGACTATTAAGTCTTGGTCTTGGTCTTCGCTTTCACAACATTTATATATTGGTTTATGATCAGGAAAGCATTTTTAGATCACAAAAACTAATAGCATGTTGTTTATAATTGTATGTGCTATTTTTGTCCCGTTTGGCTTTGCGTCCATAGAGGCAAATTGTCTTCCTCCCAAAGAAGGTATATAAGATTTATTCATAATGTGTGCTTCGCTAGATATATGTTTTGTGGTTTAATTACGGTACCTTTTTTGGCAGTGAAAACATTGCGGGTGATCGGAAAGACATTGGGTTATAAACTATGGGATTTCAAGGAGGATCCATGTACTGGGTTCACGGTTGTCAATAAAACACACGAAGCTGATGTGGTTTCTGAGCGTAAGGTTATTGATGATATGGTTGTTTGCAGTAGCGAACCAAATGCTACGATATGCCATGTCGTTGCTGTGTAATTTTCTGTCCCTTTGTACTTGAAAATTACAGACACTTGCCAAAAAAGCTTATAGTTCGATTTAATGTTTCTAAACTTATTCAGGTCTTTATCATAACGGGATAGCTACACTGAGTTAATCAACAACTAACGACATCAAGTTGATTAACAACGTCGTCGACGACTATAGCTAATGTATATATAAGATATGTGCCGAAAAAAATTTAGCTAGTTCCCGTTTAAAAGTATATTGTAAGCTATATATTTCACACGCACCATAAACCTCTTAATTAACATTATATGAGTATTGTACTAGATTACTACCCTAGTTAAATTTGGGGACAAAATTTGGACCATATCAAATAAGAACAACAAAGTTTGAAAATCCAAAAGTAAAAATACGCGCACCAATTGTTATTTTTTTATCATTCACTAAGAGAAAAGCCCTTCACTTGTGTCACCTCAGCGCCACATTATCTCAACTAACCAAAATAAAAAACTAACTAAAAACCCACTCACTCACAACTAGTCTCTCTCCTCTTCACTTGGGTCCCACCACTCACCATTTTATTTCTTTTTTCACTTTTCACACAAAATAAAATTTATTTCACTTAAATAAAACATTACAAATACGGAAATAAAAATTACAAATACGGAATAAAATTAAAAACGATACGATACAATACGGTACGGTTCGACGGAATTTAATCGGTTTCGGGATCCGAATCAGATTCCGATAAAATACCCCACGATCTCTTGATGAATTCGCGTGTCTTTTCCCACTTGTTCTGCTTCGCCAACTCTTGTTTCTCCCGTTCTTCTTCTGCTAATGCTTCACGTAATGCTTGTTCATCATTAAGCAGTTGATATTCTTGTGCCTCAGTAAGACGGAACTCAGCAGGTACCTGGTATTCTTCAACAGGGCTCTCTGGTTGATGAATAGTAGGAACGGATGATTCACCCATCGTGTTTGGGTAAGGTTGTGGAGGGTAAGGTTGTGGAGGGTAAGGTCGTGGATGGATTGTCTCTGGTACCTTTTCCGGTGTCGATGGGTTGCTTCGAGTAGCTTTTCGTTTGTTTTGTTTCTTGTTTGCATGTTAAATATAGCTGTTGGAAAATTCAAATTTAAACATACCCGTTGGAAAATTCATTACTGAAATTAAAATTACAACATAGAAAATAAAATAACATTACTGAAATTAAAATAACATTATTTAAATTAAAACTAGAATACCGAAATTAAAATTCTCTAATCCATTCTTTTTTAGAATCCATTTGTTTTTCGATTTTAACGTCTTCTTCAACCAAAGCATCATGTATTTCATCGTCTTTGTTCGATTCCTTTTTCAAAAATTCGATTATCTGATCATGCCACTCTTTTGGAATATCCTTGCATTTTTCACATGCCTCCTGCAGTTCAAATTTAGGATGCACTTTCAAATTTGAGGGTTAAATCAATAATCGCTTTCTGTCGAATGTTGTCTTCCTTAATTAGTTTAACAACTAATTTTTTTATTTGATCATAAGTGTGTGGAGCCGAACAAGTCATTCTAGTAGTATTTTTTTGATTTTAGGGAATGAATATGATTGTTAAAATTGTTAAATGGGGGAGAGTTTATATAAAGATTAAGAAAAAAAAATAAATTTAAATTCTAACCGTTGAGAAACGGTTTAAAAACGATTGGGCCCCACAAATCTTCACTTTTCAGCTCGTTGAAGTTTGGCGAATTGATCACGGCGAGGGGTGGGTGTCACGGCGAGCACCGGCGAGGGTCCCTCGCCGTGACACCGTTTGCTCTAAGTAAAGTAACGATCATGTTTTACAAAATAAAGCAATGATAGTATATGAACAACGTGATACGAAGGTGACCATGGTGACCGGGCAAATGACCAAGGAAGAAAGCAGATCTGCCATGACACAAAACTAACGTCCAGGGAAGGAATTAAGGTTACATAACGTGAAGATCTGAGTTTGAGACAATGGTGTGATAGAGTATTTCTTGGTCGTGAGGAAGAAGATGGGCCGTTGGAGAATTTTTTGGGTGTGTTAAAGTGTCTTAAAAACCCATACCCTCATTTCATGGATATCCTCATAATCTTGATCCTATACCAAACATTTGTTTTTTTTTTTTAAGATTTTTACATCCGGACTCAAAAATCTTTTAAGTACAAATGATAAATCACATATTTAAGCCCGTTACATACACCGTAAATCTAATGAACCAAGGAGTCAAAGAGCACAGGGGGAACTCATGTTTCAGTTTTACCAAGTCTTTCTATAGTTATGGTCGAGTATAGAGGAAGCCCATATAGGAGTCATGCACCCACCTGTCCCTCTACTCCCGGCCTCCGCCCTTGCGCACACTGATTTTACATAAAGTTACGGCTTCCTTTTCAATATTGAATTCCTAGTTAAAGATATAAAATATTTCTATGGATTGGGAATTAGCTATTAGTTGAAGAACGGTAGCGTTTATGTTTGAGAAGCCCTAAAAAACATTATTGCCAATAGTGTTGTTGCTGAGGAAACACAACATTGGTGGAGCTAGTATTCAAAACATTCATATTGGATACAGATAAAGTGGTTTGAAAATATGTGTAACGCCCTTTCCCACTAGATCGTGTAATTTCTTTATAGGAAAAACAAGTGATTTTTTTTGGTCTTTATGTCTTATTCTGAACACATGTCTGCTTTAAATACGTATTCTGCAAACGTCGATGATTATAGGTAAAACAAAATGACAGCAACAGCATGTAATAATACTATGCTGTTTATTAATGTTCTGAATTAGAAAAAAAGCTAACTCATCAATTGTTTAGCATCCGCAATCATTTTCATCTTTCCAGTTGTTAACATGAATTATCATATACTTTTTGGTTGGTATGATATCAGAAGTCTTAAGGGACAAAGCCTACCAGGGACTCTCCCACCAGAATTCGCCAATCTTCGTTACCTAAAAAACATGTACACTCCATAATTTTGTTGTTTGTTTATCTAACTTCGATAGTCATACATGTTTGTATTTAGTGGTGGCTGACTTGTGTTTATGATTCCCACAGAGACTTAACTTACAACTTTCTCAATGGTACCATCCCTATAGAATGGGGTTCCTTGGAGCAAGTTACACACATGTACTTCTTTTTATCTATGTATAATCTCTAGCATACAGCATCGTTTTTAAGGAGGTGTTTGGGATTGTGTTTGGAACTATTTTTTAATTGTTGATTATTTGATAATTCATTTTCAAAACGCATAATCTATTTTCAATAAGCAATCCAAAACATCCCCTTAATGTGCAACAGTTGACGTAAGTTTTAAACTTTTACAGTTCTCTTCTTGGGAATCGCATAACTGGATCAATACCAAAAGAACTTGGAAATATCCGCACATTGGTTCAGCTGTAAATAATCTTTCATCTCTTACACCCTTCTATATTTTTTATGCTGCTAAACTCTTTAACTATTTTTTGCTGTTTATAAGTAGCTTCTATTCTATATTTAATAGAATTGTAGAGGACAACTTGATGTCTGGTGTAATTCCCGAGGAACTCGGGAATCTGGCAAACATTGAGTTTTTGTAAGACTTCATGATATTTTGTATTATTGAGTCGTTAGGTTATTTCATTTTTCTGCCGTTTTCATATATGAGTGTTTTATCTTTATTGTAGATTTCTAAACTCCAACTACTTTACTGGCAAGTTGCCTGCATCATTTGCAAGTCTGACCAATATGCAGCAATTGTGAGCACTAGTTATTTATTTATATATTTATTTTTTATTCTTTGTATGATAGGGTATAACAACAGAGTATCTTTTTATCTATTTTCTTCGCAGTCGGATTGGTAGTAATAATTTTTCTGGGAAGATCCCTGATTACATAGGGAAATGGAAAAATCTCTCACATTTGTGAGGCACTTTCCTACTTTTACATTTGCTGCTTCGTGTAGAGCGATTTGCACTGATTAAAGTTTATAAATAACAGAAGCATTCAGGGGAGTGGATTGGAGGGTCCAATACCTTCTACCATTACTCTCTTGACAAATTTATCAGACTTGTAAGTAATTTTTCATATATTATGTCCATTTGTTTTGCTTGAAATTTTTATCAAAGTATCAGTGTTGATTTAATCAAAGAGATACACAGGAGAATCAGTGACTTGAAAGGACCAGACACGTTCTGTCCACCATTTAGTAATAATATATCTATGAAGTACCTGTAAGTTAAATTGTTTATAAATTTTTTATATGTCGTAGAAGATTACTAGCTTTTTATGTAATCCGTTCTAAACAATCTCGCCAGTATCTTGAGGAGTTGCAACCTAATCGGCCAGCTACCAGAATCTCTTTCAAAGTCTCTGAAAGTCGTGTTAGTATTCTAACCTTTCCCTCAAGTTTTCCACGTCATGAACGAAATATCCTGCAATAGAATAAGCTAGACCTCTTGTTGGTAATATGATGTAATGTAGTAAAGAAAAGGAGAATACCAAATCTTTGAGCATATATTATAGTACTAACACATACTAAGAACCATCTTTCTACAGTATAAGACCACAAAATTAACCACAGTATAAGACTCCAAAGTGTGTGAGGTCTCAAGTTCAATTCTCACTAGGTGCAAACAACCTTGAAGTGGCCACGCCAACCTCCTGAAAAGGGAGGGCTTTACCTGGTTTGAGTCTGTGTGGCGGTGGGCTCAAACCCCGTGGATTAGTCGGCCAAGGAGTCGGAAATCACGGTTACCAAAAAAAAAAATAAAAAAATTAACCACATGGCTCAACATCCAGCAACCAAAGTTAAAAGAAGCATCATACCATGCACAATTGATAAACAACTGACCGATGTGAAGATCCGAGGTGATCATTATATGTATCAGGATTATATGCCATATAAAAAACTTTAAGAGAAATGAAATATTAGACCCCTACAAGGGAAGAACACATAATCAAACCTTATAAAGCTCATACCTTTTTTCTGCATACATTTTTGTGTATACCGTTGTCTATAATTCTAGAAATTACAATATAACAAAATCTGATACAATCACTGTTTATGTACTGGTTCAGGGACTTAAGCTTTAATAAGTTCAATGGTACCATTCCTCAAGAGTTCTTCATTGCTCTAAAGAATGCAGAGTACATGTAAGCTTTTCATTCTAGCGGATTGCTATCTGACAAAATTATTTGTTCCACATAAAGTGTCGGACAAACATTATTCCCAAAGCAGACTGATTTAGCGCAACTTGTCATTTTTAACTTTTTAGCTATCTTACTGGAAACTTGCTTTCTGGAAGTGTGCCTGCTGACTGGAAGCTTCAACAAGGAAAGAATATGTAAGTTTATCTAGTGTAAAACTTGTACATGTAAACAAAGAGGGCCACACTTGGTTCTATTGATTGTGTTGAATGCAGTGATATGCTTTGTGTTGGGTATCTAAATAAACTGCTATTATCTGTGAATTGAACACTTGATGTGATTTTGCACCGTAGCACACTATAACAAATATTTAAGTCAATTCTACACCTTTTTATCTGGGCATATCCACTAAAAGTGTAAAGGATCGTGAACTTAATTTAGGAACATGCGTATGGCAATGTGTTGTGGACTTAAAATTTGCGTGCAAAAACCAAGTTAAAAAGTAGTTTATACAAACCCAACGGATACTAAGTCGTGTCAAGCCACAAGCTGGGTGAACTCACTTCAAAAAGCTAGCTTGTAAAAAGAGGGACACCTAGACTTATAACCACCAATTAACCAATCATATACTTAGCTGATGTGAGATCGCAACAATACGGTTTTTAAGAGCTAGCGTCTTCGTTGGTCACGGCTATGATGGTCACCGTAACAACCTTCTTTTTTCGGATCCAAGCCACTACTCCATATAGCCAACACACTGAGCTCTTTGGTCACGTTTGGCACCTTTCTTTTTGGGTCCAAGCCACCACTTAGGGTGTTAGAACCTTGAAAGGTAGGGCTAGCTCTAATACGAACTGATACAAACCCATTCCATAGTACGTCGCTTCAAACCACCTGCTAGGTGTAGAATTCACTCAAATAAGTTAGATTATAAATGGAGAGGACACCTAGTCTAATCAACCACCAACAAACCCCATACTTAGCCTATATAGGATCTTAAAAAAAGCCACATGGAATTTGTAATTTGTTGTCTAATATTTTCAATCTCCACCTTTTTGTTGTGGAGTTTTTCCAATTTCTGCATTATTATTTCTTGGGCTAAATTTATTCGTCGCATAGTCTCTCATGAAATAAAAAGTCTGTTTGTTTACTCAGTGAGATATTATTAGCGAACATTGCTATTAGTAATTCAAAGACCACTTTAAAATACAATCTGCCTTGATGATGTGGTATTCGCAAGTAGGGTGCCTAAACTAAAGTCGATGTTCGAGTGAGTGATATGTGGCATAGTCTCACCCACTCATAAGTGTCCTAGTCACACATGATAAGATACTATGTATTTGACAGTATCTGGACTTTTATGTTGGACATTACAAATGCAAAAGCACGGGATAAAGCTATTATAGGAAAGTACTGAGTAAGTACTAGTATAAAAAAGCTAACCATATACTTGGTTGTTCCCTAAAATACCTTTTCGAGTGTTTACAAGAATAGAAGTATCTAATGGTAGCTACAATTTTCATGGAATTCTTTACTCTTAAAAAAAGGGGTCACACATGACTACACCCCATATACAGCCTATATAAGAGAATGTTTATCGAGAACAAATGTTAACTACTACTGCATAAATTGTTTTTTCCCTTTCATTTTCATGGGTCTTCCATGGATTTTACCGTAGGAAAAAGGGAGTTGGCATGTGTAATTACTTTACTGGAGTAGTGTCAATTTGGTTAAACTCCAAAGTTAATGTTTTACACAAACTTATGTTATAGGCATCAATAAGTCAGTTATTTTGCTCATTATTCTTTTACATCTATGAATGTTTATGTTAAGAGTCTACTAAATCTAAACACTTGCAACTTGAAATATGTTTAGACCCCTTAGAAACATAAAACCCTGCATTAACTTTATGCGTTTGTATAATTTGTGATGAAAATTTGCTTTAGCGAATGATTGATGTGATGAGTTTTCTTGCAGTGATCTGTCGTACAACAATTTTACACCTGAATCCTCAAGTGACTTAAGGTGTCATAAAACGTAAGATCAACTGATTTACCTTTTTTTAGAGTTTTTGAGACCATCTAAATGTTGATGTTTATGTTGTTTCTTTTAGAAATCTGTTTGCTTCCTCTTCAAAGGATAACATTTCGTAAGTTTCTGTGCCATGAAATCTTTAATCCAACTGTAGATTTAGACAACATTCATTTATGTGTGACATACTCTTTCTAAAATGTTTGTACCAGTAAAGAGGTCTCATGCGTGGGGAATGTTGATTGTGCAACACGTAAGTTAGAATTACATGTTATTTCTCATAAGCTGATTAATTGTGATTTGTCAATTCTGATTCAGCGTACACTTACTTCATTTATGATATTCACGAATTGAAGAGATTCATTAATGATGGGTAGACTAATCTTTCCCTTTGTCTTGTTAGCTTTTAGCGTTTATGCCGTTTCTATATCAACACTCGTTGAACAGCAGAATTTTAAGTTAATGGGAACCCCAGTTTTTCCATTTGGTTTCAACATGGTGTATTTCCATATAATATGATGCGGAGAAATGTTTTTTCTACTCTTGTATTCTGTTTACAAATCCCCCTTTTCATTTGACTGAAGTTGTTGAAAAGTCTAGTTTTCTCTTTGGTTTCCAGTATCATGGCCTTCAAGTACAAGCTTTAGATTACTAATCCTCCAGTAGCTGTCTAATTGTCAATGGTTTGGAGGCTTTTCTTTTCTGCTGTTTTGTTTCTTGCTTCACCTAATTTTGTGCGCCGGTTGGAAATTCTAAGTCGTCCATTTATGATCGGTTGGATCATCGTGATAGGTGTAGTGTAGTTTCAAGACATATATATCTACACTCTGACTGGAGGAAGTCGTCATAGAATTCCGTCCCTACATGGAGATTTATATAATTGACCCTGTTAATAATCGTGCGCTCCATATATGGGCTAAGGCTGCTATTATCTTGGCTCTGATGTATTAATGCATACATCATAATATAATTTTATATGCAAGTGATTGTTTTACTATGTCAGTATTTTTGTTTTGGCTAGCATCTTCAATGTTTTAATGTTATGTTGCTACTACATTAGATTCGTCCTCCTTGTATATCAACTGTGGCGGAAAGGCACTATGGGATGGAGATAAGAAGTATGAAAGTGACTTGGAACAAGGCGGTGCTTCCTATTTTTCTTCAACTGATAATCGATGGGGATTTAGCAATACTGGTCATTTCTTGGGTGCGAATACTACAAACACTTTTTTGACAAATACTTCTGGGGTTCCAGTGAACATCTCTGAATTGTACACAAGTGCACGAATTTCAGCCTTATCTTTGACTTACTACGGGTTCTGCATGCTTAATGGAAGCTACATTGTAAGCCTTCACTTTGCTGAGATCATTTTTACTAAAGATAAATCGTATAGAAGCCTTGGGAGGCGTGTATTTGATATATACATTCAGGTGAGTCCTCGTAGCTTTTTAAAGATGGTATATAAAGATTAAGTGTTATTTCTGAATGGGTACTTCCATTCTGGTAGCTTAATTGTTGGTTATAAAATGGTTGGTGCTATGTCAGGGTACGCTGGTTCAAAAGGATTTTGATATCAGTGATCAAGCACGTGGTATCGGGAAAGTGATAGTGAAAACTTATACTGTCGATGTTACGAATACTTTGGAAATTCGACTCTATTGGGCTGGAAAAGGAACATTCTATATCCCACGTGCAGGAGTATATGGTCCTCTTATTTCAGCTATTTCTGTCAATCTAAGTAAGCTAATTTGTTCATATCATGGGGATCAAAAACCTGAAACCCAGAGAACCAGTCTGGGCTTTTAGATCAAAAAATGGATGGTCCATATTGATTCTATCACATGTGATTTCAAAGTTTGGTAAAATCTCAAGGAAATAAAAATTTGACAAATATTTATCATATGTAATTTAAAGCATAATTACATGTCATTTAAACGGTCTCAAGTTTTATAATTGTCTTAGTTGAACCTCATCTGGATATGGAATTTACTGTACTACTTTTTAACAACGAAGGTAAATGACCAGAATGACTAAACTCTCTGTTGAAATAAGTTCAGAATGTGCAAATGGATACGTTGTTAATTTTTAACGTTTCTAACATTTGTGGAATGGATTATATTGCTGGATTATCCTTCTAACCTGTTATACCTGTCATTCCACAAAACATGTAGGAAATAAGAAAGGTGTGCCTGTGGGGACTGTGGCTGGAATTGTGGTTGGAGCAGTTTGTTTGATCGCCCTAACTTTAGGAGTTTTATGGTGGTGGGGTTTTTTTGGACGCAGAGATACTATGGAATTAGGTATTTGGTTATTTACATGTTAAACAATATTATTCCAATCAAACACGCCACAAATTGATTTTTTTTTTTTTTTTTTTTTTTTTTGGTAACCGTGATTTCCGACTCATTGGCCGACTAATCCACGGGGTTTGAGCCCACCGCCACACAAATTGATTTGGGTATCTTTGAATCCATTTGACCCATACCCCTTTTAGCAAAACATATTTATTTGACCTGTTAACTAACACAGGTTAGAAATTGACCCATTCTTGAATAAAAGGTTCCAACTTGCTACCTCTGCCGTACGCGTCGAATTTATTTATTTTATCTGATTATTTAACACGATCCAATTACATTGGTCGTTCATCAGAGCTAAATTGCTACACCGTCACATTTACATTGAGACAACTCAAAACTGCAACAAACAATTTTGATGTTGCAAATAAGATTGGAGAAGGTGGTTTTGGCTCTGTATACAAGGTATTGATAACCTTCTTAATATATAATACTGACTGTGTTTTCTACTAGGCTGATAGTTAGAAATATCTATTAATGTAGGGAGTATTGCCAAATGGCACCTTGATAGCTGTGAAACAGCTCTCCTCAAAATCAAGGCAAGGAAATCGGGAGTTCATGAATGAATTAGGGATGATTTCTGCTTTGCAACATCCAAATCTTGTGACGCTGCATGGGTGCTGTATCGAAGAAAACCAGTTGTTACTTGCTTATGAATACATGGAAAATAATAGTCTTGCCCGTGCCTTATTTGGTATTAAATATACTTTCTCATTCATTAATTTTTCTCAATTTTCATAAAATTTGTAACCCCTTTTCTCCAGAATTTGCGCTTTGACTATTGTAATCCTCAGGTATGGGTGGAAAATAGGTCGTTTGGGTAATGGGTGAAAATGGGTTATTTTTAGTTGGTTCGATAATATTCTAATTATTTAAAAAAAAAATTGGCCTTTTGGTGAGGTCAAGCCTGTTTTTACCCATGTGTCATAAATAAATTGGTTGAAATTGTGATCTATATCCCAAGGAAACAAAACCACTTGAATACCTAAAATAAGCTTATGGTTTTGATGAATTATTTCAACCTTGTGGATTTAAGGGCCTGAAGAATGGCAGTTGGAACTTAATTGGCGAACTAGATACATAATTTGTGTTGGTATAGCGAAAGGGTTGGTGTTTCTCCATGAAGAATCAAGATTAAAGATCGTCCATAGAGACATCAAAGCCACTAATGTCCTGCTTGATAAGAATTTAAACGCCAAAATTTCTGATTTTGGTCTGGCTAAGCTTGATGAAGAGGACAACACCCACATAAGCACCCGTATTGCTGGAACTTAGTGAGTATATACCCTCATTTACACATGTTCTTCATAATTTCTTGCAGCAATCACAGTAGAGTTAGTCCTATGTTCTTCAAAATTTCAGTGGATATATGGCTCCTGAGTATGCAATGCGTGGTTACCTTACGGATAAAGCAGATGTCTACAGCTATGGAATTGTCCTTTTAGAGATCGTGAGTGGGATGGCTAACACTGTCGACAGGACAAAGGAAAATCATTTTATACTTCTTGATCGGGTAACTTACATGAACCTTTGGGTGACTTTCAAGTTGTTTGACCTTATCAAATATCAACGAGAAAAATTTGAATTGTTACCCGTTTGACCAGTAGAAATGAAAACCAAGATATTAAGGTTAATGGGTCACAAGTTATTTATATGAAGAACTAATATATCTTTCATATTTCCATTGTGTATTAGGCCATTTCATTGAATCAGACAAATAATTTGATAGACCTAGTTGATCCAAAACTGGGTTCAGAATATGACATCCAAGAAATGATGGTGGTTATAAATATAGCTCTAGCTTGCACAGCAATCACTTCAACTGATAGACCAACAATGTCGTCCGTGGTTAGCATGCTTGAAGCAAGAATAGTTCCTCGAGCATTTGCAGTTAAAAAAAGTCTTTCAATGACTGAAATTGACACTGAAAAGTTTATGAAGAAGCTTGAGAGTAAGAACGGGAGCCAAATGCAGGAAATATCAGTCACGTGCAGTAATTCATCAAGCTCTGCTGTTGATTTGTACCCAGAAGAACTTGTTAGTGACTGCTTGCAGAAGAGAGACAATGAGGCAAATAGGTTGTTGTCTTAAAGCACGTGCTTGCAAGTATTTGTCAAGGTTTAATGCTTTGTTTTATAGAAGATGGGTCAATCCGAATGATTTATTACCATAAAGAGACTATGGGCTAAGCATCAATCATGATAATATCTTACATTTGCTTGTCTATGTTAAAATTGTATATACGTGATTTATCCATTTTGAGACAAATCATCATATTATGAATCATTTTTAAGATAACAAAATACTAATATTGATTGTTTGTGATATTAAGACATAGCTTTGTGAATAAGCCATCATAACTTTAAACTTCTTTTTTTTAAGAACAGCAAATGTTCCGATCGATTCGTGCAATGATATTCAAGCGGGCAAAATGTCTTTTTCGAACGCTCGTCGAAAAGCCTTTGGCAGGTTCGAACCCAAGACCTCCAAGGAACCTCTCCCAAAAAACCATTTAGTGGAAACTTGATGGCAAACTGGCCTAGCCGAGTTGGTTCATTATAACCCTAAACCTAATGAACCCTAAGCCTACAACTAGGCTTGGCCAACCATATTGTCTAACACTCTCTCACATTTTGAATGATATTGTCTAACACTCTATCACATTTTGGATGGGAGGCTTATCAGCAGACAAATTGGAACACATATTCAAAGCTCCTTCTTCAATCATCTTCTTTGTTGAGACGAAAATATAATTGTATTTGATGGCATAGTTGTTTACTGCTTGCGACTTCCTTCTTTGCGTGGCTTGTTTTGCCTTTAGGTAGGAGCGATATTTTTGACCAACTATATTTGAAAAATGGCAATGATCTTCGACGAAAAATAAAGAATAATGGCGATTGAGAAAAAAAAATCATTGTTAAATCAACATAATAGGAGATGCTTTACGACGACTAGGGTTTTGTATGCTAGGGTTTATTGGATAAAAAAGGCTAATTATTGAAATCAGTAAAGTAGAAAAAAAATTAAACGAGGTCCCTCTGAATCATCGACAAGTGACCGAGGACCAGGATAACTATTTTGTGATTGGTTGTATCTTGAAGGTTTATAAAGCTCATAACAATTACGTAAAACCCTAAATAAGATCAAAGCACACATAGCGGAATAATTTAACAAAATCATAATTAACAACACATTCATAATTAATCGAGTTAGGGTTACATACCTGTTAGCTAGAGTAAATCCACAAGAACACCACCAAATCGCCAATTAGGGTTTATACGAAAAATACCAAGATATAGTTTATAGTGAAACTATATTACGCTCTTGTACACACGTAATGCAATAGATCAATCGTGAGACTAGCACTAATAAACCGGAGCTTCAACACTTGTGGAATATAGCCAATATCAATAGCCAAAAAACAAACCGAAAACCCTATAAGGGGTGTTTGTTCGATCGGTTCGAGAGAGGGACAAAGAGATGGGATGGATAAAAAATTATGAAGGCTTTGGGTTGTATTTATAGGCTAACAAAAGTTGTTCTCCAAGTCCTAATAAAATTAGGAAACAAAACCCCCTCATGGGCCTTGTAAAACCGGCGGTGGACACCCCCTTGGGGTGTCTTCTGGAACCTTCTAATTCTTTCAAATATTCCATAACGCTCGCTATACTTAACTTTTAATTAACGATCGTTTAAGTTAAGCTCGGTTTATATTTAATAAATATAAAAAATACATTTATTAAATTAATTAATCCTTTACGTATTGTGTGCAATCCCGTAATCCCGAGTTCGATCCTATCACACGACTATTTAATTTTATGTCCATAAACTTTCAGCTCCCACTTGGACAAAATTCGAATATCGTGATTACATTGACTAGCGTCTAGTTACACTAGCAATGTCACTAGTACAACTCGAGTAACGTCTCCTGGACAAAACCTTTTAATGATTCATCATTATTATATCCTTTCATTTCAAATACAACGTTAATAGGATATGGATCTCAGTCATTCCTTCATTAACCATTCTATTTCTCGTTTACGGATATAGCAAGATTACCAAAACAAATTTGGGTGCGGCCACACAAACATCTTACTACTCCCCCGAGGGGCCCAGCCGTATTATACTTCAAAATAATTTGAGAAATCCCATTTTGACTACAAGCGAAACTTACAAACTTTGCAACACTTATGGAAATAACCCTCATAGCTACCAGTTTCGTTTAGCGTTAGGTTATCTCACAGAAACACACTACATTCGTGACAGTTTCCTGGTATCTCGGGTCTAAGGATAACTATTTATGATTTAATTAATGACAAAGATCCATAAAGTAAAATCATATACTTGGGATAAGTCCAATATTTTATTCATCAAATATCATCCAAAATTGACCAATATACTTTCAAGTATACTCTGTCACTATTTTGAATTGTCTTAGTTTAATAATATTCCCATATTATTAATCGACAACGGACATTTAGAACATAACAATTATTCATGGATTAAAACATGTAAAATATGATACAAAATCAAATAACATAAAATAAACGAAACTCGATCTTTATTTCATCAATTCAATAATGTCTTAACATCCTTTATCCAAATACTAATCACAGATTTATTGCATGAAATCGCTAGCTAGTTGCAGCCCAATAGCCTTGGCATGCTTAACTACCTTTGGTCTAGACAAAGCCTTAGTAAAAGGATCAACCACATTATCGTCTGTGTGAACTTTTATTAATTTTATTTCACGAGCTTCAACTTGTCTCGAACGTAGTGATATCTACGTTTAAAGTGTCTGGCGCCTTTTATGACTCTAAAATCATTGGCGAATATAATTGCAGCAGAATTGTCACAATATATATCAATAGATTCTTTAAATGAAAGCATCATCCCAAGATCTCCAATAAGATTCCTAATCCAAACCACTTTTAGTTATGTATATGGCTACCCTTTGAATACCAAAACATTTCTTTTCGTATACCTCAAATACTGCAGAAAATGTTTAACAGTAGTCCAGTGAAGCTTCCCTGGATTCTGTTGGTATCTACTGACCAAGTTCTGAGCAAACGCCACATCAGGCCTTGTGCATCTAACAGCATACATTATAGATCCTACAGCCGAAGCGTAAAGCACCTTCTGCATGTATGCCTCCTCATCAGGAGTTGATGCATCCATCTCATGACTCAGATTATGCTTAACTTCCATAGGTTGAAAACCTTTCTTGGAATTATGCATATCATACTTCTTCAATATCTTATCAATATAAGCATCTTGACTAAGACCAATTAATCGTCTTTTCCTATCTCGATAGATTTTAATTCCCAGAATATATGCAACATCTCCCAAATCCTTCATAGAAAAACATTTACCAAGATAATCCTTAACTTCCTTAAGTCTTGGAATGTTACTTCCCATGATTAATATGTCATCGACATATAAAATTAGGAATACTACATCACTCCCACTAGCTTTGCGATATACACATGTCTCATCACGATTTTGAATAAATCCGAACTTTTTGATTTCTTCATCGAATCGTTTATTCCATTGACGTGATGCTTGCTTCAAACCATAAATAGATCTTTGAAGTTTGCATACGCGTTTTGGATATTTAGGATCAACATACCCTTCCAGTTGTTGCATATAGATTTCTTCATCTAAGCGACCGTTCAAGAAGGCAGTTTTAACATCCATTTGCCATATCTCATAGTCATAGTATGCTGCTATAACTACGAGAATCCTAATAGCTCGTAAGTCTGCTACAGGAGAAAATGTCTCCTCGTAGTCTACGCCAAAAGTTTGAGTAAAACCTTTAGCTACTAAACGTGCTTTATAGGATTGTACTTCACCATCCATGTCGGCTTTCTTCTTGAAAATCCACCTATTTTTCACTACTTTATCATTTTTAGGCGCATCAACAAGAATCCAAACATCATTGATTTTCATGGATTTCATTTCCTCATTCATCGCAACTATCCATTTAGACTTTTCTGGATCAAGCATTGCGGATCGATAGTTAGCAGGTTCACCAAGATCCCCTACTTCCTCCTCATCATCCTCTATGTTAAGACATAGTTTTCTTGGTGCACGTATAGTCCTACCAGACCTACGTGGAGGAATTAATTCTGGTGGAGCTCCCAGAATTTCTGGCTCTATTGGAATTTCTTCGCTAGTATTTTCAGAAGGTAATGTATCTTCTTGAATTTCTTCAAGATCATAATTTCTCCCACTGAATTCTTGATTTACAAGATCATTTTCAAGGAAGTCTCCATACCTAGCAACAATAACTTTGTTCTCAGGCGGATAATAAAAGTAGTAACCCATAGTTTCCTTAGGGTAACCTACAAAGATACATTTTACTGAGCGTTGTTGGAGTTCATCTCCAAAGTCACGTTTCACATACGCCTCACAACCCTAAATCTTTAAATAAGACAAATATGGCTTTTTGCCATGTCATAATTCATATGGTGTCTTATCAACCTTCTTTGTGGGAACCATATTCAGAATACGAACAGCAGATTCTAGAGCATAGTCCCAAAAGGATAAAGGTAAAGTTGTAAGATTAAACATAGATCGTACTATATCCAATATTGTACGATTTCTCCTTTAGGTGAAGAATATGGATAATCTTATGAATCAATGAAGTGGGTTGAAGGTTTCTAGAGAGAGAAACTAGTGAGAGAAAGTGAGAGTGAAATATGTGTTTTATTCAAAATGTGAAAGTGAAACAATCAACAACCAACCCCTTTCCATGGTGGAAAGGGGTATTTATATCCAAGCCATTAATGGGCTTGGGCCGACCCATGACAAGCCCATGGGCCGGTTTCTTACTTAACTAAATAAGCAAACATTAACTATGAGTTATACAACATTAATAATATTGTGGAGTGACCGATACTTCTAATATACGTTAAAAACGTATTTCTAGCAATCTCCCCCTAAGGGAGGTCACTCCACGTTACACAGTTCTAAACCTAGCATACTATACTAAGTCTTCGTTCTTCAGCTCGTAGTCTTTTATTCTTTTCTTTTTGTTGTGAATATGTTGATTTAATCTTTTAGGCTTTGGCTTGAGAGCATTGTTCTTTTGACCAATCACGTGCGATCTTTGCCTTCTTGTGAATCTTGCCTCCTCGTGACTCCATGTTCCACACAATTATGTCTTTTGTTGAATTCTCGAAAGCTTCAGAGTTTGGTACAGCGGAAGACTTCATTTTGTACTTTCTTGAATTTTGCTGAACTTTGATGCAGAAAAACATAAGCATGTGGGAACGACTTCAGCTGGTACACCGTAACGCCACCGTCTTCGCAGCAACATGATAAGACACGAATGAAATGGCTTAGAACATTTCATTCTAAATCGGTAGCGTTTTACCTCCGGTCGGTGAAGACCGTTGGCCGATATTAGATATCGTACCTGTGACGGATAGTTTCAATTAAGTAACTTCCTGACAGGATTTCGCGGGTAAACCCGTTCTCTTTATTCGACGATCACTAAGCTTGACTGCGAACATAAAGAGTGAATCACTTGGATAAATTATCCTTGTGATTGAAGCCGTCAATTCATGAAACCTGGAACAAGTGAATTTCAATTAAGATTTTCACCATCGTTGCTTTCCAGTTATCACGAGCTTAATTCAAAAAGAATCTTGCACGTCACCTACCAAGTGTTGTTTGATGTTAACACTAGAAGGATTTCCACTCGTCACTGTGAACACTAAACAGTGTCACTCTGAGTGTTCTGGCAAGATCATATGATAATGCGTAGAGGCCTGGAACGAGTTTAAGTTCAATTAAGAATTAAACTACTGTTTCTTTCCAGTTTTTCACAAGATTGGTTCTTAAAGAACCGCACGTGTAACCTACCATGAGCTTGTTTGATGTTGGCTCAAGCAGGATTTCCATCTTCATTGTAATACTTGCGTATTACTCGGATGTTCTGGCAATATTACAAGAATACTGCGTAGGACTCATAAAAATCTCTTACTTTTCACAGTGTGTGAGAAAGCAAGGAATAAATGGAAAGTGTCCTAATGAGACTTTTGATGATCTCGTGGCTCTAGACTCGATAGTGCGTTTTGATTTAGTGAGCGATGGCTGGAGAGGAGTGCCACCTTTTCAATATCAGTCTATTCGGAGTGAATAAACCAATAGATAACATGTTGATCTCCGTGTGATTAAAACAAATACCTTTTGAGAGATATTTGAGTTAGCTGGGAAAGGTTGTGCATTGCATCACTGGATCCATGATGTCTTTCTTCAATATCGAGAATCATTAACAAATGATCTCAATAGCATATGTATTGACCCGGTTTCTGCCTAAAGTTGTAAGGAGGGCTTCTTTCTTTACACCCTTTATCTTTACATTTCTTTTTCATTCTTCAACCCCTTCAGTACTTACCAATTCATTATTACTAGCACCTTGTTGTGATTGTTCCAATGCTAGCATCAGTAATTAGTCGGTACTCTGCTACGTTCACAATCTTTCTCCATCTTTCCTAGGACTTCTAATTCTATCTTGTCCTTAGGAAGATTCCATCGGCTCTGATGAATCATTGGACTAAAACCTATTCCTACCACCCTTTTGTCACCACATCCGTCGTGAATAAAGCGTGTTTTGGGAAAGTATAGTCACGATGAAAAATCCTTGAAAATCACTTAAGGTACTTGTGATATTGGAATTAAGTGTTTTGTACCTTAAGTGTTTTGTTCATCAAAAAATGCTCCCCCTTAACACGTGCTTTACACATATTAAGTTGGATTATCGTTAAGTCTTTTTCATCTTTTAGCCAAGTATCAATTAAGTCTCCTTAATCCCATTTTCTCCCCTTATCCAAAATGTTAACCATTAATATTTGGGATATTGAATGGATTAACTGGTCTTTGGGTAAAAAATGAAATCAATGTTTGGCCATAGAACATATTAATGCTCCCCCTTAAATTAATAAGGGTTAATTGTAGTGCTTTAGTATGATATATTTTGAAAGATTTAGAATCTCGTGAGAAATTCTTGAATAATTATCATACCTTAACACTACATCAAGCCATAAAAGCACAATATTCACAAAATTTACATATTCACAATTAAAAACCAATATAGAGTGGACCTGAGATGTACGACCCATTAGATGGATCGTTGCAGTAACTTGTGGTGCACTCCGTATGGTCTACCACCAACGAACCTTTCTAAGCTCCTCATCAATCTACGTTCCCGGAGCTTTTCATCAATCTTCCTGATCACATATGTCGCCATTTTCCGATAACCCGGATGCCAATCCTCAATCATTTCTGGTAATGACCCACCAGAATTAAGATGCTCCAATTTTCCTCTGACAAATATGAGAGTCCCATCACTGTATTTATTAAGCTCACCTATCCTCATAAACTTCATGATCCCACGACTGTTCATGTAGAAAATCCCGTAACTCGAAACGGTAATGCCGGTATAGGGACATCTTTGGGCATGTTGAGGTAGAACTTGATTCATTGGACGGGTCAGGTTAAGCTTCCTTTGGTAGCTTTCAACTCCCAATTGAGATCTTCAACTCGTTTCTTGATAACAACGCTTCGTGTGAACATACGAAGTGCTGTATTCAAGGCAATGATTTCTTCACGAGTAAGATGGGTAAGTTGATCACGGGTCATCATAAGCAACATGTCTTCGATATCTTCAAGGCGAATGATAGAAAAATCTCCCTGATGTATTGTGTATTCTCTGTCATCCTCCCTTTTTAGACGAATCTCCGTCACATGATAATAGCCATTCTTGGCTTTAGTTTTCAGTCCCAAAATGCTTGAGATGCGAATATCGGATTTGACAATGCTTCCTGAATTGGCTAAGCAGCAACCTATGTACGCCCTTCGGACTCGCTCGTCCCAATGTGATGCACCTATAACAGCATACAAATCATAATTGCGATTTACCTTTGGGACCCAGAGTCGGTTTACCTTTTCCTCGATCCAGGGTATTGTCCCCCAATTAGCAGCTTTCAACAAGGCCAGGGAGGTTGCGTACTTGGATGATCCCTTGAGGAGATAATCAACATCATAGGTGACAAAGAAGTCAAGAGCAATTTGATTATCCTGAGAAGGATCAAGTGGAGGTGGAGCTCTTTCTGACTCATGAAGACCTGGCCTTTGAACAGTATTAAGAGCTTTCAGGACCTCGTCAGCATAATATTCGTACTCCATGCGGCTTAACCTGGTTTTGGCGTGAATTCTCTTGTCCTTTAGCGCTCTCTTTACCAAAGACGGAGTGACCGAAGATTTGAACTCATGAGCCAAAAATGCACACAAGTCTACCGGACTACGGATACGGAGATATAGGACATCTCTATCAGCGTCTGTGATTGGATCATATTTAGCAGCTGCCGTGATCCAAGCTTGTGGCGGTGCAGTTTCATCAATCTCCAATGTATCCGCCCAGTCCCGTGTGATTGACTCGGGAACAGTAGATTGTGGTTCTATTTGCAGAGGAGTAGAAACATGAACACTTGCTGGTTCTGATTCAGGCATTTCGGCGGTGTCATGAACAGGCGAGTGTTGTGCAGATGCAGGTTCAGTTATTGATTCTGCAATCACAGGAGCAACAAAAGAACTAACAGGATTAGTGGTAACAGGTATAGAAACAGAAACAGATATACCAGGAATCGATGACGCAGTGGTAGCATTCACATCATGGCGCCACTTGGTTCGTCCTGACTCCGTAGAGGTGGACTTTTCCTTTCGCGCAGCATCTTTCTGAGACTTGGTACCAGATTTGGATGGTGTCTTTGTGCTGGCAACCTTGTCCCCCGTTTCAGGCTGATCATGTTTACCACCATCATCCTCATCATCATCCCCGTTGCTACCCTTATCACTCTCCTCATTTAGATCACCACCATCACCATCATCATCATCATCACCATCCTCATCATCATCACCATCATCGTCACCATCATTATCATCTTCTTCTTCTTCTTCTTCACCGTTACCCTCCTCTTGTTCACTATCTACCTTTTCCTCCTCATCAAAGATGTGATAAGGTACCACACTTCCAAACGTCTTAAACAACCGATCATCCTCCAAGATAGCTTCATTGAGTGCTTTGTAGAGTATCCGCTGAACTTTAGACTTGTTAAAGGATCCAACTTCCTTCATGCGAGCTTTGAGGATCTTCTTTAATTCAAAATCCGTCAAGTCATATGCAATTTTGTAAGCTGACTCAGAAGGGTTAGACGACTTAATCATCAAGTTATCAGCCGCAAGTTTCCTCATCTCATCACGCAGCTTTGGCATAAGGGCCTCAACAGATTCATTCACTCTATCTAAAATAGAAGCTTCAAGTGTTTCTTTCTGCTCCTTATATTTATCTTTAATAGCTCGAAGTCTCGTAAGTCGTGCTTCATACTTATCAGCTGCAGCCTGTTTGATCTGAGCAAGTTCTTCTGCATGAGCTTTACGTGTCAATTCCATTTTTGCAGTGAACTTAGCTATCATCTCTTCTTGAGCTTTCTTGGATGCCTCTTCACTTTGCACTCGTCGAAGTAGCTCTTCTCGAAGTTTATCCATCTCTTTTCTTTGACTATCCGTGTGTTTATCCAACATTTCTGCCATTACGAACGCAGCCATTGAAGATGGTACAGAGCTACTCTAGGTTGGTTGAAGAGGCTCGGTTGTGATTACAGTACTGAGGATGGAAGTTGTTGGAGGTGGAAGGAATGGTGTTGGCATCGGTCGGGTTGGTAAAGGCTGGATTGGTGGAGGTTGAGTTACGAGAGGTTGTGTAGTCACAATGATTGTTGTAGCACCGGACTCCTTCTCAACACTTGATGTATCAGCAATGGATGTCTCCTTCGATGCTGAGTGACGTTCGGGTGATCCAAACTCATCAATATCATGTGGCTCCTCGTAGTCTTCTTCAACATCCATCTGTGCACCCGAACCACTACCGCCCGTGTCTCTCCTACTCTTTTCAATAGCCATCTTCATTAACTTTTTCTCAGTCTTTTCGAGAGTAGGATCGTCATCAACATCTTCTTCGTCGTGGAGAACAAGCTCGTCAGCCGTGCTCTTACCCTTCTTAGCCTCAGTCTTTTTCTTCTTGGTTTTGGGTTCAGATAAAGCAACTGTTTGCTTGCATTTACCTTTACTCTTGACCATAGTAGACGAGTCTTCTCCTGTCTGAAGGCTTGCTTTTTGCTTCTTGATTTCTATTAGCAGTAGCTTATAATCAGCAGAAGCTTTAATTTTATCTGTCAGAAGATAATCAGGAATAGGACCAGGATTAACAGCACCAGAGGGTCCTTCATGCCTTAGGTCCACAGTGTCATCAACCTCTTCAGTGTGGTGACGACTTGCTGCACGCTTATCAATAGAGACATCATTCTTCATAAAATAATGAATTATAAGCTTGATAAACCGAGGGTAAGGAAAGAAATTAGCCTTCAGCTTCTTGTTTTGGAAGAGTTGAAAGTTAAATTCTCCCCACAACAAGGATGCATAATCTGTATTTAAGCCTTTGTACATTCCATAGAAGATGTTCATAATTGGACCACGCACAGCATCATGCCCAGTTGTTTTAGGTGTAAGACATCTACTGAGAATACCAAAGATAGCTCTCCAAGGTTGACCCACTTTGGCGGTGGTAAAATCGGACACAACTCGTAGGTGAGGACATCCAAGAGCATGGAACATCTCCATGAGTTCGTCTTTGTTAGGGTTCCTTGAAAATGACAAACCTTTGGGTGTATCCCAAATTCCAAATATCTTGCGGAAGTCTGAAGCGGTGAGTGTCTGTTGCTTGTTGTCGAGGGAGAAGGTGATCTTGTTTGAAGTACTTTCCTTGGTAGCCCAGAATTCATACATGTAATCAAATGGCACCGAAGCACTACTCCTTAAAGCATTCTTGAAGTGAGATTGATCAAGGATTGCTGAGGCGACTTTGAATCCATGGTGAGTGGATTGAGAAACTGCCTTCAGCCGGTAATTGTTTGGTATGAACTTGAGGGCTTTTGCCTCGGCAATTGCGGCTGCTCTAGCATCTTGGAGTTCTTGCACGGTTGGATTAGTCATGGTTTCTGCTTAAGATAAGACATAAAAGGTTGATACACAGACATATATATATACCATTATGTTGTTACTTCTAAGCATGACACATTTCATCAAGTAATTGTAACAAGCAAACAATTATCAATCCAACAATCCTTCATTCGGAACCCCTTTATTCGGAACCCCTTCATTCGGAACCCCTTCATTCGGAACCCCTTCATTCGGAACCCCTTCATTCGGAACTCCTTCATTTGGAACTCCTTCATTCGGAACTCCTTCATTCGGAAGTCCTTCATTCGGAAGTCCTTCATTCGGAAGTCCTTCATTCGGAAGTCCTTCATTCGGAAGTCCTTCATTCGGAAGTCCTTCATTCGGAAGTCCTTCATTCGGAAGTCCTTCATTCGGAAGTCCTTCATTCGGAAGTCCTTCATTCGGAAGTCCTTCATTCGGAAGTCCTTCATTCGGAAGTCCTTCATTCGGAAGTCCTTCATTCGGAAGTCCTTCATTCGGAAGTCCTTCATTCGGAAGTCCTTAATCCTTGTTCATTCGGAATGCACAAAAATCGTTCTATCATGAATTATTCTAATAGCATTTGTGTGTTTTAAGGCATTCTAAGGCAACAATACTCGTTCTAATGCTAATCAAAGCCAAACCCAGCTAAATCCCCTAATCAATTAACCCTAAATTAAGCAGAAACCCTAATTGGATTACTTTAATAGAATCGAGTTAATTAAGCATCGAATTAGACGAGTGAAATGATGTTTGTACCTTGTGAGACGAATGAGACGGATTAGTCGATGGTTATGAGAGCTTGTGTGAGTGTGTTTGTGTGTTAATGGTGGAGAGAAGAAAAAAAGCAGAAAAGAGAGAATAGAAAGAAGAAGAAGACGGGGGGGAGGGGTTGACTTAGGTCAAAAATTTTATGACTTTTTCCTTTTTGCTAGTTTTAGTCCCCCAAGTTTTTGTTTTCCTTTTCTTTTCCTTTTCTTTTCGTTTCTAGTCACTAACCGTCGTTAAACTTAACCACCTTTACCTATCTTAGAGATCACACAAACTTAAATATACACGACAAATCACGAACGAATACAAGACAAGTACTAAAGCAATTTCAGTCATTAACCAACTAATTTTCCTCAAACACTTTTGAAAACCTTTTTGATGATGAAGACGATTTAATATTTTATCCCCCTTAAACGATGACCCGTTTTCTATTTAAAGAGCTGTAGTCATTGTTTAAAGAGTCAAATATTGATGAAAACATTTCCAATTAATGTCTTGAAAAGATTGATTCGTGGTGGCAATAAGATTTCTTTTATTTAGACAAATTAATGCACTAAAACGTACACTAACTCGTGTTAGACCAAGTTGTAAAGTAAACTTGATCGCTTTGCATGATTTGGCTTGTAAATCATGCCCGAGAAAATTAATTCCCGTTGTGAGCCAACGTTTTCCAAGGAAATACGTGACTTTAGTGTGAAAAACGGGTTGCAGTCTGAAATAACTACAAGCCATAATGGGCATGTTTTAAAAATGTACAACTTTTATACGGACTCTATTTATGGCGCCGTGTCAATATTGATCGACATTTCTAAAGCCGTAAATATTACCGTACTAAAAGACATGCCCGATTTAAAAAAACGAAAACTATTTTTGGATTTTCTTGATTTTATATTTTTTATGGTTTTTCTTGGTTTTATATTTTTTATGGTTTTTCTTGGTTTTATATTATTTATGGTTTTTCTTGGTTTTATATTTTGTATTTTTCTTTTTGTGGTTTATATATATACGATAATATACATGATCACGAACAAAGGATACGCATGAATAGTTTACCACCACTATTCTGCTGATTCTTCTGCCAACTCTTTGAGAGTCACTGGAGAGAATGATTTCATGCTAAGCTTGTCGATCAAAAACTCGATTCGTCCTCGATCTAAGGCTTTGGTGAACATATCTGCCAGCTGATACTCAGTGGTGACAAAATACAGCTCGATCACTCCGTTCTACACCTGCTCTTTAATGAAATGGTAGCGAATGTCGATGTGCTTTGCCCGGGAGTGTTGAACGTAGTTGCAGCAAAGGGCAATGGCGCTCTTGTTGTCACAATACATCGGGATTTTGTTGAATCCCAAACCATAGTCAGTTAGTTGTGATCTCATCCAAAGGACTTGAGCACAACAACCGGACATGGCAATGTATTCAGCCTCCGTGCTAGAAATTGCAGCGCTTTTCTGCCTTTTTGAAGACCAACTAATCAATCTGTCTCCAAGGAGTTGCACAGACCCAGAAGTGCTACGCCTCGTGTCTTGACACCCAGCATGATCGGCATCTGCGTATGATATTAAAGCAATAGAGGAATCTTTCGGATACCATAGACCACGATGAAGTGTTCCTTTGAGATACCGAAAGATCCTTTTAACAACATGTAGGTGCTTTTCGGTAGGCCGAGCCTGATACCGGGCACACATGCATACGACAAATTGCAAATCAGCCCTGCAAGCAGTCAGATAGAGAAGGGTGCCGATCATTCCACGGTAGAGTTTCGGATCGACAATAATCCCATTCCTATCTTCATCTAACTTGGATTTCTCCACCATTGGAGTGTCCACGGGGTCACAATTTTCAAAGTTATATTTCTTTAAAGATTCTAGAGCATATTTGGATTGATTAATAAAGATGCCTCTGGGATTCTGAGAAATTTGTAATCCTAAGAAAAATGAAATTTTTCCCATCATTGACATCTGAAAGCGTGTGGACATTATTTTCTCAAAGCGTTTTGACAATTCTATGTTAGAGGCAGCAAATATTATATCATCAACATAAATTTGTACCAGTATCATGTCGTTGTCCTCCTTGAGAATGAATAGAGTGGGGTCCACCTTGCCTTTGGAGAAGCCTTCCGAAATGAGATATGTTGAAAGGAGATCATACCACGCGCGTGGAGCTTGTTTCAACCCATAGAGAGCCTTCTTAAGCTTGTACACATGATTAGGAAACTCCGTGCTAACGAACCCATCCGGCTGACTAACATAGACTTCTTCCCTTAGTTCACCATTCAAAAATGCCGTCTTCACATCCATTTGATAGACGATCATGTTCATATGAGCAGCATACGCAAGGAATAGTCTAATAGCCTCCAATCTTGCAACAGGAGCAAAAGATTCTTCAAAGTCGATACCCAAGGCTTGTTTGTATCCTCTAGCAACCAATCTAGCCTTATTCTTCAAGACTCCACCCATCTCATCGAGTTTAACCTTATAAACCCACAACAAGGTAAGGATGTTAACCTTGTCAGAGAGAGGAACTAATTCCCATACTTCAAGTCTTTGGAATTCATTTAGTTCCTCTTGCATGGCTTCAATCCAAGATGATTGAGTCATAGCATGTTGCCAGTTTTTAGGTTCAACCTCGGAGAGAAATGCATCAAAATAGCAATAGAGTGCACTCTCTTGTAATTGATGGCGTGTAGAGACTGGTCGATCGAGACCTCCAATAACATTCCTAATTGGGTGATCTTTTGTCCATTTGGTGCTGTGATTTTCAATCCGTGGTGGTCTGGAGTGAACAATTGTAGGAGCTTCTTCTGAGGTAGACGCGGCTGAAGGGTTTTCAGGTATCGGTATACCAAAGAAAGGAAGCTCTTGTAGGTGAGCATATTCTAAATCGTGATCAGTAGAATCCTCTTCAACATCATTAGGCACAAGTAAGGGTGACGATTCAGGTGTAGTTTGAGAATTACTTGGTAGAGGTGCATCCGGTTCAATGTTAATTGAAGATGCATTTGATAAAGCTTCATTAGCTTGAGCAACAACTTCAGGGATTGGAGCTATCACTACAGGTGCTGGAACTTCATCACTTGGGGGATCAAAGAATTCATCAAACAACGGTTGAAATAGTTTATCCCACTCGGGCCTAGTAGGTGGTATGAATGATGTAGAAGTAGGATTATTGGGAACTAATCCGGAACTAATAGCATCGGTTCCCATCTCGTGAAGCGCGGGTTCAGAGCTACGTTGCTCAGAAGCCATCGCTGTCAGCTCATCAAAATCTGCGTCCATAGTTTCTACAATCTTACCAAGATGACGGTTGTAAATTCGGTATGCTTTCTTGGAAGGTGAGTAACCAATGAAAATACCTATATCGGCTTTCGGTTGAAGTTTGCCCAAGTTCTCACTATTAATGTTTGGATAACAAAGAGCACCAAACACATGAAAGAATGAAACATCGGGTTTACGATTATGTAGAAGCTCGTAAGGTGTTTTTCCATGGCGTTTCCGAATGATAGAACGGTTTTGGGTGAAACATGCAGTATATAGCTTTTGCCCACAAGAATAATGGAGCGTTCGCATAAATCAGCATAGTCCTAGCAGCTTCCATAAGCGTACGATTCCGTCTTTCAACGACACCGTTTTGTTGTGGAGTACGTGCAGCGGATGTTTCATGTGAGATACCAACTTCTTCATAGTAATCACGAAGAGTCTGGTTGACGAACTCTGTTCCATTATCTGTACGAATACGGCGGACAGTAGTATTTAAACGTACCTGAATGAATTTCAGAAAAGTGATGATAGCCTTCGGTGCTTCATCCTTTGTACGTAGAAATCTAACCCATGTAAACCTGGAGAAATCATCCACAATAACAAGGATGAATTTCTTACCGCTCACACTTTCGGTTCGCATTGGCCCACAAAGATCCATATGCAAAAGATGAAGTTTTTCTTGATTGGTGTCTTCAGCTTTGGACTTGTATGATTTCTTGGTGCTTTTCCCCCTTGAACATGCGGAACATAAATGGTCCTTGTGAAATTTGAGCTTTGGAAGACCACGAACTAATTCGTTTTTAGCTAAATGATTAATAGCATCAAAGTTGAGATGAGATAATCTGCGATGCCATAACCATGACTTGGTCTTAGATGCTTTGGAGAGAAGACATACTGGAGAGGCGGCCATCATGTCTTGTAGGGACAAAGTATAAAGATTTGCACCACGAGACCCCTTCAACAAGTCTTTTCCTTCCAAGTTGCGGATGAAACAAGTATGTTATCGAAAAGCAACCTCTAGGTTGGAATCACAGAATTGTCCTACTGAAAATAAATTATGACCAAGACTTTCTACATAGTATACCCTTGAAATTGTAACGTTTCCAATCTGATATTCACCATACCCCATTATCTTTGCAATATGATCATTACCGAATTTAACCGTTCCAAGAAACTTGCTGACGAAATTTCGGAGCATCGAGCGATCTCCGGTCATATGCTTTGAGCAACCGGAGTCCAAATACCAGAGGATGATTTGGACCACCTGAAAATATCACCAGACGAGGACAATGTATATGTTTCGGAATCTGAATGTTCCTTGTTATTAGCAGGTACAGATTTAATGATCTTAGATTTGCTAACTTTAGGTTTCTTAGATTTCCTAGCCTTCTTCCTAGTTGGTGGTGTAGATTCAAGTTGGCTTAAATCCTGAGGTATTTCTTCACTGATAGGCATTATAGTGTGGGCTGACCTAATTAAAGGGCGCGGTTTCCATACTTTAGTGCTAGTGTGCCTAACTAAAGGACGCTGAGACCTAACCTCAATGGATGCATTCCTAGTTAAAGGGCACATTTTTCCATCTAATGTAAAGGTCCTACCAGTGGGACGCCATTGCCATCCAACTTGGGTACGAGTTCTCCCAGTTGGCTTCCATTCAAGATCATTCCTAATAGCATTCATTTCATTCACATGATCAATAAGACACAAATCATGACGTTGGGAAAACATGCATTCATTACAATTCCAACATTTCAAATTAGAAAAATGGTTTAGGCTTCTGCACAGGCGCAGAGCTTTTAGTCTTAACATGATTCTTTTTATTTAAATCTGAACTGATATTCCTAGTGTGAGCTTTTACTTTCTTCTTGATGGTACTACTAGTGGAGGGCTTGATCTTATCTTTCTTGAGTGGCGATCCTTTAGCCTTAGTAGACTCTTTTAATCCTGTAGAAGGCAAAGTGGGAACATTAGCAACAGATTTTAAAGGTGCCTTAATTGATGGTGCCAATGACGGTTTTGCTCCTGGGGTCTTATTGAATGGAGTTACAGCAATGGGCCGATTAGTGAGTAGTGCAGAACCCGGTTTTCCTATGTATTGCAAATATGCTAAGCAATATTGAACTCGCTGAATATATGCATGAGCTGAATAATAGTAACTGCTTGAGGGATCTAACACATACAAGTCATCTAAAATATCCCTAACAAGATCTACATGCTTAATTGCATTCCTCATATAATCATCGTAGGTAACCGGATTTTTCTTATAGAGCGGGTTCTTATAGAGCACTATTGAATTGGTTGTTGGAACACTAGAGGACGGTGCAGAGTTGGTAGCTGAGTTATTAACAACTTCTTGTCGGGTGAGAAGAAGTGTCTCCTTTAACTCGGCCAAGACCATGTTTTTGTCAATGATCTGGATGTTTAAGTCAGAGATTTCCTCACACTTTTGGTTCAATTGTTCAACATAAGATTGTTGCTGTGCTGCATTAAAAGATAAGCGTTCTTCTATTGAGCCATAAAGAGTGGATAGTCCCTGTCTTGCCCGATCCATCTCCCCTAGAACAGACGAAAGTCTAATTTCTAAGCACTGGTTTTTAGACTCTGCAGCCTCTAGTTTCAATTTTAGTGTTTCGTTCAATGATACATCTCTCTTTAATCTCATAATCTCTTCCTCTAATGCCTTAACTATCTCAATCATCTTGTCACTCGTCTCAACACTGTTTTCACAACCATTTGTTATCAAAAGATCCTCATTTTGAGTTTGATGTGTTAATTCTAAAGATATACAATGTTGTTCAAGTTGATTAAAGCGTTTTGTAAGTAAATTGTAAGAATCTTGAAGCTTTAAAAATTCAGCATTAGACTCGTGACAAGAATGATTATCTACCTCATTTACATTATCAGCAACATTTACAGAGAGATCACACACATCATCACATATATTCACAGCATCACATTTAATCATAGCGGATGTAAGCTCATTCGAATAATTAACATTCACAGTAGTAAGCACATCACACGAAATTACTTGTGACAAGAATCGGTCATATTCGGATAAAATCTTTTCCTTTTCAATTAATTGTAGTTCGTAAGCGGTGTCCATTTCATAAAACACTTTCTGAACTTCTTTAATTTCAAACTCGAGATTTTCTTAAAGAGATGCAAAACTTCCTTTTAGACGTTCGACAAACGGATTGATCTCATTCTTAAACACCTCGTTCATGTGTTCGAAAGCCCATTCTCCGGCGTTTAGGCCATTTGAAGTCGTACATTCCCGGATGACCTTGTCAAAACTAGCAAAGTATTGATTAATCTCTTGCAAGTTTATCCATACAGTGCTAACAGGTGGAAGATCCTTTGGAATTTCCTTAGGTCCTTCCATTTTGACAAGTGTAGGAAGTGTACTAGGGTTTTCTTCATTTAACATGTAGGTTGGTGCTGTGATGAGATCTTTATCCATATGGAAGCGAATTTTAAAGTCCGTTTTTGCAAGATCCTGATTCATTTTAAAATAATCACATTGGGGATATTTTGCAAAGTTGTATGACCGATTCTCATCAACTAGATCCTTATTTGTGCGACCATCGAAAATAACAATCGGATCTTGTTAGCCTTAAAATGTGTGCGACTAACGGAATTACATTAGTTTCATAGCCGGGACTTGCAGGGACTAATATTGTCATATGTAAAGTCCAAGTCCCGTGCTATATAAACTCCTCCATACTTCCATGGAGGGGTGAGGCTTTTCATTTCTTTCTTTTCCTTTCTCTCACTAGAAATAAACACACTTTTCTAGTATCTCTTGTTTCTCTCTCTACCATGGCTAAACAACACTTCTATCCTCCCCGACCTCCGGATCTTTTACCCGTGTTTATAGTGAATCCATGTTTAACAATTGGCATCAGAGCTAACCGGGGGTGTTTCGTGTTTTTGATTCGTGATTTTGTTCGTGTTTGTGTTTGATTTGTTCACGGTTTGAATTTCTTTCTCATTCTATAAATCTGTCAAAATATCTCGTGTCTATTGTCCTATCTGTTTTTCTCATTTATCAGTTATCACCTTTAATCCCATTTACAGTTTCCTTTATTATCATTTTTTAAGTTGCCTTGTCAATTTCTCCATCTCGTTTACTGTTCTCTTTACCATTTTATTGGTCAAAGGACAAGAAACATTAGCAGATTAGCTTTATTGGGAAAAGGACTGTTAAAAACAAAAGATAAAAGTTCCATGTTTTTCTGTGTCTAAACCACTTTCCGATGGTCACTTTCCGATGCCTTTTCAGATGGATATTGCGACAGCTTCTTCTACGGATTTACTCCGATGGGGTCTTTTTTACACATGCGATGGTTAGGGCTGTCATCATTGCGATGGATGGCTTGATCCATCGCAATGGTAGTCATGTCGTTATGCTGTCAGATTTTTTAAAACATTGCGATGGGTGTTTGGGAATCATTGCGATGGATGTTGGGTCTTTTGCGATGGATAGTAATGAAAAATATATTGCGATGGACAGATTCAAAACATTGCGATGACATTGCCAGACTACATTCCAAGACCAAAACCGAGGCACAACCGAATCAACTCGGTACTTAACGAGTTGACTCAGTCAAACTGATTGAGTTTTGACCCGATCTAATTTACATCTCATGCCAGCGCAACAAGACTCGATCTATATCACTTCGTCTCCATAAAAATTAAACTGACTCAAATAATCAAACCTGATCTCAGATTACAACTCGTCACATAAATATTTATAGATTTTACGAGTTTTTATTCATTCATCACAGATCCATGTCATGGCCTACACCATCATTACTATTCGAATTTAAAGAAAGATCTATAACAATTATGTTATAATCTGCCTTTGATTCGTTTAATTATACACATGCATGAGCTAACTAAACCTACCCGAGACCTCATTAATAAAGATCTTGATGTCATGTGTGTCAAATCGTCTTGACCTTGTGGCTTCATTAGAGACTCGTTTATTCACATTGAAGATTAATGGGTTTTTTTTTGTGATTAGTTTATTGGAGTGGGTGATTATATGATTTTATTGGGTTTAGATGGTTTCGAGATCTGAGTGTTGAGATTAGATGAGATATCATGTTACGGGGATAACAAGGATGCGATGGTGATCATTGTCTCTTTGACTGGTTGATATTAGGATGATGATAGATCGCTCTGTTTGATGAGATAGAGGCGGGGGTTTCATCTGTTGGGAAGATAAATGATGGGGCGGATGAAACGAGGTAGAGGGATTAGGTTTTGTATGAGTATGATTAGGGTAAAGGGTATAACTTGGGATTTATATATCTCGAGTCTAATTTTTAGGTCGGTATGTGTGACGGGTCACATGGGCTCAATAAAACTTGGGTTAAACATAATATCTTGGCCAAATGTTACATTTGCTTATAGTTGGGTTAACTGGGTTTATTGTTACCCTATTTTGTTTTGGGAGGTCATGTTATAGTATGTCAAGAATGGACCAGGTATGGCAATTGTGGATGGGCCGTATACTATAAGATGGTACTACCTGATCTTTGATGGGCCGAGATTTGGGCTAACACACTTTGCTAATAATCATATCTCAAAATTGCCATATGGACCGGATGTATTATTTTGGAGATATTGGTGCATACGGGTTCATTTCGTTCAAAGAAAAACCTCGTTTTGAAACCCTAGTCTCTCAAAAAATTTCGACGACCTCACCGCGGAGGTCGATCCGCGCATCAGTTGGGTGTATGATTGATTTTGGGCTTCAAAGTAAAGTTAGCAAGACCACGTTGACATCTTCTCATTCTTTAGTCATCGTTGGTTCTCAAGTTAACTACACTCAAACAAACTCAACAAACACGACACACAGCAAACACGACAAAAACAAACAAACACTAAAACGATCCTTTAAGATTCACTGAAATTGTCAAAAACGGCTAGTATACGGGGCAAAGTAAAGTCAAGTGATTACGAAGTGGATTTGGTATTTATTATTTGAAGGTGAAGTGGAATATCACGAAGGCGTCTACTCAATTCATCATCGAGCCTTTTCACCCCCTCTATCGATTGATGATTCGCTTCAGCATTTATGATTGAGACTTGATTTATCTAGTTTCCACTGTCAAGGGGTGGACGGTCGACGACATGGACAACTATAACTTAAGGAGTTACGTTGTAGTGCTCAGTGTCACACTCACCTGTAGTTGTGGATACTTCAAGAGGTGTTTTACATCTTATACTTCTCTCTTCTTTTATGTATAAGGTACTAAGAGACGTTTCTCTGCACCGTTCGTCAATCAACAACAGTGCTAAGCGTAAGTAACAAATTTGGGAGATTGTACTTCAGTTTCAAGTTTGGAATATCAGATTTACTTCACCAGTGGTCACTACAGATAGCCGAAAGAATACGAGGTCGGTAAGTTTAGCCAGAGAGTACAAGAGTAGAGATGTGATCAGCAAACAATTCTCACGAGCAACTTGAGCTACAAAATGTCAACAAAGATTTCTACTTCAGATGCGAACATCTCGCGATTCTGATTGTACTTGTCAAATGATGCTCCCGAGTGTTCTTAACCACCATACTCTTGACAAGAACATCTCACGATTCTGTGCGTACACGACAGATGATGCTTCCGAGTGTTCTTAACCTTCTTACTCCTGATAAGAACATCTCGCGATTCTGAGCGTACACGTCAGATGATGCTTCTGAGTGTTCGTCACCATCATACTTTCAACAAGAACATCTCGCGATTTTGACCGTACACGTCAGATGATGCTTCCGAGAGTTCGTCACCATCATGGGGGAAGAACGTGTACTTTGGAGACTTAGTTCCCACTCTGGAGTACTTAGTTCAACTTCTAGGGGGAAGTAGTCTACAAGCGTGAGAAGATTTGTTGATGATTTCTTACATGTTCCCCCAAACTCATAATCATGAAGACCAAAAATGTCAAGGTAGCAGGTACTTGGTGGAGTTTACTTCTTCTTCTACAAAATTCCGCTGTGCACTTTAAATGTCAAAGATAGAAGATTGCTCAAGCTATAGGATCTGCTCAAGACAGGGATATTGGTTTGGGGGGAAGCTGATTCAGAAGCTTCGTCAAAAAGAAGTCTATGAAGAAAGCTTTTCAAGACATGTGGTATGAATTGGGGGGAAGTTAATCCAGTTCATACATGATACAATGGTTCCTCAACAAGCAAAGACAAAGAGGATTCAAACTGAGGTATAAGTTTTTCTAGAAGACTTGAAGACAACGGTGTCATCCTCAGCATTGGAAGCAAACTTAATATTGTCATACTTTTGTTGTATTTGCATTTGTTAGGAACATTGTACGTAATTCCGTATGTCACCACATTGGGGGAAGATTGTTAGCCTTAAAATGTGTGCGACTAACGGAATTACATTAGTTTCATAGCCGGGACTTGCAGGGACTAATATTGTCATATGTAAAGTCCAAGTCCCGTGCTATATAAACCCCTCCATACTTCCATGGAGGGGTGAGGCTTTTCATTTCTTGTCTTACCTTTCTCTCTCTAGAATAAAACACACTTTTATTCTCTCTTGTTTCTCTCACTAAAATGGCTAAACACCACTTCTATCCTCCCCGACCTCCGGATCTTTTACCCGTGTTCTTAGTGAATCCATAGTTAACAGATCTGAGACCAATCCTAATTGGGTTGCATTATAAAGTCTTGGACTATGGATAAAAGCTTGTCTTGCAAACCGCGGGTTAGTGGGAAGGCCTTTTTGACGCGATAAGTTAAACTCTCTAAACGATGCGTCAAATAAGTGCACTAGTTGAGAGGCAGCGTATTGTCTTAAAAGCAAATAATCTAATATTCTAATCTTATTAGCCGCATTAATTTCCATTTCATTCTTTTTAGACTCGAGTAATTCAAAATCTGTTTGAAGTTTGTGAAAATTAGTGACCACTAACTCTTTTTCTTTAAGTTCGTTAGAAAGATCTGCTCTTAAGGTTTCAATTTCTTGCAAATGACCCAATTGTTTGTTTCGAAAATGATCATATTCGGGATTTGTTAGAACATTGGACGAAGGAACTAATTCCAAAGTTTGAACTTTTTCGTTGCACAAGGCAAGCTCAGCAGACAAATTCTTATTCTTAGCTAGGGTTTCTAATAGTGCAGTATTCATTTGACTAAGTAAGTTTGCAGGAACCATGACCAAATCTTGTTGAGCAGGAATATGCGTATGCGAAATGGCTCCCGGTTGTGATTCACTCAAAGTCTGGGGACTCACATTGATATTACTATCATTGATTGTCTCCTCATTTGAAAGACTCACCACCGAAGACTCATTCGGATCAGCACCCTCTTGTCCAACTTGATGTGGTTGAATACTAGTATCAGTGGTATTAGTAAGTACCTCAGATATTTTATCTGACCCAAAGCTAGAGATAGTTGCCATAAGAGCTGCCTGAGCAGATTGAAGATCATCACAGTCTTAATCGTAAGCATCCCGGTCATCTGCTTGGTATGCTGCATTCTGTGTAGTGACAACGTCTTGTTCTGCAATCCCTGGATCAGCAAGAAATGCAAGCTCCTTTTCATCAAGTTCCTGTCCTTGTGCCTGAGCGTTCACCAAATAAATCTTCTCTGCAAACCATTGACCATCCCTTCTCCTCTTGGGTTTTGTGCAATCCCTGGACATGTGACCTTCTTCCTTACAGTTGTAGCATGTAATCATTCTCAACTTGCCTGTGGAATTAGCCCGTGGAGGAGTGTTGACCATTGGAGCAGGATTGACCATGCGTGCATTGGTGGTTGATGTAGTGGGTCTCCCCTGATAAGGTTGATTAGGTTGAACCATTACCCTGCCATTCTCAATGGTAGCTTGTTGTCTAGAATTGGAAGAATTCCTCAACTGGTTGTTGGTAGGATCTGGTCCTCTAAATCCTCGTTTGCTCAATGTCATTGTGAGATAAGCAGACATAGTGGCTAACACTTCAACTGGGTCAGTTCCTTGTTTGAATTCAGGAATGGGAACTTCATCATTATCACAATACAAGCTTGGTCTTGTTGAGCGGCATAAGCACTAGAAGGAATACTCATGTGGTCAGAATAGCTCGATGGATATGCTGCATTTTCTTGAGAAGAAGAGTATGATGACTGAGCATAAGGTGCAATGCTTGCTGGTGAATATGGGTGAGGTTGTGAAGCATATTGTGATGCTTGTGGTTCTCTCTGAGACGAAGGTGCATTAAACCGATATTGTTGCTGATGTGAGGTGGGTGGTTGCGGTAGAATCGAATATTGGGAGAAGCTTGGAGTCATGTACAGTGATGGATGATAGGCTTGGTGTCCCATGATATAAGGAGTGTTGTTGTATGACAAGTTTGGTTGATTTGCCATCAAAGCTAAAGAATTAGGGTACATACCGCGAGGCGAACGGTGCATGATCACGTGCTTCTCATGCATCTGGAGAAAAGCGTAGAGTTGATCCAAATTGCACTTATGCAAATCCCTAGTTAACTTAACATCAGTAATATACTCACCCCATTCAGCTTGAGGTAAAGTATTCAAAAACTTGGTGTTAACCTGGAATGGAGCAATCACTAGATTGTATACATTCAAATCATTCATGAGAGTAGTGAATCTTAAGTAGTAGTCGTGAAGCGTTTCCCCTGGACTGTACGTGAATCTATCAAACAGATCATACAACTGACATTCTCGTTCCTGTTTAGTAAGAGACGTACCTTGTAGCAAAACCTTTAGATGTTCCCATAAATCCTTTGCAACCGTATATTGACTTACCATTCGATACATGTCATGTGGAAGAGCTTGGAGAATGGTTTGAAGAGCCTTTTCGTCTGCATCGGCAATAAGTTGTTGAGCTGGTGTAAGTTCTTCAAACTCCCGTGGTCGAGTCTCATTGTTTACAACGATGGTACCATAATCAAGTGGACCATTTAGAATTGACTTGACCATAAGCCTCCCATATGTCGGTTTTCCCTTAATGTATGACATCATACGGCCTTGCCATGCTTCAAAGACTTCTTTAATGAGCATTGGAGGGCGATTATCCGTTCCCGTAATGACGGAAATATCCGTAAGTGATGTCATTTGAGGCATTAATGAATTTGGATTCATTTTGATCACTTTAAAGAGACAAAGATTATCGGTTGATCGAGCAGTGAAGTAAAGTTGTGAGTTGTGTTGAGTTTTTGTGTAAGAAACCAAGATTAAATCCTCTAAAAATCGTCCAAAAAACAAGTAAAATATCCCTTGGTTCGGAACAATTGTTGATTCGGAAGAAACTGGTTCGGAAGAAACTGGTTCGGAACTTCCTTGATCCGGAACAGTGTTGATTCGAAAGAATTTGGTTCGGAACTTCTTTGATTCGGAACAGTTGTTGATTCGGAAGATTTGCTTCGGAACTTCTTTGATTCGGAACTGTTGGTTCGGAAGATGTTGGTTCGGAACTTCTTTGATCCGGAACTTTTGGTTCGGAAGATATTGGTTCAGAACTTTCTTTGATCCGGAACTTTTGGTTCGGAAGAAACTGATTCGGAACTTCTTTGATCCGGAACTTTTGGCTCGGAAGAAACTGATTCGGAACTTCTTTGATCCGGAACTTTTGGTTCGGAAGAAACTGATTCGGAACTTCTTTGATCCGGAACTTTTGGTTCGGAAGAAACTGATTCGGAACTTACTGGAAAAAAGCTGGTTCGTGTGTTTAACAGTCGACTAAATATATTAAGAACAACCCAGATTTTTACCAAATTACCCGAAAAGTTTTGTGATTTCTACTAAAAGAAGTAAAACCCAATACTTATCTACTAATCCCAACAACAAAATCACCAAAAACTTCAAGAATCAAGATAGATTTTCCTAAAGAACACTAATACAATCAAAAACTATAGAACAACACAAATCATTACCTTAAATCACCCCATGGCTCTTGATACCAATTGAAGAATATGGATAATCTTATGAATCAATGAAGTGGGTTGAAGGTTTCTAGAGAGAGAAACTAGTGAGACAAAGTGAGAGAGAAATATGTGTTTTATTCAAAATGTGAAAGTGAAACAATCAACAACCAACCCCTTTCCATGGTGGAAAGGGGTATTTATATCCAAGCCATTAATGGGCTTGGGCCGACCCATGACAAGCCCATGGGCCGGTTTCTTACTTAACTAAATAAGCAAACATTAACTACAAGCTATACAACATTAATAATATTGTGGAGTGACTGATACTTCTAATATACGTTAAAAACGTATTTCTAACATTAGGATACACCATTTTATTGTGGAGTATATGGAGAAGTAAGTTTCTAAACAATTCCGTTCTCAATTTAATAATCTTTAAATTTTTGACTTAAATATTCACCACCTCGATCGGAACGAAGAGCTTTAATCTTCTTTCCTAGTTGCAATTCTACTTCCGCTTTAAACACTTTGAATATTTCAAATACCTCATGTTTATGCTTAAGTAAATAAACATAACCATATCGGCTATAATCATCTGTAAATGTTAAAAAGTAGCTAGCACCTTTCTTTGACACATGTCTAAGTGGTCCACACACATCAGTGTGTATC
Source organism: Glebionis coronaria (assembly GCA_025667525.1). Classification (NCBI taxonomy): domain Eukaryota; kingdom Viridiplantae; phylum Streptophyta; class Magnoliopsida; order Asterales; family Asteraceae; genus Glebionis; species Glebionis coronaria. Next base: position 159,335,610 of record CM046876.1, read on the forward strand.
AAACCAAGTAGTTCATTAGCCCTTTCAATATTGCTATTAAAAGGTTTCTTGGTCATCTTTCCAGAGATACAAGACTCACATTTATCAAATGATTCATCATTGATATTTTCCAAAAGACCATCACGTTGAAGCTTTTGTATGCGAGTCTTCCTAATATGGGCAAGTCTACAATGCCAAAGATAAGAAGAGTTCTTGTCTAACTTTCTCTTCTTATTCATGCTAAAAACAGAATTATTTTTTCTCTTGGAATTATTATCATGCATGTTAATTTCAAAACCACCATTCACAGAAATTGCATCAAAATAGAATAAACCATCTTTGAAAGCAGAAATTCTATTATTATCAATAGTGTGAATAAATCCAAGATCCAATATGCTAGAAAAAGAAATAACACCCCTAAAAATTGTAGGTGCATAATGACAATCATTTAAACTCAGTACTAAACCCGAAGGTAAAACTAGATTAAATGTTCCTATAGCTTCAACCGCTGCTTATGCGCCATTGCCCACTTGCAGAAATTGTTCCCCATAGGTAAGCTTCCTTTCCAACTCAAATCCCTGCAGGTATTACAAATGTTAATACCACATCCCGTATCATATACCCAGGAGTTTGATTTGTATGTAAGATTAAATAACTCTATCATAAATAAGTTACCTGAAGGTGCTGCAGCACTAAGCTCAGCCTTCTTCTTTATTTCTCGCAACTCTTCGATATAAAGAGGGCAATTCCTCTTCGAGTGACCACTTGCTTTGCAATGGTGACAAGTCTCATCCTTTTGAGATTGGCTCTTCTTGACAAAGTTCTGCTTAGGTTTAGAATAAGTCGCAACTTATTTACCCTTATCACCCTTGCCTTTGCCTTTCTTGTTGTTCTTGTGCGGTTGTGGCTTACTCACTCTACCCTTTTGTACATAAAGCACAGGAGGAGTAGAAGTAGATGTACTTGCCTTGTCTTTAAGACCCTTTTCATAGTCAATGAGCATTGCGTGCAAGTCATTAACTGTCTTCCCCGCGCAATGCATATTAAAGTTCCTAACGAAATCATTAAAGTCCTTATTAAGAGACCTATTGATTAGGTTAATAGCCATATCATTGTCGTAGGGTTTCCCTAGTGCGATGAGTTGTTCCATGTAACCCTTCATCTCTTGATAATGTGCACTTACGGGTTTCCCAGGGGCTTGCTTACAACTGTGCAAAGCATCTACCAAGTCGTAGATCTCCACAGCCTGAGGCTTCTCATACATTGCCTTGACCTCTTCAAACATTTGATTTGGAGCAAATAGCTTAAATTTCCTTTGTAAGAAATGAGCCATTTTTCCGAGCATTAAATAAGCCACATCATAGTGCTTCTTAACCTCTGCCTCATAATTCAGTCTTTCAACTAGAGTATCATTAGGGCAAGGGGCGCTAGAAAACGCCTTGGTCAAGTAATCAGAAGTAGCTGCTACGCTCAAGACAATTCTCAGTGAGCGGTACCAATCGTTGAAGTTTGGGCCAGTTAGTTCGTGACGTTCAAGATAAGTCATGAAGGCAGAACTCAAAGTTTTGTTATCGGGTTGAGCCATTTCTACAGAAATAAGTTCAAAATATTAGTATTTTCGATAATACAATTCAAGAAAATAAAATTACCCTAGTAATAAAACCATAGTATTTTCCTTGAAACTAGAATCTGCATTGACATAAACTTGTCAGATCAGTTGATCTGCTAGTGATAAATGTACTCAACATGGTAACTTGTCGAACAATAATTGACAAACAAATTTGCAATTTCTAGATATTTTTAGGGATTTACTTTGCCAAAAGTCATTTTGCGTCGTAAACATGTTTCATCCCTACTTTATGCCTTAAGTTTCCAGATCTCACTGAGTAACTCAATCAAGTCAACTAATCTAAAGAACGCAAAATCTTCATGTGCAATCTCATTTAGTCAAGAAGTTTTCTCTCCATTACAACATCGTCCAAATCTCTTATGACGACAATTGTAACTTCAAGTGTTCGTCAATTAGATGTCAAAGACTTAAATTTAAGGGTATAGATTTTTGGTGTCAAAAATCATGTATGGAGAAGCATGCATACATCTCCATATCATAAGTTTAATAAAACTTTTAGTGTGATTCTAAAATTTCGCCATATGTTGCAAGTTGAGGTATTGGTTAAACCAATTAAAGATTTTTACCCACAACAATTCACGCCGTACTTTTCCTAGAACTTAGCTAAAGCACAAAGCAATAACCTTATTCATTGTGTTTCGGATGTGAATTTGCGGTAAATCAACCTTAAGATATAATGCAAATGATAATCGTAGGTAATTTCAATTTGACGCACAGGCGAGCCGGGAATTCGGTCAGTGACTAATGACATAACACCTCATTCCTTAACCGGGTACATGACCAGCGGTGCGTTGAACTCACTTTATAGTTTGTCAAAAGGAGTAGGCCGTTAAATTATCATTGCAAATTATCAATCAACGCAATTCTATGTAATTTAGATCTCAAAACAATTCATTAATTTTTTATATGATTTAGTCCATATTAATTTTTCTTGGAAAAAATTACCCTTGTTTACAACATACAATTAGTATAAAACGTATGAAAACAAGTAGGTACAAAAAACTAAATTAAATAGCCACATGCATAACAATTTATTCAAAGAACATAAAATCTAGGGTTTTATAAGCATATAAAAGTCTTCCCTAATTTTAAAATTTTGAATCATATAAAGCAAATAGCATATAAAATCATATGATCCGTGAAAACATGCATGTTCATCACGGATCTCTCACATAATCTTAACAATTAAATCTCTCTATGGATCGTAACCATACATGACATAACAATTAATTCATGCAAACATCTAAAGATAATCATCATGTAATTTTTTAGGGTTTAAAAAAAACTTTTTAAAAAAAAAATTCGGCTAAGCCGATTTAAATAAAAAAAACAAAACCCTAATTTTTTGTGAAAACCTAAAAAACAACATATGATTTTTAACTCAAATCAATATTAGTTAAAAAAAACTTTAGATCTCGATAATTATAACATGTTAAAACGGCTCTCGATGCCACTAAAGGTTTATAAAGCTCATAACAATTACGCAAAACCCTAAATAAGATCAAAGCACACATAGCGGAAGTAATTTAACAAGATCATAATTAATAACACATTCATAATTAATCGAGTTAGGGTTACATACCTTTTAGCTAGAGCAAATCCACAAGAACACCACCAAATCGCCAATTAGGGTTTATACGAAAAAATACCAAGATATTGTTTATAGTGAAACTATATTACGCTCTTGTACACACGTAATGCAACGGATCAATCGTGAGACTAGCACTAATAAACCGGAGCTTCAACACTTGTGGAATATAGACAATATCAATAACCAAAATACAAACTGAAACCCTATAAGGGGTGTTTGTTCGATCGGTTCAAGAGAGGGACAAAGAGATAGGATGGATAAAAAATTATGAAGGCTTTGGGTTGTATTTATAGGCTAAAAAAACTTGTTCTCCAAGTCCTAATCAAATTAGGAAACAAACCCCCCCCCCCCCTTGGGCCTTGTAAAACCAGCAGTGGACACCCCCTTGGGTGTCTTCCGGAACCTTCTAATTCTTCCAAATATTTCATAACGCTCGTTATACTTAACTTTTAATTAACGATCGTTTAAGTTAAGCTCGGTTTATATTTAATAAATATAAAAAATACGTTTATTAAATTAATTAATCCTTTACGTATTGTGTGCAATCCCGTAATCTCGAGTTCGATCCTATCACACGACTATTTAATTTTATGTCCATAAACTTTCATATCTAAACAATGATACCATGAAAGATAGCAAAGATAGTATTAATTGTTTGTGTTTTGGTGATTACATAATAAGATTACATATATATTTATAATTAATACATAGCTTTGTGAACAAGCCACTTTAACCCTAAACCTAATGAACCCTAAATCTACAACTAGGCTTAGTCCAACCATATTCCTAACAAAAACCTTAACCAAGCCAAAAATATTCATGAATCACGATTGTAATGAATAATAATATTTTTACAGCCACTATAACCAGCTAATCAACAACTTTTCCATTCCATGATTCGTATTTTTTAGCAAGTGATAATAGTAACTATTACTCCATTCGTTTCAAAAAGGTTTTTTTACTCGCGCTTTTCAACGGGATGTTCATGTATGAAAATTGTAAAAAACTAGAAGGGGATTGAATAGTTTTTACCAATTTGTTTTAATATCTTTAAAACTTTTCCGTGATTATTATGGATATAGATCAAGTGTGATTGACAAAGTAATAGAGATAGAGAAAGAATAAAGCAAACCACAATGCACAAGGATTTATAGTGGTTCGGCCTAGTAAGATCTCACTTATCTTGCCCCTACTTTCACTCCTGAGTATCCACTCGAGAACTCTACTTCACTAGTCAAGAATCTCATATACACCGGTGGAGAAACCTTTACATTTTAGCTTACAATCTTTGACGACGCCTAAGCTATGATGTTGTATTCTTTTACACGGGTACAATAACTCCCTTCACACTATATACTTTGTGTTCTACAACACCAAACACACTATTGCACAAGTAGGTATAAGAATGGGTACAACAATGGGGATTGTATAGGTAACACTTAGCACAATCACACAATGTAAACTTTATAGGATCAAAGCTTGAAGATAGAATTATTGTAAGTGATCTTCAAGTTAACAATGATCTAAATCACAAGAGACAAGAAGTAAGAGAAGAATTGAGGTTAGAAGATTAGATATATTTAGAGAGTTTAGAGAGATAGATTAGAAGAGGGGTGAGTATGAAGCTTGGAGTTAGCTTGGTAATTATAGGCAACATATCAGCCACTTAAGGACACACTCGGACCCTTTCACCAAGGGGTCCGCCCCTTTGTCGAGGGGTCCGTGAGAGCTGACTTTTGTTGCCTCATAAACTCTTATTCAAGATCACACTCAACAATGTATTAAGCCATGTTTGAATTTTTGTATCAGATATATGGACAGAGAGATAGAGAGATATATGTTTTTACCCATTTTAAGTTTACACTAAAAAGATTAAATTGTACAAAAACTTTTTACAAAAGTTTAGAAACATAAGATCATGGATAAAAAGCTTAAATGTTGATTGTAGCACAAACATAAAAATAGGTTTGATGTTTTGTCATTAACAAAACAATAAGAGTGATTAAGATATGAACATCATTTTAAAACGATTTTGTATTCACAATCTCCCCCTTTTGTTGAAGAGAAAACGTAAACTTATTTTTAGTTGGTATTTAGGATCAACATATAAGTTTTTAGAAATATGATTTTATAAATCTCATATCCCCCTATTTGTTGAAAGAAAAAGGGAAAGATAGATGAAAAAAATTAAGAGATAGATTTGGATAGTTAGAGAGAAGTGTAGATATCAAAATGTGTTTTCATTGCCTCCCCTCGGTTCATACTCCCCCTAAATAGGAGAACCAAGAGACATGGATTATGATAATCCTGCAAAAAAAGAGTTAGAAGGTGGAAAGTAGAGATACATGTATATGTAAGACCCAACACATTTACACATTTTCCAAATAAAGAAAAGAATGCAAGATTTTGTATAATTGGACAATTGGTGCATGTCATGGATTGCTCCCCCTTGATTCATTCCCAAATGATCAAGAGAAAATATGCTTAATTCTTGCAGAAGAAAGTTAGCCATAGAGAAAGAGATTCGAGAGACATAGTATGATTACAACACATAAGAAAAGACAAAATCATACATGTACAAGTGTTAGTAGAGAAAGAAAATGGGTTCATTCATCTTGCCCAAGTACAATGACAGCATGAAGCATGTGAAACATTGGTAGAAAGATGAATTACAATGCCTAAAATTTGAAAAACAAAGAAGAAAATAAAACCAGGGGCTCGCGGACCCCTTTGGGTGTCGGACCCTTGCTTGGAGGGGTCCGACAGGGTCTGAGATGTTCTGTGACAGACAGAAAAAAAAAGAAATTGAGGCCCCGAGAACTTGTGACGAGAGTGCTAATTAGATGGTGGGTGTAAGAGAGCATTAACCCCTTGAAGAATGTTGTTCAGAATGAACCTCATTTCGTCACGGAGGTCCGTGACAAGGGTTTGTGTCTAGCGACAATGGTTACATACATGAGGGGAGTTAGTGTATGGGATATCATGATGTGTTATTTGGGTAGAAGGATTTGTAAAGGTACTGAGGTGTTCCACGTCATGTAAGTGCATGTTAATCATGTTATAGAAGGCATAAAGGTGGTTGAGCTTATTTAGTCATTCTTGCCTTAGGTGAGTGGGTGTATGGAAACGAAGGTTCCGCTAATGATAATCTATTCTAAGGAGAGTTATTGATTCCCATAAAGGATGGGATGTAGGGAGAGTCTCCCTATGGAAGAGAGAGACTATCAATAGGTTGAAGGTCCGGAGAAAAGGGTGTTTGGGAAAAGTTGACTAAGGTAGTTGGTGAGTGATAAGAAGGGATTGGTGCTAGAGAACGTGGTAGAGCGACCTCGTCTTCTTCTAAGAAGGGATTTGGCAAAGTTGGAGGAGTTTCAAACAATTCCATTGGTTGAAGGATGGTGGTTCTAGGAGTTATGGAGATGATTGTTGGTGGATGAGTAGGTGCGAGAGGTGGAGTTTTAGCAATGGGAGTCTTAGTTAGGGGAGGTGTTATCGAAGATCTTGAGTGTCATAACAAAGTTCCAAGGTTTTGTGGTATCTCATCCCGTAGGGGGTATATGTTGTTAGAGAAATGGTTTGGTGATGGTGGTGAGTTGGTTTGAGGAGTGATACAACATTGTCTTACACGAAGACGGATTAATTGTCTTGGAGTTTGAGATATTTGACGATTTTGTAGTCTTGGTCATGGTGATAATGGATAATTTATGTAGTTGTTTTAGAGATATGAATGTGAGAGTTGGTGAGAAATGAGATAAGAGTATGTGAACTTAAATAGAAGATTTTGGATATGATATGAATTAATGAAGATGGTGTTGGATTGGAAGGAAGAAAAGCATGATTAGGAGGTTTAATGTGCAGCATTTAGGTTTGAGCGTCAACAAAATGAGAGAAAGAGGAGTATTTAGGGAAAGTGGAGTATTAAATAAGGACAATGATGAAGAACTGCATGTAAGCAGCAGACCAACGGACCCCTTTGGTCGACGGACCCTTGTTAGGAGGGGTCCAACGGGGTCTGAGTAAGAACACTAAGTTATTTAAAAAAATTGTTCCCTTGTATCCGGCGGACCCTTTCTAGAAGGGGTTCGATGGGGTCCGAGACTTGCAGTAACAGACAGGTAACTGTGAGGAAAATAAGAAATTCAGCCCCTGAAACTGAGTTTATGAAAGAGGGTGAAGTGGGTCAATGTTTCACATGTGTATGCTATAATTAGACCTATAGAGAACAAGAGAATGTATCTTTTTGCTAGCTAAACTAAGACTTGACATGTATGAGAAACTAGCACAAATGTCACATGAGAAGGTATAAAATCCTAGCATCATAATCAATAAACCATAAACGTTTATGTGTTAAGTAGAAAGTAAAGACATAAACACGAGTGTTAAGTTAAATGTGTATAAACACCATTGTTTAGAAATGGCACATCGTACATTAGTACCCATTCAAAGTACCATCTCATTTGCCTTTCTTCTTGTCCATCTTGGCAAGGAATCTTTTAAGGCACTTGAACATCCACTTTGTTTGCTTAAATTCTGGAGAGGTGTCCAAGATTTTGGGTAGACGGCTAAGGTATTCAAGAGGTGGTAGCCTAGAATTCAGAAGCCCATTGTCGTCACTAGCAGATGAAGATGATCTAGTGGGAGGATGAGGTCTCTCCACTTGTCCCCTAGGTGGGTTACCTAAAGGTCTTATCACCCTAAGATTTGTAATGGGAGTCATGACATGATTAACAAGGTTGTACGTGCCTACTCGACCACTAGGACTTGGTGGTATGGGAGATATTTGACGGAAGAGACGAGTTAACAACATGCCATAGGGGAGCATGGTTGTAGCAAGGCTTTAGATATGAGACATCCTATTTGCTATGTAGTAGGCAAGATTGAAAGGTATGTTATTATCCAAACTATAAAGCATGTAACTAAGACATGCAATTATACAAGCACATGGCATTGCAACACAAGATTCTCTCCCATTTCACATACTCCTCCTTGAGTTCTTTAGCTTTCATCCCGTATGGGTCTTTGTTGATGACCTTGTTTTTAGTGGAGATCTTAGTTGGTTGGGTTCTAGGATTGTAAATTGTTGTCCTAACGACATCCTTTCTATCAAGTCTAGATTTACATCTATCTTGGGCATCCCTAGGTATGTTGGTATTGTCAAGGACTGTGAGAGAGTGAAGATCATATTATAAACAATTACCATTGCCGGGAATCCTAAGGATTTAAGCAAACCATTCTAAATAGTATGTGTAGTCATGGCCATTTGCTTGGAAGTTTAGGAGAAGGATTCCGTTTTCATAAAAGGTGACATTTACGGTCATGTAAAATTCAAGAACAAATTTGGGACAAATTTGCTCATCTATGTATAGACGACAATCAAAATTGATCCTATAGAAGACTTCATGAATGTTGGTGTCATTTGTGAAGGATGGGTCAACTACACGACCTTCGTGAAAGGTGCATTTTTCTAGTTCTTTATGCAAGGCTTTTTGTGGGGAGGTTAGGTGTTTTGATTTGTGAAAGGCAAGTACGTAACTAGCGGTATCTTTGTGATCATAAGTGCACACGAAAGGCATGTTTGGTCCTAAGGCACAATTTTTCCAAGTTAGTCAAATTTGAGAGATATCTAGAGATATGCCTAGTGTGTGCCTATATGCAACAAATGTAGAGGTGCGGTTAATTATCTTGACTCAATTCTATTTTGAAAGAGAAATGTTGAATGCATAAACTTTTTGAGAACCCAAACACTCTTTAAGTTTAATGTAGCTTCAAATGAACGTACCCAAAAATGCATATTTGGTTATGCAATTCCTTTTGCGTTCATGAGTCCGTATACCATAATCAAAACATCGTTTTTAGATATTTGGTATTTACAATGGTGAAAAGAAATTTTTTGGCATATCCTAATGTCACACCCCACCATGGCGGAACATGGGGCACGACGTATGGATATCATCACAACATGGCGTGTCTATAGAGACAACTATATGAAATAAGAAATGTCATAAAAATGGTGACACGAAGGTCATGACAATATCTCAACAAATGCAAGGGGTCTAGGTAAGTAAGTAACAGTCCTACTTCTTACCCAAGACAACAAATAACATACCAACAAACATATGTGTGCCACAGTATCACTTATTAAAAGAACAATCAAATAAAAACTAAGAAGGAAACGGGGATTCTCCTTCTATATGCAATCCTATGCTTCTTCCATCCTAGCCACTTATTTTCTCATGCTTAACCATAGTATCACCTGAAAGAGACACTAAAACACGTCAACATAAAGTTGGTGAGAGTCATAGGTTTAGACTCCAATGCTAAATCAGTTACAAGCTGTGAATAACAATCCTCAACAAAAGAACATATGGACAATGTGTTACAATTATGTGTTAACAACTATCAATCAAGACCAATCATACCAAACAAATCCCAAGCTCCTACCTTGCCATACAACATCATGGTACCTTAGATGATCACCCTATGTACCTAATCCAAGGCCACTACCTTGGCAAACCACAAGGCCACTACCTTGGCAAACCACAAGGCCACTACCTTGTCAAACCACAATAACATATCAAAAATCGCATAGCAGTTAATCACATAAGTGTACACACAAGTCCATCACAACCATAAAACATTCACAGCAACAATTTAGAAACAACTCAACACAGTGTCTCTTCCATCCCATCTGGAAGTCAAAAAACAAAAATAAACATGGGACTATGAACACTCACCTGATAGCTCCTTCACACGTCCTTGCACTAGCAACAAGCTAACAAACCAAAAACACGAAATCAATAAACGAACCAATCACTAAGATGGCTCATTAACCTATGATGGACATCTAGCCTATTCTCACATATATACCTCATTAATAATCTCTAATTACCCCATTACCCTTCCTTAACAAGTCCTTAACTTGGTTAAGTTTAATAACTAACCCGTTCGTATTTTACCCAAAACAGTCCCAGTTTTAGGTCTCAAAACGTTAGGTCAAACGCCCACTTAAACCTACCCATGGTTTCTGTAAAAGGAATATTCATACCCTTACATATGTTGGCTAACACCTCCCACTTGTCCTAACCTTAAAGCTACTGTTAAGGCCCCGATATATATATATCTACTTTTGTCATTCCAGATTTCCTGATTTTAAACGTACTAAAAGTTTGTTACCATTAAGGGGTCTTACCCTAAACCACCACCTTAGCCCAAGTGCAGATATTAACTAAAATATATAAACCATCTCTCACGTTCGTGAGAAGATCCCAATGCAACCCTAAGTGCCCCAAACAACCCAAAACTTAAAAAGAAAACAGGCTGAATTCAAAACTGTTTTGACCTCCGACTGTTGTAACCTGTTTTTGACCCACTTCCCGACCTCCAATTTAGTTCTCGTTTCTTGCATTGGAAAGCCACTTCAAATAGATTTTCAGGGGTACTTGGATCGTAAAATAAGAGTTTATAGAACTCCCGATATGATCAAAACAATTGACTCAAAATCTGCCCAGTTTTTAAAAACGGGTTTTAAACAAATTGAACTAATTAATTACCCATAACCCCATCTAATACAAGCCCTAGATTATATGATCATCATAATATGATTATAACATCATTAATTACAGATTTTATATAAACCCTAACCCTAAGCCATCATAAGAATGATTAAATAAACATAAAAACAATTTAATTAAAAAAGGATTTGAAGGTTTTACCTTATGATTAATGAAAGATGAAAAACTCCCAAAATTATGAAGAACCCTAACTTTTTTTTAGTGAAACCCACGAATTTTATTAGCTCCAGGGATTTATGTTTTTATTTTTTGTTTAGTAAAACATTATATAATGTACACAAGAATCCTAGTCCAATTATAACATTTGTTTCCTTTTTATTTTCCTCTTTTTTTTTCCCAAACCGACCTAACACCCCTAAAATTCGTTTTTTATTTATTATTATTATTAATATATGTAATAATAATATTACCTTAATTTTCCTTAATTTATTTCAGCTCCTAAAGCCTCCAAAACCTCAAAACCGTAAAACTAGTCAATTTTACGCGTTTTATCGTAAAAGACGTAAAATATACACTTTTAAAAAAAATCTCAAATTTTTAAATAAACTTTATAACTATGTCCTAAATGACTTAAAACCATCCCGAAAAATATTCATATGGCTAATTACCTTATCCGAGACCTCTAAATGATAAACCGTAAATCCTAAAAAAAACACTATTACTATAATACTTATACGTATACGTAACCACCAAAATACCACCATTTCATTTCATAGTCACTAATTGTGATCTCATGAACATGAATTAACCGTACCTCGATTTACTTATGAGTACTCTATACTCATAAACGATAATCACACCAACCTCGTTCACACAACATAAACACGTAAGCACAAAAAATCAAGTAGTCACACATAAAATAACCTAAAAGTAAGACCAAGTGACGAACCTCAAAACCACGGTTGTCACATCACTCCCTCCTAATAGAAATCTTGTCCCGAGATTTACTCCTTAGGATCGTCATTAACGAACAGCTGAGGATACTTACTCCTCATAAACTCTTCCCGTTCCCACGTGAACTCCGGTCCACGTTTAGAATTCCACCTAACCTTAACTAAAGGTATCTTACTTCTTTTCAAGGTTTTAACTTCAAGGTCCATAATCTCTATCGGCTCTTCAATAAAACGAAGGCTCGCATCTATACTAATATCGTCCACCGACACTGGCAAGTCAGTTCTTGCTAAGCATTTCCTCAAGTTTGAGACATGAAACACATCATGTACACTACTTAACTCTTCTGGTAATCTCAACCTGTATGCCACTAGCCCAATCCTTTCAAGGATTTCAAATGGATCCACAAATCTAGGCGCTAACTTCCCTTTCTTCCCGAATCGCATCACCCCTTTCCATGATGAAACCTTTAGCATAACCTTGTCCCCAACCCCAAATTCCAACGGCTTACGCCTCTTGTCCGCATATCTCTTTTGTCGATCTCTAGCCGCCTTTAATTTTTCCTTAAGCACGGTAATCGCATCCGTAGTCTCCTGTACCATCTCCGGTCCAATTAGTTGACTACTTCCTACTTCAGCCCATAACAACGGTGACCTACACTTCCTACCATAAAGTGCCTCAAATGGTGCACACTCTATACTAGCATGGTAGCTATTATTGTACGAGAATTCTGCCAACGCCAGATGATTCTCCCAACTTCCTCCAAAGTCTATCACACACGCTCTTAACATGTCTTCTAGTGTTTGTATAGTCCTCTCACTCTGTCCATCCGTCTGCGGATGATAAGCTGTGCTCATATCCAGCCTCGTACCCAAGGCCTTCTGCAATAGCCCCCAAAACCTAGACGTAAACCTGCTATCTCTATCTGATATGATCGACACCGGTACTCCATGTTTTGCCACCACATGTTCCAAGTATTTCTTGGCAAACCTTTCCATCTTATCATCCTCCTTCATTGCCACAAAATGGGAAGACTTAGTCAGTCTGTCCACTATTACCCAAATCATATCATTTCCACTGTTAGACCTTGGCAGTTTTGTAATGAAGTCCATGGCAATATTCTCCCACTTCCATTTAGGAACCTCTGGTTGTTGCAGTAACCCTGACGGTCTTTGATGTTCAGCCTTCACCTTGGAGCAAGTCAAACATTCACTAACGTACAAAGCTACATCCTTCTTCATTCCTGGCCACCAATACATATCTCTCATGTCCTGATACATCTTATCAGCTCCTGGGTGTATCGAATACCTCGACGTATGAGCTTCATCCAATATCACCTTCCTTGTGTCGCCAAACAACGGAACCCAGATTCTATCCAAGTAATACTTGCAACCATCTCCTCTTTCTTCCATGTATTGATCCATAGTATGTAGATTTTCTTCAACCAGCCTTTCTTCCTTTACGGCCTCTACTTGTGCTGCCCGAATTCTATCCTTAAGAGTTGTCTGAATTGTTATGCTCATTGCCCTTACTCTCTTTGGTTTTAGCCTCTCCTTCCTACTTAGCGCATCCGCCACCACATTGGCATTCCCAGGGTGATACTTAATCTCACAGTCATAATCACAAAATAACTCCAACCATCGTCTTTGCCTCATGTTCAAATCTTTCTGATCAAAGATGTGCTGCAAACTTTTGTGGTCCGTAAAGATCACACTTTTCGTCCCATACAAGTAATGTCTCCATATCTTGAGAGCAAAGACTACAGCTCCTAGTTCCAAGTCGTGTGTGGTGTAATTCTTCTCATGGTTTTTCAATTGTCGTGATGCATAAGCTATGACCTTGTCTCGCTGCATAAGAACACATCCTAAACCCTGGTTGGACGCATCACAGTAAACCACAAAATCTTCCACCCCTTCTGGTAAAGACAAGATAGGTGCATTACACAACCTATCCTTTAGTGTCTGAAACGCCTGTTCTTGCTCTTCGCCCCATTCATACTTCTGATTCTTTTGGGTCAACAATGTCAAAGGCTTTGATACTCTAGAGAAATTCTCTATAAATCTCCTGTAATATCCTGCCAAGCCTAAGAATGACCTTATTTCTGACGGTGTAGTAAGTGCCTTCCAATCCTTCACTGCTTCAATCTTCTTTGGGTCTACATGTATGCCATCATTATCGATTACATGCCCCAGAAATTGTACTTCTTGCAGCCAAAATTCACACTTGGAGAACTTCCCATAAAGTTTCTCCTTCCTGAGCAGCTCCAATACCGATCTCAAATGTTGGTTATGCTCCTCCTCCGTCTTAGAGTAGATAAGTATGTCATCAATGAAGACTATAACAAATTTGTCTAGATATGGCTTGCACACTCGGTTCATTAGATCCATGAACACTGCTGGCGCGTTTGTCAATCCAAATGGCATAACGGTGAATTCAAAGTGTCCATACCTTGTTCTGAACGCGGTCTTTTGTATGTCCTCCTCACAGACCCTTAGTTGGTGATAACCGGACCTAAGGTCAATTTTTGAGAAGTACCTTGCTCCTTGCAGCTGATCAAATAAATCGTCAATCCTTGGGAGAGGATAACGGTTCTTAATGGTCAGCTTGTTCAACTCCCGATAATCAATACACATCCGGAATGATCCATCCTTCTTCTTAACAAATAGCACCGGCGCTCCCCATGGAGAAGAACTTGGTCGAATGAAACCCTTATCCTGCAATTCCTTGAGTTGCTCGGCTAATTCTTGCATCTCTGACGGTGCTAGACGATACGGTGACTTCGCTACGGGTGTTGCCCCGGGTACTAAGTCAATCTTAAACTCTACTTGTCTCACCGGTGGTAACCCCATCAAGTCATCCGGGAATACATCGACGAACTCTCTTACTACTCGAATCTTATTGATTTGTGGCTCATCATCCTTGGCATTCATAAGGGACCTGGTCTTCTTCTCATTCCTTTCTTCATACACGTATAACACCTTCATATCGCCTATGGGTATCTTAACAATCTTTTCATGACACATTAGCTCAGCCCTATGCTTCGATAACCAATCCATCCCAATGATTACATCGAAGCTCCCATGTCCTAGAGGGATTAAATCTATGGTGAACTTAAATTCTCCCAACTCTAATTTGTAGTTCAAAAATATCTCATCTACTTCTTCTTGCTTACCACTAGCTATTTCAATCACATATCCTGGTTTCGCTACACTAGGGCTCATATCTAACAAAGGCACGAATTGAGACGACACAAAACTAAAATCTGCCCTAGAGTCAAAAAGAATCGTAGCGAGGTGATTGTTAACAGACTACATACCCGTGACTACATTCGGGTCCTGAACCGCTTCTACGGCATTTGCAAGGTAAACCCTGCCTCCATTCCGATTTCCCCTATTCTGATTTCCCTCGTTCATGTTCCAGTTCCGATTCCCAGTGTTCCCATTGTTGCGGTTAGCATTGTTCCGGTTTCCACCGCCTTGGTTTCCTCGACATCCCTCCAAAGCTAACTGGCCTCTGCCCTGGTTGGTTGCTCCAACCAATCTAGGACACTCCCTCTGGAAATGCCCGGGTTGTCCACACTCAAAACAATTTCCCCCGGTGACATTCGTCCTTACAGACTGGATTGGTGTTGCGTTTCTGTTAGGTGCGTCACATTTTCTAGCAAAGTGTCCCGGTTTCTGGCAATTGTAGCATGTCTGGCATGGTGTACCTCTTGGATGGAACCTAGAGCAGGTTCGGCAGGCAGCATTGTTGTTGTTCGGATTTCCAGAACCTTGAGGTACCCTCATGGCAAAATTTCTTCCATCTTTCGCCTTCTTAGCATTCTTCCAGTTGGTGTCAGGCGACTTCGCGGCTTCTGGCTCCTTTCTTTTATCTCCCGCCTTGACCAAAGTTCCACTAGATACCGCCTCCTCAGTAAGTATTCCTGCCGTTAGTATGGCCTGTTGTATTGTGTTAGGCTGAGTAGCCTTAATCATTTCCCTGATCTGAGGAGGTAATCCAGCAATGTACCGCTTAATCTTGTTCGCCTCAGGGGTAACCAAATGGGGAACCAGCTTTGCCAATTCATGGAAGCGATCTGTGTAATCTGCATGAGCCGCTCCAACCATAGCATGTCCCCAAAACTCATTTTCCAGCTTCTCCATCTCATTGCTTGGACAAAACTCCGTAGTCATAAGAGCTTTAAAATCGGCCCAGGCCATAGCATTTGCAGCAACTCTTCCCCTTGCTTGAACTTGGGTGTTCCACCAAGTTAAAGCCTTCCCTACCAGTGAACCAGTTACGTACATGACCATTTGATTTGGTAAGCATCCACTCATTTGAATTACATTCTCCATCTTCTCAATCCATTGGGTAAGTACTACCGCGCCGCCCTTCCCATCATACTCTCTTGCACCACAAGAAATGAATGCCTTATAGCTACAACCATTGTTTCCACCTCCTCCTTGACCATTGTTGTTATTATTGTTGTTCAGGTTGTTAATCACCTGCTGAACAATGGTTGCTATTATGTTGGCCATTTGAGCAGCAATCAAAGTAGCCAAGTCAGGATTTCCATCACCACCACTTCCACCAGTACCATTTCGCGTGTTCACCATGCTGATAGTAAAAACATGACACCCGTTAACAACTACCAGAATACTCCATATAGTATTCTTACCACCATACATACGCCTAATCATAATCATACATACTACCAACATATGCTATACAAGCATGTATCAATTCTCTTTCATGCAATCATACTTGAAAGTCTAGTAGTGTTGTGGCACATATATAATTATGTAGGCCTCCATAATTATACATGTTCCCTTTCACCAATGTACTCCCTCCTATGATGACACTTATAAGAAATTAATACTACACATAACACATAATCCAACAACTCATAAGCACATAAACACACAAAATAAAATCCAAAACTCCATTTATTAAAATAACATAGTCAAAACTTGAAACATCACAAATCCATGGTCTAGCTAAACTAGCGTAGACATAATCCAAACGAAAACATAAATGATTTTAAGGCATGCCGTCCATAAGAGTCGGAAAATTTAAAACAAATAATTATACATTTTCTAGCAAAGTACAAAAATGACTAGCGTGGACGATGGTAGTTAAACCCGCACTAGTCAAAACCCGAAAGGAAAATATTATGTGGTCAAGTATGAACCATATTAGTTCCTAACTTAACAACATCGCAAAATAACATCCAAACACATCAATTATTATAAAATGCACACATACTCCTATGACGCCTATATGCAGGGACCCTTAAGCTATAGACTAGGCTACGCGACTAGGCAACCTAATTCTCTATAACCATTGTCTCTGATACCATTCTGTCACACCCCACCATGGCGGAACATGGGGCGCGACGTATGGATATCATCACAACATGGCGTGTCTATAGAGACAACTATATGAAATAAGAAATGTCATAAAAATGGTGACACGAAGGTCATGACAATATCTCAACAAATGCAAGGGGTCTAGGTAAGTAAGTAACAGTCCTACTTCTTACCCAAGACAACAAATAACATACCAACAAACATATGTGTGCCACAGTATCACTTATTAAAAGAACAATCAAATAAAAACTAAGAAGGAAACGGGGATTCTCCTTCTATATGCAATCCTATGCTTCTCCCATCCTAGCCACTTATTTTCTCATGCTTAACCATAGTATCACCTGAAAGAGACACTAAAACACGTCAACATAAAGTTGGTGAGAGTCATAGGTTTAGACTCCAACGCTAAATCAGTTACAAGCTGTGAATAACAATCCTCAACAAAAGAACATATGGACAATGTGTTACAATTATGTGTTAACAACTATCAATCAAGACCAATCATACCAAACAAATACAAGGCTCCTACCTTGCCAAACAACATCATGGTACCTTAGATGATCACCCTATGTACCTAATCCAAGGCCACTACCTTGGCAAACCACAAGGCCACTACCTTGTCAAACCACAAGGCCACTACCTTGTCAAACCACAATAACATATCAAAAATCGCATAGCAGTTAATCACATAAGTGTACACACAAGTCCATCACAACCATAAAACATTCACAGCAACAATTTAGAAACAACTCAACACAGTGTCTCTTCCATCCCATCTGGAAGTCAAAAAACAAAAATAAACATGGGACTATGAACACTCACCTGATAGCTCCTTCACACGTCCTTGTACTAGCAACAAGCTAACAAACCAAAAACACGAAATCAATAAACGAACCAATCACTAAGATGGCTCATTAACCTATGATGGACATCTAGCCTATTCTCACATATATACCTCATTAATAAGCTCTAATTACCCATTACCCTTCCTTAACAAGTCCTTAACTTGGTTAAGTTTAATAACTAACCCGTTCGTATTTTACCCAAAACAGTCCCAGTTTTAGGTCTCAAAACGTTAGGTCAAACGCCCACTTAAACCTACCCATGGTTTCTGTAAAAGGAATATTCATACCCTTACATATGTTGGCTAACACCTCCCATTTGCCCTAACCTTAAAGCTACTGTTAAGGCCCCGATATATATATATCTACTTTTGTCATTCCAGATTTCCTGATTTTAAACGTACTAAAAGTTTGTTACCATTAAGGGGTCTTACCCTAAACCACCACCTTAGCCCAAGTGCAGATATTAACTAAAATATATAAACCATCTCTCACGTTCGTGAGAAGATCCCAATGCAACCCTAAGTGCCCCAAACAACCCAAAACTTAAAAAGAAAACAGGCTGAATTCAAAACTGTTTTGACCTCCGACTGTTGTAACCTGTTTTTGACCCACTTCCCGACCTCCAATTTAGTTCTCGTTTCTTGCATTGGAAAGCCACTTTAAATATCTTTTCAGGGGTACTTGGATCGTAAAATAATAGTTTATAGAACTCCCGATATGATCAAAACAATTGACTCAAAATCTGCCCAGTTTTTAAAAACGGGTTTTAAACAAATTGAACTAATTAATTACCCATAACCCCATCTAATACAAGCCCTAGATTATATGATCATCATAATATGATTATAACATCATTAATTACAGATTTTATATAAACCCTAACCCTAAGCCATCATAAGAATGATTAAATAAACATAAAAACAATTTAATTAAAAAAGGATTTGAAGGTTTTACCTTATGATTAATGAAAGATGAAAAACCCCAAAAATTATGAAGAACCCTAACTTTTTTTTAGTGAAACCCACGAATTTTATTAGCTCCAGGGATTTATGTTTTTATTTTTTGTTTAGTAAAACATTATATAGTGTACACAAGAATCCTAGTCCAATTATAACACTTGTTTCCTTTTTATTTTCCTCTTTTTCTTTTTTTTTCCCAAACCGACCTAACACCCCTAAAATTCGTTTTTTATTTATTATTATTATTAATATATGTAATAATAATATTACCTTAATTTTCTTTAATTTATTTCAGCTCCTAAAGCCTCCAAAACCTCAAAACCGTAAAACTAGTCAATTTTACGCGTTTTATCGTAAAAGACGTAAAATATACACTTTTAAAAAAAATCTCAAATTTTTAAATAAACTTTATAACTATGTCCTAAATGACTTAAAACCATCCCGAAAAATATTCATATGGCTAATTACCTTATCCGAGACCTCTAAATGCTAAACCGTAAATCCTAAAAAAACACTATTACTATAATACTTATACGTATACGTAACAACCAAAATACCACCATTTCATTTCATAGTCACTAATTGTGATCTCATGAACATGAATTAACCGTACCTCGATTTACTTATGAGTACACTATACTCATAAACGATAATCACACCAACCTCGTTCACACAACATAAACACGTAAGCACAAAAAATCAAGTAGTCACACATAAAATAACCTAAAAGTAAGACCAAGTGACGAACCTCAAAACCACGGTTGTCACACCTAAGTAGTGAGAAGGATTTTGAAAAAGTTTTTGATCAGTTAGGGATTCCTCACATTGCCTAATAATTTGGTTTGAAAGAATTATGTTTACCAAGTGTTTTAATCATCATAATCAACTAATGCGTATATTGAATTGACTAATCTAGAGGAATCCCCAATTTCAATTTTGTGCAAATTAAATAGAACCCTAGACTCATATTTAAGAGAAATAAAGTAATGAAGAAATGAATTGAGTATAGAATACTTACAACTGATGATTATGCATAAATTAAATGGTTGGTTATTGCTTAGATGAGTTAGATAGATGATAAAATAGTTTGATCGTGTATGAAGAAAGTGAGAGTGGGAGTGGGATAATTGGAGTGTTTTGTAGTTAAATCTGGACTTGGAGAACTTCTTTGCAGTCCCGCGGACCCTTACATGGACCCTTTTGAGGAGCGGTCCGCAAGTGCAGAGATCAGCAAGGTTTGTTTTTATGAAGAAATTTCCATTATTCCTAATCCTAGCCTTAGTAAGTTAAATGTTTAACGCTTAAGTGGTTTGGTAAATATATCGGCTATGTTATCTTCCGAGGATACGTTTTCTATTGATATATTATGTTTTTGAACGTTGTCCCTGATGCTGGTGTTGGTAACAAGTTTTAAATTTATAAACACGAATTACCGGATTGACTAAAAACACACGGGCAAGTATAACCCTTTAGTTTGTGTATAACTTTTATGTGGTAATACCGAGATCGTTCACGGGGATTTGGAAAACCTATGATTATTCTAAAATGAAACTATAATCGTTGATTGTAGCAATTGTTGACAAACAAACAATAAGTAAAAATGATGAGATAAATAATATGATTAAAGGTACACTTGGTAAAGAATAGTTTGAGCATTCGTAATGGTATGATTGTGATGACACGTTAACATTTGTGATTATGATAATTAGATGGATAATCCAATCTATTGTTTTCAAAAGCTTTAATCTTTGTCAAGACCTTGGTTAAAGAAAACAAGCATTAGACTCAATCACTCAATTCAAGACTTAATCCAATTTCAACATATTCGATTCACGGTCGTTTCACGAATTAGCTAACACTTATAATTATGTTTCTTGATAATCAAAACTTCTTAAGAAATGATCAATACAAAATATAGCCAATCATAGACAAGCCGGCTATGACTTGTTGATAGAAAATAACCCTTTCGACCTATGAAATCTTTACCAACAAATTAAGTTTTGATAATAATTGTCACATGAAACATAAATATCAATGGATCATAGGAAAGCTTGACATTGAATTAAACATAAATCACAATCACAACTATCACTTCATACTACAAATATCATCCTACCAAGTGTAGAATGAAACTTAGCTACTCATCACAAATGATGAAGTAAACTCAGAAATAAAAGTATTATACGTCATAATCAAGAGTCTTACAAAGTGGAAAAATGTTACTAATGATTAGGGTAATGATCCCTAAGAGTTTCGTGATGATAACTTTGCTTATGGGACTCAAAAACTGACTTTTCTAGCACCACCTTGTTCAAATCCGGGAATGGGAGTTTGCACAAGGATGAGAGAGTTATTTATGAGATGATATGAAGAGATATGTGAAAGCATATAAGGATATGTAGTTACATGACCCCAAGGGTCTTATTTATAAGCTAGTTGATGGCATGGAGTGAATGCATGGCTTGGAGCCAAAGACAAATACTTGGAGCCAAAGCATGTCTAGAAACTTCTTGTATGATCTTGCATGTATGTAGACACATTTTTGCATAGACAAATGTTGGAGGCAACTTCACTCATGATGGAGTCAAATCAACTCCCATGTGATGGTGGCAACTTCACTTTTGCTAGTGGCAAGTTGGATGTATGTTGATGGTGGCAACTTTCATGCTGAATATCTTTATTTGCTCCTTGGAAATACTTGTTCTTGCACCCGAAATTGATCTTCAAAGGCTTGTAACTTGTACACGGGTCTTGAACTTGACTAGGATTCTTCGTACTCGTACAATTCTTCATTTTTATGTTGTTTTATACTCCATTCCTGCAATTGGCTATACAAAGACTTGCAAACACAATTGGGCACAAATATGCACAAAATTATCATATAATTAACCAATATACATGTACAAAAGTACGGATAACGCTCCTAAAAACATGTTGGATTTAGGCGTTATCAAATCCCCTCACACTTAAGTTTTGCTTGCCCTCAAGTAAGAAGAAAAGAAAATTAAATCCAAAGGTACATGTATCTTTACAAAAATTCGATGCAAGTCTACCAAGTATAAGTACAAGATAAAACTCATCGTCTTAAGTTTTTAAGGTTGAAAAAATTGAGATATAAAGTCAATACCCATAAAAATCTAGAAAGTCTTTTATTTCTAACTATACTACACTAATAACATATGAATTGAAGCAACATGTATCACGACTTAATACATTGGCTAATCGATACCTTTTATTTCTTATTCTTCCTTCAACTTCATAACATTATAGCTCATTGGCTATTTATTTGTCTTTTTGACTTTTTTCTTTCTTTTCTCTTTTTTTTTCTTTTTTTATATTTTTTCTTGGCTAAAACTCCTAGCCATGGATCAACATACTTTCAAAGTTCATATTGTATTGACAAACATGGAACTTGCAACTTCCTCCTAATTTTTTTTAATTTTTTTTACTATTATATGAGACTTTGACTTGGGTAATTTTGACACAAAAATACATCTCAAATTTTCAAAAATTACCAATTGGATAACTTCTTAATTATTTATATACATTGCTTGAAACTTTTTATTTACGAGGGCAAAACAAGAACAAAAGTTTTAAAATAGCCCAAAAATATGACAATTAAGCATCTTTTTCTCGATTTCCCTACAATCCCCTCACACTTAAGTTTAGCATTGTACTCAATGTGATAAAACTGAACAAAAGCAAGGGAATGAGAGAAAAACCAGAATCACGGGCATAGCATACATCATACAAGAGTCTTGTCTTCGCCTTCAACTTGCGGTACCTACAAAAAAGATAAAACACACAAAAATGCGGAAAAACACTCTATTTTTGGGTTTTTATAGGTTTTTATAAAAGCGACACATGCTACACCCCCTCACACTTAAGGAAAACATTGGTTAAAAATATGGGGTGTAAGCATGAATTTATTTTAAAAAGGAAAATCACACTTAAAAATTGAAAATTAAAAACACACGGGTTGCCTCCCGAGAAGCGCTTATTTTTTTATAGAGTCATCAGCCTGACTCGTACTTCTTTTTATTTTTCTTTATTTTCTTTGAGCGGAAAATGTTCACTCCACTCCTCATGGTATAGTTTAACACGGTGTCCATTAACAATGAAGCTTCCTCCATTCTTGTCATACAATTCAACATAACCGGACGGATATCCATGTTTTACTATAAAAGGACCGTACCACTTTTGTTTAAGCTTGGGGGCTTTAAATTTATAGCGCATATTAAACAAGAGAACTTTATCTCCTTTCTTGAATTCTTTTCGGATTCGAAGTTTCTTGTCGTGATAAGCTTTGGTACGTGCTTTGTACAATTTCGAATTCTCATAAGCATGGAGTCTTAATTCATCGAGTTCATGTAGTTGCAAGAATCGGTTTTCTCCAGCGATTTTGAGATCGAGATTACAGATTCTCAATGCCCAATAAGCACGGTGCTCAATTTCGAAGGGCAAATGGCACGTTTTACCGTACAATAAACGATTAGGTGTTGTGCCAATTGGTGTCTTATAAGCTGTTCGGAAAGCCCATAGAGCGTCGTCAAGTTTCCTTGGCCAAACGGAAGGATTGTCCTTAACCGTTTTTTCGAGTATTCGTTTTAAGGCTCTATTGGTATTTTCAACTTGTGCACTCGTTTGTGGATGATACGCGGTTGCAAACCGATGGGTGACTCCATAACGCTTTAAGATTTTCTCCATTTGTTTGTTGCAAAAATGGGAACCTCGATCACTAATTAAAGCTTTCGGCATTCCATAGCGAGAGAAAAGATTTTTCAGAAAGTTGATTACGGCTCGTGAATCGTTCGTGGGTAAAGCTTCAGCTTCTGCCCATTTGGACACGTAATCAATAGCGACTAAGATATATTCGAACTTATGGGATTTGGGAAAGGGTCCCATGAAATCAATTCCCCATACGTCAAATATTTCGCTAACTTGGATGCTGTTTTGAGGCATTTCGTCTCTTCGTGAGAGGCTACCAGTACGTTGGCAAGCATCACATTTTCTACTAGAGTGTAAACCTCTTTAAAAATTGTTGGCCAATAAAAACCAGCATCGAATACTTTTTTTGCGGTGGTGGAAGGACCATAATTTCCCCCAGTAGGGCCATGATGACATTCATCAAGGATCTTCCTTGTTTCCGCACCATAAACACATCTCCTAATCATGCCATCGGGGCATACCTTGAAAAGGTAGGGATCTTCCCAGAAATAGTGTTTTAGGTCGGAAAAGAATTTACATCATTGGTGATAGGTTAAACCTTTTCTTAGAATTCTTCCAACGAGGTAATTTGCAAAATATGCAAACCACGGAGATTCGTCCGTAGAGATTTTCATAAGAGTTTCATCGGGAAAATAATCGTCGATATCTTCATCCCTTAACTCTTCTATGTTTGGATTTTCAAGTCGCGACAAATGATCGGCTACGACATTTTCAGCTCCTTTCTTGTTTTGGATTTCGATGTCAAATTCTTGGAGTAGTAAAATCCATCTAATAAGACGCGGCTTAGCATCTTGTTTTAGGAATAGATATTTCAACGCGGAATGATCTGTGAATAAAATCGTTTTCGACAACACGAGATAGGATCAGAATTTGTCGAAAGCAAAGACTACGGCAAGTAGTTCTTTCTCGGTGATTGTGTAGTTGAGCTGCGCGCTATTTAGAGTTTTGCTTGCAAAGTGTATAGGACGGAAATGTTTTCCTTCGCGTTTTCCTAATACGGCTCCTACAGCGAAATCGCTTGCATCACACATAAGTTCAAACAATCACGACCAATCCGGTGAAACCATGATCGGTGCATTCGTTAACTTGTCTTTAAGCTTGTCAAATGCCTTTATGCATTCTTCATTGAAATCAAAGACTATGTCTTTTTCAAGGAGTTTGGTCATCGGTCTAGCGATTTTGGAAAAATCTTTTATGAATCGGCGGTAGAATCCCGCATGACCTAGAAAACTTCTAACGGCTTTAACGTTAATGGGTGGTGGTAATTTGGATATCACTTCGATCTTGGCTTTGTCTACTTCCAATCCGGCTCCGGAGACTTTGTGTCCAAGCACAATTCCTTCAGTCACCATGAAGTGACATTTCTCCCAATTGAGCACGAGATGAGCTTGTTTGCATCGGATGAGCATGCGCTCTAGGTTAAAAGGCAAGACTCGAATGAGTTTCCGAAGACTGAGAAATCATCCATGAAAACTTCCATGGATACTTCGATCATGTCTTGAAAGATTGCGATCATACACCTTTGAAAAGTCGCAGGTGCATTGTAAAGACCAAAAGGCATACGTTTATAAGCGAACGTTCCATGAGGACACGTAAAAGTGGTCTTGTCTTGATCGGATGGTTCGATAGGTATTTGAAAATATCCGGAAAAGCCATCGAGAAAACAAAAGAATTTGTTCCCCGCTAGTCTTTCCAACATTTGGTCCATGAATGGTAGAGGAAAATGATCTTTTCGTGTAGCATCTTTCAATTTGCGGTAATCAATACACACACGCCAACCGGTAACGGTTCTTGTAGGAACAAGTTCGTTATTTTCGTTGGTCACAACAATCATTCCTCCTTTTTTTGGAACGCAGTGAATAGGACTAACCCAAGGACTATCTTCTATGGAATAGATGATTCATGCCTCAAGGAGTTTGATGATTTCGGCTTTTACTATCTCCTTCATGTTTGGGTTAAGTCGACGTTGCCTCTCAATAACGGGTTTGGCATCGTCTTCGAGATTGATCTTGTGTTTGAAAAAATTTGGGCTAATACCCAGTATATCGGATGTTTTCCAAGCAAATGCTTCTTTGTGGTTTTTGACCATAGAAACGAGACGTTCCTTCTTATCTTTCTCGAGCTTGGCTGAGATAATCACCAGAAGGAGTGAGTCCTTCTCTAGATAAGCGTACTCGAGATGTTCGGGAAGAGGTTTCAACTCGAGATCCGTCGGTGGATCATGAATAGATTTGTGAATTATGAAGTTCGATTTCAAAGGCAAAACTTCAAACGTCTTGTTTTCCTCTTCTTTGAGAGTTACTTCGGAATCAAGGGCCATGAATTCTTCGAATTCACGATCACGATCGGTATCGCTAATCTTTTCCGAAGTTGTTTGGAATGGTGCGTTGTCATCAAGCAATGCGTCCAACTCTTCTTTCGTTACTTCATCGATAACATCAATGTGGAAGCATGTGTCATCATTAGAATGGGAGTGTTGCATAGCTTTATCGACTAAGAATGTGACTCGATCGTCACCAACTCCATGTTTGAGTTCTTTATTCTTCACACGAATGATAGCATCGGCGGTGTGCAAGAATGGTCGTCCTAAAATGAGAGGGACTTGATGGTCTTCCTCCATCTCAAGGATTACGAAGTCGGTGGGAAATATGAATTTGCCAACTTGAACAAGCATGTTCTCGGATATCCCAATGGGATATTGGTAGGTGTGGTTAGCCAAACGTATACTCATACTCGTAGGTTTCAAAGTATTGTTTGAAATATTCTTGTATAATGAGTATGGCATAAGATTGATACTTGCGCCTAGATCGGCCAATGCGCGACATTCGATATTGTTGTTTAGGGTGCATGGTATGAGAAAGCTTCCCGGATCTCCGAGCTTTGGTGGAAGTTTGCTTTTCAAGGCTGCAGAACATTCTTCATTTAGAAACGCAACAGAGATTTGCTTCATCTTACTATGGTTGCTCACAAGATCTTTGAGGAATTTCCCATAGTTGGGCATGCCGGTTAAGATATCAACAAGTGGAACATTGATCTTAACTTCCTTGATCATCTTAAGGAATTTGGCATTACAAGCCTCCATCTTTTCTTTTCATAGGCGTTGAGGATACGGAGTTTTTGGTTCATACGCCTTCGGTGTTGGTGTTGGAATGGGTGTGGTTTGTTTTAGTTTGGGTTTGGAAGGAGGAACGGTTTCTTCCTTCTCGGGCTCATCGGCCTCGTCTTCACTTTCATCAGCGAAAGTGGGAGCATTGGTGTTCGGGTTTTGTGGTGGATCATAACTCAACCCACTTCTTGTGAATACGGCATTCACATGTTCATTACGGGCGGGTGGTGGGCGGTATGGTTTATCCGTAGATGGTTTTGGGTTTGTTTGAGTGTTGCTTGGTAGCGAACCACTTGGTCGATTGGCTAACTGATCGGTGATTCGACCTAGTTTGGTTTCGAGATCATTAATGGTTGCGGTGTGGTGTCTTTGTCCTCTTTCAACGTTGGCTTTGAGATCGAAGAGTTGGTTCTTAATAAACGTGTTTGTCGATTTTTGAGATTCTATGAAAGCTAACAACGTTTTCTCTAGGGTCGACTCTTCGGGTTTCTTTTCGTTTGATAGATCGGAGTTATTGTTCTCACGGGATTATGAGCTACGATTTTCGTTTTTGGGATACTCACGCCATATGCCAGAATTTCTACCGTAGTAGTTACCTCGATAACCACTTCCTCGGTATCCTCCTTGGGCGTAGTTTGCTTCTTGTCGCGGTTCTCTTATTGGTGTATCATCACACGTCGTGGATGGGTGTGGTCCTCCGCAAAGAGTACATTCGCCTCGCATCTCCTTCATTTCGTCTTTGATGGTTTTGAATTGCGAGTCGAATTTAGATGTGAGAGCGTCCATCTTTTCCATGAGTTTGGAATTTTCGTCACTTTCAACGAAAGCAACGGTTTTCTTGAAAGGTTCGGTTCGGTTATCTTTGGACCAATCGAGTTTTAAGAGAACTCGGTCCTCGAGCAATTGATAAGCTTCGTAGGGAGTCTTATAAAGAAAGAGTCCATCGGCGTCAAGGATTGCTTGCGTCGGTTCATTGAGACCATGATAAAAGATTTGGATGATGGTTCCTTTTAATAAACCATGTCCATGACAACTACGAAGTAGGTCTTTCATTCGGTTCCACGCATCAATTAGTGTTTCTTGTGGAATTTGGGCGAAACCTCGGATTTCTCCCATGAGTCTTTCGTACATGGCGGGTGGAAAGAAACGGCTAACAAAAGCGGTTCTCATTTGTTCCCATGTTTCAGTGGTACCGGGCGTCAACTCGTTGTACCAAACTCTTGCATCTCCGGATAGAGATGATGGGAAGAGTTTGAGTTTTATGGCGTCTCCATCGACGTCGGCTCCATATCGGAACATGCCACATATTTCTAGGAATTCGGATATGTGCTTATGCGGATGAACGTACCCAAAAATGCATATTTGGTTATGCAATTCCTTTTGCGTTCATGAGTCCGTATACCATAATCAAAACATCGTTTTTAGATATTTGGTATTTACAATGGTGAAAAGAAATTTTTCGGCATATCCTAAGTAGTGATAGGATTTTGAAAACGTTTTTGATCAGTTAGGGATTCCTCGCGATGCCTATTAATTTGGTTTAAAAGAATTATGTTTACCAAGTGTTTTAATCATCATAATCAACTAATGCGTATATTGAATTGACTAATCTAGAGGAATCCCCAATTTCAAGTTTGTGCAAATTAAATAGAACCCTAGACTCATATTTAAGAGAAATAAAGTAATGAAGAAATGAATTTAGTAGAGAATACTTACAACTGATGATTATGCATAAATTAAATGGTTGGTTATTGCTTAGATGGGTTAGATAGATGATAAAATAGTTTGGTCGTGTATGCAGAAAGTAAGAGTGGGAGTGGGATAATTGGAGTGTTTGGCAGTTAGTTCTGGACTTGGAGAACTTCTTTGCAGTCCCGCTGACCCTTACATGGACCCTTTTGAGGAAGGGTCCGCATGTGTAGAGATCGGCAAGGTTTTTTTTTATGAAGAAATTTCCATTATTCCTAATCCTAGCCTTAGTAAGTTAGATGTTTAACGCTTAAGTGGTTTGGTAAATATATCGGCTATGTTATCTTCCGAGGATACCTTTTCTATTGATATATTATGTTTTTGAACGTTGTCCCTGATGCGTGATGTTGGTAACAAGTTTTAAATTTATAAACACAAATTACCGGATTGACTAAAAATGCACAGGCAAGTATAACCCTTTCGTTTGTGTATAGCTTTTATGTGGTAATACCGAGATCGTTCACGGGTATTTGGAAAACCTATGATTATTCTAAAATGAAACTATAACCGTTGATTGTAGCAATTGTTGACAAACAAACAATAAGTAAAAATGATGAGATAGATAATATGATTAAAGGTACACTTGGTAAAGACTAGTTTGAGCATTCGTAATGGTATGATTGTGATGACACGTTAACATTTGTGATTATGATAATTAGATGGATAATCCAACCTATTGTTTTCAAAAGCTTTAATCTTCGTCAAGACCTTGATTAAAGAAAACAAGCATTAGACTCAATCACTCAATTCAAGACTTAATCCAATTTCAACACATTTGATTCACGGTCGTTTCACGAATTTGCTAACACTTATTGTTAATGCAATAAATGCCTAAAAACGTTACTTGCATTTTTCGGTCTCGCTTTGTTTTGATTACGACAATATGTAAAAAGAAGCATTTACGAAAACAACGAAAAACGAATTCTTGAGTTCAAGTATTTTTCATTTTACCCATTTTCACTTAAGGTATGGATAAACAAGTACTAACCTTAATCAAGTGATCAAGTGATTTAATCTTTTCTTAAAACTCAATTTTTATTAAGTGTGGCAAGTTTTTATTAAACTTTCTTTTTAAGAAAATGTTTTATTAAATTAATTATTTGAAAATTTGAAAATGGCATATTCTTATTTGGTTAGGAATATTCTATCAGGATATTTTTTAAGCCAGATATGACCTCCACCACTAAAGGACAAAAAGGGAGCGGAGTCTAGTCCGGCGGTACCTTAACGCCTAGGCGGTTCCTTATCGATAAGGTACCGCGGGCTAAGATAAGGTACCGCGGGCAGATATAGCCGTTGGCCCTTTTGTCCTATAAATAGTGGACCATTGTCAGCTTTTCAACGCACTTCTTTTGCACATCTATTTCCAGATTCAAACACTCTTCTTTAATCACTCAAATATTTGATCATTTGTTTGATTACTACTTGTTTAAGAAGTGAATCTTGTCCTTCCATCCCTTCCTCTCTAAGTGCAAAGAGAAGAACACTATCCTTGTGAAGTGTTGAGTCCACCACCAAAGATCCATTGAAGATCTAATTTTATACACTTTTAGTTGTGTCGTAGTTGAGAAGATCCAAGTAGTTGTGTCTATTTGGAAGTTGTGTATGTACTAAGTATAGTTGTGTAGATTGGTCCTAGCTACGATTAGGGCTCGACTTTTAGCTTAGAGTCGGAAATTGGTTAAGCGACGTGTACGGTTTTCTCCACCATAAGGAGCTTGTTGTGTAGTGAACTCTCGAGTAAGGAGTACTGGAGGAGTGGATTAGGAACGAGGAATGAGCTTCGTTGCCGAACCACTATAAATCCTTGGTGTTCGGTTTGATCTTTATTTACCCTTAACTCTTTACATTCTTTATTCTTTATGCATATATATTTGTTAGTATTAGCTTAGTTACACTATCATTGTTCATATTGTGCATAAGAAGATTTCACATATTTCCTCAAGCCTAAGTTTTTGAAAAAGGATTTTTGGAAACCACATTTTAACAAGTAAATATAAGAAACTATTCAACCCCCCCCCCCCCTTCTAGTTTCTACAATTGGTATCAGAGCGGGTTGCTCAAGAATTTTTAAAGTATATTGTATTTTAAAACTTGAATCGATCTATGGATTCCAACAAATACCTAGAAGGGCAATCTATGCAAAGACCACCACTTTTTGAAACCGATAGTTTTATTTATTGGAAAAAAAGATTTGAAACTTATGTGAAATCAAAAGATTTAGATCTTTGGCATGTTATTACCAATGGTGATTTTTTACCCTTTCAATTTAATGAAGTTTCTAAAACAAAAGAATTGGTCACTTTTGACAAAGCTAATGACGATACTAAAACGAAACTTTCAAAAAATAATGAGGCTAAAATGGTGATTTATAATGCTTTACCTAAGAAAGAATATGAAAGGATTTTTATGTGTGAAACCGCTAAAGATATTTGGAACACTCTTTTAGTAACCCACCAAGGTAATAGCCAAGTCAAAGAAAGCAAAATCGATCTTCTTGTCCAACAATATGAACAATTTGTCATCTTAGAAGATGAAACTATTGATAGTGCATTTGCTAGGTTTAACACCATTATTACTAGTCTAAAAGCACTTGATGAAGGTTTTACTAGCAAGAACAATGTTAGGAAGTTTCTAAGGGCTTTACATCCAAAGTGGAGATCAAAAGTCACGGCGATTGAAGAATCAAAAGATCTCTCAACTTTATCACTCGATGAACTCATAGACAACTTGAAGGTTCATGAGATGATAATTTTGAAGGACTCGGAATTAGTAAAAACCAAGAGTGAAAGAAAATCTCTTGCACTTAAAGCCAAGAAGGCACAAAGTGACCATGATAGTTCCTCGGATAGCGATGACGAGGAGTATGCATTGGCGGTGAGAGATTTCAAGAAGTTCTTCAAGAGACGAGGTCAACACGTTAGGCAACCCAACAATGATAAGAAACCATTCTCAAAGAATCGGTTTGCCAAGAACAAAAAAGGTGATAGGAATTGCTTTAGATGTGGTGATCCAAATCACTTCATTGGTGATTGTCCAAAGCCCGCTCGCGATAAGAACCACACGACGTTCGTTAGTGGCGCTTGGAGCGATAGCGGTGAAGATGATGATGACAACCCCAAAGAGGAGAAATGTCTTATGGCTCACACTTCTAAAGAGGTACATTCCGAAACCGGGTATTATAGTTATGATAGCTCCACTTTTGATGATATTGAATTTGAAGGCAAATATGATAGTTTACACAAACTTAGTCTCAAATTCATAGAAAAGAACAAAACCATAAAATCAACCAAAACTAAGCTCGAAAATGAGATCAATGAACTTAGGGAGAAATTAGCTAAACTTGAGAAAAATAAAGAGGTTGATTTAGATTGCTTAAGTTGTGAGAAACTTAGATTAGAAAATGAAGATCTCAAGAGCACCTCCATTAAATTGGAAGAGTTCATGAAAGGTACTAGTGCTCTTGATGATATGTTAAACAAACAAGTTCATTCTAAGGAAAGATTTGGTCTAGGTTTTAACTCAAATGAAGCCTCAACTAGTAAACCAAAACAAGTCAGGTTTTCACAAAAAACGCCCACTGTACGCGGTTCCAGATTGTATGGGGCGGTTCCTTATCACTATGGAACTACCGCCATAGATAAGGTACCGCGGGAAGAGGATGATTTTGGTGAAAATTTTGAACTTTCTGAAAAGTCTAAGTTAGATGAAAAACCAAAGCATCTTATTGTTAATAAAGTAAAATTACCCATACTTGACAACAATGCTATTGATAAGTTCTACAAGCCATTAAGTAAACCTCTCATGGGAAATAGAAGTTTATCTAGACCATCTTTTACTCCACCTAGAGTACGGAATGAGTCTAAGCCTAGAAGTAGAACGACAAGCCTAGAAGAGATAATCAAAACAATTTACGATCTAGAAGTAAAACTCCAACACCTAGAAGGAATAATCATAACTCTAAACCTAGATCAAATACACCTAGGAGAAATAATGAACAACAAAATGGTTACATGAATTACTACCCTCCTCCATTTTGTTCTCTATGGGGAACCCCTCCTTCATTCATGCATCCCAACCAAATGCAAGGGATGTTTGGAACTAACAATTTTGGACCCATGAGATATTGGGGACCAAATGTTTGATCTTGTGTGTTGTTACCTAGATATGCTTGGGAATTGATTTGGAGCCCGATGAGTGGATTAAGGATAGTGGATGTTCTAAACACATGACGGGTAATCGAAGTTTGTTCTCGCTTTACAAAGCATATGATGGAGGTAACGTCACATTCGCTATACGGAGTCACTTTTGTGATGCTTGCAAAGTTGGAAAGAAAGTTCAGTCAAGTCACAAAGCCAAGAATTTGGTTTCGACCTCTCGGTGCTTAGAGCTCCTACATATGGATCTTTTTTGACCTTCCGCCATACGGAGTTATGGAGGTAACCTTTATACCCTAGTTATAGTTGATGACTATTCTAGATTCACTTGGACTAGATTTTTGGCATCTAAGAATGAAGCTTTCGATCACTTCGAAATCTTTAGTCGAAGAATTCAAAATCAACTAGGATGTTCAATTGTTTCTATTAGGACGGATCATGGTAGGGAATTTGATAATGAAGTGCAATTTGGTGCCTTTTGTGAAGCTCATGGCATTATCCATAACTTCTCGGCTCCTCGCACTCCACAATCAAATGGGGTAGTTGAAAGGAAGAATAGGACTCTACAAGAGATGAGTAGGACGATGTTAAACGAGCAATCTTTGCCTCAAAAGTTTTGGTGCAATGCCGTGGACACATCGACTTATATTCTCAACCGAATTCTTATTCGACCTTTCCTAGGAAAGACCCCCTATGAGATTCTTAAAGGTAAGAAACCCTCATTGGAATACTTTAGGGTGTTTGGAAGCAAGTGCTTTATCCTCAACACCAAAGACTACCTTACCAAGTTTGACCCAAAGTCTTACGAAGGTATCCTTTTAGGTTATTCCCAAACTAGCAAAGCCTACATAGTCCTAAATAGAACCTCGGGGGTTATTGAAGAATCACTCAACGTAACCTTTGATGAAACCCCTCCTTCACCCAAGACACCACCATTGGTTGATGATGACTTGGATGAATTAGAAGTAGTTAAAGCCAAAGAGGTTAGAAAAATAGGAGTTGAAGACCTTAGTGTTGAAAAGGAAGTAAACATTAAGAAATCTAGGGATCATACTCTCAATAATGTCATTGGTGACTTAAATCAAAGGACCCTAAGATCTCAAGTCCAAAACCAAAGCAACTTCTTTTGTTTTGTCTCCTTGATTGAACCAAAGAATGTTAAAGAAGCTTTGACGGATGAGAGTTGGGTCATTGCGATGCAAGAAGAATTGAATCAATTCGTTGCCAATGATGTTTGGGAACTTGTTCCTCCACCTAGAAGTTCTACCATTATAGGAACCAAATGGGTATATAGGAATAAGTTAGATGAGAATGGTGTTGTGTCTCGTAACAAAGCTAGACTTGTAGCTCAAGGCTATAATCAACAAGAAGGGATTGATTATGACGAGACATATGCACCGGTAGCTAGATTAAAATCCATTAGAATCCTCTTAGCCTACGCTTGTGCCTTAGATTTTAAGCTTCAACAAATGGATGTAAAGAGTGCATTTCTTAACAGTTTGATCAATGAGGAGGTATATGTGGCTCAACCTCCCGGCTTCATTGATTTTGAGAAACCGGACCATGTTTACAAGCTTAAGAAGGCACTTTATGGTCTCAAACAAGCACCCAAAGCTTGGTATGATAGACTTAAAGCGTTTCTTGTTAAACATGAGTATACCATGGGAATGGTAGACAATACACTCTTTACAAAGAAGAAAGGTCCTCACCTCATAATCGTACAAATATATGTTGATGACATTATATTTGGCTCAACTTGTCAAGAATTGTGTGATGACTTTGCCAAAATCATGCATGATGAGTTTGAAATGAGTATGATGGGAGAACTTAACTTCTTTTTAGGACTCCAAATTAAACAAATGGACGATGGTATTTTCTTTAGTCAATCTAAGTATGCTAAAGAAATGCTAAAGAAGTTTGGATTAGAAGAATCTAGACCAATGAAGACCCCTATGGCCTCGGATACTAAACTCACCGTAGATGATGATTGTGAGTCGGTAGACAACACCAAATATAGAGGTATGATTGGTAGTTTGTTGTACCTAACGGCAAGTCGACCGGATATCATGTTTAGTGTTTTCCTTTGTGCTCGCTTCCAAGAGGCTCCCAAAACCTCTCACCTTGAAGCGGTTAAGCGTATCTTCCGATACATTAAAGGCACTATACATTTAGGATTATGGTATCCTAAAGGGACCGGCGTAGATCCATTGTCTACGCGGACTCGGATCATGCGGGATACTATGTGGACCGGAAAAGCACTAGTGGAGTTTGTACCTTCATGGGTTGTTGTTTAAATTCTTGGTTCTCTAAGAAACAAACCGCTCTTGCTATATTCACCACGGAAGCCGAGTATGTGAGTGCCGGAAAAGCATGCCAACAAGCTCTATGGATGAAGCAAGCGCTTGTTGATTACGGGATTTCTCTTGATGATGTTCCCATCATGTGCGATAATAAAGGCACTATAGACCTTAGCAAGAATCCCGTGCAACATTCGCGAACCAAACACATAGAAATTAGACACCATTTCCTTAGGGATAATGTTCAAAAGGGGAACATTTCTATTGAAAAGGTACCCTCCGAGGATAACTTAGCCGACATCTTCACTAAGCCACTTAAGAGGGAACCTTTTAATTACTTGTGTCTAGGTCTAGGATTAATGGAACATCTTCCTTAATTACCTTCTTCTCTTTGTGTGTCTCTTTTTACCACTTTGAGTCATTGAGTCTTCCAAACTCTTTTTGAAAAACGTTCTCTTCTCCTTTTCAAAATTCTCAAAGTCTCTTTCGAAAATGGTTGAGAAACACGTTTGACATTGTTAATTCAATCTAAAAACGATTTTTCATAGATTCTCGCTATTAATCTAGAGCTTACATAATTCATATGTATGATTCTCTCAAACATAGCAAGAATAAGATAGAATCATGGAGGATCATTGTGTCATGACTTAAGGTCTTGTCTTACACACCTCCTACATCGATTTTTTAAATCCATGTATTTTGGTCAAATCTCTATTTGGTAAGTTTGCATATGTTTTCTTTGTCTATCTTTGCTTTTAAGCATATCCCTATGATAAGTTAGACTAGAAAAATAAGATTTGCTGAAAAATCTTCCTCCAAACACCAAACACTGCCTCTGTAGGCGGTTCCATATGTGAACCGCGGTACCTTATTGATAAGGTACCGCCAGCCTAGATAAGGAACCGCCTACAGTGCTTTCCTTTTTCGGGTTTTTGTCTGAAACTCCAGATTTGCTCCAACATTTTTGAGAATCTTTGTTTCAAACCCTTTGACCACCCCAAAAATACCCTAAGCCTTCCCTATTTAAACCATAATCATTTTGCATTACTTCACATCCAAAATGTCTTATTCTCCCAATGAAAGCCTTGAATCTCCTCCATTTTCTCCAATTGCTTTCAATCCCAACTCACCCAAAAACCATTGCAATCCAAACCCACCCAAGAACACTCTTAATCACATCTCTCTTACCAAGAATGTTGATTGTGGAACATCTTTTCTTCCACCACCACCCTTTAGTGTTCTTCCTCCTTCTCATGATAATGTCATGCATCATGGAACATATTGTCAATGTTGTCAATATCAACATCTTGCTATGGCACACATCTATGAGGAGTTGAGCTACATCAAGAGTCTCTTAATCAAGCCTCCTCTTCACTATGATTATGAGATCTCCAACAAGCCACCACCACCACCCTCTGCAATTACCTTGTCTTTCATATAAGCATTGGTTGCTTATCCACAAGACACCAAATTCAAGCAAATCTTAGAATTCTAGAATAACTAGGATTAGATTTATGCTTTTGGCTTGTTTCTTTTTTCATACTTCTTTGTATGATGTTCTTTTAGTAACCTATCTTGGATCTTTGTCTTTTTGTTTTCTTCTCTTTTATTTCTTTTATGTGACCTATTGCTATATATTGTTGGTTGTTTCTTTTGTTCAACTAACCCTTCTATGTAGCTTGTCACCATATCTCGATTCCTCGGTGCCCCAAGCTAGGGGGAGTAAGCACCAAGGGGGAGTCTTTGCTAAGTCCGTTTCTTCAACACCGACTTGTGTAACCTTTTTGCTTCGACAAAGGGGGAGAAATGAATAAACTCGTCTTCGAAAATCTTGTTTTTTGTGTGATTGAGTTTATTTATTGTCGGAATCAAAAAGGGGGAGATTGTTAATGCAATAAATGCCTAAAAACGTTACTTGCATTTTTCGGTCTCGCTTTGTTTTGGTTACGACAATATGTAAAAACAAGCATTTACGAAAACAACGAAAAACGAATTCTTGAGTTCAAGTATTTTTCATTTTACCCATTTTCACTTAAGGTATGGATAAACAAGTACTAACCCTAATCAAGTGATCAAGTGATTTAATCTTTTCTTAAAACTCACTTTTTATTAAGTGTGACAAGTTTTTATTAAACTTTCTTTCTAAGAAAATGTTTTATTAAATTAATTATTTGAAAATGGCATATTCTTATTTGGTTAGAAATATTCTATCAGGATATTTTTTAAGCCAAATATGACCTCCACCACTAAAGGACAAAAAGGGAGCGGAGTCTAGTCCGGCGGTACCTTAGCGCCTAGGCGGTTCCTTATCGATAAGGTACCGCGGGCTAAGATAAGGTACCGCGGGCAGATATAGCCGTTGGCCCTTTTGTCCTATAAATAGTGGACCATTCTTAGCTTTTCAACTCACCTCTTTTGCACATCTATTTCTAGATTCAAACACTCTTCTTTAATCACTCAAATCTTTGATCATTTGTTTGATTACTACTTCTTTAAGAAGTGAATCTTGTCCTTCCATCCCTTCCTCTCCAAGTGCAAAGAGAAGAACACTATCCTTGTGAAGTGTTGAGTCCACCACCAAAGATCCATTGAAGATCTAATTTTATACACTTGTAGTTGTGTCATAGTTGAGAAGATCCAAGTAGTTGTGTCTATTTGGAAGTTGTGTATGTACTAAGTATAGTTGTGTAGATTGGTCCTAGCTACGATTAGGGCTCGACTTTTAGCTTAGAGTCGGAAATTGGTTAAGCGACGTGTACGGTTTTCTCCACCATAAGGAGCTTGTTGTGTAGTGAACTCTCGAGTAAGGAGTACTCGAGGAGTGGAGTAGGAACGAGGAGTGAGCTTCGTTGCCGAACCACTATAAATCCTTGGTGTTCGGTTTGATCTTTCTTTACCCTTAACTCTTTACATTCTTTATTCTTTGTGCATATATATTTGTTAGTATTAGCTTAGTTACACTATCATTGTTCATATTGTGCATAAGAAGATTTCACATATTTCCTCAAGCCTAAGTTTTTGAAAAAGGATTTTTGGAAACCACATTTTAACAAGTAAATATAAGAAACTATTCAACCCCCCCCCCCCCCTTCTAGTTTCTACACTTATAATTATGTTTCTTGATAATCAAAACTTTTTAAGAAATGATCAATACAAAAGATAGCCAATCATAGACAACCCGGCTATGACTTGTTGATAGAAAATAACCCTTTCGAGCTATGAAATCTTTACCAACAAATTAAGTTTTGATAACAATTGTCACATGAAACATAAATATCAATGGATCATGGGAAAGCTTGACATTGAATTAAACATAAATCTCAATCACAACCATCACTTCATACTACAAACATCATCCTACCAAGTGTAGAATGAAACTTAGCTACTCATAACAAATGATGAAGTAAACTCAGAAATAAAAGTATTATAAGTCATAATAAAGAGTCTTACAAAGTGGAAAAATGTTACTAATGATTAGGGTAATGATCCCTAAGAGTTTCGTGATGATAACTTTGCTTATTGGACTCAAAAACTGACTTTTCTAGCACCACCTTGTTCAAATCCGGGAATGGGAATTTGGACAAGGATGAGAGAGTTAATTATGAGATGATATGAAGAGATATGTGAAAGGCATATAAGGATATGTATTATTTATAAGCTAGTTGATGGCATGGAGTGAATGCATGGCTTGGAGCCAAAGACAAATACTTGGAGCCAAAGCATGTCTAGAAACTTCTTGTATGATCTTGCATGTATGTAGACACATTTTTGCCTAGAAAAATGTTGGAGGCAACTTCACTCATGATGGAGTCAAATCAACTCCCATGTGATGGTGGCAACTTCACTCTTGCCAGTGGCAAGTTGGATGTATGTTGATAGTGGCAACTTTCATACTTAATATCTTTATTTGCTCCTTGGAAATACTTGTTCTTGCACCCGAAATTGATCTTCAAAGGCTTGTAACTTGTACACGGGTCTTGAACTTGACTAGGATTCTTCGTACTCGTACAATTCTTCATTTTTATGTTTTTTTATACTCCATTCCTGCAATTGGCTACACAAAGACTTGCAAACACAATTGGGCACAAATATGCACAAAAGTATCATGTAATTAACCAACATACATGTACAAAAGTACGGATAGCGCTCCTAAAAACATGTTGGATTTAGGCGTTATCGGTCCCTTAGAAAGTGATGGCGGATTTTGATGTTTTTGGTTCGTGAGTGTAGGACGGGATTCTTGTTGAGATCAATGGCCCCTTTATTATCACAAAGGATGGTTATGTCTTCCAGCTTGATATCATAATCAACAAGGGCTTGCTTCATCCACAATGCTTGTTTACATGCTTTTCCTATCGACACGTACTCAACCTCGGTTGTGGAAATTACAAGTGTCGTTTTCTTTTTCGAGAACCATGAGGTTAGACAACTCCCGATAAATATACATATACCACTTGTACTTTTTCTTTAACATAGTCATCGGCATGGTCCGAATCTGCATAAACAATTATTTCCATTCCCATGCCCTTTGGATACCAAAGCCCAAGATGAGCGGTTCCTTTGATGTATTTAAAAATTCTCTTGACGACTTCAAGATGTGATACATTTGGGTTGTCTTGAAAACGAGCACACATACAAACACTAAACATAATACCTAGCCTACTTGCTGTGAGGTAAAGTAAACTATCAAACATACTCGATATTTGGTACTATCAACATAATCGTTAGTTCCATCTTTGGTTAGTTTGGTTTCAGTTGACATTGGTGTGTTTGCTACTCAACTTATTTTTTTTTGGATATTATATAAGCTGTCAAATAAGTAGTTGCTTATTTGAAGCTGTAATAACACTTGCAACACAAATAAGTTCACACTGTAATCACAAACTAAGCATAAACTAGCAGAGTTCAAATTAACCTAGAACAAAACTGAACATGAACAGTACATTGGGACTAAAGCAAGGTGAATATGCTTATTTTCTAGCTTAATAATAAGCTGTCAAATAAGTACTATACCTAAAATCAATGCAAAAAAAATTAACGCATAAACCTAGATTACTTACCTACCAATTTTTAGCACCTAATATTACCTAATGATCTATAAAAAAAACCCTGACCAAAATTTAGTCAAATTAAACCAACTAAGATTGAAACATAATAGAGGCCTAATATATCATGCACACAATCATGGCAACATATAACCAGTACAAATCAAACATAAAGAAAATGCAAAGCAACAATAATAAAAGCTCACATACACTTACTGTTTGTATCACAGAAAGTAAGAAAACATGCAATCTATGATTGTTTTTAATTTAGACAGCAAGAAAAGTATATTATCACTACTCTAAACCTCAACCAAGTATGTAGAACGATCCTAATCCCTAAGCCTAAGGTATGTTAGGTCTATCTAATAGTCCTAAACACCTTTATTATGCCAGTTTTGAATTTTAGAGCATAAAAGTGAGAATTAAAGCAAACTATAAGCATGAACATGAAACTAAACATAAACTTAAATAAAATAATCAAGTAAACATCAACAAATAAGCAGAATAAGCCACAACGAATAAGATTAGTAGTTTAAGATTAATAGAGTAAAAAGGAGAAATGTCACTCACATTGAAAGGTAACCTCTTACCCTAACCAAGCTTTCTATAAGCAGCTACCACCTTTTTTAAGCTTATCAACCCACAACTTATCAATAGCTTATCTCACTTTAAACCATCTACCACATATTTTATAAAAACCAAAACCTTTCTTGTAATCGTTAAACAATAACAAGTAACTAGAGAACAAGAAGTACCAATAAGCTTAGATTATAACTTATTTGTTAGATAAGCTATAATAGGGCT
The DNA here is from genome assembly GCA_025667525.1 of Glebionis coronaria. Taxonomy (NCBI): domain Eukaryota; kingdom Viridiplantae; phylum Streptophyta; class Magnoliopsida; order Asterales; family Asteraceae; genus Glebionis; species Glebionis coronaria. Next base: position 159,376,313 of record CM046876.1, read on the forward strand.
TACTGCTACAGCAAGCTCACAATACCAAAAATTTGGTCTTTGTGTGAATTAGACTTGGAAAATATAATTTGCAAGAAATTAAACTTTGAGAACAAACAGGGAAATGAACACTATAGAGGACGGCTTATAGCTTATTTGTCAAATAAGCTATAAGCTAGATTATCTATAATGGATGTCAAAAACAGAAAAATTGATTTTGATAAAAACTTGCAAAAAAAGTAAATTGACATAAATTAAGTGCATTAAAAGTAAATTGTTAAGACTTTAAATGGAACTCAATAATATTTCACAAATTCGTATGAATTACAAAATGAGAAATAAAATTGGAACAAGATTTTAGCTACAAACTAAGCTACTATATATACAAATGCGATGAGGTAAATCCTAGCTCACAAATCGTTCATAAAATACCCAAAATTCCTAAGTATATCCTCTTGGATATTCTTCAAATTCAAAACGTTCTTGAAGCTTCCATGTGATCTTGGCTATTGAAATGTTGTGGAGAGCACGTTTATTCATCATAGACGTTGATTGAGTCAGTCATGTCAGTAATTGGTGTAATCCCGTGACTCTTTGTTGTCAACTGAAGTCCCTATGGCTGACGTGGAGGGAATCATTCACATGGGGAATGTAGTACTCATGGTTAATTTTCATTTTCCCCAATCAATTTTGATAAGCCCCTTAATTCATGGTAATTAATTATTATTATTATTATTATTTATTTATTTATTTTTATCGAAATTCCAATTTTATTAATCACACAAAATTGGAAGGGAGCCGCGAAACAAGTTGCGCGCCCACCCCTTTTTGAATACAAAAACTAAGTCTAGACATCAAAAAACCACCACTCCTCGCGTCATTAGAATGACAACCAGCTAACCGCTTAAGACACGAGAGAGTACCCATCGCCTCCTCCTCAAACTCCCCGAAAGTCAAGAAGGCGAATGGAATAAACGAGTAACCATGCTCAGCACAAATAGAAGAATACTTCCTCTTCTTCTTCTGAACAGCCGACTGCAAAGCACTCCTAGGAACCCACGAATCCAACCCCGCCCCTGCAAACGGAGAAACCCATGTAACATCTAAACACGCATCTTTGCCCTGGGCCCAATTGTGTAGCAATAAATCTGCTGGCCGAAGATCACGCCCACCATCAGAAACAAATCCCATATCAGCTTCTTTCCTCACCGACACACCAACCTTAGAACAAATATCAAACAACACATCACGAACAAGATTGTGCCGAAACTTAACCCCCAAATCACTAGCGCAATGAACAACATGATCACCCCACAGATCCATCCGATGTACATGGCAACCCGAGCACAAAGAACCATCAGGAAATAAAGGAATCGACAAACGATAACACAATACCGCACGAAACTGTCTCGGGTTCATCCGCTGTCCCAGAACATCAATCGGAATAGTGAAGAGGTAATCTTGCGCATGAGGAGCACGCACACAGCTGAGAAGTGCCTCCTGACGACGACTCAACCCGAAACGCGACGTCAAACAACCATCAATGAAACCAAAGTAACTCTTTGCCAAAGACTTCATAAACTGGGGGACAGGAGAGCTAGTGGTGACAGAGAGAGGATCGACACCACAACAGGTCGAGAAAGCATCAAGAGCAGACTGAAAAATAGGGCCCGGCGAAACAATCCCAGACCTCGCCAAAATCCGATCCTGCAAATCACCAGACTGTAAACGAGAAGCAATAAAGGCAAAGCACCTGACATCCTCAGCACATAAGACCCCTAGGCCACCAATACTGATAGGAAGAGTAGCAAGACGCCACTGCAAATCACCAAACCCAGGCCCTGAACCCGTAACAATCAACTCCAAAGACGCGCGTAAGGCCTGATCAAACTGTGACAAAACACCCTCAAGAAACCCAGGGGGCAAGTCCTCAAAGCATACACCAACTTTGAAACACCAGCACAATAACGAAGGAGAAGAAGTTCACATTGCGGGTCATCAAGCCTCCTAATAGCCTCTAACAAAGAAATAGCCTTAGAAACCCGACGCGCAACAAAATTACCAGCAAAACCTAAATCACGACTAATAGAGCCACCAAGAAGCTTGACACAAGACCTCGGACGAGAAATAGAAGCAGGGAAGAGGCCATCTACCAACCCCCAAGGATCCTCCACCGGCCAGAAAAGCTCAGACTTATCAACGTTTAGATGTAGCCCACGAGCCGGTCCCTCCACACTAATAATATCCAAAGCCTTAGCAACCATAAGAGTATCACCAATAATATCCAAAGCCTTATTATTATTATTATTATTATTATTTTAATAACATCACTTTATTAGAGTAATAGGATTTACAAAAAGTTAGAGGGAAGCCGAGATACTATCTGGGCTCCCACTCCTTTAGCAATAGTGAAACCGATCCTATTAAATATATGAACAGCAACACGTGCTCCAATATCTTGAACCATAGAAAACTCCCGGATACGCTTCAATAAGGCCACTGCATCCTTTTCTAATTCCCCGAGCGAAGAAAACGAGAATGGGAGAAAACTATATCCAATATCTGAACACTTAGCCTCATACTTAACGCGTTTACGATGTGCAGCATCGATCACCGTACGACCGGGCACAAAATCCTATTATTATTATTATTATTATTTATTTTTTTATTATTATTAATAAATCACTTTATTATTATTATTATTATTATTATTTTTGTGGGGGGGTTACAATTTTTGCTAAGAACTGTGGATTAGATCTTGGGTTTTTAAGAAGTGTTTCCTCCACTTAATTAAACAATAATTAATTAAGTTGGGAGTGTTTGAAAATGTAAATGTGGGACAGAGAAATACTTTGGGGTATTGGCAAAGTATACCCTCAGACTTGGTTTACACTTAAATGACTTTGAGACTTGGCACTTCTGGTCTTTTACACTTTTGATAATATGGCATAGATAACTTTTAGCAAATGACAATTTGGCCCCTCTCTTTATTAACATTCATATAATTAATTTAACATTCATTCAACTTCCATTTTTGGAAATTTTAGTATTTTTACTTGTAAATAACCATTCCAATGACTATTGTTGTAACTTTGCCATACTTTGAGGACCATGATGGTAATATGGGATAAGTGGAGGGTGTAAAGTGTAACTTTGGAAAGTTGAGGGACAAAAGGTAATTTCACATATCTTCTAGGGCAGTTTGGTCTTTTAAAGATATTAGGGTTTCAAAACCCACATAATGACATCTGGCTTTGGTTTTTTTGTACGCCTTCGTTCCTCATGTTCGTTTCATCTTGATTTTGTGTTTTCTAAGTGATTTCTCGATATCCATGCCTACACATACATAAACAATAAAACAAGCATATATTGCGCAAATTTGATGATATTTTAATCATTTTAAGCCCCGTTTTACGAGAAGAAAAGATGTGTAATTAGTCACATCAGTGTGCCGATAATGCTTTTGAGAAATATTAATCGAGCTGATGGTTTGTGTAACGGGACAAGGATGAAAGTTCTTAAGTTAACGAAAACTAGAATTAGTGCACAAATTATTAATGAAACAAACTTCAGAAAGAAAGTTATCTTACCGAGGTTGAGAATTACTCCCTCCGAAAAGATTTACCGCTTAAACTCGTCGGGAAACTGTTCCATTTTCAGTTTCATTTGCAATGACCATTAAAAGCCAAGGACAATTGCTATCAAAAGTAGGTTTATGTCTCCCAATTCTGGTTTTCACTCACGGACAACTATGCGTACCTGTTTCAAGAGTGAAAAGTAAGAAATGTTTGAAGGTAGTAGTTTGTGATTCGAAAGGGAAGGTATCTAAAATGAATACAAATGTGTTATACAAAAAGTGTTGCAAGGTCTCTAAACAAGGCTCAAAAGGTACGTGTGAGGAATCTTAGAATTTACCCCGATGAAAAAATAGGATTTGAGAGGCTAGCAAATCAGAATTATATGGAATATCCTACCCTCTCGGGGCATATCCCTCTTTCTTCGAGTCTTAAGCGGCTTTCATCGTTGAAGAACACATGCGCTAATAATACAAATAGGGAGTCTAGCCAAGAAACGAATTCATTTGAATGAAAGGTAACTGGTGGAGTGCAATGATTGTACACGAGATAGATATAAACCGACGGTTGCGAAGACGCGAAGCACTCTTGTGCACCTACGTCACTCGGCTCGCGCGTGCTAAAATGGCTCTCACTGACACCATCTATCAGGAGGTGAGGTCTTCTTTATTTCCAGCCGCCATACGACACATTTTTGTAAATTATAATTATTTACACATTATTGTTCCATTTTCCTTTTAATTACTTTTACTTTCAATTGTTAGGTGTTCACGGCATAGGCATTGGTTGTTGACTTTATTCGCTCTCACATATGTCAAGTTTGAAGACCAAAATGTATCGATCTTTGTTATTAGGATTGTTAAAAATTTTAACGCTTTTCGAATAATTCATGTTTTTCATCATTTTTTATCTATTCCTAGAACCCGTTTAGTTTCTTTTAATAATAACATATGTTTGTTAGTTATTTTAAAACTGACTCATCAAACTATATCCGATGTTAGACAGGTCTTTAAGCTATATTTTTAATAAAAGTTATGCATTCAACTTAGTTCAACAATATAACTAAAATGTGGTATTAAGATCATGACGTTTAATTACGATACATTGAAGATGACCAACACACTTAACCATATTTTATACACACTTACACATATTTACATCGCATTTTATTGCGCGAGAATACTAGAGAGAGACTCTTCCATCGATAAAGCTTTGTATATGTAGGGCTCATCACGGTTCAAAAATCACATATCATCAGATAAAAAACTCTAAAACCGAAGACCATACCAAAATAATCGGTCCAACAATGAGCATAAAGTAGACCAAAACCGACCTATAGTACGTTTAGTCCGATCTAATCCGCATGACATATGTACATTGACGTAGCCATAAATTGTGCCGGGGTGGGCAAAAAAAATTAAAGACGCTAGTAAATGCGAAAAATATCAATGACATGTTAACTATGTAAAAATATTGCAACAAATTTATTTATTTAACGTTATAAGTTGGTCAAATGTTAATACATAATAACAAATGGAAAAAGTTCTCCATAGACCATATTTATATCATATACCAAAACAAATAATATTGGCCCTCTATTTCATTTCATTTGTATGGTCCTCGTTTTTTCATTTCATTTAATAAAAAAATATATCAGTACCCCTCTTTTTTTTACACACATATCTTATCTCATTCATCTATTCCACCGTAACCACCATTTCAATCACCATACCGCCACCATTCCGATCATTCCAATCTAATCACACCCTAACCACCATTCCGATCTAATCCCACACATACGGTTCGCCATCTTTTATGTTCATCTAATCGTATCCCTAACCCTAATTATTACAGCTATATGGATATTCGATACGAATATGTTGCTGCTAACAAGGCTAAGCTGAGTTCATCATCTAACTCAGCGGGACAAGCTGGTAATGGTCATTTTATCCAGTTAATCTTGGGTTTTTTATTTTTATGCTTTTGATTATGCTTTTTTATGCTTTTTAAGCTTATCTGATAACTTATCTTGATTTATGAAATGGAAATAGTTTTGTTATTGTTTTTAAGCTGATCATGGTAGCCATGGTATTCTGCAAGTGGTTTATTTTGAATCTTGACGAATCATATATGATTCATGGTGAATCATATATGATTCATGATGAATCATCTATGATCCATGGTGAATCATATATGATTCATGGTAAATCAAATATGATTCATGGTGAATCATATATGATTGTTCCTATTTTTGTATGAGCAATTATATTTGTTATTTTTCTATGTTATGTTATTTCCTGGTAACTTTTTATTTGTTTGTTTGATGTGTTTCGTGTTTTCCTTTGCAGTTGCTAAAACTAAAGCTGCTAAAACAACCCCGCCCCTTTAACTAGTATGAAAATTAGACAATCTAGCACAGCTAATCCTGAACCACCTCCACTCGTTGTGGAACCCGAAGTTGCTAAAAAAAGTAATACCTGCACCTCCTGCACTCAATCCGAAACCCAAATTTCCTAGTAAAGTTAAACTTATATAATCTCGAAGAGCTAAAGCTGTTGAGAATCCTGTAGATGAGGGGGAAAGTTGTTTCTGATGAGAATCTTGTGGATGAGGGAGAAAAAGTTGTTTATGATGAGAGTAGTAGTAAGGCATCTAAAGAATAGGGTGATGATGATGGAGATAGGGATGCTAACACAACCGGTAATGGTAGTGATGGAAATGGTAGCGATGATGGGTTTGGTGATGGGAACGGTGATGGGCCGACAGTGGGTATAATAGTGGGAGTGAGGAGGCGGCCGACGGTGGGAGTAAGGTGGCGGACGATAGTGGGAGTGAGAAGTCGGGTAACAGTGGTAGTGAGTACGCGGCTAACAGTGGGAGTGAGGAACTCTGATGAGCGTATAAAGATTGATGATCAGATGATGAGGATGTGGTTGAAGAAGACGTTGAATAAGAAGTTGTTAAAGTTTAAAAGGCGAGTCAGAAGGTGCCTAAGAAACATGGTAGGAAGTCGACTGCGAATGTTGTTAAGGGGAAAAAATCAAAGGTTATGAAAAATGAGGATGATGTGTATGGTGAGAGCAAACCTAAGGTTAATGGGAAATGAAAGAAAGAATCTGAGTTGGTTTGCTATGAATCACCTTCTAAGAAGCAGATGGTGGTTTCAAAAAATGTGAAGAAGAAACTCTTAGTGCAGAACAGTTTAAGAAGCAGAATTACTTGAATGAGTTTCCGTCGCTTCTTTCTAGAACTATACCGGCTTCGCTTTTTCATGTGATAAAAGAGGCTGTTGATGTTGACATGGAACGATTTTTGAAGGCGATTGGGTTTTCTAAATGGTTTGATCTTAAGGTTAATACATTACCAAATCGTTTAGTGAGGGTTGTCATGAGAGCTTTCCAAAACTCCACCTACGACTTTAAGGTTGAAACAAGCATCATTCATGTCCCGCCCGAGAAGATCTATGAAATTCTAGGACTTCCTAATGGTGGAATATTTGCCGGAGAGATCATTAGATGACAGTGTTGTGAAGTTGTGGCTGCAACAGTTTGCACCAAAGCATTCGAAAGCCATCTCTGCTAAAGACATCGTTAAGAAGTTGACCAAGGCGAAGGAAGTTGACCTTATGTTTAAACTCAACTTCCAGATGCTTTTTGCGACTGCAATGGGTGACGCTGAAACTATGAAAGCAATCCTTAGGCTTAATGTCATTCACCATATTTATGAAGACATGGATATTGCTAAAGTGGAATGATGTCGTTTCATTCACACTTGTCTCGGACCAAGTGTAGAACCTAAAACTCTCAGAGGCTTTTAAATAGGTCCCTTGTATTTTCTGATGGTAAGTCTATCATCTTTTTTTTTTAACTTTTATCTGTTTTTTATGTTTTACATTTTTACCTAATTTAACATTCACCATGAATGATATATGATTCACCATGAATCATATACAATTCACCACGAATCATATATGATTTATGGTGAATCATATATTGTAACACCCTTATTTTACCTTTACGTAAAAGAACATTGATCTAGGGTATTACTTCATAGAACACAAGTCATAATAATAGAAAATAACTCAAAAGAGTGATGATATCAACTTTCTTTATATTTCATTGAAAAATCAGAGTTTTACAATATGAGGTTCCCAAAATCTAAAATAATTTCAGTCTTGTGCCTCTTCATGTCATCCTTGTGCTGCTCCATGCTATCAGTCACCATTTATCTGAGATATATACTTAAAGTCAACACAAAGGTTGAGTGAATTCATAGGTTTTATTTGCTCGTAAGTTTAAATAAAATGATAATTCAATTGCACTAAGCTCATGATACCGCGACTAGACATAGGAACCAACAGTTTGCCCTTATGAGGAAGTCTGCCAAACTATCCAGATTAGCAAAATAAAGTATGCATGTTTGAGCACTGAGGTGCTAGCAAGTGCGACTTGCCCAGACAGGAGATGTCAGACTCCAATAGTACTATTTACGATATTAGCGCTCATTCCGAGAAATGATTAGCGGTTCACAATTAAAAAGGGACTTTCATAGGCAGCAGTAAACATAGTGTCAATGAATTATATCTGTAAAGCATACTAAAAACACTTGTATTTCATTTTTAGCATATATCCCCCTCACGGGTTTTGAAATCATTTAGAAAGAATTTAGACGTGAGGCCATGAACTCACCTTATGTCCATAGAATCCGAGTTTTAATCAGATATATTTCATTAATAGATAATCAGCTTGATCATACAAACCACAACTTGGTCTCATAAACAACAGCTTGATCTCATACAAACCTGGATTAATACATTGTGTATAGTATCAAGTCTTTGACTTTTAGTTTAATATTGTTAAGTGTTGGTTATATAATCTTTCATTATTATTTGGTGGTAATTCTAGCATCATTGTTGGGGCCATCATACTTAAAAGTCATTCTATAAACGTTTGAGGAGCGAGGGCACTTTAAATCGTAAACCCAACCACTCAGTCAGAACGTAATATCGAGATGGAACATTTTTGTACAAAGCTACCTACTAACATGATAATTTAATTACTTCCTCATATTCATAATTAATCCTCTTTAGTTTCAAAATTGGCAAAATTAGTCCTTTTGGTTACACTTTGGTATAATTACACTTTTAACCCCTTAAAGTGTATAGTTTTGGTATTTGTATTTTAAACCTTCAATATTTAACTTTAGGACCTAAAACTTTCCAACATTTATTATTATAGCTTTTAATTTCATAAAATGACACTTTTGGCCCAAAATGTTAAATAGTTTCAAAAATGACAGTTTTAGTCCCTATACTTGTAAAAATCATATAACAACCTCAAAAATGGACCAAATGATCTAGGATTTTAAAACAAAGTTTATAAACATGTTTATAATCATAATAAAAACATTTCTTCAGAATTGTATCTTTTGAAATGGGTTTTTGATTATTATTTCATGTAGATTACAAAACTAGGGTTTTAAGACATCTTTAACTTATAACTTCCATTTAAAATGATCAAATGACTTAGGGTCTTTTATACTATCTTTAGAACATATTAATAAAAGTATAACAACTCAAAGAAATTATTATAACAATATCAAAGCATAACTAGCAAAATGATTACCTATGATGCTCTAAAATGGCTCCTAATGAGGTATATGGACTATATCTTCCTCATAACTCTTCAAGAACTCATAGAACTTCTTCCAAAGCTTGCTACTGATCTTAGGGACTTCTTAGAGCTTAAATGGTGGTGTAAGAACAGAATGTATATGTGTTTAGGTAAGAAATGGAAGGATGATTCTAAAATGAAGCTAAAGGTTCCTATTTATACTATTTTCAACACTTAGCCTCCAAGTTAAGCCATGAAACGTGTAAGAACAGTAGAGAAGTGACTAGGTATTCCTAGGAAAGATCTATGAAAGTCTAGGAGTGAGTTATTAGGTCTAGGATCAAAATATCTAAGCATATGGTTAGTAATAAGCCACGAATTTTAAAGATAGGAATGAATATGTGTCATCTACAAGTAGCTTATGCACCTACTTGGAAAATATCTCCAAAATATCCTAAATATCTGATCCTAAGTTTAAATTTAGGAGGCAAATCATTTTGAATCATTTTTGGAGGGAAAAACCAAAATTGGGTCCTAAATTAGGGCTTGTAACTTATAGTTTGTGTTTTTGGTGATTAGGGACTTGGGAAAGTTATTATTGAATTATTAAGGCTTAATTAGGGTTTAGAAATTCTATTTAAGAGATTTGGGTCCTTGGTTTGAAGATTAACAAAGGTTTGATGTGAAAATGGGAAGAAAACTTATGTAGATTAGGGTTTTCTAATGATCTAGGGTTTAATCTTAGTAAATGTGATTATCCTTCAACTATATACTGATTTAAACTCAACTTATACTTCCTAAATTGTTCTTAATGTGTTCATGAAGTCCCTACATTGGTTTTGTTAAGTTATTCTAAGTAAACATGTCCAAAGGGTGTAAATACCCATTTTGACCTAATTTACAAGCCATGCATTTAAATCTTGTACCTTGTGCATTATGGTACTTGTACATTGTATTAATATAATCTTATAACCTTAATTAAGTCTTTTAAATATTAATATACTTTTACAAAAAGAACTAGGTAGTGATTCCATGTAGTTTTCTTAATATAAGGGTTTTTAGGTCATTAATCCTAATGACTTTTTATCTTGGGTAATTAGTATTTGTACCTTTATAAAAACTTATTATATGGATTATATAGTATGTTTATGACTTATAGGGATTATATATTTTTAGTTTAAGGGTTTGTATAGGTTGATCATATTCTAGGGACAATTATGGGAGCTTAAGATCCTATGCTTTGATAACTTGTACTTTATGCTTTACCAACTTGTAACTTGACTTGAAATAAATGTATAATCTTAATATGATGCATTGTGGAGTTTTATAATTTATGGCAAAAGATTAGACTCTAATTCAATGTATAATGGATTTTATATGCTAATCTTGGTTACTAGGTCTTGACTTGTAATTAGCCTTGGATTAGTGAATATTAGTATTTCATGATCAATTAACTTTCATTTATTTGATAGATTGTAATTAGTATATTGTTTTTGATACTTTTACATGGATATTATGTAATTACATTGCTTGAAATATTGTTTACCAAGGGTTTCTAGGTGGTGATCTAGACTATTATGTACAATTACTTGTACTTAGCTTTGTATGGTTTGTTCTTGCCATTCTTAGGTATTATTAGGTCTTCAAAGTATAGTTTAAAACTTGTTTATAATCCTTAATGATTTATTCATATGTGTTTTTCATTCATAGCTTACCATTCTTGAGTTTATAACTCATTTATAGGGATTCTAGGGTTTCTAAGGGAATTTAGGGCATCATAGTTACATTTGAGATGTTCTTATTAGTATTGAACTTATTAGATCACTTTTAGATCTTAGACTTGATATATATATATTGTATTGAAAACATATAGGAATATGTTGTAATGGCAGTTCAGGTTGTGAGAAGCAGTTCAATTCACCAAGTAAGGTACAAAAAGCAAAAATTTCTAGCCAAATTTTCATATTGAGACAATTATAGCACATAGCATAGATGTGAATTTTGAGTATTGTCACATATATTATTCATCTTGAATAATATATAGCAACCTATGGTCTGTAACACTAAACAATTATCATTTTTTGATCTCATATCAACCTATTTTTCTGTATTGTGTGCAGCTTCTGTATCTTGATTCAACAAAGTTTGACCAATTTCCAGTCGTTCGCTCAAGACATGCCATCAAGGATTGGAGTACTAGTGACATGCAAACTCGACAAGATCTTGAGATGGAAGATCAAGTTTTTGTTGAACTAGAGCTTCATGGAGAATGGAGTGCGGCTGAGGCAAAGCAAACAGAGGGTTTTTTGGTGCCAATGATGTTAAAAAGAAGAAAGCTTCAGGCGTACCTCCTAAGGACAAAAAGGTATGAATCCGCTTTTTTAATTGTTTTTTAGGTGCAATTACATGTTTTATGTTTCATATTTTTAAGAATCATTTATCGTGTTTGATTCATCATGAATCATATTTTGTTTCTAACTTGAGTATATTTACATTTGTTTCTAGAGTATATGCACAGTTATTGAAGATAAGTTGTCAAGAGTATGCAAGGAGAAAGCTGATTTAGAAACTCTATTGAGAGGTGCTAACAAATACTTTCCAAATGATGTACAAGTTAATGATTTGTACCACAAATATCGTGGATTGTTTAGAGATACTTTATGGCTGGAAGAAGAGTCACCTCATTTGACGAATCTGATGATGTTAATCATAAAAAGATGATGAGAAGAAAAACGAGTGGGATGTTGATGCGGCTGAGAAGAGAGACGAGACGGATGCTGATGTTGCTGGAAAAGGAGACAGAGGCAAGGATATGGCTCATACTGAGAATGTTGTTATTGTGAATGAGGCGGGTGTTGATGAATTTAACGAGGAAACCTTTACTCAATGGATTGAGGGAACATCGTCTGGCATGGAGAGGTGACTGATACTATTGTCGAAGCTTTTTTAAATAAAGTATTTTGTTAACCTCTCATAATTTATTTATTTTTTACTTTTGATATTATGAATTGTTCTAACTAAAAAAATTCAATGTTTCAAGAAGAGTATTTAGCTTGGCCTTTGGATGTTCCGTTGCCTGGTGTTGTGCCTCCTTGGACTCCTTAACGACATGTTGTATGTTCACCTCGAAAGAAAAATAAATTGACTATGGTCAAGCGAGATTCTCCACTAACTTATCCTTATCTACATCAGAGGATCAATGTTAAGTCTATGCTTAACATAGTTGAGTTTATCTTGGGAAATAGCTTGTTTGCTATGCAAGGCGACATATAGTAACTTCTTTTTGTCATATTTTGTATATTTTTCTGTTAACTGTTGTGAAACATATATGATTCATGATGAATCATATATGAATCATCATGAATCATATATGTTTCATCATGAATCATATATGTTTCATCCTTAACTTTGTGTAAATTACTTGATAACACCATTTATTTTATTATTTGTAGTAAAACAGTTTTCTAAACTCGTTCTGGATATTATCTATCATTGGTACGTGTCAGTATGGAGACTTTGGCACCGAGGTTGTGAATAGATGCAAATGTCATCGACTGTCGCAATACTGAATGCTGAGCATCGTTCTAAACTCCTAAAATGGAAATTTCACTATTTTTCTACGGGTTGTATTGTAAGTTGACATTTAACATTATTGTAAGTGTTTATTTTGTTGTCTCTTAGTTTTGTGTTTCACTAAGACTTGTTTTTTCTTACCCAAAAACCAGATATGATTAACAAGGTTCTTGATGAGAAAACATCATGGAAAATTTTTGAGGATGCGATTTTGGAGCAGTTTGAAGGTGATCGAGCTTCTGAGTCTCTCTCGTACGTTGAGTTGGCCTTTTTCCCTATATGTGCATCAATATGTAGTTGTTTTCAACCTTAAGGCTCCAACTACAATGTTGATTCTTGATAATGCTCATGGATATAGTTATGCAGCAAAATACAAGGGAGCTTGCGATCTTTTGGTAAGTTTTTTATGGGAATTATATTTGATTCGGATAATGGTTGTACATACATTTTTTTACTTAATCTGTTTTTGTGTTTTCCTTTTCCTTTTTTTAGAGAAAGTTTTTTGCAAGGTATTTAAAAAGAGCATGACCATCCAAACCACTACAAAATTATAACCTTAAAAAGTTATATTCCAAAGTTGAAATGGACTACTATTGATAATCATGTTGATTGTGGGGTACTTTCTATAATCCATTTGGAGAACTACCTTGGCAACGGTACGAAAAATTGGATGTTGGTCTGTGTGAAGAATCAGAGGAGCAACAATCACTATTGATGTGAATGAGGTTCAAGTTAGCTATAAAGATTCTACTACATGATTTCAACAAGGAAAAAGCCAAGATGTTCAAGTTAGCTTATGATTTTGTGACCCAAGTTGATAAAGAAACAATAATTTCAATCATTGTTTAAGCGCTCAAAAATCGAGACAAGCGTGATCTAGAAAAGACTTGAGCTATGGATCAAGAGGGTGATATGCAGAAAGAAGAGGGTGATATAGTTCATAATCAAGAGGGTGATCCATCCAATAAAAAGGAACAATGAATTTTCTAACTAATGTAGGTATTTCTGAAATGATTGTAAATGGTAGCAGGCTAGGAAAAACGCTAATACGGGTCTGTTTTGGTTGTTATAGTTGTTGGGCCCCTTGACCAGTTTCTATTTTCTCTGTACTTGTTATGCATTTTGAACAAGGTAGTCTGTACGATGTGAATTGGTACTTACTTTGCATCATTTTAGTATCAGTTACATGTTTAAATGTTTTATTATTACGAGTTAAGACTTTGTATCCAAGTGTTTAAATGTTTGATTATTACAAGTTAAGAGTTTGTGTACCAAAAGTATATGATTCATCATGAATTATATGAATCATATATGATTCATCATGAATCGTATATGATTCATCAAGGATCATATATGATTCATCCGACTTGCTTTTGAATTTTGTACCAGTTAAAGTTTCTTTACCAATAATTATATATGATTCATGGTGAATCATATATGATTCATGATGAAACATATGAATCATATATGATTCATCCAACCTGCTTTTGAAGTTTGTACTAGTTACAGTTTCTTTACCAATAATTATATATGATTCATGATGAACCATATATGATTCATGATGAACCATATATGATTCATGATGAACCATATATGATTCATGATGAACCATATATGATTCATGATGAACCATATATGATTTATTCTAGTTAATTTACACACAGACCACCATCCCCAAAATACTTCAACAGAAATCATTAAGTATAAATTGAAAAAAAAAGATCGAAACAACTTTATTCAAATTCGATCCTCATAATCACCAAGTATGAAACTAAATATGAATTGAAAAACCAACTGAAAGTAAGTATGACTTGAAAAACATAGAATGTTCAAGAAGATGTGTTTGTTGTTTGTTCCGTAGCAGCAACGTTTCCCGCTTCTTTTGCAGTAGCATCCACAATAAGCGTTCACTTTGCAATATACTTTGGATTTATCGGACACGTTGTCTTGGTATGCTGATTTGTCTTCTCTCCGCAACATAAACATTTCCTAGCTTGCTTTTTCTTATATTTTATAGCAATTTCTCTTGCACTTTTTATACGTGTGCCTCTAAGACCACCTTTGTTTCGAGCCCCTTCTGGATTTTCTATTATCTGTTTCTTTTTCGGCTTTTCAATTGCATAGATATCTTGAATCACATCACTCGTTTTCTGTGAAGGTGGCTTAGGCACTTGAACTTGTATTTCTTTCTTAATATTTTTCCAACATTTGCACAAATTCTGCCAACTTTGCTTCATCTTTACTCAACCAAAATAAGCATTCGTCTACCATGTTGTTAGCTTCATTAGTTAACCTTTCAATAGTTTCGTTTTTCTCTCTGTATCTGTTTGTCTTTCTTCTCAATCCAAGTGGTATGAGATCCCTTCTCCAACGCCTTAGAATGTATTTTTATGGAATCTTTTCAACATCATGGTTCTTCAAAACACATAATACGTGTCGATAGAGAAATCCATAGCGAGTAAAATGTCTACAAGTACAATTAACTGACCCGTCTTCTAGATAACGCATAACCTTATTATGAAACATAAAAAACCAAATTAATACTTGTGCATTTATCAAAATAATATATGTTTTACCAAGAATCATACAAATGCATAGTGAATCATATATGATTCATAGTGAATCATACATGATTCGATGAATCTGATCCATGGTAAATCATATATTATTTTGCTAATAGTAAGAACAGATACCATCTTTTAAAAAAAATTACAAGTGATTCACTAACCTTGTAGGTTGCTACTTTGTCGTCTTCTTGTATAACCATCTCTTTGCCTTCCTCGGTATAAATTGTCCGGTATGCACCTACCCTCGTGTCTTTAACCTTAACCATCTCAACTCCCTGTTCCGTTTTAAACTCTACTATTTGACAAGCCCAAATCGATTCTAATATTTCCTTTTGAATAAGTAGAAATATTGTCCTAGTATGTAGCTTAACCGCATGTGTTTCCATCTCTAACCTTGTATAAGGTTTTGAAGTTGCTTCAAATGTTTTAAAGATTAAGACTTCTTGCCTGTGCCTTTGCCTTTCCATGGTTGCTTCATAGCACATCATGAAATTAAGTAATGTTGACCCGTAATTCGTGAAACATTTGAAAAATGTGTTTTGCCTCTCGGATCTTGAAGTAGTTCTCATTAAGCTAAACAAAGGTGAGCTAATAAAGTATGTCGGCAACCACATTTCTCGAAGGGTATACATCATCGTCATCCACTTGTATTCATTCAATTTGAAGTCTTCAATTAGTTTATTCCATCTTTGTTCGAACTCCTTAGGCTCTATGAACATATTCCACACAAGTTTGTTGAAACGTTCTTTGAAATTTGTTTCTTCACATATTTCTTTACATATCTGTAAAAATAATCACATGAGAATGATTAGATACATGATTCATGATGAATCATACATGATTCATGATGAATCATACATGATTCTAAAAGAAAAATACAAATTTTCATTATTAAAGTATTTAAATGAAATTTCAATACCTTTGATGGAATTTTTAGAAAGACGTGCCACATGCATAATCTATGTTTAGACTACGTAAACACTACTTTTATTGCTCTCTTCATTACACCATCTTGATCTGTTACAACCATATTGGGTTGCTTTGGGTGAGTAGTCATGAACGAAGTTAGTATCCATATATAAGTTTTTATGTCCTCACTTAACAGCAATCCCGCACCCACTGTCACTGACTTTCTGTGATTATCTATGGCGGTGAACGGAACAAAAACCATGTTGTACCTACAAATGAACAATAATTGTTAAAAACATTTAGTAAATCATATATGATTCATCATGAATCATGTATGATTCATGATGAATCATATATGATCTGTTAGGTCAATTCAGTACCTAATGACCTCCCTGGAGGATTTGAATAACAATCAGCCTAAGTGAATTATTAACCTTGAACATAACGAGGTCACTGAGTGAACAGTCACTCAGTGAGTTGCCTTCTAGTTCCTAGACTGAGTCTAAAAGGAAGACTCAAGCATTCAGAGATGCGAAGCTCAATAAATGTATTATATGACGAAGAAGAAGGTGAGGGGGTTCAGTGAGTTGTGACAATAGACTCATTGAACCCCATACGATCTCCCTAAAGAAAACAAGCATTCTCCAAGACTGAAGAAAAGGCGGGATAAGTTGAATTGTGACAATATGAAGTACATCACACAATTAGCGTGACTTACCCTTATGGGATAGATGAGGTACTGGCAAGTGTAAAGGACTTACGTCTTACTACTTAGAATGGGGTAAGACAAGATACTACACTGTACCAATAAGACAAGAATTGTACATGGGTAATTATTGTCTTCTACCCAACTTTCCTTCTATAGATAGGATGCTTGTAAAGGAGAGAAAACTAAGTTTGTGCACTTAATGCTTTAGACATTCACAAACAAGTTTTCTCTCCTTCAAAGACGATCACACACTTGAGTTCTAAACTCCTGTTGATAGAATTTTCAAGCTTAGCAATCGTTAGGATTGGACTAGCTTGTTAGTGAGGAGATCATAAAACCACACATTGTCTATTCAATCCCTATTGTAGCTTCGTATACAATAGGGTATAATTCTTTAATAAAGCTAAGAGTTAAACGTTGAAAACCTTTGTGTTATTTACTTACTTGTATTAAGTTTATTGCATTACTTAACCATGGGTTAGGACTATACTTAGTATACTTAAGTATAGTACTAATTATAAGGGACCAACAAGTGGTATCAGAGCGATATGATTATAAAACTTTTAACCACCGTCACAAAGTTTTTAAGACCTTGATCCATTATGGCTGAAAATAATGTACCCCAACTTGTTAACAAAAAAGGAGCGAGTTAATCTGTTAACGCTCCTAAGTTAGAAGTTGAAAGATTTAACAAATGGAAGAAAAGAATGCTATGTTATTTGATGGGAATGGAACCTTATTACATAACTTGTATTAAGAATGGTCCATTCAAACCAAAAACAGCAGCTGGTGATGACAAACCTGAAAACCAATGGTCTGACGATGAGAGGAGAGTGGTCAATCAAGACCAACGTCTCAAAAGCATCATAATATCTTGTCTTCCTAACGATATTATGGAGGCTGTCATCGAGTGTGAGACGGCCAAAGAGACTTGGACAGATCTTGTTCATAGTTTCGAAGGACCATCTGACACTAAGGAAAATAGGATTATGGACCTGAAGTTAGAATATAACACTTTCAGGGCCAAACCATCTGAAACACTTCCTCAGACTTACACCTATAAAACCTTGCTCAATGAGCTAACTAATGACGGGGTGAAACTGTCTAAGCATGAAATCAATGTTGGTTTTGTGAACAGTCTCCCTGAAAAATGGCTTGGTTTTCTCAAGGATTGAGAAATGCTAATCACATACAGACTCAGGATCTTGCAGATATTTATGGGAGATTTATCTATGAAGATAATCTAATAAATAGAAGATATCCTGAGTCCAAGAAGGCCTTAATAACAAACACCTTAGCCAAACCTACCCAAATTGATCATGGCCCCATTACAACTGCTTTTTACTCAAATGCAATTGTTCAAGATTTTCAGGGAACCTCAGATGATGAGGTGGATGAAAGATCTAGTGCTGAATACATAAGGGATTTGAACAGGGAATATCATGAAAGTGCCATGTTGGCAAATACCAAACGTTATATCAAAAGAACTAGATTTGCTGGTAACCAATCCACTGAGGGAGTGGATTGCTATCGATGTGGTAAAATTGGGCATTTTGCAAAATATTGTCTTTCAAAAACCCCATTGGCCTCTTATAAAAATCAAAAATTTTCATCAGGCAATGACAATTTTCAACCCAAGTTTACACCAAAACTAATTCAGGCTTCACCAATTAACCAAAGTTTCCAGAATAGTAAGAAAATTGAGAAAGACTATAGGTCTGAGTATAAAAAGGTTAAAGCAAAACTTGCACTCTTGGAAGCTGAACCTACTGTTGCTCAGACTCAAAAGCCTGCTCAGAACAAAGCCAAAGGACTGGTAGCTGAAACTTTTGATTGGGATGATGAAGATTTGTCCTCAGAAGAGGAGGAAGTCATGTAGCAAGTGTTAATGGCTCTAGCTGATGATGAATTATCAGTTGGAAAGAATCATGCTCGAAATGGAGAATGGGTTGACATCACCATGAGAAAGGTAAACATGCTTCTCTCTATGGATGAATAATCTGATTGGCAAAAATTCCTTAAGTATATTAACATTGACCTATCGTTTGTTGAAGAGCAGAGATTGAATCTTTTGTCAAAATATAATAAACTTGTTTTTGAATTAAACAAATGTAAAGAAGATTTATTAGTTTTAAAACAAGCTAAACTTGAAGCAGTAAGCTATCAACTTCAGAACACTGAACTTACTAAAATCAATCATGCTCTTCAAGAACAACTTAAGGAAGAAAAACGCATCAATGAGAAATAGACAAATAACTCTACCTTAGCTTCTCAGTGTATAAACAGTCAAATACCTGCCCAAAAGAAGAAAATTCTTGGGACACGACAACTCACTGAAAAGGCACCTACTAAGGAAATGAGTGAAAAGGCATTTCTCCCTGCCTTAGTTGGGTTTGATCATGAAATGATTCCTAAGTCAAAAGACTGGGTTGAGAGACCAAACCCTGAGAGTGTTTTGCCTAACTTTGATACTGGAAAAATATTAATTCCTGAATCTCAGGCTATTAATGAAAAACTTGGTCTGAATGAAGAGATTGATAAAGTCAGTAACACTGAAACATCTAGTGTTGCTGAAAACATTCAGACTCCTCTACCTCCTTTGAAAAACCTTCAAGGAGCAAGTCCATGTTCTGAACTAATTCCATTGTCTTATCAAGAACACTCACCTGAAGGAAGAGCTAGGTTAGGTCGTATTGAACAATCAAAGCCTGACTCAAAAGTGATACCAGATCACACTGAGTCAGGAACTGTCACTGAAAAGACAACCAAACCTATATCTCCCTCAGGGACTCCTAAACATTCAGTCAACTCTACTCCTATTGTAAATCAAGAGGAGTTAAGTAGATTGTTCCAACTTTTCATGGAAGAGAAGCTGAACTCAGCCTCTAAAACTCAGGGTGAGATATCTGTGTCCTCACAGCCTGAATCATAAACAAGTAACAAAACTGAACCTGAGTCTTCTAAGAAAGTTAAAACAAAGAAACCCACCTGTGAGCTATGTCACTATACAAATCACACCACTGACGACTGCTATAGAGTTCTTTATTGCATGAAATGTAAAAGTGAAGATCACAAGACAACAGATCATGAGATGCACATTGCTTCTATTAAAAATGCTAAAAGATACAATGCTCAGCCTTACAACTATGGGCCCACCTCACAACAAACCAGAAAATCCAAGGCTAAGCCTTACCTACCATGTACACATTATGGCATTCCCGATCATAGACCTGATGATTGTGTATATTACCCTGAGTGTGAGATTTGTGGAAGCAATGATCACACTACCTCATGACACAATAGAATCATCATGGTCAGAAGAGGACTGCTATCTGAGTCATCTCAAAGTACTGAATCCTTAGTCGGACTAAGCTGCAAAACATGTGGAAGCAATGTTCATTCTACCTCAGATCATGCTGAGTTTGAGTACTTCAAACAAGGTGAAAGACGTCAGGCTCTTCGAGCCAAAGGGCCTACTAAAAAGTGGGCTCACAAGAGAAACTAATCCACCTCGTTATTTGTGCATAAACACTTCAAGGAGCCTGTCTGGTACTTAGACAGTGGGTGTTCAAGAAGTATGACAGGGGTCAAAAGTTATCTGCACAAATACGTGGAGCAACCAGGTCCTAAGGTAGTATTCGGTGATAATTCATCTTGTGTTACTGAGGGATATGGTTCAATTAAATGTGGTGGAATAGTTTTCTCAAAAGTGGCATTTGTAAATGGTCTGAAGTACAATCTCATCAGTATCAGCCAACTGTGTGATGCTAAGTACATCGTTCAGTTTGATGATAAGCAAGGTACAATCTTCAATGCTAACAAAGAAATTGTGTTGACTGCTCCAAGAAGAAATGATGTATATGTCCTAGACATGTCATGTGTAACAAATTCAGGAGCATGTTTCTTTGCTAAAGCCTCAGACTCTGTCAATTGGCTCTGGCATAAGAGACTATCACATCTAAATTTTAAAGATATGAACAAACATGCAAAACAAAACAAAGTTCTTGGCCTACCTTCTCTTGTGTATTCAAAAGACAAGCCTTGTTCAGCCTGTTAAAAAGGTAAACACAAGAGAGCTTCTTTCAAGCCAAAACAAAACTTTTCTATCAAGAAGTGTCTTCATCTTCTTCTTCATATGGACTTATTTGGACCAGTCAGTCCAATGTCTATAAATCATGAGAAATACACTCTTGTGATTGTTGATGAATACTCTAGATACACTTGGGTATACTTCCTGAAAAAGAAGAGTCAAGCTCTTGAATTCATAATGTCTTTTATCAGGCAAGTAGAAAATCAAAATGATACTAAAGTTAAACAAATACGAACTAATAATGGAACTGAATTCAGGAACCAAGAGCTTGAGAGTTTTTGTGATGAGAAAGGAATTTCTCAGAACTTCTCTTCTCCCTACACATCTGAACAAAATGGTGAGGCTGAAAGGACGAATAGAACTCTCATTGAAGTTGCTCGAACCATGCTTAATGGATCCAATCTGTCAAAACATTTCTGGACTGGGGCTGTAAAAATAGCTTGCTATACTCAGAACAGATGTATTATTGTCAAAAGACATGATAAGACTCCTTATGAAATATTCAGGGAAAGGATTCCAGATATAAGCTACTTTCATGTGTTTGGATGTCCTGTGTTCATTCACAATCAAAAGGACCATCTTGGTAAATTTGATGCCAAAGCTGATGATGGATACTTTCTTGGTTACTCTTTTGTCTCCAAAGTCTTCAGGGTCTTTAACACAAGGAGACAACAGATTGAGGAGTCATTTCATGTCACCTTTGATGAAAGTATGGATGCCATTAACTTCACAAATCAATCAATGGAAGAGATTGGGATCAATGACTCATCAAGATATCCTCCTAATGAGTATGAACATTGTCCCTCAAAGTAGTATCAAACTGATGCTGATATATCCTTCCATATATCACCTCACAATAGGTCAACTGATAATTTAATCACACCTCAACATGTCCCTGAAGTTATCACTTATCAAGCTGATGAATCAAATGATTCACCCATCTATGAGAACACTGAAGGGACAAGTGATGAAAATATCGAATCCCCTATTACTGAAAATCCTTCAGTAGGAGGTGATGTCCCAGTACAATGTATTGAATCTCCAGTCCCTGATAATCACCAACCATTGACAAGCTCTAATCCAAGTCCTCAAGACAGATGGTCATGACAACAACATATAGAGCTTGTAAATATAATTGGTGATGTATCTGAGGGGATGCTCACACGCAGTCAGGCTGTTAAACTCTCTGCTGCCTCAGCCCATGAATGTCTGTTTGCAGACTTTCTCTTTGAAATTGAACCAAAGAAGGTTTCAGAGGCCCTGACACATCCAGGGTGGGTTGAGGCCATGCAAGAAGAGCTCAACCAATTCCTCAGGAACAAAGTGTGGAAACTAGTTCCTCTCCCCAAAGGGAAATCAGCTCTTGGTACAAAACGGGTATTTAAAAACAAGACTAATGAAGATGGAATTGTCATTAAAAACAAAGCTAGGCTGGTTGTTCAGGGGTGTGGTCAACTTGAAGGGATCGACTATAAGGAAACCTTCGCCCTGTAACAAGAATGGAAGCCATCAGGATCTTCCTTGCCTATGCTACTTACATGAACTTCAAAGTTTTCCAAATGGATGTAAAAAGTGCCTTCCTGAATGGAAAGATCACTAAAGAAGTTTATGTTACTCAGCCTCCTGGTTTTGAGAGTTCTGAGTTCCCAAACCATATTTGTAAACTTGACAAAGCCCTTTATGGACTGAAACAAGCACCAAGGGCACGGTATGAAACTCTCTCTACATTCCTGATAATGAACAAATTTGTCAGGGGGAAGATAGACAACACCTTGTTTATCTTCAGAACCAAGGAAGATGTTCTACTAGTTCAGATATATGTTGATGACATCATATTCGGATCTACTAACTATGATCTTTGTAGAAAGTTTGAAAAACTTATGACAAAGAAATTTGAAATGAGTATGATGGGTGAGTTAACATATTTTCTTGGACTACAAATCAAACAGGGGAACAAAGGGATCTCAGTCTGTCAAGAAAAATACACCAGAGAAATACTTAAGAAATATGATATCTCTGCGTGTCCTTCAGTAAAGACTCCCATGGTTCCCCCCAACAACTTAGGTCCTGATCTTGCTGGTAAACCAGTCAATCAAACCTTATTCAGGGGAATGATTGGATCATTAATGTACCTAACTGCAACCAGGCCTGATATTCAGTTCTCAACAATCTTATGTGCAAGATATCAGGCCGATCCCAAAGAATCACATCTTAATGCTGTTAAACGAATCTTCAGGTACCTGAAGGGTACTCCCTCACTGGGTCTATGGTATCCTCGTTGCTCAAGCTTTGATCTTAAAGGATACTCAGACTCAGACTATGCTGGCTGCAACATGGATAGAAAAAGTACCTCAGGTGCATGTCAATTCCTAGGTGGGAAGCTAGTATGTTGGAGTGCAAAGAAACAGCAGTCAGTCGCAATGTCCTCTGCTGAGGCTGAATACGTGGCAGCTGCTGGTTGTTGTGTAAACATCCTTTGGATGAAAAGTCAACTCATGGACTATAATGTGGAATACAAAGTAGTCCCTATCTTTTGTGACAACACCAGTGCAATTGCCATTTTAAATAATCCAGTCCTACATTCAAGGACTAAACACATAGACATAAGATATCATTTCCTCAGGGATCACATCTTAAAAGGAGATATTGAATTACATTTCATCCCCACTAAATATCAGCTAGCTGATATTTTCACCAAACCTTTGGATGAACCAACGTTCACTAGACTGAAAGTTGAACTTGGTATGCTGAATATTGATTAATCAGACCCCTTGATGACATTGGATTCAGTAGAACGTATATTCTTGTTCCTCTCTCTGAGTAAATATCTTGTAGGTCCATAGTTTCTTAGGATTCAACAATGTTATGGTTTATCTATTGAATGATGGAAGAAGGAAGAACTAGAGAGAGAAAGGTAGAGAGAGAAAGGAGAGAATGAGAAGGTTGATTAAATGAGAAGTGAAATAACAAATGACCAACCCCTCCTAACATGCTAGGAGGGGGTATATATAGCCCACCCTACATGTGGGCTATATGGACTATATGTTTACATAATGGATCACGAGCCCAATACTTGAATATATCATTGGAGTGACCGATCCTTTCTAAATACGTAAAAACGTATTTCCAACAATCTCCCCCTAAGGGAGGTCACTCCAAGTTACAATGTCCTAAATAGTCTATAGCTCGTGATCTATTCTAATAATGATTTGACCGAGACTTTCCTTGGAAAAACATATTTCTAACAATCTCCCCCAAAGGGGGGTCACACTATTTTACAAAATCTTAAACCTAGCATACTATGCTTGAGTCTTCGATCTTGTTCTTGTGAATATGCAGATGAGATCTTTGACTTTATTCTTGAGCATGTTTCCTTGCCTTGACCTTGTGTATTCATCACTTGTGATATTTGCCTCCTCGTGACTTCATGTTCCACATACTTGTACTTTTATAAATTCTTGAAAGCTTTAGAGTTTGATACAGTGGAAGACTTTACTTCTAGACTTTCTTGAATTTGTTGAAGTATTAAGTGCAGAAAGCATAAGCATGTGTTTACGACTTCTTCTTGATTGTACACCGCAATGCCACCTTCTTGTTACGCTGCATAAAACAGTTAGCAACAAAACATATACACAGATGAAATGGCCTTGAACATTTCATTCTAATTTGGTAGCATTTTACTGTGAGACCCCCAAAATCTGACATGGAACAAGTAGGCAACGAGGGGGTAACACGTCATAGTACAAGAAACAATGAATTACAGTTGACACAAAGCTGACGTAATAAAAGCATATATATCACATCATAAATTATCAGAGTTTTAAACATAGGTCCCAGAGTTTTATATGCGGAAAGATATATTATTTCATCATGATTTATAACATAAAGTTGCCCAAAAGATATAATAAATTTCTGACAGTTTATACTAAAACCAGTCTTTTAAAAGCATCACAGAAATCTCCAAGCTGCGATAATATCCTGCGGGCTCCCATCCAAGCAAAGCTAAGTAATAATACCTGAGATTAAACATGTAAAATCGTCAACACAAAGTTGAGTGAAATTCATAGGTTTAGCAATAAAGGTGTGGAACACAAGCATTCATTTGTAAAACAAGTAAATAGAGAAAATGGTTATGATCATTAACCATAGTCTGAAACCAATATTATTGCTGTTTAGTTCATGAACCGAAGCTTAACTCAAAGTAAGTTCCTCTAGGGAGTACTCAGCCTAAATACTCAAGTATAAACAAATGTAAGTGCGTCAAGGTAATCGGGACGGGGATTGTCAATCCCGATGGATCCACCCACAACATTCACGCTTAGCGCAAAGCATACGGGACAATTAACGGTTCATGATCAAGAGAGGAAACTTAAGGCTATTAACTATAAGCAATAATATCTATGAAAACTGTTGGAAAGCATACAAGTCTGAATAGCATACAAGATCTGGATAGTATATAGTTTTTAAATGGATGTGTTCCACCATGTAAAATCTCACCCCGCGTTTAGAAACAATGTACAAGTAGTAAAAGGGGCTATGAACTCACCTTTAGTAAGTAATCACAAGGTAAAAGGGGCTGAGCAAAAAGAAGTCTTCACGAACCTATGCAATGGTGACGCGTAATAAGAATGCGTTCAATGAAGCAATAACGTTTTAGAAGTGGTGGGACATAGTATGACTAGGTAACTTGCGTGCGATGGCGAGACCTAAGCTTAAGTTAAAATTTTGACCTAACACCTTGAACCTACTGTAATAACCTAATATCAACCTTGTATGATGGTCCAAGCATTTATGTGTGGGTTCTGAACACGTTTAAGACTCGGTTTGAAAAACCAAAACAAGGGACTGCATTCAGTTTTCTGAAAAAGGCTGTGAAGATTTGGTCATATCTAAAAATCTATAATAGTACAGGAGGTGAAATTTCTTGACATGTATAGGTATTTCTCTTACCTTTAAAAGTTGGGAAAGAACAGCCCTAGAACTATTTTCAATCAACGGGAAATGCACTTTTAGTGACAGACTATCAAAACAGAAAGTTGTAAACGTCTTTCGTACCTTACGGTAGATTAAGCATAAATCCCAATCGGTAAAAGATTTTGACACGAAACCAAAAATAGAAGTTTTATTATATTTGTAGCTACTGTAAAAAGTCATAAAATCATAAATTAATCCTTTTTACCCAAGTCAATTTACCCACGTTTTAAGCATAACATTCAGATTTGACCTAGTTTAGTAAAACGACCGTTTCGGACTCATCCGGACACTTCCCGTTTCCATCCAACTCAACACATACTAATCACATCAGTGTGTATCCATTTTTCAAATAAAAACAAGGTCATATGTTTAAGAAAATTTTGCCATGACCTGTTTGTTTCTGTGGTGATTTCCATACTACAAAAACAACTCCATTTAGCTACCTAACCTCAATCAAGCAACACTTAGGCTATACCAAATCGCCACGCAAGTGTCCTAAGTCCTCATATGCCCTAAGTATCTATAATCTCAGTGGGTTTCACCCAAGGAATTCAAAATTCATGAATAAAAAGAATCAAAGTACTAGTAACATCAAAACTAAAATGCTAGGAGTGACTATACCTTCATAACAAGTAGGAATTAATCCAAACACGCAAATTAAACAATTCCTCCTCCTTGATCTTTAGAAATTTCGTGGCCCTTAGCCACGTGTTAAGTCAATCACGGTACTCAGCAATTGAGTAGAAATAATGTAGTGAGACGATCACCGACGATATGGATGCCCGGGGAAAACACGAAAACCGCAACCTATCACAATAAGGCGCACGTTAAGACTCGAACTCAATATCGATATATATACCAAATATAACATGACTCAAATGTTTTCAAAGTATACACGTTTCAAAACCATTGACACGAATCAAAAGAATCCATTTATCCAACGTTACTCGTTATAACACTTGAACACTTGAAAATGACTCGTCATACGACGCCAAGACAACGCAAGTCAAACTATCCTTTACCCTTATTTGGACCAGTAGCTAAGTCATTTATATAATGACTAAACACTTGAGTAAGTCACCATGTCCGATGGTGAACACTCAAACTCACGCAACACAAGCATTTGAACTACGTGTCCAAAATAAAAATCAGCAAGTACACCCCGAATGTACACACCGATCTACCCTATCTAGACTTGTCCGTTTTACATGAAAATTGGTGTCAAGGTCACTTATAACCTGTATAAGACCTCACCAAAATTTGAGCCAAAGTTCACACTTTAAAATCCATCAGCTCGACGCTTTACTCGACTCCAAATTTTAGGACAGATTTGTACACTTGTTTTGTAAAACCGTTTGGACCACTTTAAAAATACTATCTCGACAATCCGTCTTTTGAAACCACTACTAGAATCATCAAACTCAGTTTGTAAACTTTGAAAATCAGTAGCATCAACTATCTAACCAAGCCTAAAGTCCCCGAGAGTCGACCCAAAATCAGCCACAATTTCGGATTGTGCCGACTTGCGTCTCCCGGTACACGAAAACTAAAACTAGCATAACTTTTGACTCGTAATGAGTTATAAGCTCTATCTTATACCAAAACGACCGTCTCAGAAAACTCTACAACAATTTCAAATAATCTCAGTCTTTCACAGACCTTAAACCTACGAAACATACTGTTTAAGGCTGTTGTCCCAAATTGCCTTTCTAGAAAACATGTCAAATCAATTTTTCACTCAAAACCAATCATTCCCATACCCCTAGGATCACTATACTATCATACCCATCAACCAAACACTCCTAAAAACACTTATATGAAACATCTAACAAAAATCAAAGATTAAAAACAAGACTTTTAAGGATCAAAACATGATAATATTACCAAATATAACATATGCAAGATGATTACAACATAAACCCACCATAGAATCATAACATCTTAAAAAGTTGATGCATGTACATGTTTTTTTGGTGTCAAAAGAACCACAAGATCATTTTAAAGATGGGATATGAATTAGATTTTGTTAAAAACTTGTAGAAGTTGGTGATTTTGAGGTGTTTAGGGTGTGGAGGTGGCGGCAAAAATGGTGGAGTGGAGGAGATGATGGTTGATTTTTATAAAGTTTGTGTTGTGTGTGTTTTTAGTTAAAAAAAATCAATATATATGGTAGGTAGTGGAGGGACCATTGTTGTCAAGTTTAAAACTTGTGGACTTAAAAACAATTAATAGTTTTAAAGGGTAGAAAATGGTTATTGGTAAATATTAAAAATATTTACGGGGCTCGGGTTTCGTAAAAATTACTTTTCAAAAGTTACAATGCATCATAAAAATGATTATATGATTTCCCGACAAGACTTAATACGTAATTAAAACGAAGTCGTCGAAAATATTAATTATCGAACAATCGATAAATAAACGTAAACTATTGGGCATCCGTCGGTATCGCGATCACTAGGAATTCTCGTTGTACATTGATTTGAATAAACTCGTTGTAAAACGCACACGGGTGATTTTAAATCAAAACATTGATTTAAAATAAATATGGAAAAATAAAATGAAAATTTATAATTCCATACAAAGTATTTATCGATGATCAGAAAAATACTTAAAAAAAATATAATTTAAAAAAATCTCAGGATTTACATATAGCAATACAAGAAAACGTAATACGTTGGAAAAATTCAAGAAGCACGAATAAAAAAATATAAAATAATGTTGGGAAAGTACGGGTTCTCACATTTACCTCCGGTCGGTAAGGACCGTTGGACGATATAAAATATCGTACTTGTGACAGGTAGTTTCAATTAAGAACCTCCTTGACAAGATTTCGCGGGTAAACCCGTTCTCTTTATTCGACCGTCCAAAGCTGACTGCGAACATAAAGAGTGAATCATCCGGATAATAATATCCGCATGATTTGAAGCCGTCAATTCATGTTCCTGGAACAAGTGAAATTTAATTAAGAACCGCACCATCGTTGCTTTCTAGTTGTCATGAGCTAGGTTCGTATAGAATCTTGTAAGTTACCTACCAAGTGTTGTTTGAGGTTAAAACTAGAAGGATTTCCACTCATCACTGTGAACACTGAGGTATCACTCTGAGTGTTCTGGCAAGATCACTAAGATATTGCGTAGAGGCCTGGAACGTGTTTAAATTCAGTTAAGAATTAAACCACTGTTGCTTTCCAGTTATCACAAGTTTGATTCATAAAGAATCGCACAAGTCACCTACCATGAGCTTTTTGATATTCGCTCAAGAAGGATTTCCATCTTCATTGTAAATACTTTCGTATTACTCGGATGTTCAGGCAAGATCATGAAGATTTTGCGTAGGACTCTTAAGATCTTTCTTAATTTTCACAGTGTGTGAAGAAGCAAGGAACTATGAAAGTGTGTCCTAATGAGATATCTGATGATCTCAAATGGCTCTAGACTCGATCGTGCATTTTGGATTTTAGCGATTGGAGGCTGGAGAGGAGTGCCACCATTTTAATACCAACTTATTCGGAGTGAATAAATCGATAGAAGACATGTTGATCTCTGTGTGAATAAAACAAATACCTTTTGAGAGATATCTGAGTTAGCTGGGTTGGGTTGTGCATTGCATCACTGGGTCCATGATGTCTATCTTCAATATCGAGCATCATTAAAAAATGATCTCAATAGCATATGTGTTGACCCGGTTTCTGCCTAAGTTGTAAGGAGGGCTTCTTTATTTTCACCCTTTATCTTTACAATTCTTTTTCATTCTTCAACCCCTTCAATGCTTACCAATACGTCATAACTAGCACCTTGTTGTGATTGTTCCAGTGCTAACTTAAGTACTTGGTCGGCATTCAGCTACGTTCACAATCTTTCTCCATCTTTCCTAAGGACTACTATTTCTAGCTATGGAATGTCCTTGGGAAGACTCCTCCGGTTCTAGAAGAATCATTGGACTTTAACCTATCCTACCATCCTTATGTCACCACAATCGTCACCGTGGTGAATAGAGATGTTTTGAGTAAGTGTATGTCACCATGAAATCTATTTTGATATCCAAATTCATTTTGCTCCCCTTTAACATATGCCACGACATTCGAAAACATTTCGCACATGTCGGGATGAGCCAGCACATTAAGTCAAACCATTGAATTGATTGATCTCATTATTAAATCACATTTTCTCCCCCATATTAAAAATATTAGCCCAATCGATGTTTTAATATCAATTGATTTAATAAAGTTTTAAGAAAATTTGGGAAGAAAAATGCAAATCCAATTATCTCCATGATTGACACAAGCCCCCCCTCAAATTAATGAGAGTGTACTTGAAACATAAATAAATACCTTTTAAACACAAGTGTAAGGTATTTATCACGTGCAAAGATCATATATGATAATGTATTCACAAGATTAGCGATTTATGAGGTTGGACCTGAATGATGGAGAACATCATATGAAAGAAGCACATGGTTCTTGTTCATGAATATTGGTCGCCTCATCACGTCTGAAGTTATCTCTTGACTCCATGTGTACGATTGATATCGTTGTCTTGACACCAACATGTGAACTTGGCACTTTCGGCGTCAAAGATTCTGAATGCTGGACAATTGCTCCCCCTCAATTGTTGACTCGTGTTCTATTGAAAGAGTTGTAGTCGCTGTTTGAGTAGTCGCATCGTCTAGTATGTAGATATCAATTGTAAATTGCTACGGTTGGTGGAGATGATAACTTCATAAAAACAAGATTTCTCTTGTTTTAACAAATAAATGCACTCACACGTACATATATTCGTGTTAGATTGTGTTATTCCGTAAACACAATCCCTTACATGGTTATAAAGTAAACCATGCCCGAGAAAATTAATTCCCGTTGTTGAGTCAAAGCTTTCCGGTGAAATGCTTGACTTGAGGATGAAAAGCGGGTTACTATTTGAATTAATAGCAAGCCATTTTGAGCATGTTTTAAAAGATTTGAACTTCTGCTCGAACTTTATTTACAACCCCGTGTCATTATTGAATGACATTTCTAGTATCGTAAATATTATCGATTCCAGAAGACATGCTCTTTTTATCAAAACATTTTGAACACACAATTTTGAAAGATTTTGAAAAACCTTTTGAGAAATTCTCGAAAAATTGTGTTCATTGTTTTGAAAACCAATTAATTGAGCTTAAGATGTTGAATATCTTATTAAACGAGCTCAAGTCCGAGAAGTTGTAAACTTCCCGTTGTTAAGGATAAGTTACAATCGGCGATAAACTTTCCTTTTAATTGAAGAACGAGTTCTAAGCTGACATTTACTTAGAAATCGTTTTCATGAGCTTGAAAAACTTTTGAATGTTTTAACGTAAAGCTCATGACCGAGAAATATGAATTTCCCGTTAAGAAGAAAAGTTCTCTTATTTAAAATATACACTTTACTTTATGAGCTTAAAACTTGGAATGTTTTAATACAAGCTCATGACCGAGAAAAATTAATTTCTCGTTACGAGGAAAAGTTATCATGAAAGATAAGCTTTCCTAAAAAATTAAGGTGCGAGTTACAATCTGATATTTAACTGTAAGTCTTTGTGCATGAGCTTAAAAACTTCGAATGTTTTTAATATTAGCTCATGCCCGAGAAAAAATAATTTCTCGTTGTAAGGATAAGTTTATCATCGGTGATAAACTTTCTTTTCTTTGAAGTCCGGGGCATAATCTGAAATATATTTATACGCCATTTACACGAGCTTAAAACTTTTGAATAGTTTTAATGTAAGCTCGCGTTCGAGAAAATTTAATTTCTCGTTAATGAAGATAAGTTTATCATCGGCGATAAACTTTCCTTTATTTGAAGATCGGGTCATCATCTGATATTTAATGATGAGCCTTATACACGAGCTTAAAACCTTTGAATGGTTTTAGAATAAGCTCGTGTCCAAGAAAACTTAATTTCTCGTTAAGAGGGTAAGTTATCGTTGCGTAGATAAACTTCCATGTCTCTAAAGTCCTGGTCATCGTCTGTCATTTAATGAGGAGCCATATACACGAGCTTAAAACCTTTGAATAGTTTAAATGTAAGCTCGTGTCCGAGAAAACTTAATTTCTCGTTTAGAGGGTAAGTTATCGTTGCGTAGATAAACTTCCCTTTCTCTGAAGTTCGGGTCACAGACTGTGATTTGAATGTGAGCCATTGTGCATGAGCTTAAAAACTTGGAATGTTTTTGATATAACCTCATGCCCGAGAAAAATTAATTTCTCGTTGTAAGGATAAGGTTATCATCGGCGATAAACTTTCCTTTCTTTGAAGAACGAGTTACAGTCTGTGATGTGACTATAAGTCCTTGTGCATGAGCTTAAAAAACTTTGAATGTTTTAAATTTTATCTCATGCCCGAGAAAACTTAATTTCTCGTACGAGGATAAGTTTATCATCGGCGATAAACTTTCCTACCTTTGAAGAACGGGGCATAAACTGTAATGTGATTATACGCCATTTTGCAAGCTTAACCATGAATCCTCTGAGACACTTGTTTCTCTGATATCTGCTTCTTCAGCAACCAAACTCTAAGAGTGTCCTTAGTTGAATGTTATACAACGATTGGCCCGCTTCATTCTTTTGGAACATCAACTTTGGTACCTGCATTCTCATTAGGAACTTACATGCTTTGATATGGGTTAGTGATATCTATCTTAGAAGCAAGTGGGGGTTCACAGTTGTCTTTTCTTGTGCCAGAGGCGACCTGAGTAGATGATTCACTTGTCTTAGCTGGCAAACGTTTCCTTTTATAGAAAACCTTAAGTTCTGGCTTAAGTGATGTATCATCCTTATCAATTTCCTCCCTAGTAGTCTTCGTAGAATTGGAGACTATCCTAGTTAAAGGGCACTCGTTTCCTACAAGAGTGAAAGTTCTACCAGTGGGGCGCCAAACTTTACCAATGGGTTTGATTTTAGCTATCCACTGGGATTTAAGTCTAGCACGGGAGTTCACCTCATTAAGTAATTTCTTGACACAAGAGTCATGATTTTCCGTAAAGACACATTTTCTACATGTTTTACAAGTAGCATATTTAATGTCCGAGTAATTCCTAGATGATTGATCGATGCTCCTAGGAGATAACATGCTACGGTTAGTAGTATTGGGTAATCTAGAAGGCATCTAACTAGGTTTGACATTGCTATCTCTTACATGTGTCTTTTGCTTAGCTTCCCTTAGACCAGATTTATGGCAAATGTCATTTGAACTAGTTCTAGACGTGTTCTTTGGACTATGTCTAGGGAGACTAGAGGCAATCATGTGATTAGATCTTACAAAAGCTGTTTTGGTCACATTGGGCCTAGTTACTGGAGTGACTGGTCTAGAAAGATGAGCCATATCAACTTAGGAGGTAAACCGCAGTCTCGAGGATTGTGGTCGCTCGGATCTAAATGCAGTCGGCTGTCTAACGAACTGATTTGTAGGCGGTTTCCCCAAGATTGATGGTTTTTCAAGCTTAGTGTCCACACTAGTTCCTTTAGTTTTCCTCAATTCGTTTTTCAACGCAGCTATAGCAAAGACCTTTTCCTGTACTTGAGCCTTTAAAGTCTCATTCTCTTCGAGCAATTCATCTTGGGATGCCAACTTAGATTCAAGCAACTTAATTTGTTTCAAAAGATTATCCTTTTCAGCTTTAGAATCTAGAACAGTTTGATCCAATTTTCTTTAAAGAACAACGTTTGACTTTTCAAGTTTTTCAAAATATGTTTCAAATTTCTCCGTTTTCTTTGAAAATTCTAATTCGGCATCCTCAAGATCTTTTGATTGTTGAGCTACAATCGTTTCGAGCTCTCCAATCTTGGAATCAGAAGCAATCAATGAAGCAGTTATAAGACAATTATCATGATGTTTAGCATTTTGAACACTTTCTCCCCCATTATGACTCACATCGGATGAATCAGAAGTGGTATTTCTATCACTCTTTTCCATCCCATGTTTGTCATAGTTAGGTTCAGAATGCTCAATATGCGGTATTTCATCAGCATATACATCATCAACAACATTACATTGTACCATGTTCGCAGGCTCTTCGTCATAAACGGGTAAGGTGTCATCAAAAGAGATCTCGTGAACATTCCCTGACGTACAACTGGTATCATGTTGTCCTCCTGATTCCGTGCTCTTGCCATCGTTAGGTTCCAAGTTGTCAACCGTATGACCATTCTCCTTTTTGCATCTGCATCATAGATTCTTGCACTCCATTATCATACGCTTGCTGAAGTCTGGATCTTTCATAAATCGAAGACGAAACCGATGTCATAAATTTCAACAGTTTATCACGGAAGTCTTTAACCTCGTTCTGTGTGTATTGAAAAAATGACCGGCATATCCCTGAATTGTCAGACTTGATGATATTGAATTGGAGGAAAGGCGTGAGTTGTGTCACAAGAGCCTTATATGCAGTTTCTGATGCAGAGTGATTAAACTCTTTGTTGTGAAGTTGCTCAGCTAGGTAGTTCACGTTAAGGAACATTAAATCGATGAATGTATAACGATCTTGACCAAAGAGTGTCACAAATTCGCTTCCTTCTTGAACCCATGAAATGGTCAGAAGATGTGACTGAAGTAGTCGAACTGAAGTGATACCACTTTCTCTAGCTATGTCTTGCATTGGATGAAATTCTCCCTCTTGAAACGTTGAAGTCAACGAATCCATTGAAGTTCGATGAAAAATGATTGTGAATGTGGTTTTTTCGGAATTTAACAATTCGTGAAGAAACTTAGAAATGGAAATTCACGGGATATGGAAAAAACCAACAAAAGATCCGTAACAAGCTGTATTATCGTTTTCGGAAAGAAATAACGATTACTTGTCACCTAGTCTCGAAACTTTTTTTCGTGTCGAAGCCCGAATAAAAATCATTTATGATCCCAAGATTCGGAAATTTGAGTTTTCAAGAAAATGTTATATTTTAATAAAGAAAAAAATAAATAAATGTATCATCCACACACTAAAACATAAGCAATGAGAAGTGTCACAATATGAATTCCATAACACAATATGAAAAATCCATATTGCCATTGAGATCTTGCATATGAAAAGTGAGAAACGTGTATCCCAACCTTGGACCTAGTTAAAAAACTTGTATTTTCTTCACAATCAACAGATTGTCACCCCACACGTGGAAACCACTAATCCACAATATGAATAATAATAACATCTAACACGTGGACACCAATTTTTTGTTTGAGTGAGAGAGTATTTAAACAAATATGATTACTTTGTATCCTCCGCCAGTTAAAAAATCGCCATATCCCAATCTCATTCAAAACCACTATTATCCTAATATCATTCCAATCTCATTCAAAATCTCTGACCAATTACTCCAAACGATGAAACGAAGGGAACCAAAACCTACTAATCAATGTTGTTACATGCTATACGACAACATCAAGATCTCTTTGAGGTCTAAGGTAGGTTCAATCGATCAAGCGCATGTAGGTTTTAGTGTTGTTTTTTCGTTACAATCGAAATAAAGATGAATGATTATAACACAATTGTTATAAATCTATCGTTATTTTCAAAAATTAAAAAAAAAGGATTGATCTTCTCACACAAGATCTATGATGAAATCAGTTTCAAAAACTCGAAATATCTTTAAAGATTACAAGATGAGTTGAA
Source organism: Glebionis coronaria (assembly GCA_025667525.1). Taxonomy (NCBI): domain Eukaryota; kingdom Viridiplantae; phylum Streptophyta; class Magnoliopsida; order Asterales; family Asteraceae; genus Glebionis; species Glebionis coronaria. The sequence goes on from CM046876.1 coordinate 159,411,925, forward strand.
TCTGAGATCTTGGTATGGATTATGTTTTGAGTCTTTAAGACGAGTCTAGTGAGCTTAGTTTTCGTTGGTTGGGTTTTATCGAGTCGAATCTTATCGAGTGATGTGAGTCGAGTGTTGGTTGAGACTGAGTCTCGAGAGTTTAATTGTTGAGTTCCAGAGATGAGTGAGTGAGTCGGTGTTGTTAGTCGAGAGTTGGTGTGAGTCGGTGTTGTTAGTGTGGAGGCTGTTGGTGAGTTTGTGTGAGTCGAGTCTGGTCTGGGTCTTATTGTTTTGGTCAAAACGAGTCTAGGTTTAAGTCCATCGCAATATCTAAAGTTTTCATTTAAATATTCAAACCAACTCCATCGCAATATCCAAAATATTTATCATCGCAATACCTATATTTACTCGATCGCAATATCTATTACTTCCATCGTAATATCACGATCGGAATGCGGACAGAGTTTCGTCACAATGTTCCTTAATCCCGTCGCAATCACGATCGCAAAGTGCTATCGCAATCCACGTCGGAATAAGGTTATCGGAATAAGTGATCGCAAAGTGAAACCCTAGGGTTATTGCGATCCGAATGTACACAGATCGGAATAAGGCAACTTTCTATCGGAATATGACAAAAAAAGAATGCATCAGAATAACCATCTGAATGTAAAAAACCTTTTCCGATACAAAACTTGGATAAAAGAACAAAACAGAATCTTTGCATGAAATAAACACAAATCAGTAGAAAAGAAAAACTGTTTAGATTTATAAAGACAAAAGTTGATAAGAGGACAAAGTTGATAAGAGGACAAAGGATTATATCAAATGTTTGAGACGAAACACCAAGTTGATAAGAGGACATAAAAGGATTATGCAAATGTTTGAAAAAAAAATAAAAACTCAATATAAAGATTTGATAAAAAATTTATCAAAGATTTTATAAAAGTAAATTTTAACAACTTAAGCTTAAAGAAAAAAATAAATGAGAGAAAAAAATGTGAAAGAAGAAAATTTTACCACCAAATCAATAGATAAAAACACGCCAATCTCAAGAATCAACCAAAGCTCTTGATACCAATTGTAGGTCCATAGTTTCTTAGGATTAAGCAATGTTATGGTTTATCTATTGAATGATGGAAGAAGGAAGAACTAGAGAGAGAAAGGTAGAGAGAGAAAGGAGAGAATGAGAAGGTTGATTAAATGAGAAGTGAAATAACAAATGACCAACCCCTCCTAACATGCTAGGAGGGGTATATATAGCCCACCCTACATGTGGGCTATATGGACTATATGTTTACATAATGGATCACGAGCCCAATACTTGAATATATCATTGGAGTTACCGATCCTTTCTAAATACGTAAAAACGTATTTCCAACAATCTCCCCCTAAGGGAGGTCACTCCAAGTTACAATGTCCTAAATAGTCTATAGCTCGTGATCTATGCTAATAATGATGTGACCGAGACTTTCCTTGGAAAAACGTATTTCCAACATATCTCTTATAGTCTTACCCTTGAAACTGAGGTACATTAAATGATGTAACTAAATGCTCTAAGGATTTAGTTACTTAATGTCCTAGGTTGGTGAGTCACAATATTAAATAAGGAACATATATTCCTTCAATAAATTGTCATAAACCAGTCAAGGGGTCACTCATGTCAAGTATCCCACTAAGCATTAAATACTTACCCTTTTTTTCTAGCAAAATCCGTTGTAAAAACGTCCTTTCAAATGCACGTGACCCCACGTCATCTCTACAAAAAGCGTTATCTTTGCAGTAATGGAACAGTTGCCAAGAAAATAGGGGGACCACTTGTACGCTTTCATTAAATGCGGATGTGAAAAGAAATTATAACAAATAAAAATCTCTTTCACATCCGAGCCTATAAATACCCCACAATCAAAACAACTACACACACAAAGAACTTGCAATTTTACTCTGCCAAAATTTTCTCTCAAAGAAAAAGTGTGTGTGTTCAAACGAGTTTCCAGAAAAGGTTTCTTGCAAAAAGGCAATCACATTGATCACTTGTTTTATTGTTATATAGCACAAACAATCAAAGTTACCTATTGTTTATAACTCTTGATCCTTTTTATAAGGCAAAAGTTCTCATTAGGTCACTTGGTGAATCTTGTTGTATTATAACAAGAAACAAGTCTTGATTTGATTTCCACAAATTGTCATTGTCCTTTTTCAAATCTTTAAAAGCTATCTTTAATGGCAATGTCCAAGGCTATCAAATATGCCCCTCAGGCCGAACATCTCACCAATGAGGGTGTCCACTTTGCAGGAAACAACTATGAGGGAAATTTCAATTACCCTAGTAGTGTATCAGCCTACAAACCAATTTGCAAATTCTTGAAAAACTATGATTGGGCTGATGCTTTTACAAAAACCCCCTTAGTCTTCTACCATGAATATCTTAGGGAATTCTGGTTTACGGCTGTGGTTGTAACCCCTACCCAAGGGCCTGAAGGATCTCAGGGGTCTAAGATCAAGTCACATAAGAACTGTGTCATCATGTTCACTGCAAACAATGGGAAGACACCATTAATTTTAGACTTAAAAACATTTTGTCAAAGTAGTGGACTTGATTATAACAATGGAAAGTATGTTGCACATCCTGACATGGAGTCAGTTAAAAAAGGACTAAAAGAAATCGGGGTCCCTGAGTTACTTGTGACTAAAACCCCATTGATCAAAACTGCTTTCCCCATGGCTTGGAGGATCCTGGTCACTTTTGTTATTCAGGAGATCGGTGGGAACTACTCATCTACTGAGCAAGTTAACTCTACTCAATAGATGCTAATTTACAGTCTTATTAATGGACTGAAGATTGACATAGGAGAGATTGTTTATAATGATCTCGTAACCAGGCTCCTGAAGGAGTTTAGGCAAAAACATGTTTCTTACCCAAGATTCATATCATGCGCCTTAGAACGGTTACTGGGTTCCATTTACACTCAGGAAAAATTCAATGTTTTTTCTACTCCCATCCTGAGTTCCACAAACTTTTCAAAGAACCCATCTGAAGTCAACCCCATTGCATTGACGACTCACATGACTGAGGTGATCAGTCGTGAATCATCCGTGTCTCCCATTCCCTTCTTACCAAAGAAGGGGAACAAGAAGACTCAGACTGTGCCAAAGACCAAACCAACAAAGACACAAGGCCCTGAGGCTTCCGAGGCACGACCCAAAAAGGCCAAGGCTAAAAATACTACCCTTGTTCAGACCAAGCTTCAAATACCCAAAGGAAAAGAGCTTACGGGAGGCCCTGATACATCACAGTCAGGGTCGACGGGCCAACCTACTGGTCTTCTTGATGGAGAAGGAAACAAACAACCTTCTCCTACGGGATTGCCTTCCACTCAGACCGATGAGGGCACTCGTAAATCACAACCTTTGCTGAGGTCAAAACTAAGGCCAAAGACTCAGAGAGACGCCCATGGGTAACACACCTCGCTGATAGGCCTATCACTTCTACCAAGTCCAATGAAGGCACACTAGCTCAAAAGTCTTTGCCTGAGGACCCAAAACTTGATTCCTTAGACTCAGAGGGACGCCCACGGGTAAAACACCCTGCTGATAGGAATCTCACCTCCACAAATCCCGATGAAGGCACACTAAAACAAAAGTCTTTGCCTGAGGGAACCACTCTTGATCCCAAAGACTCAGAGGGACGCCCACAGGTAAAACACCCCGCTGATAGGGATCTTACCTCCACAACTGATCAATCATAAACTGCCCCTGAGCATCAGTTGGCTAAATCTCAAGCCTCAGGATTTGGGGCAGGGAGTGACGATAACAAAGGCAAACTTTCTTTTGAAGGGGAGTTGGATAAACCTAAGGGTTCACTGAACTTTGGAGATTTTATAAGTTTACTCAAGAAGCCTGACGAGTTACTCCAAGGTTTCAATGACGACGTAGATATGATTGAGGCTGGGGATGAACCTGAAGCTCAGGCCCCTCCTCAATCAGACCATAAGCCACAGTCCCCACTCCCCACCCGTGTTCGAGGACATACCGCCCTCCCCTGAGGCTCAACAAAAGCCCTCCCCTGAGGCATCCGAACTAAAAGAGCCCTCCCCTGAGGTACCGAAAAAGCCCTCCCAAGAGGCAAAACTTGACACCTCTTCATTGGGGACTCAGACTGTGGTTCTGGATGAGAAAGTTTTGAAAGCCTTGCAAGCTGAGGTCACTCAGGTTCACGAAGACTTGGCTTCAAAGGCTGATGAACTCCTTGATGAGTTCAGGACGTATGGTGATAGGTTTGACGTGGTTGAAGAGAAGATGAGAATTCAGGTAGATAACCAAATGGAATTCATCATCTCTGTTAACAATAGTCATGAAGATCAAGAGAAGAAGCTCATCAACTTCCTTAACCATGCTCTTCCTACTGTCGAAGAAAATGTGTCCTTGAAGACAACTCTGGATGGACTGATCACTAGTACCACCGAGTCCAATTCCAGAGTTGGTCAATTACTTGAGTTACTGAAGGTGGACAGGCTCACTGAGGTTTTCACTAGGTTAGACTCTCTCAGGTCTGACTTGGATGTGGTGAAAGGGAAATGTGATGCTATCTATGAAGATGTTCATATGGATGCTAAAGCAGAGTTCAAATTGTCAAGGGCTGCACAAGGATACATGGCTAATGCCACCAATCTCTCTGACATTTCCAAATTCTTGAAAGAAGCTGATATTCCTAGGCTAAGGACAAGGATCACCACCATAGAAAACACTCAATCCCTTATTCAGTTGGATGTTCAAACTATCAAAGCAGACACTCAGTCTATGAAGGAAATGGTGACTGAGATGTTTCAGGCTTTCAAGGGATCCTCCACCACCTCAGGACCCTCACAAAGGGCAAAAGTTGGGATTAGTTAGGCTGATCCTTCAACTTTTGAGGGGGAGAATGTGCCACCAATGATGTTAACTTGGACTGAACCTCCTTCTCACACTGAGGGGGAGCAGGAAAGACTAACACAACCCCAACCCTTAAACTCAATTCCTCCCAACCCTGAGCCCTCAGTATCTAAGTTAGATAGGGGCAAAGGTATAGCTGATGAAACCCTAACACCTCCACCAAAAAAACTTGTAAAAGCTTCAAGAAAAGTAAGGCATGATCCTGATGCCAGTGTCTTGGTACCATATGAGATAAATGGAATAATGTACCAAATGACTCCTGATCAAATCCAAGTGTACTTAGATAGAATGGAGTCGGCTAAGGCTAATGAAGCAACAAAGGTTGAGATCTTGAAGGTATCCACTAAGTTTGTGAAAGACGTGGGTGGTAACCCTGAGGTCTTGCTGAGCAAGAAAGGGGGAGAGGAGTTCATCCAAAAGCAGGAGGAAGAACTCAAGGCCATTCAGGATGAAATGGTCTTGAAGCAACAACAAAGAACCACCCAACTTAAGAAACTGTATGACCAATACACCAAAGTCGTCACCCAAAGAAGAAAGCCTGAACCAATCACTAACCTTCAGATCATTCCCCACACCACACCAGTCTCAGTATCTGTCTACAGAAACAATGATGAGAGGAACTTTAAAGAAAGCCTGAACCAATCACTAACCTTCATATCACTTCTTGGTGGGATGTTAACCCTCCCATGGCTGCTACATTTGAGGATTGGAAGGCTTGGATGTCGAGTTTAGATCTTTCTCCTAATCGTAAGCTTTTACTTAGAGGCGTATTTTATATTGCTTGGTGGTCCATATGGAATTTTAGGAACAATTTGGCGTTCAGATCAACATCTCCTTCCAAAGCTGTTCTTTTTGATGACATTAAGGCGTGTTCCTTTCATTGGTGTAAGCATAGGGGTAGATTTAAATTAATTGGGTAGAGTGGCTTAAAACTCCTTATCTTGTAACTTTGTAACTTTTTTTTGTTTGTCTAGCTTCTTGCAAGTTTTAATAATATCAACCGTTCAAAAAAAAAAAAGATCGTCGTTTTTTCGTAACATCAAGTTTTAATGTACTAGCAAAATTGCAAGCATCTTTATGTAAAAGGACTGTATTAAAAATGTAAACATAGTTGAGGGGGGCAAAAGCTAAGTTTAAAATAGAAATATTCATGGTTCTAACACAAACCGGGTCGGGTTTCTTTTTATATGTAGTAAAAGAAACTAAAATCTAAACCCTAATTAAACAAACATCTTCTTTCTCACATACCCATTGCCGCCATACACCTTTCATCACAGGTTAATATTTATTCATTACACTATTTTAATAGAAAATCACTAATTAAATCCCTTATACTTGTTAATTTTAACAATTTTCGTTAGAATTAGGTTTAAATATTGTTTATGTAACTTAAACCCTTTAAATTTTTGCTGTGTAGAGTAGTAATGGGGAGGAAAAGGGACCGCGAAGCGCATTCTGACGACGATGAATCGTCGAAAAAACATAGTAAAAGAAACGACAGTAAGAGGTCCGATGGTGATCAAGTTACCGTAAAGCCGCAGTTGTTGCCGTCTATGATTAAGAATAAAGAGAAGCGGTCCGCTGTTTACGCCAAGATTAAACATGACAAGAAGCTGGAGAAGAAGAAGATTGCCAAAGCGCGCGAAGCTGCCGAGAATAGAGCGCTTGAGCTTGGCGAAGAGGTACATTTGTCGCAAATGGATAGAAATTTGGTTTATTGGAATTTGTTGACATATGGGGATGATGATGATGTTTAATTGTTTGTGTTTGTGTTTGTATGACTTTGCAGCTTCCGCCTAGGAAGGTTCCTCGTACGATTGAGAATACCAGAGAGGCTGATGAAACTGTGTGCAAGGCGGACGATGAAGAGGTTTTTATTTTTTGTTTTGTGTAATTCTGTAGGACTTTGTATTGTTATTTTGTATTGGGACATGGTTTTGATATGTGATGTGTGGTTTTGTAGCTGTTTGCTGGTAATGATGCTGATGAGTTTAGCTCGATTTTGAACTCTGAACGACCACCGAAAGTGCTGATGACAACTTGTCGTTTCAATTCAACTGTAGGTTTTTCTTTAGTTGTTTGTGTTGGTTGTTTTTTTTAAATGTTATGTGATATAGAAACGTGCCAATGCTGATGATTGTATGTTGCTTAAATTATCATAGAGGGGACCTGCGTTGATCAAGGATTTGCTCACGATTATCCCGAATGCTGATTACTATAAGAGAGGAACATACGACTTGAAGAAGGTAAAAGAACCAAGTCTCAATACCCGATTTATCTTTTGTCTTTGCTTTCTGTCAAGACTTTAGTTTTAAGGCATTTGTATTTGATTTTCAGATTGTGGATTATGCTAACAACAAAGAATATACATCGATTGTCGTCGTCCACACTAGCCGTAGAGAACCAGGTCATTTCTCATTCATTTTTCATTGATTGACATTCTTCTTTTTTCATTTAATGTCTCATTCTTTTTCATCTTTTTTATTTACCGATCTTGTTTTATGCTAATTTCAGATGCTCTTCTGATTATTGGATTACCGAATGGACCTACTGCCCATTTCAAGCTGTCAAATCTTGTATTGCACAAGGATCTTAAGGTATTAAATATCCCTATCTGGTCATCAGATAGTTTATTTTAAACACAATTATCTTGTTTTAATAATACACTCTTTGAATGCCTATAAGGTCTGAACTTGGATACACTTTTAGCTTTATACGTGGTAGCACATTATGCATGTAGCAATGAACAAGAGACTCCATATAGTTTTTAGCATATAATAGAAGTGCGAGCTAGAAATTATTAGTTTTAGTTCACAAATTTTAGTAGTTGTGCTAATGATACATGAAATTAACATGTGTAGAACAGTAGAACATGCCATGTTACTATGTTTTGCTTTTTTGTTCAATTGAAAAATGGAATGTAGTTAAAAGCTTTGTTTCAGTAAAATGCCATACGTGTTATCTATAATAAATTAAGTTTTGAATGTATCTTTTCAAGTCTATTTACTCATCGAGTGTAATTATAAGAGGCTGACAATCACTAAAAGAGATTCATCTGATTGATTGTGGTGCACAAGTTTTCTCAATTTTGTCACTGTAAGGGACGTTTTACATTTTTGATTATCAAGAAAGAATTTGTTTATACTGTGCGCCAGGTCAAACACTGCCATTTTTTGCAAGAGTATGATTTAAGAGGCGGCGAACTATACATGCTATTTGTAGATTTTCTGTGATAAGCTTTCTGTTAAGTATATCAAAATACATGTTTGGTGAGTTTATTATATTAGTTGAATGAACATGAACTTGACTTTATGTTCGTTTAATTAAATAAATGAACAAGAACAGAAGTTTGGCTAGCGCGGAGTTTTGACCGAGATGACTGGATAAATCCCAAATCCCGAGTCTTGACCTTGTAGCAGTTAGTCAACGCTTAAATGAACAAGAACAGAAGTTTGGCTAGCGCGGAGTTTTGACCGAGATGACTGGATAAATCCCAAATTTCCAGTCTTGACCTTGTAGCAGTTAGTCAACGCTTAAATGATCACTGACCTTGTAACGAGTAATCGTCGATCATCCCGTCATGTAATCCTTGTTACTAACTCAGTATACAAACAGGCGATTAGCGAAAGGGTTTCTGATCTGAATGTTCTCAAACTAACCAGACGTTTGTTCAAGTTTGCTCATTTAATCTAAACGAACTAGATTATTGTTAGTAACTTAGTATTAACGATGATCTCAGCAAACTGTTCGTTGGACGTTTGGGTCTTATAGTCCAATGAACAAACGTTCGATAAGAAACTGTCTTTAAATAATGTGAAACTGCCTGTCAACTCTTTGAAGTCTTGTTTTTGGGGATGCACTCGTCATGTGTTTAGGGCATAGGCTCTCCAACGTTGTAGTATTTATGACTAACACATGACCCTGGACTCGATTTTATCCAAAATAATTGCAATTGTGCAATATAAAAGCTTGGATATCTCTAGTGTTGTGACGATGATAGATTATTGTCAGTTGTTTTGGAAGAAAATGATGATGTTGGATAAGTTTTTAATCCAAGGATAAATGATAATCAATTGGAATTTGTTTTTTGTTTAAGTTAGACAAATAAGTGGATTATCACATACCAGCTTCTAGTCGTGGGTGCTTTTAACACTTTCTTTATGTTTTTTATTGCAGAATCATGGTAACCCAACAGGTCATAGACCTGAGCTAGTGTTGAACAACTTTACTACACGCCTTGGCCATCGTGTTGGAAGGTTAAAATCATTCAGTTATCAATTATTTTAACTTTCAAAACCTGCTTGTTACTGTTACTTGACTTTGATATTAAATCCTTCTCGTGAGTCGGGGTTAGATTTTTGAGGATTGTTGGTTAAGAAATGCTTTTTTTTCTTTTTTATAGGTTAATACAATCACTTTTTCCACAAGATCCTGAATTCCGTGGTCGAAGAGTTGTCACCTTCCACAACCAACGTGATTTTATATTCTTCCGTCATCATAGGTAAGCCACATATGATAAAAAAAATAACTAGATACCTCTGTAGGAGGATTACTAAATATAAGAGGGCTTGTTTCTTGTCTAGGTACATTTTTGAAACTAGAGAGAATAAACAGATTGTTGCAAGCAAGAAAAAGGATGACAATGAAGAAGATGAAAATGAAGGAGATGATAATGGAGACAAGGAGAAGTCTAAAAAACTGAAAGTGATTGCTCGTTTGCAGGTAATTCTTTTCTTCTTGCAAAGTGGGCACTGGTCCAGGTGGACTCGTTCTATTCTCAAAACGTGTTTGGGTTGAAAAGGGTAATCTTTCATTAGGTTATTTGGGTTGAAATGGGTAATATTTCATTTGGATATTGGATTGACCAATTTTCTAAGTTTGTATATGTTACTGTATCAATCTTGTTTTGTACCATGTCATTTCTAATCATATTCTTTTTTCAATAAAGACAATATAGTAGGCCGTATGCAAAGGATCAATTTTTGGTGTCTATTTACCCTTTCACTTTTAACCTCTTTTTCATTTTGTCACAATTTACCCAAATCATAATCAAAGAGACTTTCATAGGATGAGTTGCTACCTTAAGTCAAACATAGGAGGTTGTATGCAAAGAATCAACTTTGGGTAGCCTTTAACCATTTCACCCGTTTCACTTTTCACCTCTTTCTCACTTCTTTCTCATTCAGGCGCACTTAACCTAAATCATAACCAAAATTGACCCATTCACAAGATGAGTTGCTACCTCTACTCTGTGATTTGTGTTTTTCTCCTTGATGCTCTAAAATAATAGTACTACAGATAAAACTAGAAGGAAACTTCTAATAGACCTTAAGTCAATTTCGCTAGACCTTGGATATTCTTTTGCATTAGTGGTAATTTAAGTGTTAAATTTGTTTTATAATCTGCAGGAATGTGGACCTCGCTTCACCCTAAAGTTAACAAGCTTACAACATGGAACTTTTGATACTAAAGGAGGGGAGTATGAGTGGGTTCACAAGGTATTAAATAGTTCCACTTATCTACCTTTTTTTTTCTTGGTATACCTGGGTTTTGACTTGACATTGCCACTTATCTACCTTCTTATTGCATGAAGTTCCTGTATTTGTGTCTAATTTGATTCTTTGCTGTTTTTTTTGTACCACAGCCGGAAATGGACACTAGTAGAAGAAGGTTTTTCTTATGAGCTGCTATTGAAATAGTATTTTCAGATGTTTAAAGATCCCAGTTTTCACAATTTTGCAAATTTACTGTTATCACTTAAGTTACTTTTATCTATAAGAGAGTTTCGTCGGTTGTATAAAACTTTAAATGTTTTTCTTTAAAAGCATGCTCTTTCATTCCATAGTTTACATGATGATCTTTTAAAAAAATAAATAATAATTAGAACAGCGGGAGGTATAATACATTTTGAGCATGCTTTGGGTATTCTTTTGTTGCGATGCGAGGAATCTAATGAACATTTGCGAATGAGACGGTGCACACAACTGGGTGGTAAAATGTGGTTCAAGTAGAGGATCATGTGCGACTCGCTTAAAACATACGGAGTAGTTTTCAACCAAATGCTTAAAATATACGGAGTAGGGCCTTGGTGATTTTGGGTTTGGATAAAAAATAGTAGTCCGTAATCTTAATTCAAAAGAAAAAATAAGTATGGAACAAAATAATGGTAATTTTGTCATTTCAATAGCTGAATGATAAACAATGCCAAGAGATTGCAATTAAAAGTTTAAAACATTTAATTAATTTATCCATTAAATACTTTTGATATTATAAAACTTCATTTAATTGAATAAACAAAACATAAATTTGTTTGTGGACACTTTTCTAAAACGAAAGAAATATTAGAAATTGTTGTGAGTGCAAAATTTCAAACTACAAAGACGAAATTTGTAATTCTACCAAAAGAAAGAGTAAGTAATAAAAACAAAAATCATCTAGAAGGAAAACAAAACTCACATGTTTGCACTCACTTAACTGACGTTGGTAGGGTTCACGATACGTCATGTGTCACGATTATTTCCTCTTTTCTTCCTATACATTTTCAGGAAACTCTTTTTCAACTTTATATCTTTTATCAATTTTGCAAATAAGCGCAATCTTGTAAAATAACTGGTTTTTTTTTTCTTTTATGATTTTTTTTATCAAATTGGGTTCAAACTTTTTATTCCTCATTAAAACTTTACTCTTTTCATTAGAAATAATAATGGACGAGAAACAAATTTAAAATTCACATATATACTCACACGTAAATGAGCAGCACAAGTAAATGAGCAGGTAATCTTATCATTTTTCACTTTCGAGTGGGTGGTAGTTAAAAATTTAAACTCATCGATAGGTGACAAATGAGTGACGAGTATGATATACTAATCACAGGTAAACCAATGATTGTTTAACACATCTAAAAAGTTATTCACTTATTCTAATTTTTTTAGTTTTGTTTGAGTTTAATCAGATTTCTTAAAACACACTTTATAGTTACTTTTCATATAAGGTTTTATGATTTTGTTTCATTACATTAACCCATGGGTTTAACCACGGTAAAAATACCTATGGGTATAGGTAAAAAATTTTACCCACTAGTGAGTGATGGTTGGGTGGTGCGTGTGAAAAAATTTATATGGATATTTGATGGCTTTTAGATACCCATACTCATTATACACAGGTCTTATCCCTACTCTCGATTATGAAACATATTAAATGGCTTATATCTTACTAGTTAATCTAGTAAACCCTTCAATATGTTTTGTGTAATAGCCAGATAACTGCAATGCGACGACGAATATCATGTATTTATATTTTGCAACGAGCAAAAGTTATTTTGTGATGTTGTTTTAGTATTCTATGAATGATTGTTGTTATCTATATATTCTTCAAAAACTTTAAACTTGATATGATAAAACGTTTGAGTTATGAATTATGATAGTATATAAGGTGAGGAAAAAGTTCTACATAGACCCTTTCTTTAGCATAGACTCAATCAACCAATCACAACCAACCATTTTTTTCATCTAACAATAAAAATATATTTTTTAAAAATTTAATATCTCACAAACCGTTAACCGTTACGCAAAACGAAACATACCATCGTGACGAGAATTAAATCATCTTTCAAACGAGGGGCACATGTATATACTTTCGACAAAATTTTTTTCGACTTTTTTTCTTAAGTCACGTCTGAGAGAATCATATATGATTCGTCACGAAACATATATGATTCGTCACGAAACATATATGATTCGTCACGAAACATATATGATTCGTCACGAAACATATATGATTCGTCACGAAACATATATGATTCGTCACGAAACATATATGATTTTCAGAAAATCATATATGATTCATATCACGAATCATATTTAATTTTCTGAAAATCATATATGATTCGTGACGAATCACATATGATTCGTGACGAATCACATATGATTCGTGACGAATCATATATGTTTCGTGACGAATCATATATGATTCGTGACGAATCATATATGTTTCGTGATGAATCATATATGATTCTCTCAGACGTGACTTAAGAAAAAAAGTCGAAAAAAAAGTTCGTCGAAAGTATATACATGTGCCCCTCGATAGAAAGATGATTTAATTTTCGTTGTAATGGTGTATTTTTTGTCACTTGACGATTTACCGTTTGTGAGTTATTTAATTTTTAAGAAAAAAGGTGGAAAGTTGATTTGAATGAATGCGATTGGTTGATATAGTCTATGCTAAAAGGAAGGTCTATGTTGATCTCAACTCCGAAAGCATGCATGTTTTCTTAAGTTGTTATATACGTAATGTCTTTTACCAAAATCTAATTACGAGATAATACGTACCCTTTATAACTCGGTAATAGGTGTGATAAGAAAAAAACTATTTTGGTCTTGTCAATCTAATGTTCATACCATATCTCAACCATTGTTAGATTGATGTTACTTTGAGAAAATTTACAAATGCAATCAATATTATAAAATATATCGAGCATGAGAAGTCTAGATATCACCCTCTTAAAAACTCTACAAAATGAATAACATGGTATCAAATAAAATGTGCACTCGAAAATCTCTTCATTATCATTTGCACTTTATTTCTTGCTAAAGTCAAAGAAAAGTCATATCTTCTTTCACACTGATTTTACAAACAAAAATAAAAATCTTTTACAAAGTACACATCGATATTTATATATTACCATAAGATATTTATATATTACCATAAGATTCAAGTTTAATTATTAGTAACGATATTTAATGCAATAATGTATTTTGTTTGAAATATAAAAGGAGACATTAATGAAATTAATAGCCATAAATAACAAAAAAGTAAAATACCTAATTGATAAGACTTAAAAGTTAGAAAAAATTTCATGTTTGGTCCCTATCGTTTACACCAAATATCAAGTATGGTCCCTATCTCAAACTAAGTCCGCAGATCGTCCCTATCGTTTACACTTTGGATAAAAAATGGTCCCTATCTTGGATGGGAGTTAATATTGCTCGTTAAGTGGTAAAAGTGGAGGGGTATTATGGTCCTTTACATGTTTTTATGCATTTATGTATCCACTCATCTCTTTTATTTTCTCTCTCAGTGTCCTTATCACAAGTGGCTGTTTGTAAGAGCAGAACTCAACCACTCGGCCAACAAAACATTCCGAACCCATTGAAATCAAAATACTTGAATCCTCCCCAACTTTCGCAGCAGATATTATACGGTCACTATTTTGTTTGTGAAGCTCATCCGAATTAATATCATCTGCATCAAGAAAAGACCAATCTTTTTCCGCAAAATCTTCAAAGTTGAGAACAGAGACTGTTCCTTCAGTTGGTGTTACACCACAAGTAGTTGGTTTATACGAAATAGAAGTTGGTTGGATTGTAAGTGAAGGAAGTTGGTGATTAATGAAAGGAGAATGAGATAGGCGTATATAGGGTGTACGACTATTGTTAGGAGATGATGGTAGGCATGATGGTTTTCGATGAATCTTGGATTCATGAATCTTGGATTCGATTTGATTATGGGTTTTGGGTTTGTATCGATCTTTTTGTCCGGCCACCACCAGCAGTTTATCATTTTTGCCACCTTTCCTTGTTGTCCGACCACCACCAGTAGTTGGCCGCCACCACTGTCTACACCACAGCTCTGCAACCAATACACCATTGACCACTGGCCGTCGCTGTAGACGCCACCACCAACATCCACTGTATAAATTCGTCCTCCATCACGACCACCCTTACAACAACCACCATCTTCACCACTACATCACTACGTGACCACTCTCTCTCTCAATCACATCTTCATCTCTATTAACCGCTCAAATAGATCGTTTCATCATCCAATCAAACCATCCCCTCCACATGCTACGAACTAAAATCGGGATCACTTGTGCACCCTTTGCCTCCAACTTCATGATCACAGCCACATAATGACTCTCATCTCCGGTCACTATATGACAACTCTACAAAATCAGACCAACAACAGGCGCATCCCGTTTATTTAGCTTCTCATTGGTATCCCTTCTCGTGTCATACCAATTCAAATACTCCTTCACATCATCATACATACATTAATTTTTTGTTTCTTTTTTAATGTTTTCTGAGGTTTAAATTGTTTAGATGTATGAGATTTAGTGTGAAGTAGATGAAAATGGAACTTGGTTTTGTAGATAACGTGATTTTGAAAGTAGGTTTCAAAGGGTTTGTGATGAAATGAAGTAACGAGTGAGATCTGAGTTGTTTAAGATTCAAGATTTTAAGCTTTTTGATATCATATATGTTGGTTGTTATGTTTGTTTAGCTGTAGTTAATCTATACCTAGGAGGTGGAGGTGACGGCGCGTAGCATGTGGGAGTGAGTGTGGAGTTTGGTGTCGTGGATATGGTTTGATTGGCTGATGAAACGATCCATTTGAGCGGTTAATGGAGATGAAGATGTGATTGAGAGAGAGAGTGGGAGATGAGAGAGAGAGAGATAGATCTGGATTTGAGAGAGAGAGAGTGGGAGATGAGAGAGAGAGAGATTGAGCTGGATTTAAGAGAGAGAGTGGGAGATGAGAGAGATAGAGATAATAAAAGAAAAGAAAAATATTAAAAGGAAAAAAAGAAATAATATGTTTTGTTAATGTATTATGTGGAAAAGTCCAAAATACCCCTCTTTTCATTAGACTTAACGGAGAAAACTAACACCCATCCAAGATAGGGACCATTTTTGATCCAAAGTGTAAACGATAGGGACGATCTGCGGACTTAGTTTGAGATAGAGACCATACTTGATATTTGGTGTAAACGATAGGGACCAAACGTGAAATTTTTTCTAAAAGTTATTACCTTTATCTCAAAATTCTTATTATTCACCTTTCTTTTTTCGTTTGTTTCAAAATTATTGTTTACTTATACAAATAAAAGTTAGATTTGTTTACGATTAGTATGTTATTCTTAGTCCACATTTGTATTTACACAAATAAAAGAAAGAAGAATTAATTATTAAAAGATAAAATTATTTTTTTGTGTTTTTATAGAAATGAAAATAGTAACTAATAAACTTTTCTTAAACTGTGTATTTATTGTCTATATTTTATATTCGATGTAACTTGCTGTGTTCAACTTTATTCTGTTTGTAAAGTAATGAAATTAATGTTAAAGAAAAGAACAATAATTTTGAGAAATAGGTAATAATTAATGTCACACAATTATATGTTTAAGCATGATTACTTTCCTAGCAATAAAATATATTTTTCAATTTTTTAAAACTTTTTTTAGCATTTTTTAAAAACATTATATAGTATTAGCATGGACCCGCGCAATGTGGCGACGTCATAATTATTTTTTAGGCTGGCAAATATTAATTTCTTATCTATTAAGTTTGTATTGTTAAAATTGTAAGAAATCGAAAAAATCCTCTAAATTTTTAAAAAATTATAGTTAATAAAAATATAGCAAAATGGATATTTAATTAAAGAGCATAAAATTTTAGAAAATATGGTGAAATTAGATTATAAAAATAATAAATAAATAAAAAGATTTTTTCAATTTAAAAGAAAAAATGTTATTTAAGTAGGTTGTTACAAAAGTTTGTTACAAAAGGTTGTTAGAAAGGGTTATAATATATAATGTTGACGAATATATCAACAACTTGCTTTATTTAGTAGGAAAAAAAGTCTGAATTTTTAGCCTTCCTATTTTAAGAAGGTCTCAAATGCTTTATAAAGTAGTATAAATTTGACAATTTAATACAATGATGTATTATGTTTGAAATATAAAATAAGACATTAATGAAATTAATAGTCACAAATAAAAAAAAAGTACATAAATGGTGAAACTTAAAAGTTAATTAATATCATACAATTATATATGTTTAAACATGATTAGATTCTGAGTAATAAATTGATATTTCTTATTAAAAATATGTTTTTGTTTATATTTTAAATAGGGTTTTGCTAAACAATGTTCATTGGGCAAAGTTTAACGTGCATTTATTACACAGAAATTTACCTAATTAACAAAAAAATACATTAAATACACATTAAATGAACTTGTAAAATACCATATTTAAACATTATTACGGGTTCATTTAATGTGTATTTAATGCGATTTGTGATAAATTAAGAAAGTTTGTGTGTATTAAATATATACTAAGCTCCGCGCAAAGTTTAGCAAAACCCTTTTAAATATGTCTTAAATGCATTATACAGAGTAGTATTTTTTGGTTCCATAATTATAGTTTAATTTACTATTTTCAGACCTTTTAAATTAATAGTCAATTTTTAAAAATAGATAAATAATTAGATTATATCATATAATCTTTACTTGAAAATATTATTACAAATAATAAAAAAAAATTATAAATTAATTGATTAAAAGTAAAATTATCATTATATAAAAGATAAAGAAAGAAAGTTAAAAAAATATTGTTATTTAAACTGTGTTTTTTGACAGATTATAATTATAAAACGAAAAAAATAGTATTAAGATTAAGATAAATAAAGCTGAACATATTCCACGGTCATATGGAAGAGGATATTGAATAAAGAAAACTGTGAATGCATATCACACACTTAAGATGTCGTTTAGTTTTTGAAAGTAAAATTTAGGAACTTTAAATTTTAGAAAATTTAAAATTTTGAGAATTAAATATTTTGAATTTAAAATGGCTACGTATGTTTGTCTAAATAAAAATTTATAATAATTTGAAATCTTGGTTTTGGATCGATTCAGTTACAAATAAATATCTTTTTAGATAAATTTAATGAATTTTTTAATTAATTGAATAAAATCGATCTTCTCACTTTTTATATCAATTTTATAAAACTTATATAAATCTTAATTTTCCCTTTTTAATGAGTAAAAATCTAGTAATTTTTTTATTCAATTTTTAAAATTTATTCTTTAATTGAGTAAATATTTAAATTTGCACTTTTTTTATTTAAATTTTCTTATAAAATTTTTTATTTTTATATTTAAACGAGCAAAAACACAATAAATATTTTTTTGTAATTTTTTTAAAATTTATTTATTTTATTTAAACGCGTAAAAATCAAATTTTCATTTTTATATAATTTTCATAAAAAAAGTTTATATAAATTATATATATTTTTTTATATAAAGTTTACTTTTTTTAAATGATTAAAAATCAAATAATTCTTTTTTTAAATTTATGAATTTACTATTAAATGAGTAAAACTTCAAATAAAAATCACTATTTTTTTTATAAAAGATAATTTACAAGTAAATAAAAATTATTCACTTTCTTAAGTTATTTCAAATTCTCGACTTGTGATAATATAATTTTTCTTAAATCTTTTATTTGTCACATCAAACATAATATTAACAAAAAAAAATAACAATATGAGAAATATCTCGCAATTTCCTAGTACCCTCATCATGAATTAAAATCACAATATGAGATACCATGCAGTTAGGATAATGATTTGCACAATCCTTAAATTGATTGACATACTCAAATTTGGTATGTTTTTGACACATATACCCTTATAAAGTAAATATAATTAGAAATAATTTAAAGACATATGTGTCAAGACATACTAAATTTGAATGTGCCAATCAATTTTTAAAATATGCAAATCACTTCCCATGCAGTTAGTTTTGCATTATATATACGATCATATAGTTTCAAGTTCGTATCACGTTTAATTTGCAATGACAAAACTTAGTGAAATATATCTTGTAGGAACTCCAGCAAGTCCATTCGTAAACCGGGTTCAGTTCGTACTCAACCTTAAATCCATCGACTATGGGTAGAGCTGTAATCAAGTCAAGCTTTTATTAAGTAACTCGAGCTCGAGCTCGAGCTTGGCTCGATCAACCCAAGCTTTTATCAAGCTCAAGCCTAAGCTCAAGCCTAAAAAATAGCTCGAAACTATATCAAGCTCAAGCTTTTGATAGCTCGACTCGAGTTCTTATCAAGTTTTTTCAAGCTTTATCAAAAATATATTTTTATGATGAATTTATATAAGCAACTAATTGTTAATTTGAGTATTAACCTAATTTTAAGGGCTAATTTTATAAATAAATAATATATAAAAGGACTTTTAACTTTGATTACATTTATATTTTAGTTCTTTGTATTTTAAATGATTCTTTATTTTTGTAAATTTATTTATTTCATTTACTCGATACTTGGTGGAATACAATATGTATATACATATTTTTTGTACTTTTTTTAATATTAAACGCAACGTGTCTAAATTACTTTCGCATTCACATCATGTAATGGTCTTTGAGACCTTAATCGTATCAGAGCGCAAAACACATTTTGAAACCAAGATTATACGATGATATTAATATTAGGTTTATTAATGTTAAATAAATTAAATTTGTTTTAAGTAATGTTTTTTGTTTTTTTTAATTTTATACATATGTTTATTAATGAGTTTTATTATAAAAAATTAAATTTATACATATTCAAGCTTTTCAAGTCAAGCTCAAGCTTTTATCAAACTTTATCAAGCCAAGCTTAAGCCTAGATTGGTAAAGCTTGATAAACTATCAAGCTAAACTCAAGCCTACAATTTTAGTATCAAGCCAAGCTCAAGCACTGTTAAGTTTAAGCTGAGCTCGGCTCGACTCAGTTACACCCCTAACTACGAGTTCATCCATGAAAATCTAGCTAGCAAAAGCGAGCTCCTTTTAACATCGAACCCGGTTTATAAGAAAGTCCCCGTTCTTTTTCATGATAACAAAACGCCAGTTCTTGAGTCTCTTGTCATAATCGAGTACCTTGATGAAATCGAACCCGATGTCCATCCGATTCTCCCTTCGGACCCTTCACATCGCGCTCAGAACCGGTTTTGGGCCAACTACATAGATACCAAGGTACGATAATTTATGGTTCGTCTATTTAAAAGGCAAATGACGTCAACAACTTAGTTACTACTAAAATGGTACCTGCGTAATGCCGAAACGAGTACCTAATAACGAATTTTGAGACTAACAAATATTAATCTATTACTCATTGTAAAGTTATAAAAAATCGAATTAAAAAACCCACTAAAATTGAGAAAGACTAAAAGTTAATAAAATATATCAAAATGGATATCGAATTAAAAAACACAAAATTTTAAAAAATATAATGAAATTAGATTATAAAAATAATAAATAAAAAAAAGATTTTTCAATTTAAAAGAAAAAATGTTGTTACAAAAGGTTGTTAAAAAAAGTTTGTTACAAAAGGTTGTTAGAAAAGGTTATAGTATATAATGTTGAAGAAGATATCAACAACTTGCTTTATTTAGTAACTAAAAAAGTTTTCAGTCTTTTTATTTTAAGAAGGTCTCAAATGCTTTATAAAATAGTATAAATTAATGTGGAGGTTGGAACATCGTAATCTAAATATAAACAACAAATTAATTGTTTTTCTTTTGTCGGGAGTATTAGTAAGGTGTTCTTTATTTTTTTTTAAAAAATATAAAAAATAAAGTGTTGTTTGTTTATTAAAAGGTTTTGAATTCGAATCTGAAGCGAAAATGTCTGAAATCTAAATTAGTGTAATGGTATTGTTCTTTTTTAAGAAAACGCGTCAATGCTTTTTTTTAACAAGAGGTAGGGGTGAGCATGGTTCGGTTTGGTTCGGTTTTTGTATAAAACCGAAAGCGAACCATAAACTTTCGGTTTCTGATTTTTAGGAACCATTCGGTTTCGGTTTTGTGTCAGTTTGGTTTTCGGTTTTCGATTTACTTTCGGTTTGATTTTTCGGTTTTTTCGGTTTCTATATGATTTATCGAGCTTCACTTTTACCAGCCGATTTTGAATATACCATTAACCGACACGTTAAAAGCTTTTAATAAAGAATAACAACAAGAAACACAACATTAACAATAAGGAAAAAATATCATATAAAATCCTAAAAAAATCATTTATGTGTGTAAATCAACACATAGGAACGATAAAAACCTAATTATAAAAATAATCGAGAAGAGATCTTATTATTTAATCATGTTCAATAAGCATATGAAATAATGATTAGTTATTAAACATGATAGAATTAATCTAGCATAATATATTTATTGTCCATTAGTTTCGACGTAAACTTATATATATATATTCTTATGTTTATAAAGATCGGTTCGATTTATATCGATTTTCTTTAATGCTAAAACCAAACCGAACCAAAAGCTTCGGTTTTTTCAAAATGCAAAAACCATACCATTGGTTTTTCAATCAATTTCGCTGTTTTACGTTTCGGTTTTTCGGTTTTTTGTTTAGGTTCGGGTTTTCGGTTTCTTGCACACCCCTAACAAGAGGTACTATACTAAGATGCAATTTCTTTTTTAGAGGGAAGTGCAAAAAGCATCCCTGTGCTATGTCGAAAACTCGAGTTACATCCTTCGTTAGTTTTTTGGACAACAACCATCCCTCCGTTAGTGCGCGGGGCATAATACATCCCTCATGAACTAACGATGCAAATGTTTTTCTCGTTAAGAATTAACAAGGATTAAAGAGAGGGCATATTTGTCTTTTTCTTTTTTCAGGGATGTATGATGAACCTTATCATAACTTGTTTAAAAAAAAAGTTTTATTTTCGAAAAAAAATTTATTTTCAAAAAAAAAGTTTTATGTTGAAAATAAAAATTATTTTCAAAATTTTTTTTTATTCTATTTTCGAAAAAAATTCATTTTCGGAAAAAAAAATTATTTTAGAAAATAAACTTATTTTCAAAAAAAAAAATTATTTTCGAAAAAATTTTATTTTCAAAAAAAATGTTTTATTTTCGAAATTTTTTTTTATTTTATTTTAGAAAAAAAACTTATTTCCAAAAAAAAAATTATTTTTGAAAAAAATTTATTTTCGAAAAAAAAGTTTTATTTTCCGAAAAAAAACTTTATTTTATTTTCGAAAATTTTTAATTTCGAATTAAAACTTTATTTTCAAAAAAAAATTGATTTTTGAAAAAAAAGTTTTATTTAAAAAAAATTATTTTCGAAAAAAAAGTTTAATTTTCAAAAAAACTTTTTTTTCGAAAATAAAACTTTTTTTTTTCGAAAATTAGACTCTTTTTTTTCGAAAATTAATCTTTTTTAATGAAAATAAACTTTTTTTTCAAAATTTTTTTTTTTTGAAAATAATTTTTTTTTTCGAAAATAATTTTTTTTTTGAAAATAAGTTTTTTTTTCGACACATGTTATATTAAGTTCACTATACATCCCTGGAAAAAGAAAAAGATAAGGATACCCTCTCGTTAAAACTTGTTAATTCTTAACGTAAAAAACATTTGTATCGTTAGTCCACGAGGGATGTATTGTGCCCGCGTACTAACGGAGAAATGACTATTGTCCAAAAAACTAACGAAGAATATGATTCGATTTTTTTGACATAACACAGGGATGATTTTTGCACTTCCCACTTTTTTTTTTTTTGTCTAATGTATTCAGATGTTTTAACCCTTATTTTTCTCTGAATCATAAAAAAAAAAAAACTAAAACTCAAAAACTCTAACGGATTACTATTACTATCACTAAATGCCTTATGGATAAAGTTTTTCACTTTTGAACAAGATGCCAATAGTTCAAAGTGCGCTAAATGTGTACATTTAAAAATAATTAGATTTCATCCATATTTCAAACTATTCAAAAAATAATCTTAAAAATTAATCAGCTCGTAATATCAAATAAAAACCGCAAATTCAACGAACAAAGATGATGGTAACATTTGTAAATCACCATATAGTAGTTTGGTATCAATTATTTTGTGTTGGTCATATGTCGGTTTCCTGTTAAAAAAATAATAATATGTCGGTTTCTGTTTTCAATTATTTTGTGGTATTAATGGATATGGGTGAAATATCAATTGTTTCTTTTTTTTCTTAGAATTTCCAAAGTCAACATTGTTTTAATATCTATGCATGCAATACCATACTAGTAATAAACTTTGACATTTAAATATGGGAGATCCCAAACTGTTCACTTAAACAGGAACCAGGACAAAATATGATTAGATGTACAAATTTTTTTAACCGTAATATAACACATGTAAAAATAAATTAAAACGAAGGGTGGAAACACGTTCCGATTATCTGAGTACATTTATGATGAATTTAAGAAAAATCGATGTTTTCTTCACAAATTAACACTACACAAGAAAATTCCATGAGATTACGGGCACCCAAGAGAACCCCTAGCTCCATCCCTGCACTTAAAATTATATCAAAATCCGTCTCTTACAAATTTACGTGTCTTAATGGCTGTGTTTGGAAGCGAGCTTTTTAAAGCGTTTTGGAGCGGTAAGCGACAAGCGGTTAGCATCTCGATTTAAAAGCTTGTTTGGCAAAGAGCAACTAGAGTTTTGATATTTTAGAACTGCTCCTAAAGAAAACGCTTGATAGAGAAGCGTTCTACATACTGCTTCAAGCAATTTGTTTTAAAATTACACATATACCCCTAAAAAATGTTTAGTGGGCTGCATATCTATCCCACCTACAAAACCTAATCAATCTGATAAAAGAACTGATCGAGTACTGCAGGAGAGAACAAAGGCTACTCAAGAGAAGTTTTTCGGTTGATCTGAATCACGAATCATAATCAAGGTAAGGTATTCTTTAAACTAGTCTTAATGATTTCTTCTTTTTAATAAAAAAAAATTATACATATGGCTCAACGTTGTGTATGCATGGTTAGTAATATACAATATAAAACACATTCGGTTACTCACTTGTAATGAATGTGTACATTGTTGTTAACCAAAACTAGCTACAAAGTAGGTTTACATTGTGGTTACTTTGCTATCATACAACGGATTGATAGACATGGTGGATCCGTAGATAATAAAATTGCATAATGTGTTTATTGATCTAAATATGGCTGACTAAAGACGAGAAGCCAAGAAGGGAATTAAAACTAAGAACGCAAGCACCAATAAAGGCACAATATGTCATTCTCTTCAACTGTGTCCTCGTATAAACACCTCATGTGTAATCAAGTGCTCTAATTTGGATCATCTTTGTTATGTTTACATGTAACATGGTAATAAATCATCAAGTGCTGTTTGATTAGGGAATCGACCTTGTTTATCATCGAAGTATTTTTATGCCGAGTGTCGTGAACAGGAATATAGAGTGAATGTTGTGATGCAAATATAGGTAGTGTAACTCAGTTAGCTTGTCCTTACTCTCCATGTATTATATGTAAACAAGTTCAGTTAAGGACTCAAAATTCGAAAGACGCTAAAGTAGAGTGGTTTACGCATTGGAATGTATTGTTTGCTTATGCTACTTTTTAAGGATTTGGTGTTTCAATTTGCATGTTTCACGTTTATTATGAAGTTAAATCTTTAGAGATAAGAAAATAAGTTGGCATGTTTTCTTTATGAACAGTTGAACACACTTAGTTAGATAACACTTCCTGTATTCTTCTGGTTCTTTGTTATTAG
Organism: Glebionis coronaria; assembly: GCA_025667525.1. NCBI lineage: Eukaryota > Viridiplantae > Streptophyta > Magnoliopsida > Asterales > Asteraceae > Glebionis > Glebionis coronaria. The sequence goes on from CM046876.1 coordinate 159,436,197, forward strand.
ATGGCCACAAATAGTGTAACTGCAAAGAAAGAAAATTGGACAGATCGATCGGTGTTGGCTTTGTGTAATTTCTTAATACAACATCAAAACGACAATGGACGAAATAAGACATATCCGTGGATCCAGCTTCAGCCAGAGTATGAAAAGATTCATAATCACAAATTCAATAGCAAACAAGCATTAAAAAGTAAGTATGATAGTATGAGAAAACAATATACACTTTGGAAGCAATTAAAAAATGGAGAGACCGGGGTGGTTGGAGTGCAAATAACGGGGCACTATCTTGTTCAAACGAATGGTGGGAAAGAAAAATTCAGGTAAACATTTGTCGTCATTAAGATTTAATACACTACATCTTTAAGATTATAAATTATAATACTTTATTATTTATTTATGTAGGAAAACCCTGATGTTAGTGCTTTTAGAAAGAAGCAACCATCTCTAGAAATCCAAGAAGCATGGGAACAACTATTTGGGGGATTACTTGCTAGTGGGTCGGTTGTTGTAGGACCTGGTATGGATCAAGATACATCAAGTGAGATTCCTAATGCTAATAATGAGAATGGGGCTGCTAACCTTGAGAATGTTAACATAGAGATCGATGATGATACTGAACCGATTGAAGTATGGAATCAATACTCTAACCATTTAGATGCTAAAGAGAATGATTTCTATACGAGTTTAATGAGAGACGTTGGACAAGATGTCCCAGCGTCATGCCAAGATGATATTTCTAGACAACCTAACAAGTCTAAAAATGTGAGTATGAAACCAAAAGTTGTAGAGATGAAACGAAAAGGGAGGAATTCGGGAGGAACAAAACTTTTTCAGAATTACATGGCTAAACAAGAGGAAAAACAAGAGCGTGTTATTAAACTTTTGGAGTTAGATGCTTACGGCGCTACTAAAGACGATCATTATAGTGTTGCTAGATGTATGAGTGTCATTAATGGCATGGTAGATGGTGCATTGTTGACGGATGACAGTCCTCTTCTCTACCTTGCTATAGATTTGTTCGAAGATGCAGTGAAACGAGAAGTGTTTATGACTATGCGTAATGATAGTGCCAGGTTGAAATGGTTGCAACATAAGAAAGATCAAGGCAACTAAAGTTTTATTTTTCAAGTGTCTACTTAATTAATAATATTTGAACTTTGTTGGATTTTTTTTGACTCATTTGGATGGTTTATGTTTTTTGGATGTTATAATTTGAGTTATGATTGGATTTGAATTATATTTAAGATCTTCGTATACATATATATATAATGTTTTATAATGTTTGTGTATGATTTATCTGAATTAATAATGTGATGTTAGTAATTAACTGTTTATTTTTACTCATGTGTATATGGTCTTGTATAGGTGAACATATTGAGCATGGATACTAAAAGAAGAAATGGAAAAAGGAAACGTGGTTATGTACATTTTCTTATGGAGTCTTTGTACTCATGCGATCTAGTTTCCGCGTATTATTACAAATATGTGCATAAAGAACCGTGCATGACATCATCTCAAACAGGAGAAGCTTGGATGAAAGAAGTATTGAATGGTAACCCTATCCGATGTGTTAATGCTTTTAGAATGCATCCAAACGTTTTTTTAAAACTATGCGGGGAACTGCAATCAAATTACGGGTTAAAGGCGAGTGATAAAATGACAAGGTCGAGAAGTTGGGAATATTTGTGTATACACTTGCGTTGGGGGTGTCTAATAGGGATGTTGGTGAGCGATTTCAACGTTCAGGAGAGACAATCAGTAGAGATTTTCATGAAGTTTTAGAGGCAATAACTGGTAGATCTAAAGGCTTTCATGGGATGACACGTGAGATGATAAAGCCGAAGGATCCAACATTTCAATCAACACCATCTCAAATTACTACTGATAAAAGATATATGCCGTTCTTCAAGGTATTCATTTATCTTATTATCTAAATTTATATTAATGTATCTTAATCATCTTGTTATAATAAAAACAATTTTTTAAGATTGCATCGGTTGTATTGATGGTACGCATATTGGGGCATGCATCCCAGAGGCTGAACAAATACCTTATATTGGTAGAAAAGGGATACCTACTTTCAATGTGATGGCAGTATGTGACTTTGATTTATGCTTTACCTTTATATCGGTTGGATGGGAGGGTTCAGCACATGACACGCGTGTTTTCCTCCATGCTATTAACAATCCATCTATGAACTTTCTAAAACCGCCAGAAGGTAAGTTTACATGCATGTGTTATTATACCCTGACTACATGATAAATTAAGAGCAACTTATTTTAACGTGTTTTACCAGGTAAATATTATTTAGTTGATAAAGGATATCCGGATAGAAACGGATATTTGGTTCCATATCCAAAGACAAGGTATCATAAATCACAATTTGAAAATGAGGCACCTAAGAACATGAAAGAGGCTTTCAACCGTTCTCATTCATCTTTACGAAGTTCTATCGAGAGATCATTTGGAATTTTGAAGAAAAGATGGAAAATACTTGGTGGAATGCCTAAGTATAGTGTGAAGACTCAACACGATATAATTATCGCTACGTTTGCTTTGCACAACTTCATTCGTAATAATGACAGGGAAGACAAGGTGTTTACTACGTTTGAAGAACATCCAAATTACATGGGATGTGAAGAACTTCGTGATGTTCGTGGATCGGTTACCCATAATGATAATATTTCGAGTGGAACATCTAATGAGATGAAACAAATTCGTAATGATATTGCTACATCAATATGGAATGCGCGTCGCCGATAATCTTTAATTAGCATATCATTGTGTTTATCGAAGTCAAGCATGTAAAAATAATGCATGCATTATAAAAACTAAATTATTTTAATTAGTTTTTAATTCAATGTGTTTAAGGACTTTTTCGTAAATTTATAATTTATTTTTACTGCTACTGCTACGTTTACCAAACATCTATTTTAACAAACATCTATTTTAACAAACAGCTACTGCTTAGTGCTTCTGCTAACTGCTTCTGCTTACTGCTTACTGCTTACTGCTTCTGCTTCTTCTACTGCTTACTGCTACGTAACATTTGTAAATCACCATATAGTAGTTTGGTATCAATTATTTTGTGTTGGTCATATGTCGGTTTCCTGTTAAAAAAAAATAATATGTCGGTTTCTGTTTTCAATTATTTTGTGGTATGAATGGATATGGTTGAAATATCAATTGTTTCTTTTTTATCTTAGAATTTTCAAAGTCAACATTGTTTTAATATCTATGCATGCAATACCATACTAGTAATAAACTTTGACATTTAAATATGGGAGATCCCAAACTGTTCACTTAAACAGGAACCAAGACAAAATATGATTAGATGTACAAATTTTTTTAACCGTAATATAACACATGTAAAAAAAAATTAAAACGAAGGGTGGAAACACGTTCCGATTAACTGAGTGCATTTATGATGAATTTAAGAAAAATCGATGTTTTCTTCACAAATTAACACTACACAAGAAAATTCCATGAGATTACGGGCACCCGAGAGAACCCCTAGCTCCATCCATGCACTTAAAATTATATCAAAATCCGTCTCTTACAAATTTACGTGTCTTAATATCAGATTATTAGTATTATTTAACATGCGAGTTATAACTGAATGTACTTACGTATACATAATTTAATATTTTCGACAGTTTTTTCCCTTGTACGAAGAGTTGAGGATGACATCAAATAATGAAGGAAAAGAAGCAATAAAAGAGCAAATAATTGAAAATTCACAATTGCTGGAAGATGTGTTTGTGAAGTTGAGTAATGGTAAGCCTTATTTCGGTGGCGACGACGTAGGATATCTCGATGTCGTTCGTGGATGTTATCTTGCTTGGACAAAATTTGTTGAAAAACATAATGATGTGAAGGTGTTTGATGAAGTTAGAACTCCAAAACTGGTAGAATGGGTGAAACGTATATGGGCAAATGAAGCCTTTAAGATTGATATCCCAAGCAATGAAACACTCGTTAGCTTCTATATGATGCTTCAAATCCACAAGCCACCAAGAGCTCCTTCAAGTTATTAGCTTTTGTATTTAAAGGTCTAATGTTGAAATGCATTTGTGGTTGTCATATTTCAGTTGAGGTTGAACTATGTTTGTTCTTTTTCTTTTATTATAAGAAAATCACAACCGTGATTTGTACAACTAATTTCATCTCTTAGGCTAGGCACAACGCATGGGGGTCGCGACCTAGTTTTTTCGGCCGGCGACCTAGTGCGACCTATTTGCCACAACCCGGCGACCTAGTGCAACCTAGTTGAAAAAAAAAAAAAAAAATTTTTTTTTTAAACACAATAAATTTAATAAAAAACATTACATTTATTTAAAAAAAAACATTACACAATTATTCGAAATTAAAAAACATTACAATAATCCTAGTAATTTAAATTATAACGTTCCTTGATTCTGTCCTTCATTTCTTGTTGTGCTTGCTGTTTGGCTATCGGCAAGTTGGGGTCGATTTCCGAGTTGTAGAACATCAAGTCTTTATCTCGTTTCTTTGATTCAGCAAGCTCGATAGCCCGACGTTGTAACTCGAGTTTTTCTCTTTTGATTTCCGCGGTTTTCTCCTGCAAAGCCAACTCCCGTTGCTTCAAGTCAAAGTAGGAATCTTGTTGTTGCTTCTTCTTTCCCCATCCAATGTCTTTCATCTTCTCCCATTTGGAGCTTACAGCTTCAACAAATGAAGACTTCCCAGTTGACGAAGAGGTTGATGACTTCTTTTTAGCACGATCACGACCCATTGGTCGATTTTCTTGTTTCTCTTCTTCAGAATCATCGTGCACATCCATGTAACTAGCGTGTCCAGAACCAGAAGTGGTTTCAGAAGTCTTGGCTTTTTTCTTTGTAAACCGTGGCATTTCAACCTCTATCCAACTCGGGTGATCTTTGAGCACCTTCCACGCCTCCCGGTATTGAAACTCTTTATTGTAAGTCACTTTGTATTCAGCACAAGCTTTTTGGAAATCAGTGAGATCATTTGCACCACTATCATGAGTACGCTCAACGTTATTCATAATACCACAAAATGCACCAACACTAGGACGCAACCTGTTTTTCCATTTGCTCACAACCGCGTCATACCCTCTAGCAGAACCCGTCTCGGTTTCATAGTACTTCACTACTTTTAGCCAAAAGCCCTTAGATTTTTGACTGTTTCCTTGGATGCAATTCTCGGAAATATAACACCAACCTCTGCATAACGCACACTCCTCCTCACTTGTCCATTCTTTTGGTGGCTCAGTTGTATCAATCTGTTTCTTTTTCGTAGCACGTCTTGAGGGCTTCTTAGGTTTGATTGGGGACATTTCTTCCACATCGTCTTCAAGGTTGTATGCACCATGAAAAGACCCGTGTCCCGAACCTTGACCCATAGATTGATCTTGGCTAGGCCCGTCACCCACATAGTTGTCTTGGTTGTATATCATATTCTCAAATTGTGCATCAACCTCAAAACGATTAATCGGAGAATACTGTTGGTTTGGATAGGAAGTAGTGGAAGAATCCATAGTAGGCCGATACACACCCGAAGGCGATTCGTAGTTAGGTTGTTGGTTATCACGTTGTGGGGGATAAAAAGGACGGTTTGAATAGTTAGGTTGTTGGTGTGATTGATATTCAAAACCGGTGGGTCTAAACCGGAATTGTGGAGACACACCGGATAATCGAAAATTCGAGTCCGGTGTCACATGTGGAACAGATTCTTGACGAACTCGGGATTTTGGGGTTTTGTTTTGGGGAGTTCTCTTGCTAGACATTTTTAATGTGTGTTGAAATTTGTGTGTTAAATGTGAAATGTAAAAAATATTGAAAGAATGTATTGATTTATATAGGTTTTAAAAAAAATTTGAAATATATTTTTTTTTTATAAATGTAACGGTTATATTCCAACGGTCCAATTTTACACAAGTTTTGAATGGGTCGCGGTTAGGGTCGATTTGCCCATGATTTACACCGGCGACCGAATCACCGCAACGCGACGATTCGGTCGCGACCGATAGTCGATCGACAAAAATCCGGGGCGTTGTGCCCAGCCTTATAAGTTTATTATCAAGTAAAAGCTTCAAAATTTCTCATTATGATTCGAAAATGATTTTTTTTGTTTCTCTAGTTGTGCAACGTGCAAGTAGCATGGGCCTCAAATTTGAGGAACTGGACACGTTTATGACACAATTAGGCCTCGTTTGTTTTAAAAAAAAAACATATTCTAGCCTCTTTTGTCTGCAAACCTCTGCAGACACGCATATGTATTTGTTTTTCTTTTGCAGACATAAGTGTTAAGAAGCACTTCTCCCATCTTCAACCATGAAGAGATCTCCTTTCTATTCTTTCCACTTCTTCTCACTTCTTCCCACTTCTTCAACACTCACATCCCATCATCACCTTTAATATTTGTTTGCATTTTTTTATATTTTTATACTTTTTATACCGAAATGATTCATTTTGTATTTTTTCACGTTTTTATATGTTTTATGCTTTTTTTCATTTTTTTCGTGTTTTACATTTTTGTCAATTTTGCACGCTTTTGTACGTTTTTCTATGTTTTCGTGCATTTTTACGCTTCCGTTCGTTTTCGTTCTATTTTTCACGTGTTCATACGTTTTCGTTTGTTTCGTAAGTTTTTAAGTTTTATACATTTTCGTATATTTTAATTTATTTTTTACGTGTTTGTATACTTTTATATGTTTTTTTAGGTATTAGCGTTTTCAGCGCTACAAAATATGAACAAAACGTATGAAAACGTAAAAATCATACAAAATGTACAAAAACGTAAAAGTTGACAAAACGTACGAAAACATACAAAAGAACTAATGAAAAATATAAAAAGAAAAAGAGTAGGAAAGAAGTACTTCAAGATTATAAAAAACAAACGGTTTTTTTTTGTGTAGATGAATATTTTAAATGTATCGCTTCTTCTTGTAGACATGGTTTGTAGATGAAGAGGTAAAACCTCTGAAAAAACAAACGAATCCTTAATGTGTGGAAACTGGAAACCCATTACGTGATAAAAGCAAGGCGGACACATGTAACACCCCCAAATTTACACAATTCAATATAGCGGAAGACTCGTTGGTGTTACGGGATAGCACATTACTCACATCATAGACAACGCTTAAAAATCGCGTCGTTTAATAATAAAGCATTTCCATTCATAAATATTAGATTTACATAGGTCCCAAGTCATTGTATTTAATACAAGTTTTACAAAACATTCGAATGGAAATTATAATTTAAGTGGGGGCCATGAATTCTTGTTGTCTTCCCGAGAATTACCTTCAAGTACCTGAGACAAAATATGTTAAAAGAAAAGGTCAACGATAACGCCGGGTGAATTCATAGAGTTTAATAAAATCCGTCAATATAATATCGGTATAAAATTATTACCGAAAATCATTTTGTACAAATCGTTGTAATAGGCCATAAAATAGCCAAAGTCATTTTATACAAATCCTTATCAAAAATCATAATATAGGCTTTCGCCTTCAAAATCATTATACGAACCAATGTCGTAAAAATATCATACAATATGTTTTTATAATGTCGTGTAGAGTTAAATAAAAACCGTTATACGAATATGGTTATGTAAAACCAAAACACAAACATAATATCAATAATATGACCCCGTATTGCTAGTCAGGCAATATATTGTAATTCGATGCGTATAACATTATTTCGTTACTTGGATTATTAAAAGCCGCATGACATTGTTATCTTACTATAACCAACAACGGATAGCTAGCCCGAAACTCAATTTGCCCATCTAAGTTAGCGTGTTGTTACAATAATCACGCTTGTGTAAATCTTCTCATACATAAATTCACTTACCAATCAATGTGGCACGACGGGGATCAACCGTCAAGGCGCGAACTGGGGTGATCGTCCCTAAATAGTACTATTATATGCATAAGCGTCTACCAAATCCCGGTAGTTCACAATTCATGCTAATGGGACTTTTAGTGACATAACCTAACTTTAATAATCCATTTCATTTCATCTATCGGGTCATTTAATCATTCATCGGGTCATACAATCATTCGGGTCCAAATCAATAAACATACAATCGGGACAAATAGTGTCCTATTTTATAAAAACTAACATGTTATCTCCCTCACGGGTTTATAAAGCATTTCATAAAAACATTTAAAAGAGTGCGAGGCTATGAACTCACATGGATGTGGGAAGGCGGGTTATCGGCAATTCGGACGTACGGTACGTGCTTCAATCACGGGAACCTAGACAAATAATACTCGTCTTAGACTTTTGTCCAATGACTTTATAAAAATAACAATTATGTATACATATGATGATTTCATATATATGATGATCAAGTGGGTTTATACATTCTTATTTACTCATTTTAGTGTTATGTATTGGTAACTTTTATACTAGTTTACTAGTTTTACTTATTTACATGTGTTAGGCCCAATAAGCCTATTATAAGTTCTTTAACTTGTATTAATCCATTTTATACTTGTATTATCAGTATTTATACTTTACATGTTGGGCCCAAATGGGTTAAGCCCAATAAGTAATTTTTATAAGTGTTTAACTTATTTAGTTAAATTATTAGTCCAATATGCTAACTTAGCTCGTTAATGTCGGTATGTCCTATAGTTCGGGTTTTATCAGTTTTTACTTGTATTAGGTACTTATATATCAATATATTACTTTTAAAAACTTTACATTAGACGGGTTTGATCGTCTAAGTTTTAATTGGCGAAAAACGTTAATTTTACGGTAATAGCCGAAAAAGCCGTAAAAATCATGTTTATAGTTTTTATACTTATAAATCTTATTCAACTACCATTTTTATAAAGTGTCCACTTATTTAACCTTATAAACATTTATATAAATTAAATTTATAAGTTAGTGGGTTTTAATTCACATTTTATACTATATTAGTTTGAGTGCTTATATAATACTATTAAACATTAATTTTTCAAAATCTGATTTTTAGTTTCATGTTCACCACAACAGCCATATCTAGAGTTCTATATGGAGATAGAAGCCCAAATTTTTATGGCATAAACTACATGATATGTGCTTAATTTTATTCCTTTATAGCTACTGATGAATCAACCTCTAAGTATTTTATAAAATTCGTCCAAAACAGTGTACTCAGATTTGCACTCTAAACTTGTTTTGATCATATCTCACTCATTTTTATGATTCCATTGCATGGCCAACTCTCACATGTGTACAAGTCTCAATACTCACTGTATATCAGTTCACCTATACCATTTTATCAGTTCATCATATGGTTATTTACTGTTTTTATACAGCCTACTAAATTAAGCAAGATTAACCACTTTTACATATGGTTTTTCATCTTTTTATCCATGTTTATCAACACTTGATCCCCACACAACATTTTATCATCATATATTCATCATATACATATACAATAAGAAAGAAAATACATGATTACATAATCAAAATAACAAGAGGATGGGAAGAACAATCTTTATACCACCAAGATGATGTAGGTTGTGATCAAGACATGGATTTTGATGGAAGAACTTGTGGTAGATCAACACCAATCTTCATGGCCACCAATACTTGTAAACTCCTTGTAGAAATCAGCCCTTGGACATCACCAAATCTTCTTCTTGGATGTTAAAATCACCACCAATCAATAGAGCTTGAAAAGGGCTTTATCATATGTGTGAATAACATATGATTTCATGGTTAAATTTGATCAAATGAGGGTGTTTAGGGGTGGTTCTTGGACGAATTTTAGAGAGAGAGGGAGGAGAGTTGTGTGAGATTTGCATGGAGTTGAATAAATGAAGTTGTTAGTTTGTGTTAAGTGGTTTTGTTGTGCATGTAGTTTGTGTAAGTAGCTAGGACAAGTGTCCTAGCTTACTTAGTAAGCTTTGACACATCTTAGATGTGTTGGTGAAGTTTTGGCCACCCATTTGTGGGGTGAGGCAAGTGTAAACTTGTCTCATCCCACTAATTTACGGGTACTCCTCGATTCTAGTTTCCTCGATTTACGTGCCCTCGGGTCGTTTTACGAAAAACGTTTTTATAAATTATGAATCAACGGCACAAAACGAATCTAATAAAAATTGTCTCATCAAAAACGGAGTTCGAAAACGTAAATACGTAATCCTAAGGTTTCTGGTTTAGTCGTAAAGGGCGTTAAATTATTCACGTAAGTCCTAATATCTTATCGTAAATTTGTGAGTTTATGAACTAACTCAAATTTAAAATCTCAAAATAATATTCACGGATAAATTTATTTTCTGAAATGTCGGACTGTCACCAAAAACGATGTATGTAAACGTAAGCACGTAACGTAGAATCCTCCGGTTTAGACGTAGTCGATGCTACTTCAAGACGTAAATCCAAATTTCTTCCCAAAAATAAGTGAGTTCATAATATAATATTAAAATAATGTTTTCAAATAAATATTGAGAATAAAATATCGACCATAAATTGATGGATTGTCACAGCTCATATGGGTGACAGTTTGACAGATGAGATACGAGCTATATTAGATTTTAGGGAAAAAGACGGATATGATTATGTTGAACATTTCATAACTTAAGGTAAGTCAAGTGGAAAGATTTTTACGGATTTGGTCATGCACAACTGCACACATGCACAACTCCACTACTTTATTGCCATGTGTTCACTGCCGCAATATTTATAATATTATTAAAATATTGAAATTACGAATATACCCTTACTCTTTTTTCTTATCTCTGTCTCTTCCTCTTTCTTATACATTATCCAAGTTCAGATCTTAAACAACAAATCTATAAAAAAAATAAGCAATCCCAAGATGGTGGCAACAAGGTAGTTGTGACAGGGAACAATATTCCTCAAATACCTCAGCAACTGCCTCAATGATCGTTGGTCCAATGGGAGAAGTTTCTTCACGTTAGATTGTACACGTCACATTGTTACTGCTTTGCTTCGCAACTGTAACTATGAAGGTTAGTTAGTTGGCCTATCCGCTGGTCTTTTTGTTGTGCTTAATGTAGATAATACTTTGATCACAGTTCCTGTTTTATGTTTTATGAGACTCCACATGGCGTAACCGGGGTATCCCCTACGTCGGTTTCTGACCCTTTTCCTAGACACCTCCAAGATGCGCACCTAGTGAGGTTTGAACTTAAGACCCCTGCGAGGACATGAGGTGCGTGACCACTAGGCCACTTTTGATGTTTAAAATAGAATCTTGGGATGATATTATAAGAATTTTTCCTTGGCTTTGAAAGTGTGTACATTTGGATCACCGTTAACGATGCTATGATTTTGTTATAATGTTGTATGCATTTATGTTGTTTGCTTAGGTAAAAGATAGGAAACTGAACCCAGAATATGGCAAGGGAAAGCAACCTAAAAAACCACTAGCAAAGGCTCCAAGTACTAATAACCGTGGTGTGCCAAATGTTATATTGTGGAATTCAAATTCTTTTGAAGAGGAGGACGATGATGAAGATGATGCGATAAAGTTGTCGTCAAGTTTGTCCTTGAAGCCTAAATTATCTCTGAAAATGGATAAAGAAGATGAAAAGGCCCGGTTCACTGATATGATATTGGTGAGGAATTCTGATACCTCACCGAAAAGTACCAAGGTGGATTCTAATGATGTTGAAGATAGCAGGCGTTACAATATTGATGAAAGTAGGGATATAGAGACAGGTTCGGTCGCGAAATTATCTTCAGATGCTACTTTGTAAGGACGACCTATAATGTACTTTAAGCTATTTTGGATGTGTGTTTTCAGAAATCACAACGATAATCGGTTTTGGACATGTACTTGAAAATGAAAAGAAAGAAAAAAAAGTCACAGCAAGCAGTTAAATGCGCATCCAAACACCCCTTAGATAGTGTTCTATACAACATAGTGCATTTAATCTCAGGTGAAAAAACAGGCGGGTTTGGTAGCCGGTCAACACGGGTAAAAATTGATCACTTTTATTCCAAACGGGTTGGGACTATCCACAAGCTCCATATAATGTGTAACTTTAACTACAACAATAATAATCTATGTATTTTTAAATAATAACTTGGATGACTATCAACTCATTTGACGCATTTGACCCAATATAGTTTTGGTTTGAACTTTCATTCTTCTTTGATAGCTTATGTTACTTTTGCATGATTATAGATTAGACCAACCACTCAAAGAGACATCCGACATTATTGAAAAGGATACTAGGATGACGACCTAATAACAAAGTATATGCAAAGTGAAGACTGATAGGTGTGAAAACACCCATCCTTTTACCACTTGATTATAATGAAAACATGACCATAACGTGTATTTTATGTCGTAAATGTCGGAATTATGCGTGGTTTGTGTTTTTGTTGTGATTTTAGGATCAAAATGTTAAAAGGGAAGAAAACAAGTCTTTCACGGGCTTTTATCGAAGAAAAAGACAAAAGACGAAGTCAAGAAATCAAGAGTGCAAAAAGAACGGAAGTCCAAGGCTTATCAAAGAAAAAGTCCAAAGACGAAAGTTTAATAAAGCCGAAGAACTCAAGTCTAATTTACGAAGAAATTACAAGACGAGTTTATTAATCCCGAGATAAAATTCGAAGAATTAAGAAGACGAGGACTAAACGAGAAATAAAGAAAGAAAAAAGAGAGGAGGAAGCTTCCACTAATCTCCTCCTCCACTATAAATAGGATCATTAGTCTCATTTGTAAAACTTGTTAGCTAATTTTGACAAGATTAGTTTTCCACCATTTTTAATTACTTGCACTTTAATTAATTGTCAATTTTAATTACCTTGTCTTGCACTTTAATTCCTTTAATATCAAGTAAGTTTCCTTTTTATGTTATTGAATCTTTACTTTTCTTGTTAATCTCCTATCTACCTTTCTTGTTTTGATTTGATCTTAATCTCTATGTTTATGTTCATGTTCTTAAGTTTTTATTGATTTGATTAAGTGGGTTTTGATTATTATTGTTAGTTTTATTGATTTGGATTGATAGATTATCATTAGTTGATCATTTGTGGTTAGTTTGGTTTAATCTTTTGGTTGATTTTGATTGATTTTGTTTAGATTCGTAGCTGCTTTATTTCCTTGTTCTTCGCTTAATCTGTTTGCCCAGGTTATTCCGGATCAGTTTGGTATTCCGGATCAAGTGGTCATTCCGAATCAGCAGTTTATTCCGGATAAACCAAATATTCCGGATAAACCCTTTATTCCGCATGAAGCACTATTCCGGACCAAAGCATTATTCCGAATGAAGCTTATGTTTTCCGAACCAAGGATTTATTCCGGATGAGTCTATATTCCGAACCAAGCCCATATTCCGAATAAACCAACATTCCGCATGAAGCAAAGTTATTCCGAATAAGAACTTTATTCCGAATCAACCCTTTTATTCCGAGTGAAGCTTTATTCCGAACGAAGGTTTATTCCGGATGAACGTAGTATTCCGGATGAAGTAATATTCCGAATGAGTGTTTTATTCCGGATGAGTTGATTTGTTTTGATTATTCCGAATGAAGACTTTATTCCGGATGAAGGTTAGCATTTGTTTATTCCGGATGAATGAATATTCCGAATGAGTGTTTTGTGTTGATTATTCCGAACGAAGAAGAATTATTCTAAGTGAAGGTGACATTCCGAACGAGTAATTATTCCGAGTGAGGTGTTTTTAGTTTATTTTAAGTTAAGTTTTCAGCTTTATTTTTCCCGCCTTTTTACTTAGCCGCACTTTAAGTTCACTTGCCTTAGATTTATTGTAAGCTTGCCTTAGTTTAAGTTTAAGTTTGCCTTTAGGATAGTTTTAAGTTCGCGTTATTTACTTTTCGTTTCGCTTTAATTTCTCGTCATTTATTTTTAATCATTTTCAGCTTTATTTACTTTACCCTTATTTTAAAGTTTTGCACTTTATTTTCACTACAACGAAAAATATTTTTCTTAACCAAAAACAATTGAGTCACACTTTGAACCAGTAATCAATTCGATTAGACATACGACAAAGAACAATTTTTATAACTAAATATCAGTTATCAAATGGCGCCGTTGCCGGCTCTTTTCGTAAAGATTAACGGTTTTCTGTGAGAGACGCGTTGCTTTTTGGGATCCGTTCATTCGTGAGCGTTATTTTTCTTGCTCAAAAATTTTAAAAAATCCATAAAAATTGAACCTTTTCAAAAATCCAAAAAGATTTTGTTAATGCAAGTGATGCCTAAAAACATTATTAGTGTTAACTAATTTTTCTTAGTTTTGATCACAACAAACCATACAACACATTTAGTGTAAAACACAAAATGAATTATTTAACTAACACTATCATCAAGGTAATAATCATATCACTAACCTTTCTTAATCATACTTAGTGATCATCAAAATGATTATCCTTAAAACTCACTTTTGTTAATATGACAAAAGACTTTTTAATAAACTTTCTTTTTTAGAAAATGTTTTATTAAAATGGAAAATGAAAACTTAAAAATAGCATACTCCAAATGCTGTTAGAATATCCTTTGAAGGTTTCAAATACCTCAGATATTCCCACCCCACTAAAAGACAAAAAAACAGAGCGTAGTCTAGTGGCGGTACCTTAAGTACCTACGCGGTTCCTTAGCGATATGGACCCGCGGGGTGAGATAAGGTACCGCGCACAGCTAGCCGTTATAGATCCGTTATACTTTGTCTCCTTTAAATAGTGGGTCAAATCTCATTTTCCAGCAAGCCTCTTGGACGTTTTTCTCAGCCCTCTTTCTATTTTGCTATAGCATAATCATTAGTAAATGATCACTTAAATTGTTAAGGATGTTTACATATGATTATCCTCTTGATCCTCTCCTTTACCTTATCCAATGAGAAGATCACTCACTCACTAGTGTTGTGATAAAGATGAATCTATGAGCTAGTCATATTCATCATGATACCCTTTTTGTTTTAGGTCAATCCAATGTATTTATGAATACTTGGACTAGTTGTGTTCATCCAAGTTATTTGTGGATACTTGGATTTATTGTGTACATCCCTTGGATTTGTGTTGTGTAAATCCAAGATACATGTGTGTACTTAGATAAGTCTAGTTGAGTTGTAATAGATTTGATTAGGAGTTCTCACTAAACTATAAAGTGACGTGGTTGTGTCTTGTGAGTTCTCACTAAACTATAAAGTGACTAGTAGTTGTGTTGTGTGAAGTTCTCACTTAGCTTCAAAGTGAAGAGTCGTGAAGATTGGTTCTAGCTTTCGATTAGAACTCGACATCTAGCCTTGTGTCGTAAAATGGTGAAGTAGGCAACGTCGTGAAGATTGGTTCTACCTTAAGATTAGAACCCGACATCTAGCCTTGTGTCGTTAAATTATGAAGTAGGCAACGTTGTGTAGATTGGTCCTAGCTAAAGATTAGGTCTCGACATTTAGCTTAGTGTCGGAAAATAATGTAAGCAACGATGTAAGGTTTTCTCCGCCGAGAAGGGAGCTTGTGGATATAGTGGAAATCTCGAGTAGGTGTACTCGAGGAGTGGAGTAGAAACGAGGATAGAGCCTCGTTGTCGAACCACTATAAATCTTGGTGTCTTCCCACTAGGTTGTTTCCTTCCTTACTCTTCACTTATTTCATTATCATTACACTTACTTATTATCTTTGCTAGTGCATTTGAATTAAACCTAATCATTATGCAACTTAGCCTCAAGTAAAAGATAGTTTTGATACAAACCAAATTGAAAGTAATTTCAATTTGGTCACCAATCGTAGAGAAACTATTCAACCCCCCTTCTAGTTTCTACAATTGGTATCAGAGAGACGGTCACTCAAGATCTTTGAAGTATATTGTACTTTGAAACTTGGATCGATCCATTGTCTCCTCAAATTAGAAGGTCTAGTTGTACTAAAGTTTCTCTTTGGTCAAAACTATGTTTTCTTTGAAAATAGGTCTTTTAATTGATAATATTGCATCGCACTTAAGATTAGTAGCCTTTATGTATTTTAGATATACTCTTGAAATGTATCTACTAGTTTGCATCTTGCTTTGTGTAGGTACTCATGAAGATCAATCACTTAATTGGTTGTGGATTGAGTTACTTGAACTTGTAGAAGACTCATCTTCATTGATCTTTAACATCTTTGAATGATGATACCAAGATGATTGGGAATGATACTAGTCCTTGAAGACTTAGTACTCATCATAGTCATTGATTGGGCATAACACTTATTCCTTCATGGATTGCTCTTTGTGGCCAAGGTACGCTTTCGTTCTTCCACACGCCCTTTGATCATTCTTTTGATCATTACTTGACTATGTGCTTATTCTCGACATCCTTGCCTTGACATTTATTTGTGGTTTGTGTTTCTTTTCCTTTATCCTCTCAAACCTTCATTGCTTGGATACTTGACTCACTATGGTGATGTAGAGTGAGTTAGTAGAAGCTTAAAGTATCAAGCATGATTTCCATGGTTTGCACCCATACGGTTAATAGGCCCTTTGTGGGAGAGAAAGTGAATTAATACCTTGCTCATATTTTGGTTTAGACTAAGACTATTATTGAAAGTGATCTTAGTCTATACTTGAATAATTGCTTTGTGCTTATTCATTACCAAAGCCGTTTAACGTTTCGCCGGAAAGGCACGTCTTAAACCACTATATATGACACAAGCTCTTCGTTGCCACTATTTGAAGATTGTCATTAATCCCTTGAGCATTTTTCCTAGTCTTGATTCACTTCCCTTGTCTTCTCTCCACTTAGTCGTTTTGCTACGAGTAGTCGTTTGCCCGTTTCGGTTCTTTTCGATCTTGATTTAACTCGTAATCCTTCGTTAAGGCATATTGCTTAGTGTTATGATGATCCAATGATATTCTAAAAGGCTCATGATTTAATTTTAAGTATTTTAGAAAAACTTGGTTTTCAAAATTTGGCGTTTTTCATAGATAAAAACCTGCATCTGTAGGCGGTTCCTTATCTAGGCGGCTCATACCCGCGGTACCTTATCGATAAGGAACCGCGGGCAGAAACTTTTGTCAGAGCGCCAGTTTGAGTATTTTATTCTTTTCAAACCAAACCCTCTCTCTCCAAAAAACACACAGCCGACGGGTTTCTTGTTTTCCACCATTGTTGAAGCTTCCAAAACCTTCAATCACTCAAATTAATTGATTCCAAGTTGTGGGTTTCACTCATCCTTCATCTAACATCAGTTAATTGTAAGTATTTTCTTTCAATTTCATCTATTTTGTTCTAGGGTTCATCCTTTCATAATTGGGGATTTTTAAAATTGAAATTGAATTAAAACCTTAATAGGAATGTGGGTTGACATGGTTATTTTACTATGATTCCTTAGGTTCATATTCATTAAGATTTCACTAAAACCCACTTGTAGAACAAATCCGAATTTTGGCTAAATGATTTTGGTTAAAAGATGGATTTGAGATGAACCCATGAACAAGTAGGTAATGACATTGTTAATGCTTACCTAAAAACCTTGTTTTGAAAAACCAATGTTCTAATCCATTGTTGATCTAACATAGATCATGTGTTCTTGGTTAATGATGGAATAGACACATTGTGAACATGAGAATGATATGGATTCAATCCTATGTTTGTCAAGAAATTGATATAACACATTCTCATATTTTTGATCTTTGATTTTATTTTTCATATGAGTGATTGGAGAAATATTTTCTTGTGTTTATTTAGGTACTAATCATGCCTTCTCAATTTCAAAAGGATCATCAATACACTAGACAATACATGCCAAACCTCTCCCAAACCTATGCTTCCCCCCAACTTCAAAACGCTTTTACATCCCTTTCCACTCGTTGTTTCCATGAGGGTAGAGTCGTTGACAAGGAAATAACGGGTTATGACTATATCCAATCTATGTTTGAGCTTTCGGGGTTTGATTGCTTGCTCAACATAGAAGAAGATATTTACCCCTTATTCCTTCTTGAATTCTTTAGCACCTACTTCGTGCTTGAATACAATGGAGAAATTTTCATTCGTTTCGTGTTGAATGATCAATTGATTCAATACTCCCTCGAAAACTTTGGTCAAATTCTCGGTGTGCCATATGAAGGCACTTATCGTTTTACGGATAAATAGAGACTTGATGCTCTCTCGGAATCCTACGATAAACCTCCAAATGACCTCACTGAAATTGATCTAGAGTTCATCCTTGATATCATCTCGAAAGAGCGTGATGGAAACGTTGTGAGAAGCCTTCATTCAAATGTATGAAATGTGAATTGATATGAAGTGCTCTCTAGCGACCTTAAGGATTTTATGGTCCAATGGGCCAATATCCTTAGGGAGAATGTCTTTTGTCTTGGTGGAAACCGATATCATATCCCGGCGTGTATGGTGCATATGTTGAGTTGCATCTTTACATCCACCAAGTACAACTTGGCATTCTATATCGCTCGACGAATCAATTATGCCCTTTCGAAGCCCAAAACAAACCTTCCCTATGCTATGCTTCTAACTCGCCTTTTCAAAAGGGTTGCTCATGATTTTCCCCACCTCGATCTCTCTCGCTTCTACCCGGTTCATCGGGTTATGTTGCCTATTCAAGAGGCATATGCAAGAAATACAAGAAGTGATCGAGGATCGAGAAAATCTGATCATCAAGAGATGGATGATGAGGACATGGACATGCCAACAAGTGATGGTGATGGCATAGGTACTAGTTCCCATTTCCACTCTTCGAGTAATTCCCATCCATCCTCAAACCCATTCGAGGATGAATTTGAAGACTTAGCTCCTCCTCCTCATCATTCTAGTGAAGTACCAGAAGATCTCAATATGGAGCATCTTTACCGTGAAAACCTTAGAACTCGAGGGGATTTGCACGAACACCGGGTTGAATCAAAAAAAGGTTTCAAGTTCTTGGGGAATATGATCAAGGGATTGGGCAAAAAGAGAAGGTGAAAGCTTTGAAGTATTTCAAAGAATACATGTTGGTAAACATGTAATGTTGAACAATTTTATTTTATCTTGGATGTGTATTAACTTATGCTTATATGTTTGAATTATTATTTATGTTGATCCTAATTATTGCTTATGCAATGATTTTTGTGATTTACATAGCTTTGTGCATGCCTTATGATAGTTAGCTTATTAGATTATGATCTGTAGTTAACTTTGGCTTGTGAATCTTTTGGTAAAAATATGGGTTTATCAAAAACTGGGATGGGAAACTTTTGAAAGCCCTCTGGTCGCGGTTCCATATCGACCTGCGGATCCTTATCGATAAGGTACCGCCGGTCCTAGATAAGGAACCGCCGGCCACTGTGCACGACAACATCTTTTGCTTTACATTGTTTTCTTAAATCTGTGTAAACCTTGCATGATTTTCAGTAATAAACTGCACATTTCCTTAACTAGCTTACCTAAATTCATTATTCACCTAAAATGATTTTAACCCATTACTAGTTTGGATCATCCCCTCACCCATTTAAACCCACCTTGTTTGCCATGTTCTTCACACATCAAACATACTTCCCTAAACCATAAACCACCCTTGTCAACCATGGTGTGTACCAAAACCTCAAACACTTCCAAGACCTCCACCCCAAGGAAAACCCTCAAAATAAGGATTAAGGTGGCCAAGCCTAACCCCTCACCTTTCCACACACCTAAGAATGAGATGGCTCCTATCCTCATTTCTTCATCACCTTCCCCACCTCTTGCTCCATGCAAGACATCATCCACCCATGGTACAAACCACTCCATTGGTTCTACCTCCTCTTCATTCAACTCTAGAATGAATGAGCTCTCTTCACCCTTCACTCCAAGTGCACCCTTGGATGTGACCATACAACCCCAACTAATCCAAAGCATTCCTTTTGTGAATGACTTTGATGACACCTTGGTGACTTCACCATTTACCCCTCTTAACTCACCCATTTCACCAACCTGGGAGAATTTACCTCCACACTCACCCATTTCCCCTTTAGGGAACATGCCTCCACTCTCACCCACATCACCCTTGGAGAACATGCCTCCTCCACCTCCACCCAACTCAAACATTCCAATTTTGGGTGTTCCACTTTCCCTCCTTTTGGGTGATCCATACTATGGGTTTCAACAAACGCATGGTCCTAGTTGTCCATGTTGTCTTTACAACCACTACATCATCCATAACCTTAGGATGGATATGTATGGACTACATAGGAGGTTGCAAGAGTTATTGCTTGCCTTGTTCTCCATGCCTCCTCCTAGGAGATGAATGATGGAGTTTTCTTAATAAGAGTTTTCAACAAAACCAAGCCAAAGAAAACTACTTATCTAGATTTAATGTTAAGCTAGCTATGTATTAGTTAGTTTTATTTGTCATTGTACTTGCTTCCTTCATGAATGTTTCATGTTGTTGATCTATGGATTTAGCTTTGTGTGTTTCTATCCTTATGTGCACATTAATCAACTTTAATTTGAAATTAAAATTGAACCTAAATCTATCACAACCTCTAAAAACTTGACTAAAATTGGTTCAAAATGATATCTAAATTATTTTGTCACCCTTTGTCAAGACATTCTTTGTGAATGTGTTGCTTTATGCAACCCTAGCATAATTTGGTGCTAATAGAGGTAAAATTTCAAGATTTGCAACTTTTTGAAAAAGTCTTAGTTTTTCTCAAAAACCTGGAAAAACATGGTTTCATGTCCACTGTACGCGTCTCAATAAAGTCGCGCGGTTCCTTATGTGCTAAGGAACCGCCGGTCCCTTTAAGGTACCGCAGGCAGAAATCAGTTTTTGACGAATTTTTGGTCAAAACTTTTAAAACCCTATACCCTGTCAAGATTCCTTGTTTACTCAAATTGACTAAACATTTCTTGACACTTCACATTTTGTATTCAAATTCTTATCTCGATTACATTTTACTTATACCCCAACCTTGAGATTTCATTCTCACACCTTCCCAACCTTGAGAATTCACTCTCACACAACCTTGAGATTTCATTCTCACACCTTCCCAACCTTGAGAATTCATTCTCACATAACCTTGAGATTTCATTCTCACACTCTCACAATGCCTAACTCCTACATTCCTAACCTTGACATTTCTTTGTCACAACCCCACTCACCCAAAGCTTCCTCATCCAATCTTTCAAAGAAACCGAAAATCTCGGTTCGACCTATTTGGGTTAAGAAGAATGAACCATCTTCGTCCAAACCACCCAAAAACCCTACCTTCTCTCCAATCAAGTATTGGAATGAGACTTATACCATAAACCCCATCACCGGAGCTAAAGAAAATGTTCCCCCACCACCACAATCCTTCAATACCCCTCAACTCAATGACCTTTCAACCTTCCCAAACCTCACAAGGCATTGTGAAAACATTCCCAAACCCATTACCCCACCACCACCAAACCCTAAGTTTGATGCCATACCCCCATCAAACGATTTTGTGTTGCATCATGGATCCTCGTGTGCTTGTTGTCGATTTCAACAAATTGAACTTGCTCATGTGTATGAGAAGTTAAATTTTCTTAAATTCCTCCTCACTCGACCTCCTATTCAAGTTTTCGTTCCGGTGGACAAAACTTCGAATGATGCATCGTCATCTTTTTAGTCTTTTTTTTTGCAATCTTGGAAAATATCACTATTAGACTAGCTTATGCTTAGTGGTTTATTTTCCATATTTATTGCTTTTAGATACTCATATTGTGTGTATGACTATCTTCTTTGTTGTGTCATTTTCTTTTATGTAACCTTTGTGTTGTTTGTGTGTTATTTCATTAGTTCTACTTTGAGTTGATCATGGTTAATTTTTACAATTGCTTATGGGTGATTCCATCAATTCTAAACTTTAACCCATTGACAAGCTTATCATCTTCATCGGATTGAAGCTTGATTTTGTCAATTACCTCTTTGGACATACTTAGCAAAATACTTGCTTCTAATTTGAGATTTCTTCTCTCTCTCCCTCTCAAGTTACTTAGTAGGTAGTGATCATATATACATTGGTGTTTCTTTCCTTTCTACTAACCTTTGTGTAGCATGTCACCTTAGCTCACAAACTTGGTGCCCCAAGCAAGGGGGAGCAACCACCAAGGGGGAGCTACTAGCAAAGTTCGATGTTCTTCAAAGACTTGTGCTAACCTTTTTGCTACGACAAAGGGGGAGAAATAATAGTGATAAACTAGTTAATAATTCCATATTTTGTGTTTCTACGTAAATGAGTTTATCGTTTGTCATAATAAAAAAGGGGGAGATTGTTAATGCAAGTGATGCCTAAAAACATTATTAGTGTTAACTAATCTTTCTTAGTTTTGATCACAACAAACCATACAACACATTTAGTGTAAAACACAAAATGAATTATTTAACTAACACTATCATCAAGGTAATAATCATATCACTAACCTTTCTTAATCATACTTAGTGATCATCAAAATGATTATCCTTAAAACTCACTTTTGTTAATATGACAAAAGACTTTTTAATAAACTTTCTTTTTTAGAAAATGTTTTATTAAAATGGAAAAAGAAAACTTAAAAATAGCATACTCCAAATGCTGTTAGAATATCCTTTGAAGGTTTCAAATACCTCAGATATTCCCACCCCACTAAAAGACAAAAAACAGAGCGTAGTCTAGTGGCGGTACCTTAAGTACCTACGCGGTTCCTTAGCGATATGGACTCGCGGGGTGAGATAAGGTACCGCGCACAACTAGCCGTTATAGATCCGTTATACTTTGTCTCCTTTAAATAGTGGGTCAAATCTCATTTTCCAGCAAGCCTCTTGGACGTTTTTCTCAGCCCTCTTTCTATTTTCTATAGCATAATCATTAGTAAATGATCACTTAAATTGTTAAGGATGTTTACATATGATTATCCTCTTGATCCCCTCCTTTACCTTGTCCAATGAGAAGATCACTCACTCACTAGTGTTGTGATAAAGATGAATCTATGAGCTAGTCATATTCATCATGATACCCTTTTTGTTTTAGGTCAATCCAATGTATTTATGAATACTTGGACTAGTTGTGTTCATCCAAGTTATTTGTGGATACTTGGATTTATTGTGTACATCCATTGCATATGTGTTTGCTTGGATTTGTGTTGTGTAAATCCAAGATACATGTGTGTACTTGGATAAGTCTAGTTGAGTTGTAATATATTTGATTAGGAGTTCTCACTAAACTATAAAGTGATGTGGTTGTGTCTTGTGAGTTCTCACTAAACTATAAAGTGACTAGTAGTTGTGTTGTGTGAAGTTCTCACTTAGCTTCAAAGTGAAGAGTCGTGAAGATTGGTTCTAGCTTTCGATTAGAACTCGACATCTAGCCTTGTGTCGTAAAATGGTGAAGTAGGCAACGTCGTGAAGATTTGTTCTACCTTAAGATTAGAACCCGACATCTAGCCTTGTGTCGTTAAATTGTGAAGTAGGCAACGTTGTGTAGATTGGTCCTAGCTAAAGATTAGGTCTCGACATTTAGCTTAGTGTCGGAAAATAATGTAAGCAACGATGTAAGGTTTTCTCCGCCGAGAAGGGAGCTTGTGGATATAGTGGAAATCTCGAGTAGGTGTACTCGAGGAGTGGAGTAGAAACGAGGATAGAGCCTCGTTGTCGAACCACTATAAATATTGGTGTCTTCCCACTAGGTTGTTTCCTTCCTTACTCTTCACTTATTTCATTATCATTACACTTACTTATTATCTTTGCTAGTGCATTTGAATTGAACCTAATCATTATGCAACTTAGCCTCAAGTAAAAGATAGTTTTGATACAAACCAAATTGAAAGTAATTTCAATTTGGTCACCAATCGAAGAGAAACTATTCAACCCCCCCTTCTAGTTTCTACATATTTTATTTTTATAGTGTATATATATTGTCTATTGCTTTGGTATCTTTTTCTTTAGCTTTTGCAGGTGTATGCGTACTAGATCTTCAATTTATCCAGAGCCCGAGACTCGTGAAGATTTAGCTATGGCAGGTGTGAACAACAACAATAACCCACCGCACCTCAACAATAACAACAACACTGTTCTTCCACATCCCGATCTTCGGACAATGGAGGAGCTTTGTCAACCCACAATGTTTGGACGAGGAGGACCGATTGCGCCGATGCAAATCACGGCTCCGGAGTTTTTGTTGAAGCATCACATGATCCAACAAGTGCAAACTAATCCATTCCGCGGATTACCGGATGATGATGCCAACAAGCACCTCGACAAATTCATTACTATTACTCAAAGCATGAAGTTGCCCGGTGCTACTATGGATGTCCTTCGCCTTCAACTCTTTCCACATACTTTATCACACCACGCCGAAAAATGGTTTGATCGTGTCCCGAAGAATTCCATTCATACTTGGGACGACATGACTCAACGATTTTTGTCGCGCTACTTTCCACCATCCATGGTCACGAGCCTTCGAAATCAAATCAGCGGTTTCATGCAAGAACCCGATGAATATCTCTTTGATGCTTGGGAAAGATTTAATGTTTTGATCGATCGATGTCCAAACCACAACATGCTCCCCGCTACCTTAATTGATACTTTCTACAACGGGTTGACTTTTCATGATCGTGATACGATTAATGCAGCTGCCGGTGGCACATTTATGAAAAGGAGACCTGAGGAGTGTAGAGAGCTTATTGAGAACATGACTACTCATCACAAATATTGTGATTCCTCCGCTTCTTCAAGGAACAACCCGAGAGTCAATGTTTCTTCTACTTCAGCAAACCCCGACATGACCGAATTCACCCGCATGATGGCCGAAATGAACAAAAATATCTTGCTCATTGCTACAAACCAACAACAACAAGTTAAAGCTGTAGCAATTCCTTGTGAGACATGCGGCGGTCCTCACTCATACACTGATTGTCCTTCTACTCAAGGCAATCCGGAAAACGTGTATGCAGCTTATGGTAACTATTCACCAGAAAATTACCAAGCCCGACCTCAAGGGGATCGAAATTTGCTGAGTTGCCGGTCTAACAACTATCTTTCACCCAGTTTTTCTCCTCAAAACCACAACCCCAACAACAATTACACTAGAAGCAACCAAATCCCACCTAGAGCTTCTAATCCTTATCACCCACCCGCTCAACAAGCCCCACCCATTAATCAAGATGTTGAAGCTTTAATGAGAACCCAAGGAGAGCAAATCAAGAATCTATAAAGCCAAATTATCAATTTGAAAGGGGATATCACTAAGCAAGGTAATGACATTAGATCCGAGCTTCGAAATGATATACATTCCTCCTTCAGCAATCAAACGAATGATTTGAAGAATATGCTGGATAGTTTCTTACCCACCACTCAACCCTCTACTTCGGGCTCTCTACCTTCAAACACCGTCACCAACCCAAGAGCGAATGTGAGTGCTATTACTACCCGTAGTGGAGCTACTTTAGTAGGACCATCTACCCCATCCCCACTTACATCATCTACACCTCCTCCACCACCATTTATCCCTACTACTCCCACACCTAGTATTACTTCACCATTACCGTCTCCACCTCGTCATGAAGAAGTACCCAAGAAGAACCCTCCACCAACCCCACCTTCCACCTTTAACCCTTCAACATCAAAACCTTCACCTTCTACACCTCCACCACCCAACCCAAGCATTCCTTACCCTTCTCGACTCAACAAGGCTAGAACTTTGACTAAGAATGACGTTCGAGTCTCTAACTTTTTGGAAAAGATTGCCGAAATGACCGTCACCTTTACCCTTGTTGAAGCTCTTGCCCAAATGCCACAATTTGTCAAGATGTTTAAGGAATTGCTTAGTAAGAAGGAGAAGATGGTCGAGTTTGTTAATACTCTCTTGAATGAAAATTTCTCTGCAATCCTTCTTAAAGAACTTCCGGAAAAACTTGGAGATCCCGGTCGTTTTGTGCTACCTTGTACTTTTAACCAAACCGACGAATTTACTGCCTTAGCCGATCTCGGGGCAAGTATAAATTTGATGCCTTTCAGCGTTTGGAAAAAGTTATCATTGCCCGACCTTACACCCACCAAGATGACTCTTGAGCTAGCCAATCGAACTCTCGCTTACCCCGTTGGTATTGCCGAAGATGTGTTCATTAAAGTTGACACATTCACTTTTTCGGTCGACTTTGTCGTTGTTGATTATGAAATGGACCCTCGTATTCCGTTAATACTTGGACGCCCATTTTTGAGAACCGGTAGAGATTTAATAGATGTGGATAAATGTGAACTCATCTTAAGAGTCGGGGATGATACACAAGTTTTTGAAATGGGGAAGCTTACAAGCAAATCCTATGGAAGAGAATCGGCGAATATGATTAATGTGATCGATGATTTTGTCGTCTACAACAATCCTCTATTCGATTCTTGCAATGATAATCCACTATTTCAAGATGATGTGGATGATTCTCTCTCCAATTTGGAACCTCCACCCATATATGATTCTCCACCGATCTATGATGCTTATGATGATGATTCTAGCTCCGATGGGGATGATTATGATAATTTTACTTCCGAGTATCCCGACATGCCCACTTATGATGATTTTGATGAGGCCGATAATCTTTTGAGTGATTCTTCTCATGATGAAGATCCTCCGCCTACAACACTTGATCCTACTTTGGATGACTACTCATTTGAGGAAGACTTTGCTACTTTTCTCAACACATACTTCCCAAATGAGAGTGATGCTTCTTCTTTGGACTTTGATGATTATGGTCTTCGTCCTTCTACGGATTTGAAGAAAATTCTTTCAAAGGAGACGACACCGGACGACACCAACATCCGCAGCACGTATGTTTTGACACCTCTTTGTCCACCTTCTGAGGACGAGGTTGTGCATTTTCATAGCGGATGTTCTTCAAATTCTGCTGAGCCTGAGTGCTATTTTCCCCTAAAGGAAAAGGTGTTCGACCCCGGTATTGGAATCTTCAAGCCATCTCAGTATCCATCTGATGAAATAAAAGGAAAGATTTTTGGACCTATTGGAGATATGCTTGCACCTCTTCACCCTTGCTCCCACCGTGCTCCATCTTTGCTTAAGGGAACCTTGCCTACTCTTCTTTGGCTTGCCTTGTTTGCCTTAAGCTTGTGCTATTTGATGGACGAAAACTATGTCTTTGATCCCGGTGGATGTGTTTCAAGTTTCTTTCCATGCTAATCAAGGTCGAGTCAGGCTCACGACTCGGTTAACAAAAATGAAGCGCTTCTTGGGAGGCAACCCAAGTATCTATCTTTTAGCTATCTTTATCCTAAGTGTAGGGGAGACCCGTTGGTGTCTGCTATTTCCTCTCTTCTCATATTCAGAGATTCGAGCGTTCAATGATCCACTCTTGATGATTTTTGACGACCCGTGATGCCGTGTTTCCGTCTTCCCGGTTCTATCCTAAACTCTTTTCGATTCACTATTTTATATTTCTTAATATTAAAATAGGAATCTCTTTAGTTGTCTCTTTCTTAGCGAGATTTAAACAAAGTGCACAATGTCCTAAGTGTAGGGGAGTTCACTCCCACATGCTTAAACATTGAGGACAATGTTTATATCAAGTGTAGGGGGACTTCTATCGAAGTTAAGTGGCCTTTTCCTTGTATTTATCCTCATTTTAATCGGAAAATCAATTTTTTTTGGACATTTTTCAAATTTTTGATCTATTTTGGCCTAGTAGTTTTACCTTTGCATAGTTATTTTCTTTCTTTACTAGAATAAATTTTAATAAAGTGGTTTTAATTTTCAACGTTGTGAATCTTTTGACTCAACCCGAGTTTACTTATCTAAGTTTACTCTAGCTAGTATCCTTAACGTGTTTAAGTCAAGTTTTGCTAGGCTTTTATATAGGGAGCTTTAAAACGCGAAAGTCTTAACTCTCACGGGTTAAGAACAAGAACTTTTCGCAAGTTCCTATAATTGATCCTAGAGAGTCGTTTATCAAGGAAACTTTAAAATGCGATTTCTAAACTTGAAAAAGTCTAAGAATTTGAAAGATCCTATAGACGACTCGAAAACCCAAAACTTTGATTTAATTGGCTAAGCATCCACGAATCTCATTCCTTGAGATTTTAAACTGTGGAGAACGAGAGATGATAAAGTCTATTATAAGTTTGGTGTCCTTTCGTGAATTTATGTGAGTTAATTATAAGCCTATTCTCCCATCGCTTGCTAATAAATTTATCTGCAATAAATAAGGTTGTACGATTTGAAAAGTTACTTAGCTTCTAGCCCAAGATCGTTTAAAAGTTGCTCGGTATTGATTAGAGTTCATAGACAAGGCATAACTTATTGAAGCGGGATGCGAAGATTGGCGAGTCCAAAAAGGTCCTAACAAGGCATGAGGGCTACATTTTGTTGTTAAAGATCCAAAAGTGATGTGAAGAATCATTTATCAAAAATCAATATGAAGGATCGAGACACACGACGAAAAACAAATACTCCCCTAAAGATCATGGAGAAGTCTATCCAAAAAGGCCATAACAAGGTATGAGGATAAATAGATCTAATTCCTAAAAGGAGGCGGATCGTTGTATATCAAAGTCCAAAATAAAGATTGGAGAAAAAAATGAAGAAGTCGTGGTCCAAAGATGAAGAATCTCTCAAAACTTCAAGTGAAGAAATTCCTATTATGAAGAGAAGACCATTATTTCATGAACGTCTCTCAAGATTTGAAGTATGAAGTCGCTGCCAAATATCGGTCTGATAAAGGTCTCAAATCGTGAAGTGAGTTATGCCAAGATATGAACTTTATGAGGTCCCGAGAAGCAGTTTTAAAAGATTTTGTCCTTTAGCTAACTATTTATTAAATCGTCCCACTTTATTTTCAGCCTTAATAACTATCAAAATAAGTCAACGATGTATCCTCGTGATCATTCAAGACAATAATAAAATATAAGAGATACACCTAGGAATAAGGGAGTCTAAGTGAATAATTGGCCCACATGAGTTCGTGTTAGTTTGCTAACTTATAATAACATTGATCTCGTTTTTAAGCTTGGTATGGAGAACGTGAAACTTGAGGATGATAATCATTCATGACATTCCAAAACCCTAAGGTAAGTCTTTGATTTCTTTACTTGTTTTGTTATTTTCTATCTTTTTAATAAAGGCCAAGGTGGATTGATTGTGATGAAAAGTGTAATCTTGCTTTGTAACTAATGCATTGCATGAGGACATTGCAATGGTCAAGTGTAGGAGATTTCATAGGTGTGAAAACACCCATCCTTTTACCACTTAATTATAATGAAAACATGACCATAACGTGTATTTTATGTCGTAAATGTCGGAATTATGCGTGGTTTTTGTTTTTTTGTGATTTTAGGATCAAAATGTTAAAAGGGAAGAAAACACGGCTTTCACGGGCTTTTATCGAAGAAAAAGACAAAAGACGAAGTCAAGAAATCAAGAGTGCAAAAAGAACGGAAGTCCAAGGCTTATCAAAGAAAAAGTCCAAAGACGAAAGTTTAATAAAGCCGAAGAACTCAAGTCTAATTTACGAAGAAATTACAAGACGAGTTTATTAATCCCGAGACAAAAGTCGAAGAATTAAGAAGACGAGGACTAAACGAGAAATAAAGAAAGAAGAAAGAGAGGAGGAAGCTTCCACTAATCTCCTCCTCCACTATAAATAGGATCATTAGTCTCATTTGTAAAACTTGTTAGATAATTTTGACAAGATTAGTTTTCCACCATTTTTAATTACTTGCACTTTAATTAATTGTCAATTTTAATTACCTTGTCTTGCACTTTAATTCCTTTAATATCAAGTAAGTTTCCTTTTTATGTTATTGAATCTTTACTTTTCTTGTTAATCTCCTATCTACCTTTCTTGTTTTGATTTGATCTTAATCTCTATGTTTATGTTCATGTTCTTAAGTTTTTATTGATTTGATTAAGTGGGTTTTGATTATTATTGTTAGTTTTATT
Source organism: Glebionis coronaria (assembly GCA_025667525.1). NCBI lineage: Eukaryota > Viridiplantae > Streptophyta > Magnoliopsida > Asterales > Asteraceae > Glebionis > Glebionis coronaria. The sequence continues at coordinate 159,466,001 of CM046876.1, forward strand.
GATTTGGATTGATAGATTATCATTAGTTGATCATTTGTGGTTAGTTTGGTTTAATCTTTTGGTTGATTTTGATTGATTTTGTTTAGATTCGTAGCTGCTTTATTTCCTTGTTCTTCGCTTAATCTGTTTGCCCAGGTTATTCCGGATCAGTTTGGTATTCCAGATCAAGTGGTCATTCCAAATCAGCAGTTTATTCCGGATAAACCAAATATTACGGATAAACCCTTTATTCCGCATGAAGCACTATTCCGGACCAAAGCATTATTCCGAATGAAGCTTATGTTTTCCGAACCAAGGATTTATTCCGGATGAGTCTATATTCCGAACCAAGCCCATATTCCGAATAAACCAACATTCCGCATGAAGCAAAGTTATTCCGAATAAGAACTTTATTACGAATCAACCACTTTTATTCCGAGTGAAGCTTTATTCCGAACGAAGGTTTATTCCGGATTAACGTGGTATTCCAGATGAAATAATATTTCGAATGAGTGTTTTATTCCGGATGAGTTGATTTGTTTTGATTATTCCGAATGAAGACTTTATTCCGGATGAAGGTTAGCATTTGTTTATTCCGGATGAATGAATATTCCGAATGAGTGTTTTGTGTTGATTATCCCGAACGAAGAAGAATTATTCCAAGTGAAGGTGACATTCCGAACGAGTAATTATTCTGAGTGAGGTGTTTTTAGTTTATTTTAAGTTAAGTTTTTAAGTTTTCAACTTTATTTTTCCCGCCTTTTTACTTAGTCACACTTTAAGTTTACTTGCCTTAGATTTATTGTAAGCTTGCCTTAGTTTAAGTTTAAGTTTGCCTTTGGGATAGTTTTAAGTTCGCGCTATTTACTTTTCGTCTCGCTTTAATTTCTCGTCATTTATTTTTAATCATTTTCAGCTTTATTTACTTTACCCTTATTTTAAAGTTTTGCACTTTATTTTCACTACAACGACAAATATTTTTCTTAACCAAAAACAATTGAGTCACACTTTGAACCAGTAATTAATTCGATTAGACATACGACAAAGAACAATTTTTATAACTAAATATCAGTTATCAAAGACTTTCCTCCAACACCTCTCTTAAAGGTATTGCAATCACTAATTTACGATACCATATATGATTTAATAAACCCTGAATTCCGGTGCTGCAACCATAGGACCGGGAAGATACAGACTGGAAAAGGGCTGATGATCTGCTCAAGACTTCAGGAAGAGCAGAAGTGGAAATGATACGTTGTAGCACCCGAGGATTTGTTGTAAGTATACATAAAATTGAATATGCTGACCTAACAACTTTAGACGACTGGAGATATATTTGTCGTTTACTTTTTTATTTTACGTTTTGCCCTTGTTTACAGGTTTCTTTTGGCTCTTTGATATGGTTTTTGCCATATCGGAATCTAGCAACTAAGTGGAAGTTTATAGCTTTTGAGTCTTGGTTGAGGAGAAAGGGTTTGGATCCTAGTACATACAGGAAAAGTTTGGGCATTATTGGAAACTACAATGCTACAAGCGAAGAGCCTGAAAAGGCCGAGGGAGACTTATCGTCACATGTGGAACTCGAAGATCTTTTTGCATTATATGATCAAGAAAAAGTTGATTACTTGTCAACGTTTATTGGCCAGGTATGTTTTGTTAATAAAAGTTGATATATTTTGTTACAATAGAAGGTTATATACGAGAAAAAAGATAATCCATCTGGCCTACGAAACTTAATTCACTATATAGAAGGTTATATAAGACGTGGTACTTCAAATTTTGTGTCAATGCAATTTTCATGGAATAGAGGACATGAAAATACCGAATGTTGCAGAAAGTCAAAGTGAATGTGATTTTGGCCGACAGAGAATCCAAAAAGCTAATCTTTTCGGTGAAGCCGAAAGAGCAGGAAGAATCGATCCAGAAAAAGAGAAACCTCATGGTGAAAATTTGTCATTTATCATACAGTTTTACATAATATCGTATATTGATTTTGACTCTAATGCAATACTTGTGCAGACTAAGCTGAAGGTTGGAGATATAGTGACCTGTTACATAAAGAAGATTTCATACTTTGGTAATTTTGTAGAGGCAAGTAACTATGACACCCCCAAATTGGTCAAATACAACGGAAATAATATTTGGGTGTCACGTAGGTTGATCAACAGCAGATAGTATGTGGAGCAACAGATAAAAGATTATCAATACAACTATTACATGAATTAAAGTGCAAATGTTATAAAAATTGTCTTAAACATTTATTCAATAGTTTGGATGATTTCCCCGTTTATAAAACCCCATACGAGCTCTATAAATGTAGCCTATCATGATGCTTGACTCCATGCACATCAAATACATGCTTCAGTTTCCTGAGAAAAACATTCTTAGAGAGTAAACATAAAGTTGGTGAATTCACAGGTTTAAATAAATAAATTAAGTTTGGACAATAAACATGCACATAGCATCAACACTTAAAGGTAACTACATTTCCTATTGCCCGAAACTGACACTTGACACGTTAGGCCTACAACATATGAGGACCCTTCGTATTAATAAAAATGCACCCAATATTCCGTTCCGACATGATAAACATCTGTTTTCCTTGACCCAGGCACAGTGAGCGCTACTCACCCAGATGAGGATGGTCAGTCCCAAATAGATCTATTTATACATTTAAGCAATTCAATAATTTTAACAGTTCCAGTTCCCGGGTAAGGGAGGCATTCTACAATAAGCAAATGTAATCAAAGGTTTCGTAGTTCAGTCTATGTCCATAAAATAAAAATATGTTGCATGTTTTCTTCCCCATAAAAGGTTTAAAAGTTTGTCAATATATATAAAGTGGGGCCATGAACTCTGAGTAGTACAGTAATAAGTCACAAGAAATCCAATGTGGTGCTCACGACACAGTCAACAACCTAAATAATTATACAGTCTCAGTAAGTGCATAAAATAATGCATAAAAGTCTCTGAACAAATCTGTGTATGCTTATACTGGTTTTAAGCATTTTATTACGATTTCTGTAATTTAATTTATCGTTGTACAAGTAATATGCGTAATAAATAATATCGTTCAAGTAATTAATTTGTTTAATTAATATTCCCGTACTTGTAACGTTGTAAAGTGGTTTAAATATTTATAAAAGAAAGTTGTATATATATTTAAATTGTAGAAAGATAATAATAAATATAATTAATATATTTACGTTTATGAATTAATTGTATTCAATTTATATATTACTTATATGAATGACGTTTATAAAGTGTATAACATTTTATTTAATTTAATTTAAAGTCCTCGAAGTGTGTATAATTTATTAAATTATATGTTTGGGAAAATAACGATTATTGTACTTATAGATTTATTTAAGTTACACTTTTAATATTAGGATTATATATAATTAGGGTTTAGTTTAGGTTTAGGAAAATTGAAATATAGTCCCTCATATATATATAATACCCGCGGCATATTTATATAAACACCCATATGGCTTATATTAGTTTCATTAAATGGCAAAACAAGTCCTTCAAGTTACACGTGTAACTAGGGCTTGTAATAGTTTCGTATAATGTCACTTTTGGTCCTTATGGTTTTGATTTAGGGTTACACATGTGGGATTTTACAAAACAGCCCCCTAGGGCTTAGAAAACTTTCGACTATTGACCATTTTAGTCCCAAGGTTTTAGATTAGGGTTTATAACTATACACAATTAGCGAAAATGGCACCTAATAGTCTCGGAAAAAGGCAAAAGTGGTCCTTAGTGTATATTAGGTTTACACAATGTCATTTAACTTAGGATAAATTACAAAAATAGTCCCTTTGTTTTTGATAAGTCACAAATAGGGTGTTTCCTAACCCTATACTTTCGGATTGTTATAATATAGGTCCTTATCCTTGATATTTTGTAAAAATGAGTTTCCAAATGTCATGTTTTAACCCTTAGAATTATTTAAATTACATTTGATCCGAAAGTTTGTTGTTTCACTATTTAGATCCAAAACTTTTATAATTCATATTTTTGACACAAAAGTATTACATATGTATATTTAACATATGAAAAGTTTATTTTGAGCATAAATATCTTAATGGGCTTTATGAAGCATAAGTGGGCCTAGTGGGCTCCTAGTTTTTATTAGGGGTCATATATTGGGCTTAATAGGCCTAAACTATCTTAAGTACTATGCATTGGGCTTACTAATCCACTAAGGCAAACTAGTTAAATATGTTAAGAAGAAACATAGATCTAGTGATTACTAAGCTTTCTATAACAAATCAAGTTATCCATCAACCCAAAAATCCTACTATGGCTCACGGCTAAAATATATATGCATGGGGTTTTCATAAATTTCTAGGTTAACATGTTTACAAGTTCATGGTTATCATAGTTAACTAGATTTTTCATCACCTTAAGTGATATACCATTTTGAGCCGTGACTTACTATTGGTCTAGGTTTTCTAGATTTGTGTTTATATTAAGTTTATACTAGGAGTTTCATATGTATGTTCATGTGAATGAAAAATGAAGGTATTTAAGAAAGAGTTAAACTTTCACGATACTTACTTGTTAAGTGAGTTTAAGGAAAGACAAGTGAACTAGGAATGATTTGAGCTTGTGATCAACAATGATGGAAATGCTTCAACAAAATCAAGCCATGGCCTTCTTTGATGTGTCTAGGGTTCTTTTGTTGCCTTGTAATGTAAGTTTGGTGTAGTAAAGAGTAATGATAAGCATTTATGTAGTATGAGACATGTTTTAAGGTTAGTAAATGGTGTAGTAATGGAGCTTGGTGAATCTTGGTGAAGAAAGAATAAGAAGCCATGGTTTTTGGAGAGGGAGTGAGGATAGATTTCAAGTATTTTGTGTTGTGTGTATGTGAGATTCAGATATAGGCAAATATATGGAAGATTTGATGTATCTTACCATAGTACTAGGATATATTGTAAGATATATGGAGATCATGTGTAAGATATGTAAGTACTATATCCATATTTGGAAAATAAATGTTCAAACCTTTGCTTCCTTCCTTTCCTTGCCGTGTAGATTGAAGTCAAAGGGGGACAAGAATGACAAGAATAGTAGTATATGTATGGTATGTAGTATGGTGCTAGTTGAAAGTTGTAGCAAGTGATAATGGTAACTTGTAAATTGTTGTATGGTTTAATGACTGTGTGTACATATATACACGGCTACAATATACATTGTAGGGTAAAAATGTGTTGACTTGTCTAAAATTGGGAGTTAACATTAGTCTATGTAATATAGTGTAGGTACTTGTAAGGTTTCTAGGTATTTTGGTTAAACCTTTAGGTCATTTAATGAAAGTATATAATGTGTATAACATTATAAATATTATACTTGAGAAAATAAATAAATAGACATTGTTTTATGGTGACATATGTTTGTTCATAGTATGAGGTATATGTAAATATATACATATAATAATAAATCTAGGTACTTAATAAATTAAGTAAATAAAATCATAGTTTTCCAAAATATGTACTGAGGTGATGTGTCCTTGTTTAAAAATGTGGCCAGTCAATTGCTAGGGTAGTCAGAAAAGACTAAAGATTCATATATATATATATATATATATATATATATATATATATATATATATATATATATATATATATATATATATTAAAAATAAATATGAAATGATAATATGACAAATAAAGATGATACTTAATTAATCATATAAAAGTGGAATTATAGAGATTCCAAAAACAAAGGGTACAATAGTTGACAAAGTCAATAAGGTAAAATCAGAGGTTTTACAGCACAATCCCGTTATTTTAGGTTTGTCCTCAAAGCTTAAGATGAAGTCACCTGTCAGGTGAACAAATGTGGGTACTTGGTTTTGAACGAGTTTTCTCGTTCCCATGTGAACTCAGGACCTCTCCTCGAGTTCCATCGTACTTTGATCAACGGGATGCGACTGTGTTTCAACTTCTTAACCGTTCTCTCCATGATTTCTATTGGTTCTTCTGTGAACTGGAGTTTGTCGTCAAACTAAACTCCTTCCGATGGCATAGCCAATGGTTCTTCAGCATAGCACTTCTTCAGATTAAACACATGGAAAGTAGAGTGTACCCGACTCAATTGCTAGGGTAACTCTAAATGATAAGCTACCTCCCTGATCCTGGCTATTAGTTTGAAAGGGCCGACATAACGTGGGTTCAGTTTTCCATGTTTACCAAAGCGTACGACACCCTTCCAAGGTGATACCTTGAGCATGACACGGTCACCTACTTCAAATTGCATAGGTTTACGATTCTGGTCCGCGTAGCTCTTTTGTCGATCGCGGGCAGCTTGAATTCTTTGCTTTATGAGGAAGATCTTGTCGGTAGTATCCTAGATTAACTCAGGTCCAGTGATCTGAAATTCACCTACTTCTGCCCAGCACACAGGTGAACGGCACTTTCGACCATACAGTGCTTCAAAAAGGGCAGCCTTGATACTGGCATGATAGCTGTTGTTGTAGGAGAATTCCACTAAAGGAATGTGGTCAAACCATCCATTTCCAAAGTCAATCACACATGCTCGTAGCATGTCTTCTAGAGTCTGGATGGTTCGTTCACTTTGGCCGTCAGTCTGTGGGTGATAAGCAGTGCTCATGTCCAAATTTGTACCTAAAGCTCGTTGGAAAGCCTTCCAAAAGTTCGATGTGAACCTACCGTCTCGATCACAGATTATTGAGACGGGTATTCTATGTTTGGTCACTATCTCCTTCAGGTACGTCTTTGCGAGCTTTGTCAGAGAATCATTTTCCCTAATTGGTAGGAAATGAGCGGACTTGGTGAGTCGGTCGACGATTACCCAGATAGTATCGTAACCGTGAGATGACTTTGGGATTTTAGTGACAAAATCCATGGTGATGTTGTCCCACTTCCATTTCGGTATCTCGGGCTATACAAGTAAACCCGATGGTCTCTGTTGTTTAGGTTTGACACATGAACATGTCAAGCACTTCTGAACATAGATGGCGATGTCAGCTTTCATGTTTGGCCACCAATATAACTTCTTCATATCCTGATACATCTTTTTAGATCCGGGATGTATAGAATATTTAGACTTATGAGATTCGTGCATGATCATGTTTCTCAAATCACCATAACAAGGTAACCAACTCCTCCCGTGAAGGCACAAGGTTCCATCTTCTCTTGGCTCTAACTTCTCCTTAGTAAGGTCGGTTCTGAGCATTCCCCCGACGTCTTCCTTCACGAAGTTTTCAGGTACTTGGGCTTGAGTCTGGGCTTCCAAAATCTGCTTGGGTAGGTCCAAACCGATTGTCATAACCAGTGCTCGGACTCTCATAGGAGGGTCCGTTTCCTTACGACTTAGAGCATCAACAACCACATTTGCTTTACCGGGGTGGTATTTGATCTCACAGTCGTAGTAACTTAGGAACTCAATCCAACAACGTTGCCTCATATTCAGCTCCTTCTGATCTAATATGTGTTGCAAACGTTTGTGGTCAGTATGCACAGTACACTTTGTTCCGTACAAGTAATGTCTCCAGATTTTGAGAGCAAATACTACGGATCCAAGCTCTAGATCATGAGTGGTGTAGTTCTTCTCGTGCTTCTTCAGTTGTATTGAAGCATAGGCGATCACTTTCATTCTTTGCATCAGTACTGCACCTAAACCTTTGTGTGAAGCATCACAATATACAACGAAATCGTCGTTGCCCTCAGGTAAGGCTAATATAGGTGCACTACACAACTTCTACTTGATCAACTGGAAAGCTGATTCTTCCTTCTCTCCCCAATCGAACTTTATTCCTTTCTGAGTGAGTTTGGTCATCGATTTGGCTATTTTGGAGAAATCTTCAATAAATCTGCGGTAGTACCCGACAAGGCCTAGAAATTGGTGGATCTCCGTCGGCGACTTAGGGGATACCCAATCTTTGACAGATTCGACCTTTGCTGGATCTACGTGAATACCATCACAATCAATGACGTGACCGAGAAATTGCACAATGGGATACAAAATTCACATTTGGAGAATTTAGCATAAAGCTGTTCCTCCTTGAGCACCTTTAGTACTTGTGCAAGGTGTTCCCCGTGTTCTTGTTCGTTCTTGGAATAAATGAGTATATCGTCAATGAAGACTATCACGAATTTATCCAGGTAGGGTCTGCACATATGATTCATAAGATCCATGAAAATGGCTGGTGCATTGGTCAACCCAAATGGTATAACCTGGAATTCGTAATGACCGTAACGGGTTCTGAAAGCTATTTTTGGAGTATCTTCCTCTCTGACCCTTAGTTGATGGTATCCAGATCTTAAGTCAATCTTGGAATACACACTTTACCCTTGAAGTTAATCAAATAGGTCGTTAATGCGAGGAAGTGGATAACGATTCTTCACATAACTTATTCAGTTCTCTGTAGTCGATGCACATTCAGAAGGAACCATCTTTCTTTTTTGACAAATAAAACAAGAGCTCCCCATGGCGAGGAACTGGGTGGGATAAATCCTTTGTCAGATAATTCCTGAAGTTGTTCGGCTAGCTCTTTCATTTTTGATGGTGCCAACCGGTATGGAGCTTTAGCCACAGGTGCAGCTCCGGGAATCAAATCGATTTGAAATTTCACTTGTCGGGTTGGTGGTAAGCCTGGAAACTCAACAGGAAAGACCTCAGGAAAATCTCGGACGATAGGTACGTCCTTGATTTGTTTCTTCTCGGGTTTGTCTTCCTCATCTGTTTGAGAAATATGAGCCAAGAAGATAGGACATCCTCTCAACAAATATTTTTGAGCTTTTGTACAAGAGATAACACTAAGTCTAGTGTCAATAAGGTCGGTGTTACAGTCTCCTCGTATGATCAAGGTTTCGTTTCCCCATGGAATACAAACTAGTTTTTCATCACAAACAATGACTGCGTGATATCTTGCCAACCAGTCCATGCCAATAATAGCGTCAAAACTACCAAGGTTTACTGGGATAAGGTTAATGTTGAAGGGATGTTTAGAAAGATTTAAGGTACAACCTCTAATGACAGTGTCAGCATCTATAGTTTTACCGTCAGCTAATTCTACGGAGTAGCGGTGATCTAGAATCGACGGGACGACTTCTAATACATTGCTAAATTCAGTGGATATAAAACTTCGGTCTGCTCCAGTATCAAACAAAACAGGTGCATAACGATTGTTTAGTAGGAACGTACCAGTAACGACATTAGAATCGGGGTTGGCTTTTGCATTTCCGACCACGTACACTCTTGATGAAGCTCCTCCACTGTTCTTGTTCTGGTTGGCCAACTTGGGACAACCTGGTCTCACATGTCCTGGTGCTCCACACTCATAGAACACAACTCCCTTCTTGGGTCCATTGCCATTTCCTCCGACAGTATCGCGGTTTCCCTGCTGTCCGTTCCCGTTCCCACGGGCATTGTATCCGCCCTTATTGTTGTGGTTCCCGGTGTTGTGGTTGGGTCGGACCTGAGTGACAGCATTGACTTGACAGGTACGGGCAAAATGGCCAACTTGTCCATATTTGTGGCAGGACTGACATGGGCTATCAAAAATATGATGATAGTGGCACTTTGAGCACAAGGGTTTTGTACCCACATATGGCTTGGTTCCTGTGGTGGTAGCACTGTAAACCTGTCCAGTGTTTTGCCTTTTGGGAGGCTGCTGGTGCTGACTGCGGAAATTTTCATCTACCTTCCGCTTGCGTTTAGTTTTCCTCTCAGACATGGTACGGACTCGTTTGTTGATCAATTCAGTAGCCAACTCAATGTCAATCTTGACAGTAATGGGTCGAGATGCAAGTACGCTATCATGAATGGCGTCTGGGAGTCCACCAATATACTTCTCAATCTTTTCATCTTTCTCAGGGAACATTCTGGTACACATCAGGGTCAATTCTTGGAATCTTTGGTTGTATGCAACGATGTCATTGTTCCTGCATCTGAGATCCCACAATTCGATTTCAAGTTTCTTTATTTCACCCTTTGGACAATATTTCTCCATCATCCTCTCCTTCAAATCAGCCCAATTGAGAGTATAGGCAGCATCCTGCCCAAGAGTAGCAACTACAGAGTTTGACTAAGTAAGAGCACTTTCGAGCAACGTGCAGGTGGAAAACTTGACTTTGTTCTCCTCAATACAATCACTGATGCGGAACACGGTCTCTAACCTTTAAAACCACTGCATCAGCTCCACAACACCCTCTTTTCATTTGTAGTATGAGGGCTTACACTTCAGAAAGTCGGGATAGGAGCAACCCCTGGTGGTCTAGTTGTTTCTGCGGGCGTTGGAGTTTTGGCTATCGTCATGTTCCTACTAGCAGCCATCGCAGTTGCGATGCCATGATCAAGCATTTCCCTTAATTGGGCGGCAGTGACGTTTTGAGTAGCGTCAGCATTGTTGGGGTTTGTTCTAGGGATTGCCATTTGTCTATAATCATACACAAAAATGAAATCATTAGTTTTAGGCGTTAGCACAGTTTTATATTTAAATACATGAAAAGAAGTTCATGCATAGAATTCACAACAAATTGGATAACCTGTTAAGAGTTCATAATATAATACATCACATAATATGACAAAAGATAATGAGTACATGTCATTTCTAAAGTATAACAACAATAACAAAATGCACAACCAATCCAAGACAAAACACAACCCGCCTGTCTGGGATAGTGGTACACATAATCTAGAGCACATCGTCTACAAACACCTATTCTAAAATAGTATAGTACAAGGATAGGATACAAACGATGAAAAGAAATAAAATACATGAGGTCCTATATCATGATAACTGGGATGCAACCCAAAAGCTTATCATGATGTACAAAGATCTATTACATCTAGTCTACTCATGCCTAATAGACTCCTCTGAGATGGCCGGTGCTACTGGTGGTGATGAGACTACTGGTGCCTGCATAGCATCCTGCATCATAATCATGGCATCTCGGGTCTCCTTAAGGAGTCGGAGTGCCTCTAGAATCTAAGCTCTGAAGGTCTCGTCGGCTCCTCTGAGATGGGCAGTCTCGGCAGTCAAACCTTACTGGTGAACCTCCTAAAGATCATAGAAGATCGAGAGTGTCTGCTCCATGGACATGAGGGCATCATGGGTCTCGTACTGCTGACCCTTCAAGGTGGAGATTCGCTGGCGGAGAAACTCGTTCTCCTCGATCAGCCATTGTAGGGAGTGGTAGGTCGTGGACCATGCTCCCGAGCAGCATGGGCCTCAACACTGACAGTCCAAGACAGTAGGTCCTGACGCTCCTGTAGAACAGTGCGTCCAGCCTGTCCAGCTGATAGCAGAGTATGAATCTCTGCTATATCCTGAGCCTGGCGTGCGACCAGTGCAACAATCTGGGCCTGGACGGGGTCAACACGTCTCGTCCTGAAACCCTTACCGATCTCAAATGTAGAGTCGAGAGGAGCCTCGTACCTCCTCCTACGAGGTGGCAGAGACCCAGGTGCGTAGCCCAGAAGTGAGGAAGCTGGTGGTAGAGGTGGTAGGGCTGCAGTCGACTGGTCCTCATCCCAGTGGGGGATACAGGTGCAGCAGGTGGAGTGACAATGAGAGTATCGACGAGTACGACATCGCCGGTAGTGTGACTGTCGTCGGACTCGCTAACCGATATCCAACCGTGTAAGACTGATGTCAGTGACAAAGCAGCAGGAGAAGCAGCTGGCGATGTCATAATGAATTTGAAAATAATATCGTTTTAATTGACGTATGTATAAGCTTACTCAAGTTAAAAGTTTTTAGAAATCATTGTTGTAAATTTTGTAATAGTGAGGTTTAACATCACAAGTTAAAGGTTAAGTTATTACTTATAAGATTAATCAACCGGATGCTAATAATCAGTGCACAGTTATCTACGTAATAAATGTATGCTCTACACTCTACATGCTTAACTATTCTAGTCCCAAAAATCCCAAAAGATTTTTAAGCAGTTATAGTCCAGTTTATATAAAAAAAATATTTTTATATTTAATTAATTTTTGGTCTGGTTCTCTATAACTATCGCTCTGATACCATTCTGTGACACCCCAAATTGGTCAAATGCAGCGGAAATAATATTTGGGTGTCACGTAGGTGGATCAACAACAGATAGTATGTAGAGCAACAGATAAAAGATTATCAATACAATTATTACATGAATTAAAGTGCAAATGTTATAAAAATTGTCTTAAACATTTATTCAATAGTTTGGATGATTTCCCTGTTTATAAAACCCTAGATGAGCTCTATAAATGCAGCCTATCATGATGCTTGACTCCATGCACATCAAATACCTGCTTCAGTTTCCTGAGAAAAATATGCTTAGAGAGTCAACATAAAGTTGGTGAATTCACATGTTTAAATAAATAAATTAAGTTTGGACAATAAACATTCAATGAAGTAGTAATGCACATAGCATCAACACTTAAAGGTAACTACATTTCCTATTGCCCGAAACTGACACTTGACACGTTAGGCCTACAACATATGAGGACCCTTCGCATTAATAAAAATGCACCCAATATTCCGTTCCGACATGATAAACATATGTTGTCCTTGGCCTAGGCACAGTGAGCGCTACTCACCCAGATGGGGATGGTCAATCCCATATAGATCTATTTATACATTCAGGCAATTCAATAATTTTAACAGTTCCAGTTCCCGGGTAAGAGAAGCATTCTAAAATAAGCAAATGTAATCAAAGGTTTCGTAGTTCAGTCTATGTCCATCAAATAAAAATATGTTGCATGTTTTCTTCCCCATAAAAGGTTAAAAGTTTGTCAATATATATAAAGTGGGGCCATGAACTCACCTCAGTAGTACAATAACAAGTCACAAGAAATCCAATGTGGTGCTCACGAAACAGTCAACAACCTAAATAATTTTACAGTCTCAGTAAATACATAAAATAATGCATAAAAGTCTCTAAACAAATCTGTGCATTCTTATACTGGTTTTAAGCATTTTATTACGATTTCTGTAATTTAATTTATCGTTGTACAAGTAATAGAAGTATTTATTTTTAAGTGCGTAATAAATAATATCGTTCAAGTAATTAATTTATTTAATTAATATTCCCGTACTTGTACCGTCGTAAAGTGGTTTAGATATTTATAAAAGAAAGTTGTATATATATTTAAATTGTAGAAAGATAATAATAAATATAATTAATATATTTACTTTTATAAATTAACTGTATTCAATTTATATATAACTTATATAAATGACGTTTATAAAGTGTATAACATTTTATTTAATTTAATTTTAAGTCCCTGAAGTTTGTATAATTTATTAAATTATATGTTTGGGAAAATAACGATTTTTGTACTTATAGATTTATTTAAGTTACACTTTTTAATATTAGGATTATATATATAATTAGGGTTTAGTTTAAGTTTAGAAAAATTGCAATTTAGTCCCTCATATATATATAATACTCGCGGCATATTTATATAAACACCCATAGGGCTTATATTAGTTTCATTAAATGGCAAAACAAGTCTCAAGTTACACGTGTAACTAGGGCTTGTAATAGATTCGTATAGTGTCACTTTTGGTCCTTATGGTTTCAGTTTAGGGTTACACATGTGGGATTTTACAAAACAGCCCCCTAGGGCTTAGAAAACTTTCGACTATTGACCATTTTAGTCCCTAGGTATTAGATTAGGGTTTATAACTATACACAGTTGGCGAAAATGGTCCCTAGGGTTCCTAATAGTCTCGGCAAAAGGCAAACGTGGTCCTTAGTGTTCTATTAGGTTTACACAATGTCATTTAACTTAGGACAAATTACAAAAACAGTCCCTATGTTTATGTTTAAGTCACGAATAGGGTGTTTCCTAACCCTATACTTTCAGATAGTTATAATATAGGTCCTTATCCTTGATATTTTGTAAAAATAAGGTTCCAAATGTCATATTTTAACCCTTAGACTTATTTAAATTACATTTTGATCCGAAAGTTTGTTGTTTCACTATTTAGATCCGAAACTTTTATAATTCACATTTTTGACACAAAAGTTTTATAATATGTATATTTAACATATGAAAAGTTTATTTTGAGCATAAATATCTTAATCGGCTTTATGAAGCATAAGTGGGCCTAGTGGGCTCCTAGTTTTTATTGGGCTCATATATTGGGCTTAATGGGCCTAAACTGTAACACCCCATTTTGGAAATGGAAATATCACAGTAATTATGGCGTGTCATCAAAGCATACAAGGTAAAATGTCTAAACATTACTTGACCATAAAAAGGAAAATACCGGAATCAAACATCGGTAGTCCAAAAGTAAAGCTTATCACACACAAACATAGTATAATAAAGGAAAGGACTAAACAATGTCCAAAGCATAAGTATAAAAAGAAAGGAAATGCATAATGTAAAGAAGACTAGACAGCTTCCAGTCCATATGCACGTACTCTTAGTGTCTACGAGCGTCCCTGAGTACCTGCCGTTTTGGGAACATAGAAAAGGAAAACGGCTGAGCAAATACGCTCAGTGCACGGATGTACAATAAAGCATGAATAGGATAAGCATATAACATAATAACAACGGAAGAAAACTAAGTCCCGAGTAACCTGGTTAAGTCTTAATAAAACTGGTTTTATAGTTTGAAAGTCTTATGTTTATCTTATAAAAACTGGTTGTCATATTTTACCATTAGCCAATATAGGTCATGAAAATCCACCGTGCATGAATAATTGGAGGGGTGACCTCATCATGCAAATTAGAGGGGCTGCCTCTAATTTAATATACTGGTTTTTGGGTAGGAGGGATCAGCTCCTTGTGAAGGATGCAAGGCACACACCACATTCACCATGTAATCCTGAATAAAAACATGTAACTAGGATGCACCCATACGCCCCACATGATAAATATAAATAAATGGCCAAAAGCTGAAGGGACGCCACGAGCAATCACTCCGCCGTGGTGAAGTCATAACATCAGTGCCTCTAATGTTATGGTTATGGTACCTCCATAACTAGGTGAAACTGGTCATGCATGTATATGGCTATAGGTAATCTTAATTAAACATAAGCAATCAAACACGTAACTTATACTACGGGAAAACAGTTGGCTGCATACGGGGAATCCTAATAAGGAAAGAATGTCCATACTGAAAGGACGGGAATCCATACCTTATGTCCAGTGAACGAGAAAGACGAACTGCGAGAATCCTACTTCTGAATCACTAGTGCTACATAAATACGTACATGAATAAGTATCTGCTTACTAAATACATAGCTGGTTTTATGTCATGTCCTAGCTTATTTTATGTGTTCTTACCCTGTTTTACTGTTTTAAAGCCTTAAACTGTGTTAAATCCTATATTCTCTTTAATCTGATTAAGTATTTCTGGTATTTCATGTGTTATTATACTTACTGTGTAATAATAAGTAACTTTCCAAAAATAGCAGGTTTCCTAAAATAGAAAGTTTCCAAAAATAGAAAGTTTCCAAAAATAGAAAGTTTCCAAAAAAAGAAAGTTTCCAAAAATAGAAAGTTACTAAAAATAGAAAGTTTCCAAAAATAGAAAGTTTCCAAAAATAGATTTACTGCTTAAATTAGATAAGTTTCTAAAAAAATAGAAAGTTTCCTTAAATAGATTTGCTGCCTTAATTAAATAAGTTTCCATAAATAGATTAGCTGCCTTAAATAAACAAGTTTCTAAAAATAGCTGGTTTCCATAAATAGATTAGCTGCCTTATTTAATTAAGTTCCTAAAAATAGAAAGTTTCCATAATTAGAAATAAGCTGGTTAAATAAGCTAAGTATATAAGCCTAAGTGTTTTTCATGATTATTTTCTAAGTCATATGGTATATTGTATAGTTTAATAATTATTTCATGTAATTTAATTAAACTATAGGTTATAATATTTAATTAGAATATAACATGTTTTTAATTACATAAGTTAAATACTTAGGTTAAAATATGTATCATTATATATTAATAACATAACCTAAGTCATGTTAATTAATTAATTATATCCATGGTTTCAAAATAATTAATTAATTAGAAGTCTTAAAAATATAATTACTTAGGTTAAAATAATTTCATGATCATTAATAATTAAATAACCTAAGTCATGTTATTAAATTAATTACATCATTTTATTAATTTAATTTTAACATAAGTTCATAAACATAAAAAAACTAACATACACCATGAACCGGATCTAGGCTAAAAACATAAACCGGACATGAATCGACACCGTACCCCGAACCAACTCGGGGTACCCCGTGTTTCCCCTTGCTGCCGTGGGACCCACACGCACCAACCAAGACCATATGGTCTTGGTGGTGGTCGGCTTGGCAAGCCGAGACCCCTTTGGGTTCGGTGAAGCCGGCGGCCAAAGCAAACACCCCTTAAAAACAACCCTTTGATTTAATTAATCACAAAACATGTTAGATGTATGATTAATTATTATGTTTTTATAAAAACATCACATGTTCATAATTAATAAAAAGATTAAATTAAAAGAAAAGGTTTAAAAAGGTTTTACCGAATTCGTGGATCAAGAGAACGAAGAACCAACACGATAAATCACTAGAATTCTGAGATCCAAGATCAAGAACCACCTTGTATGGTGTTCTTAGGGTGGCGACACAAAGAGAAGGAGGAAGGAGGGCTTTTAGGTTTTTCTTAAAATCTTCTGTAAGTTTATTTGTGTAGTGAAAAATTAATTAACCCCCTTTAGTAAAAATTGACAAATGGGTTTGGCCCATTTGTCCTTGTTGGCCGCGGGTAGGGACCCCACATGGGGTTCCCGTACCTTTTTCCGTGTCTTGTTATTTAGTTACTCGTTTGTGTTTATTTATGTTCGTGTTTTAATTGTTCTCGTTACGTAAATACCGTGATCTACTATATTTAATTACGCTCGTAATAAATATATATACGTAATTAATAATAGTTCGTGTTTTAATTACGTTCATGATTTCATGATCGCATGTTCGTGATTAATTATTGTTAAATAATTATTACGTGATCGTGCATAGTAAATACTTATCGTGTTCTAACACGTACGTAATACGTAAACTCCTAACACGTAATTGTAATCATGCTATATTAGGAAAGTTTTAACTAGTACGTACGATCCTAAGGGTACTATGCATGGTAAAAGCATGCGGGTTTTACAACTCTTCCCCCTAAAAAGAATAATTCATCCCCGAATTATAGATAAAGTAATCTGGAAAAGAAGAACATACCCGAATTCAAAATATGAAATGAGGGTAAGAAGCCCGGATAGACTCCTCCGTTTCCCAAGTGGCTTCCCGCTCGGTATGATCCCTCCATATAATTTTGACGAATGGAATCATCTTCTTTCTAATGACTCGTTCTTGTCTGTCAAGAACTCGTTCGGGTTCTTCTATAAAAGTGAGATCTTCACGTATATGTTCCAGTGGATACTGAACCATGTGAAGGGGATGATACTGGTACCCTCGGAGTAAGGACACATGAAACACATTGTGCACATGCGAAAGCTGCAGAGGTAACGCCAATCGTAAGATACTTCACCGACTCGTTCAATGATATCAAACGGTCCGATGAAACGAGGACTGAGCTTCCCTTTAATCCCGAAGCGTCTAACACCACGTGCCGGCGAAACCTTAAGCAAGACGTGATCTCCTACGTTAAAGTGTATATTCCTACGATGCTTATCGGCGTAACTCTTCTGACGTGACCGTGCCTCCTGAATCTTCTGCTTAGCTACTGCGATCTTCTCATTTGTCATCTCTATGATTTCCGGTCCTTCGAGTGTTCGCTCGCCAACCTGATCCCAGCAGATTGGGGCGCGACACTTTCTGCCATACAACATCTCAAATGGAGCACATTTGATGCTTGCATGCCAGCTGTTGTTGTATACAAACTCCACCAAACAGATGTATTCGTCCCAATCACCCGTCCATTCCAACGCACATGACCTCAACATATCTTCCAATGTCTGAATGGTTCGCTCCGACTGTCCGTCCGTTTGAGGATGAAAAGCCGTGCTAAGCTTAAGTTGTGTACCCCAAGCTTTCTGCAGACTTTTCCAAAAGCGCGAAGTGAAACGAGGATCTCTTTTTGAGACAATGCTGGATGGTGCACCGTGGAGTCTCATGATCTCTCGTCTATACGTATCTGCGAGTTTACTTACCGGATGTTCCTTGCGGATCGGTAAGAAATGAGCTGATTTGGTAAGTCGATCAACGATAACCCAAATTGCATCGTGCTTCCTTTTGGTAGGCGGAAGACCGGTAACAAATTCCATGGTGATTTTGTCCCACTTCCACTCTGGAATATCTAACGGTTGAAGGAGACCGCCAGATCGCTGATGCTCGATCTTAACCTGCTGGCAGGTAAGACATTTGGAGACGTAAGTGGCCACATCCTGTTTCATACCACTCCACCAAAAGTACTGCTTGATGTCATGGTACATCTTAGTCGAACCAGGATGTATCGAGAATGGGGAGCTATGAGCTTCAGCTAACAAAGCTTCCCGGAGTTCTTGGTCATCAGGAACACAAAGTCTAGTGCCCTGCCATACGATACCATCTGCATCTACTCTGAATTCTGTCTGCTTCTCCAAATTCTGTACTATCGCCCAGATTTCTCCGTCATCCTTCTGAGCTTCCTTGATCTTAGATAGTAACTCAGGTTCTACTCTAAGATTAGCCCAGTAACCGTGCTGTCCACGTACCATGATCTCGATGTCTAGTCGCTCCAAGTCTCTGATGATTTCCTCTTCGATTTTAATGCCGTTGATCATTCCGGAATTCCTGCTAAGAGCATCTGCTACTACATTTGCCTTTCCGGGATGATACTGTAGATTAATATCATAATCCTTCAACAGCTCTAACCATCTCCTCTGCCTCATGTTCAATTCACGCTGAGTGAAGATATACTTCAAGCTCTTGTGGTCCGTGAAAATGTCACATGATTCTCCATATAAGTAGTGTCTCCATATCTTCAATGCAAACACGACTGCAGCAAGTTCCAGATCGTGCGTGGGGTAATTTTCTTCATAAGGCTTAAGCTGCCGTGAAGCATACGCGATCACTTTCCCATGTTGCATGAGAACACAGTCAAGTCCCTTCCCCGATGCATCGCTGTAGATTTAAAATCCACCCGTACCAGATGTTAGAGTAAGAATAGGTGCAGATACTAGCTTCTGCTTCAGGTCTTCAAAGCTCTTCTCTCGATCTTCAGTCCAGACGAATTTCTCCCCTTTCCGCATCAGTTTGGTCAATGGTAGTGCTAGGCGGGAAAAGTTCTCCACGAACCTACGGTAATAGCCAGCTAAGCCTAAGAAACTGCGGACTTCCGTCGCTGATGTCGGCCTTAGCCACTTTGTAATGGCATCAACCTTCGCTGGATCCATAGTGATTCCTTCTGCTGATACAATGTGACCTAAGAATGCCACCTTGTCTAACCAGAACTCACACTTGGAGAATTTAGCATACAGCTGCTTCTGGCGAAGAATCTGTAGTACTGTACGAAGATGGTCTTCGTGTTCCTCCTTGGACTTTGAGAAAATCAGGATGTCATCGATGAAAACAATGACGAATTTGTCCAGAAATTCATGGAAGATTCTGTTCATCAGATCCATGAACACTGCTGGAGCATTTGTCAGGCCAAATGGCATAACTACAAACTTGTAGTGGCCATAACGAGTACGAAAGGCAGTCTTAGCGATATCCTGCTCCTTGACCCGTAGCTGATGATAGCCTGACCTAAGATCAATCTTGGAGAAGTGTTTGGCCCCTTGGAGTTGGTCAAATAGATCGTCAATGCGTGGCAGTGGATATCTATTCCAAATGGTAATCTTGTTGAGCTCGCGATAGTCTATGCAAAGACGCATATTGCCGTCCTTCTTCTTAACAAACAAAACCGGTGCGCCCCATGGAGATGCGCTCAGTCGAATGAAACCTCGTTCAAGAAGTTCTTGCAGTTCATCCTTCAGCTCCTTCAGCTCTATAGGAGCCATGCGATAAGGAGCCTTGGAGATTGGTTCAGCTCCTGGAATCAACTCGATACTGAATTCCACTTCTCGTGCAGGTGGTATGCCCGGAAGTTCTGCTGGAAACACGTCTTGGAATTCTGACACTATTGGTTGATCCTGAATCGATGGAGATTCAGCATCCATGTCGTGAACCGTAGCTAGATAACCCTCGCAGCCATGTGACAGTAGTGCACGCGCTTGCAGGGTGGATATGACTTGTACAGACCGTCCGGGTATGAACCCATTATGAATGTACTCTGGTGCATTGACATCACCGAAGATAACTCGATATGAATGGCAGTCTATGGTAGCATGATACTTGGATAGCCAATCCATGCCCAAACTCATGTCGAAGTCATTCATGTCAAACGGAAGTGCGTCGACAGGTCGAACCTTATCATCAAATTCTAGGGGAAGACTCTTGTATACATGGGTGATTAATACAGAGTCCCTCAAAGGCGTGGAAATAGTAAGCCTGTTTTCTAGTGGCAAAGGAGGCATCCTAATGTTCTTAGCATAAGCAGTAGAAATAACCGAGTGAGTAACACTCGTATCGAAAAGAACACATGCAGCGCGACCATACATATACAAGATTCCAGTGATGGTACCTATAGACTTGTTGGCCTGGTCTCGAGAGGTCGTGTAGACACGCCCTGCAGTAGGAGGCGGCTTGGTATCAGCATGTCCCGATGTACCCTCCATCTCGCCCTTACGGCAATCCTTCATAATATGGCCAGGAAGACCACACTTGAAGCACACATCAGTATTACGGCGACATGGTCCTGGGTGCCTACGATGGCAAGTAGAGCAAAGAGGATGAGTGTATCCTCCAGCAGGTGCTCTGGCTGGCTGAGGACCTAATAAAAACATTTTACATAAGATATGATAGTTGGGTACAAAGGACGAAGCGGATAAACGTAAGATTGAATACCAGTGATAGCTGGACGGCTAGGCTGCGAACCTCTCTGGTTCTGGTCCCTACCGTTTCCATGGTTCCTGGTAGAAGTTGATAAAGTGTCAGAATATGAGTTATAACATAAAACATAAGGAATTTCGTAAGTATTAGGACCTGCTGTTGTTGGACTGCCTGGCGTTGTTACGGTAATTGTCATTACCGCCACGCCTATCCGTAGCAGAACGGTCGTTAGTCTGACCATTTCCCTTGGGCTGATGAGGCTGCTGCTGAGTAGCCGGCTGAGACCGTTCCCCAGTTTTCTGCCTGGAAGATACATTTAAAGAGATGAATAATTGACATATGGAAAGTATACGGATTGGTCACCGCTTGAGTACGAATGTTTACCTCTTGTCGGGTCTTTCAGCTTCCCCGAACTCATCCCTCTCCTGCAGCATCTCCAGTTTCCGTGCTGCATCGGCCACTTGTGCTACAGTGTTGAACGTAGCACACACCAGATTGTTTGAGACCGATGTGCGAAGAGCCCATCTGAAGTGATGTGCCTGCTCTTCAGGAGTACCTGCTGCCGCACCAAGGAAACCAGCCAAGCGAAGAAAGCGCTGCATAAACTCGTTGCTATTCTCCCCAGCTCTCTGACGGATCCCATGGTACTCTCTCTTGAGCTTGTCCTGCTCAACCTTGGGAAAGAACTGCTCCATCACCCTGTCCTTGAACTGAGCCCAAGTCAAACCAGCAACCCACTCATCACCACCTTCAGATTGCATCAAAGCTAACCACCAGTTGAGTACATCGCCTTCGAACCGATAGCATGCCAACCTCGCCTTGTATGCGGGGTCACAGCCCATAGCGTTGAAAATATTCTCGATGTGAGCCAACCAGCTTTCAGCATCGCTGGGGCTATCTGTCTTCTCAAAAGCTCGAGGGCGGAGCTTGTTGAATCTCTCCAGCCATACTGCTAATGTTACTGGAGGAGGAGGAGGAGGTGGCTGATTATGCTGCTGATTGTTGGCAGCTTGAACTTCAGCCCGGATGTCATTCCTCAGTTGAGGAAGCAAGGCTTGCATGGCAGCCTGAATTGCAGCATTGAGCTGCTCCTGTTCGCGTGTGAGAACCATCTGACAGTATAACATAAAACATATGATTAAACAGTTCAAAACATAAAATATAAATATATACATGAAAAAAATTTTATACTAAAATTTCACGAGAAAAATTTTATGCAAGAAAATTTTGTGTATGAATGCATGATGCAGTTTTATGAAAACTTTCGTATGCTCGAGAGTGAACGCCTCTGGTCAGTTCACCCAAAACAAAGACATAGCGAGAGGACGCCTATGGGTCGGTCCCAAATTTAAAAGTTTCGATAAAACACATGCGACTAAATAGGGCCAGTCATGTACCAACCATTACTTAGTCAAAAACCCTGCAACAATGATATGTATATGTATGCTTAAAAATGACGAATGCGTGAAAACAACTGTCAGTTCTAGGAAGACCGTAGTGACTACCCACTAATCAAAGGTCATATTTGAGAGCCTACAGGTCGAAGCCTTGGCTCTGATACCATAATTGTAACACCCCATTTTGGAAATGGAAATATCACAGTAATTATGGCGTGTCATCAAAGCATACAAGGTAAAATGTCTAAACATTACTTGACCATAAAAAGGAAAATACCGGAATCAAACATCGGTAATCCAAAAGTAAAGCTCATCACACACAAACATAGTATAATAAAGGAAAGGACTAAACAATGTCCAACGCATAAGTATCAAAAGAAAGGAAATGCATAATGTAAAGAAGGCTAGACAGCTTCCAGTCCATATGCACGTACTCTTAGTGTCTACGAGCGTCCCTGAGTACCTGCCGTTTTGAGAACATAGAAAAGGAAAACGGCTGAGCAAATACGCTCAGTGCACGGATGTACAATAAAGCATGAATAGGATAAGCATATAACATAATAACAGCGGAAGAAAACTAAGTCCCGAGTAACCTGGTTAAGTCTTAATAAAACTGGTTTTATAGTTTGAAAGTCTTATGTTTATCTTATAAAAACTGGTTGTCATATTTTACCATTAGCCAATATAGGTCATGAAAATCCACCGCGCATGAATAATTGGAGGGGTGACCTCATCATGCAAATTAGAGGGGCTGCCTCTAATCTAATATACTGGTTTTTGGGTAGGAGGGATCAGCTCCTTGTGAAGGATGCAAGGCACACACCACATTCACCATGTAATCCTGAATAAAAACATGTAACTAGGATGTACCCATACATCCCACATGATAAATATAAATAAATGGCCAAAAGCTGAAGGGACGCCACGAGCAATCACTCCGCCGTGGTGAAGTCATAACATCAGTGCCTCTAATGTTATGGTTATGGTACCTCCATAACTAGGTGAAACTGGTCATGCATGTACATGGCTATAGTTAATCTTAATTAAACATAAGCAATCAAACACGTAACTTATACTACGGGAAAACAGTTGGCTGCATACGGGGAATCCTAATAAGGAAAGAATGTCCATACTGAAAGGACGGGAATCCGTACCTTATGTCCAGTGAACGAGAAAGACGAACTGCGAGAATCCTACTTCCGAATCACTAGTGCTACATAGATACGTACATGAATAAGTATCTTCTTACTAAATACATAGCTGGTTTTATGTCATGTCTTAGCTTATTTTATGTGTTCTTACCCTGTTTTACTGTTTTAAAGCCTTAAATTGTGTTAAATCCTATATTCTGTTTAATCTGATTAAGTATTTCTGGTATTTCATGTGTTATTATACTTACTGTGTAATAATAAGTAACTTTCCAAAAATAGCAGGTTTCCTAAAATAGAAAGTTTCCAAAAATAGAAAGTTTCCAAAAATAGAAAGTTTCCAAAAATAGATTTACTGCTTAAAATAGATAAGTTTCTAAAAAAATAGAAAGTTTCCATAAATAGATTTGCTGCCTTAATTAAATAAGTTTCCATAAATAGATTAGCTGCTTTAAATAAATAAGTTTCTAAAAATAGTTGGTTTCCATAAATAGATTAGCTGCCTTATTTAATTAAGTTCCTAAAAATAGAAAGTTTCCATAATTAGAAATAAGCTGGTTAAATAAGCTAAGTATATAAGCCAAAGTGTTTTTCATGATTATTTTCTAAGTCATATGGTATATTGTATAGTTTAATAATTATATCATGTAACTTAATTAAACTATAGGTTATAATATTTAATTAAAATATAACATGTTTTTAATTAAGTAAGTTAAATACATAGGTTAAAATATGTATTATTATATATTAGTAATATAACCTAAGTCATGTTAATTAATTAATTATATCCATGGTTTCAAAATAATTAATTAATTAGAAGTCTTAAAAATATAATTACTTAGGTTAAAATAATTTCATGATCATTAATAATTAAATAACCTAAGTCATGTTATTAAATTAATTACATCATTTTATTAATTTACTTTTAACATAAGTTCATAAACATAAAAAAACTAACATACACCATGAACCGGATCTAGGCTAAAAATATGAACCGGACATGAATCGACACCGTACCCCGAACCAACTCGGGGTACCCCGTGTTTCCCCTTGCTGCCGTGGGACCCACACGCACCAACCAAGACCATATGGTCTTGGTGGTGGTCGGCTTGGCAAGCCGAGACCCCTTTGGGTTCGGTGAAGCCGGCGGCCAAAGCAAACACCCCTTAAAAACAACCCTTTGATTTAATTAATCACAAAACATGTTAGATCTATGATTAATTATTATGTTTTTATTAAAAGATCACATGTTCATAATTAATAAAAAGATTAAATTAAAAGAAAAGGTTTAAAAAGGTTTTACCGAATTCGTGGATCAAGAGAACGAAGAACCAACACGATAAATCACTAGAATTCTGAGATCCAAGATCAAGAACCACCTTGTATGGTGTTCTTAGGGTGGCGGCACAAAGAGAAAGAGGAAGGAGGGTTTTTAGGATTTTCTTAAAATCTTCTGTAAGTTTATTTGTGTAGTGAAAAATTAATTAACCCCCTTTAGTAAAAATTGACAAATGGGCTTGGCCTATTTGTCCTTGTTGGCCGCGGGTAGGGACCCCACATGGGGTTCCCGTACCTTTTTCCATGTCTCGTTATTTAGTTACTCGTTTGTGTTTATTTATGTTCGTGTTTTAATTGTTCTCGTTACGTAAATACCGTGATCTACTATATTTAATTACGCTCGTAATAAATATATATACGTAATTAATAATAGTTCGTGTTTTAATTACGTTCATGATTTCATGATCGCATGTTCGTGATTAATTATTGTTAAATAATTATTACGTGATCGTGCATAGTAAATACTTATCGTGTTCTAACACGTACGTAATACGTAAACTCCTAACACGTAATTGTAATCATGCTATATTGGGCTCATATATTGGGCTTAATGGGCCTAAACTATCTTAAGTACTATTCATTGGGCTTACTAATCCACTAAGGCAAACTAGTTAAATATGTTAAGGAGAAACATAGATCTAGTGATTACTAAGCTTTCTATAACAAATCTAAGTTATCCATCAACCCAAAAATCCTACTATGGGTCACGGCTAAAATATATATGCATGGGGTTTTCATAAATTTTCTAGGTTAGCATGTTTACAAGTTCATGGTTATCATAGTTAACTATATTTTTCATCACCTTAAGTGATATACCATTTTGAGCCGTGACTTACTATAGGTCCAGGTTTTCTAGATTTGTGTTTATATTTAGTTTATATTAGGAGTTTCATATGTATGTTCATGTGAATAAAAAATGAAGGTATTTAAGAAAGAGTTAAGCTTTCATGATACTTTCTTGTTAAGTGAGTTTAAGGAAAGACATGTGAACTAGGAATAATTTGAGCTTGTGATCAACAATGGTGGAAATGCTTCAAAAAAATCAAGCCGTGGCCTTCTTTGATGTGTCTAGGGTTCTTTTGTTGCCTTGTAATGTAAGTTTGGTGTAATAAAGAGTAATGATTAGCATTTATGTAGTATGAGACATGTTTTAAGGTTAGTAAATGGTGTAGTAATGGAGCTTGGTGAATCTTGGTGAAGAAAGAATAAAAGCCGTGGGTTTTGGAGAGGGGGTGAGGATAGATTTCAAGTATTTTGTGTTGTGTGTATCTGAGATTCAGATATAGGCAAATATATGGAAGATTTGATGTATCTTACCATAGTACTAGGATATATTGTAAGATATATGGAGATCATGTGTAAGATATGTAAGTACTATATCCATATTTGGCAAAACATGTTCAAAGCTTTGCTTCCTTCCTTTCGTTGCCGTGTAGATTGAAGTCAAAGGGGGAGAAGAATGACAAGAATAGTAGTATATGTATGGTATGTAGTATGGTGCTAGTTGAAAGTTGTAGCAAGTGATAATGGTAACTTGTAAATTGTTGTATGGTTTAATGATTGTGTACATATATACACGGCTACAATATACATTATAGGGTAAAAATATATTGATTTGTCTAAAATTGGGAGTTAACATTAGTCTATGTAATATAGTGTAGGTACTTGTAAGGTTTCTAGGTATTTTGGTTAAACCTTTAGGTCATTTGGTGAAAGTATATAATGTGTATAACATTATAAATATTATACTTGAGAAAATAAATAAATGTCAATGTGAGATAATAGACATTGTATTATGGTGACATATGTTTGTTCATAGTATGAGGTATATGTAAATATATACATATAATAATAAATCTAGGTACTTAATAAATTAAGTAAATAAAATCATAGTTTTCCAAAAATATGTACTGAGGTGATGAGTCATTGTTTAATAATGTGACCAGTCAATTGCCAGGGTAGTCAGAAAAGACTAAAGATTCATATATATATTAAAAATAAACATGAAATGATAGTATGACAAATGAAGATGATACTTAATTAATCATATAAAAGTGGAATTATAGAGATTCCAATAATAAAAGGTACAATAGTTGACAAAGTCAATAAGGTAAAATCAGAGGTTTTACAGTAAAAACTTTCTGTTTTAGGGTACTCATCACGTGATACATACTTTATAAGTCCCGTGTTTTGACTTTTGGTTTTAATGATATAGAATGAAGAAGTACTCGCATTGATACACCAGACAGAAGGACGGTTTTTCTTGAGCCCCGGCTTGACCCCAACATTTCAGGTAATATCATCTTCTTCTCAAGTGTTGTTAATTGCTTTTCCATATCCAGTAGTGAAAAAAGTTAAAATCATTTATTAATTATGGGTAGGTTTATATGGCATCCATGTTCAAGAATCAGTACAAATTGCTTGCACGTGCCAGAAATAAAGTACAAGAGGTATATTTTGTCATTTTAATGTCAAACTCAGTTCCTTTTCTTTTCTAGCAGTTATTGAAGCAGCCAATGGATTTCAAGCTTGGAAGATATTACAAAATCTATCCAATCACATTGACCTTGTTTTAACCAAAGTAGTCATGCCTTCTCTTTCAGGAATCGGTCTTTTATGCAAGATTATGAGCCACAAGACACGAAAGAATGTTCATGTGATTAGTAAGTTACAATATCTTTTTTATAAACACATGTAGAAGAAGCTGTTGCTGCCTTGCAAAAGCTTACCACTTTAATGGCATGATAACAGTTGAAGCAAAGATGAGGATGACGATGAGAGCACCAATAGTAGTAGCGCTGATGGTAGACACTCAGGTATCATCACTATATTCTTTCATATAACGACTTGTAACCATTTTCCTTCTTATACATAACTATATATATATGTGTGAAGAACAATTGTTCTCGTGCAATATATATTATTTCTCTCTATGCAAATGGACATATTATATTAGCAGAAAAATATTGATGACATAATTGTCTATTCTTTTGTGTATGCTTTGGCATAGAAATAAACTAATTTAGCCATGTCATTTAGAGCTCTTGGACAAAACAAGCTGTTGACTGCGAGAGTAGGTATGGCAACGGGGCGGGGCGAGCATTCCCATCCCCAAACCCGATTACTAGAGTCATCCCCAAACCCGCTCCGATCCCCGTCGCGGATTTAATCGGGGCGCCCCGTCGGGGCGAGATGCTCGTACAAACCCGACTCGTACTAATCGGGGATCTTATTGGGGTATTGTCTTTGGATACAATTCTCGACCAATGTGGCACCATTTTACATTTATTGGTATTATTTTTAGAACATTGGCAATAACTTCAAAATTTTAAAACATATTAATATCAATTACAAACAAGGCTTATTAAGTTTTCAACGATAGTATCATACTTATGATAAATTACAAAAAATAAAGTTACAATTAAAAAAAATGACATTTAAGTTTTTTGCAATATTACATTCATAAAAAAACTAACAATGTTGGAGATATAATTTTCTACTACGTAAAGAGTAACATAATACTTCATACATATATATATTTGTATACGTTTATATATTAATCGGGTGGGGCGGGTCGGGGATGTTATTCCCCGCTTCCGCCCCAAACCCGATTAAAAATCCCCGTTTAAGCCCCAAACCCGCCCCGTAACCCGATAAGCGTGCTCCGACCCGCCTCAATTATTTCGGGTTTCGGGTTTCCCCGTCGGGTTTGGGGTTTTTTTTGCCATCCCTACGCGAGAGCCTAGAAGCTGCATCTCCTAGTGATCAAATAGCTGAGCATCCAGACAGCACCTGTGGCCTCCTGTAAGGGTTATCATAATACACATGCTTATTCAGAATTTTAAAATGCGACAGCTCTAGATGAAAGGGTTATCAAAGTTGGTACTGAACGCTTTTAGACCCCAAAATCTCTTTTTACTCCGTTAAATCTTTGTATCTCCTGAATTTAATTTCTGAATTAATGGCAGTGATAATGTCCTTTCCTCGTGTATTGATTATCAAAGTTGGTACTTAACTACACATCTCATTATCTTTTTACGGGCAATCACAACCTTATATTTTGATTAAATTGGAAGAACATGAACAACTCGTTTAATGTTCTTTTGTATACTTATTTGTTCTGCTAAGCTCACATCATGAACTAACATTTTGAGAAATCGGATTGGCATGACTGAAATGCTCTAATAGACATATCATAATGATGATTGTCAGCAACCGGGATCAAACAGCCTAGGCAATTTATTGTCACTAGCCGAATGTGCTGTGAATAAGTTATAGGGATGCTCATAGATATTACTGGTCTAAGGTCATAAATCAACACTTTCACCGATACGAAAATCAAGAAACAATAGAATTCAAAAGGTAAAATCACTCCACCACCACTGCTCAACTGCTCCACCGCTACTACTCAACTGCTCCACCGCCACTGCTCAACTGCTCCACCGCCAT
The DNA here is from genome assembly GCA_025667525.1 of Glebionis coronaria. Lineage (NCBI taxonomy): Eukaryota > Viridiplantae > Streptophyta > Magnoliopsida > Asterales > Asteraceae > Glebionis > Glebionis coronaria. Next base: position 159,495,186 of record CM046876.1, read on the forward strand.
GCTCAACTTCTCCAGCCTATATCCTAGAAACCGTACGTAAACAGGAAGCTTCGCCATCAACACCCTAAATTTTCTGCTAAAAAGATTAAGATATGTACCCTATCAATAATGCTCAGGAATTTTGAAACCTATTTCAAGAGGAAAATAATAAAACAAGTAGTTTTATTAAGCAAACCCAAACACCCCTTAATTCCCTACCTCTCACCACATCATTTTTTTTACTAAAACTCACCACATCATATGAAATGAACAAAATAAATAATATCTCAGTTAACCTGTTTCCAATCTCATACCGTAGACCTTTATATAGGAAAATATGTTTTGCAAGTGTGCGTATTTTTTGCTATACAGAGAAACTACAAATACTCGAACCTTTATATACGCACACATGATTTGCTGCTAATCTTTTTTGTTTTTGTTTTGTAGTGTCATTTTATTTCCCATAGCCATTACATTTTATGTAACCTGGTGGTTCATTCATTTTGTCGATGGATTCTTCTCCCGCCATCTATGATATTCTAGGAATTAATATTTTCTGTTAGTGTACATCAGGCTATCTAACTTCATGCAATTGTGGACATCATTTTTAACACTATCATTCCTAATTTCATATGATTCATTTTTGGTATTCAGTAAGGAACATATGGATTTGAATGTGGATATCATGTGGAGCTATAAAAAGGGGAGCACTTGAAATTACAGACCGTTAAACCAAATTAAGCATATGAGGTGAACCGCCTACCGCCCATTCTAAACTACTAAATTTGGCCTATCTCTGTTTCTGGATTTCTGCTAACAAGCCGTGTATTCCATTAGGGCTGCAGGGCATTTAAAGAGCCTATATCTTTAATCCTATAATCTTAAGTCTTACACTTTATTTACAACAAATCCATAAACCATAACTGGACACCTACATAACAACTATCATAATATACTGGTAACGACTAACGAGGCACTCACTATACTGCCAGAAGGTCCAACAATTGTTGCGAAGAAAAATATCCATGGGTGTTATGACTTGGGCCTTTTTGGAAACAGTCACGTGTTATATATCAAACAATACAGAAAAATTCATATCGCGTTACTCTCTGAATACATGGTAACGAGTGAAAAATAAAGAAAACACATACTAACCTGTCTTCTTAACAAATAACTAATACCAAAAGCCAAATCCCCAATAGGCCACTTCCCCAAAGTCTCGGAATACGTAAACCTTAGTGTCTCAGACAACGTAAATAATGATCCAAAACATTCAAACTGAATAGTGGATAAAGGATGTTATAAAATCGAATAAAAATTAGAGACATATTTCAGTTAACAAAACCATCTGTCCGTTGCTTCTCATCTTAGAATTAAAAAAAGTAAGACAAATGTAGACATATGGTCAAAAGGCTTGAATCAATTATGACAATAGTAATTCCAGCAATAATGGCACTGGTGGTGTAACTATAATGTTACACGTAATAAACAGTAGAAGCAGTATTGAGCATAGAGAATTCACACATATGGTAAAATAGTCTCAATTGCATTTATATTTACAAAAAAGCATATGCAAACACTATATCCTAAAGTAGTTACTTTCAACGGGCCAATGCGATTGTGTAAAATTAGAAAAGTACATAAGCTCATAAGCCAACTAAATAAGCTAACACAAATATCCTCTTAACTAGCTTATGATTTGTTATCTAAAAGCAGAAACATAAAAAACCTCTAAAACCCTTATAAAGCGATAAACTTGATTGGCATAAATATCTGACCTCATTAACTTTTTGTTGTTGTTGTCTTCTTCTTATATCTTGTCTAACGTTGAACCTTCTATTATCCATCTCAACTAATAATATCAATACTTTAACCTGCAAGTAATCATCAGTACAATAAAAGATTTGATAAAAAAGAATCTCCAAGATTATTGTAAATTAATACTAAATGAAACGATGATATTTAGGAACTTTATAGGGGTTTGTTTGATTACAAAGTAAAACCTTTCTTTTTTTATCAGATTGAAGAAAAGATGGAGACTTGAACTCTTGAACTCTTCGAAGAATTTTTTTTATCAGAGATTAAAGAAATAGGTTGATCTGATTGAACTTATATTTCTTGAATCTCTTTAGTGAGTTTGACTGATTTCGGTTATAAGACGACACATCTCCAAAGCAAGGAGATATACCTTCTGTCTCAGAGAAAATGACACAGCTCCGAAGCAAGAAATTCGATAACCAAGGTAAAAAGGAAATGAATTTGTTTAATATGAGATTTGTTGTTGAAGATCTGGATGTGCAGAATAAAGAAGAAAGAGAAAGAGAAAGAGAAAAAGAAATAGAAAGAGAAAGGGTTTTTTTGTCATTTAGTGGACACATGAAGTTGTGCATTTGTGCAATTGTGTTGACTAAGTTCATCAAAATCTTTCCACTTGACTTGCCTTTAACTATGGAGTGCTGATTTTAACCATATCCGTCTTTTTCCGTAGATTTTATATTACAAAATATAAAACTACTGCTTTTCTGCTATGTGTAATTCTAAAAAAGTTTCTTTTACTTTAGTTTTTTACATGATAACTTTAGTTAGCTCAATATTGATTTTAAGCAACATCGCACTAAAAATATCTAGGTCTGCTCGTGGACAAAAATGTAATGCATGCTTACGGAGTGTAGAAATGGTGTTGTCGCGCTGGGTTTCTATTTATATAAGGCCATAATTTTTTTTAATTTAGCATATAAATATAAGATATTAAACATATATCAATCATACTAGAATGATACCCGCACAAAGCAGCGGGTTTGAAACCAAATATTGTTTAACGATTTTTGAGTATAAGTTTTTTTACTATTAAATGATTTTCTTATAACGGATGATAGTTCTTAGAGATTGTTATTATTAGTAATAATTAAAATAAAATCATACTCTCTCTATCTCATAATCATAGTCAAGGTTTTTATTTTGAGTTGTCTTAAATTAATTGTCCACTTATAAATATAGATAAGAAATTTAAATTAAATTTATCTTATTAGTGAGGTGATAATTACAAACTTTAAAGACATCAATAGTTTTGTGCATAAAGTAAGAGAGAAAAAAACTATAATAATGATTTTTTTAAACTACGTATTTTTCGTTGGTGACGTGGAAACCTTGGTTTCCTCGATCTTTTAGCTAGTAGGAATGATCATTGCTCAATGATTAACATAATCAAAGCGGAATTAGAACAATAACCATTAACAAGGTGTTTGGGCACAAAACACATAATTACTAAAAATTGGATTGTTCATTATATTAATAACAAACAATCACTAGGTGTGTATGCATTAAATCCCACACCTAGTCGACATACGCTTTAGGTTTACATTGTGAATGAACTTTATATATAAAACCTAATAACCCTTGGTTCCTTTTATAGTGTAAGGATTAGGGTTTTACAAGAGATAACTATAAATAACATGTATATCTTCTATTTAGATAACTATATACTAAATAATATATTTAATATATTCCCTAAATAGAAGATTCTATTAAACCGTAGACATCCATCAATGCCTAGCTTTCACATGTCAGCGTCCAAAATACATGTATCAACGCCTAACTTTCACATGTCAGCGTCACGTGAACAAATGTCTTGTTTCTTCATTTTGAGTTTCTGCCACATCAACTTTTTGACCCAACAATCATCCCCTAGTTGATGTCGGCAAAACTCTTTGTGTATCTCTTGTAAGTGGTACATCATCTTCAAATTGCTTCCCCTCAAGTTTAGCATGCATGTCTTCCCCTTTTTGTCACATCAATAGGGAAGGAAACAATGTATGCAATCGAAGATTCTCCATATGTAGGCTCTATGTAATGATTTTGAAGTAAAATAACTATAATATTCTTGATGTAGAAGTAGAGTAATCCAAACCTATGTTCCATGTCTTGTACTATCTATGTGATAAAGAACTTATACTCATGGCACAAAGTATAAGTATACCTCGACCCCATTGTCAAAATCCTCATCCTCTGTGAGACACTGAGCACGATAATATAACTCCTTCAAGTGATAGAATCTTCAACTGCTAGATTTTGACAAGTCTTGGTCACCAACCATTAAAGCACAAACAAGTTATCTTAAAAGTCAGTGGATGGGAGTTCACAACTTTAAGATATGATAGAACAGAACCTTGCGAAAATCTTCTTCAAACATCAAACTTACCATAAGAATTCTTCCCCTTAAGCCAACACCTCTTCATGACGAGTCTTAATGAAACAATACCTTCATATGTAAAAGCTGTTACTGAATAACTCTTTCACAAGGCTACCCCGATTACATAATAAATATTACTCCAATAATACTTCACGAATTGATGCTAACTTAGAAAAATCATTGTTCCCTTTAAAAATATTCGAGCCATAAATATCAACTTGATATTCTGTATAAAAACGGAGATCCCATGTACCTTCGTGTGTAAATACTTCTTTTTGTGTGCAAAAATCTATCAATTTTCTAAACAGCAGCTATTCCTTTGTCATCCAAGATCCTTCACTGTCCAAGATCTCATCAGTGTGTGTTTTCCAATATCGGACAACACTTATCAGCGTTTGAAAATCAATATATCGGACGACACATGATTTTCCTGTCAGCGCCTATGTATAACATTGTCAGCGCCATCTTTAAACCTGTCAACGCCTGGCCAACAGCGTCTCATCCATGCCTTGTCAGCGTTAACCAACATCTATCAGTGTCACACCAACATATATCAGCGTCTAAATAACACACATCAGCGGCAAATTGATCTAGGGTTTTATAAACTCTAAATCATTATTTTATGTGAAAACCATAAACTGCAGCGAACTTCGACATTGAATATCTTCTTCATGAGAGCTCAGATCGAAGATCCCTTCGGTGAGATCCTAGACACAAGTGTCAAGAACCTACATCACGAATTTCACAACCATCCAACGGTTAACGAAGGATAAATCGCGTTTTTACTATTACTGTTCACAAAAATAACATATGATCACTACTGACTTCGACGCTTAATAACTTTTTCTTTAGGACCGATCTCGACAATCCCTCCGGTGGATATCTAGATATATGTGTGTAAAACACACACATAAAACTTCGTGGCGATCCAACAGTTCAATAAAAAGTTATGGCCTTCTAAATACTGCTGCGCACACAAAATCGCCCAGAAAAACCCTAGACGGATTTTTCTTTTCTTCTCAAAACGCGAACACCTTGTTGGTCCTAGCATCACGAGCCACGAGGCTCTGATACCAACTGTGGAAACCTTGGTTTCCTCGATCTTTTAGCTACTAGGAATGATCATTGCTCATATGATTGACATAATCAAAGCGGAATTAGGACAATAACCATTAACAAGGTGTTTGGGCACAAAACACAGAATTACTAACAATTGGATTGTTCATTATATTAATAACAAACAATCACTAGGTGTGTATACATTAAATCCCACACCTAGTCGACACACGCTTTAGGTATACATTGTGAATGAACTTTATATATAAAACCTAATAACACTTGGTTCCTTTTATAGTGTAAGGATTAGGGTTTTATAAGAGATAACTACGAATAACATGTATATCTTCTATTTAGATAACTATATACTAAATAATATATTTAATATATTCCTTAAATAGAAGATTCTATTAAACCGTAGACATCCATCAACGCCTAGCTTTCACATGTCAGCGTCCAAAATATATGTATCAACGCCTAGCTTTCACATGTCAGCGTCACGTGAACAAATGTCTTGTTTCTTCCTTTTGAGTTTCTGCCACATCAACTTTTTGACCCAACAGGTGAAAGATAATTATGTGACGAAAATAGTGTATTGCGACATTATATTGAAGGACTCTTACAAGTATATACATTTAAGACACTCAGTATGTATAGTTGATTACCTACTCATAGCAGTGGATATTTTTTTCTTAAAAAAAGTCTCTAATTGATTCGAGGTTCGAACGTTGAAGTGAAAAAACCTCTAATTGATTCGAGGTTCAAACGTTGAAAGATATATATTACATTTTAAGAAGAGTCATGAACTTTTATTAATTTATTATTATATTTAGTATTCTTAATCATATAGTTTATATAAAAATGTTGTAAAATTTATACCATGTATATTCAATTATATATTTGAGTAAAGCCCAATATTAACTTATGAAAGATAACATAAGTTGGGTCAAATTAAATAACTCAGTTGGTCCATTTATATAACTTTAATAGTTGGGCCAAAGCAAAAAAAAGTACTATGAGGCCTTTACATAACATGTTATAGTATCATCCTTTTAGTAATTGAGCACTTTCAGTTTTTTCATCCTTCAAAAGAGTCTACTGGAAAGTCATAAAACTATTGAAGGTACAAAAGAGCGTTGACTGCCGTTGACCAGAACACGAAAATTGGCGATCCAGCTCGTGATCCTGAAAGATCTGAAACGAAAGTGGCGAGGATGGAGGTAATTAGGCTGGCTGTGATTAGGCGGCGGTGATTAGGAATGCATCAACACTATTCTTTCTATATCAAGTAAGTAAAAATGTCTGAATTTTTAGACTTTCTAATTAAAGAATAGTCCCAAATGCTTTATAATGTAGTATATATAATTCAAGGCAAATGCAATTTTCTTGGGTTTACAAGTGTAATTGAGCATTTTTTTTTGTTTTTGTACAAGACCACTAAAAACAAGGAGACGACCCTACAAAAGTGTATGTGATGGAGTATAGCGATCAACGAAGTTTTGAGTCCCCGCTCCATCATCCGCGTTGGGCTAAGGCCCAACAACCAACATGACTGGGTCGAGACTAAACTTAAGCTGCGCTGCAAGGCTAAAAGACCAGTAACCAAGTCCATGCCTCAACATTTAACATACTCTCTGAACTACAAGAATTTTTAAAGTCGCGAGTGTCTTCACTTCGGTACCAGAACCCCATTCTTCCTTGGCAAGAGCCGTAGTAGAAGAAATGTCCTTCCTAGCCTTTTTAACAGGAAAGGTGGGACCATCATTAGAAAACAAATATCTAAACAAGGTTAACATTGAAATATTAAAGTACGGTGTACATATAAGTTTACCTCGTTAATTCACGTAGTTGATTGATACTACATCCCGTCCACGTATCGGCAAAGGATAAAAATACAAGAGTGTCTAAAGGGTATGCTAGAATGAATAAATCTGCTATGTTTTGGTATACCAAAGTGTTGGGATGTTACGTCACAGATGGGACTTCTTACCATTAATAGTTGGTATTTTTTGGTTGGTTGGCTATTGGAAGAAGAACATATGTCTAGCGCTGCCAATGAAGCCTTTCTTTGGAAGTAGCTTGTGTTCACTAGAAGTGAGGTTGTGGTTATACTCCTATCTGAGCACATGGTCTAATTTCATAGTCAAAGGATTTGTAGTTGTCTTATGCTTAGTTTTGCATGTCCTTAAGGGGTGTAAGGATAGTGAGACATCAAAACTCACTTATCCTTATAAGTGATTCTCATAAAACAATTTCGTTCAAACTGGGAGGGTGTCATGATCTTGAGTCTTACTTGCGAAATTGTACTATATACTTATGGGACTACATCATAGCCAATCCAGGTCAAACCATTATTGAAAGAATTGATGGAGCTACATACTATGATGAAGCGAGTCTACTACAGATTGAATTATACTAGATTGTGAGGATGGATGCTACAAATTCTGGAATATGTAGTCTTACTATGAATTGGAAAGGAAGTTATGTATGAGAGTTTGTCCATTTCTATTAGAAGGATAATATTTCATCTAACTTTAAGGGCTTATATGTAATATCAAGATAGATGAAGGGTGATTTATACTGAAGTTGTTGGAATATTAGGTTGAAAGATTGAAGATTAATGGGCTGATAGTTGGAGGACTTGTTTGCAACATATTAGCTGGATATATATACTCGTTTACCTACCATTTATCGTAGTATCATTTTTCATATTGTTTTAGGAAAATGATTTGTCCTCCTACTTGATATGCTTACATATCTTCCTACTTACATGATCATGACAAGTGGATTGATCAATGGATGTAATTAAGAAAGAGAATTAGTGGATTACACATGTTTTAATTTGATGTGAATAGGAGAATAAGTAGTAAGATATTATATGAGGATTTAACATTACTCATTGTTTTATCATCTCTATTGTCAAGGAAGTTAGTGTGCTAAAGAATCAAGGTATCGACTTTCTATCTTTTTGTAAACAAAAGGTTGGTAATGGCAGGAATACAAGGTTTTGGAAGGACTTATGGATTGGTGAATAATGCCTTTGCCGCATGTTTCCTCGCTTATTCGCATTGGAAGTTGATAAGGATTGTAAAGTAATTGACAAGGTTCATGGTTCTGTTGTTTCATCCTTTCGTCGTGTCCCTAGAGGAGGGGCTGAGTCCTCTCAGCTTTCTGATGTTTTCAACATGTTGGAGCATGTTTTACTTTCTAATTCGGAGGATAGATGGCGTTGTGATCTGAATGAGGAGGGTAATTTCCGAGTTAAAGACTTTCGTAATCTTACTTATGAGTCTTATTTGCCCAAATCCGAGTCGCCAACAAGGTGGATTAAGTCGATTCTGTTAAAGGTTAATATTTTCGCATGGAGGGTATCTCTAAATCGTTTACCGACGAGGAGTAATTTGGTGTGTAGGGGTGTTCCTGTTCTTTCTGTTGATTGCCCGATGGGATGTGAAGAGCAAGAAGACCTTGATCATATTTGGTTTAAATGTGGCTTAGCTACAGGGATAGTTCGTCTTGTGTGCAGATGGTGGAATCAAGATTGGATTCCAGTTGTTTCTTATCGGGCTTGGTTGACTTGGTCTTAGAAGGGGTCTTCTACATCACCTGGTGGACTATTTGGAACTATAGAAATAATCTTTTATTCTCGGATAAAAAGCCTCGTAAAGACTTGCTATTTGATGATATTGTCTTGCGCTCGTTTAATTGGTGTAGTGCTAGGAGTAAAAAATCTTTTCGTTGGGATAGTTGGATGCAACATCCTTATTTAATTTCTATGTAATTTTCTAGCTCCTTGCTAGTTTTTTAATAAAGTTGCTGTTCAAAAAAAAAATATGTAATCGTTTTCTTTAAAATCTTTGTATTTATTGATCCTAATAATTAAATGAGCCAATGGGTGGTTAATTGGGTTCACTATAATCAGTTGTTTTGTGATTGATATAGAGTTGTTTGATACATTTTACATGGTATGAGAGACAGGTTGCTTTATCATTGGTTAAATCGGTTTTACAAATTAGGGGTTGGTTTATTTTAGGGGTTTTAATCTATTAGCTTAGATCGTTGGTATTCATGTTTATTATGTATTATTTAGGGGTTAATTGATCAGATCTTGATTAAATTGGTTTTTTTAATAATATTAGGGTTTCATAATTTTTGGGATTTTTGGTTGTTGATTGTTTTTCTTGCAATTGAGTGTGATTAATTGATGTTTTATTCATCAATTGCTTCTCAATTGTTATATTTTTTTGAAAAACCCTAAATCAGAAGTTAGAATTTTCAAGAACTGATAGTTTTGGTTTCTTTATTGGTTATTGTGGTTTGTTCTTAATGTGAAGGTGTTTTTGATTGGTTGTTTCCGTTGTACAAGTTTGTTGAAATCTTGTTGATCTTATTGGAAGTTGCGCGTTTTGTAACACCTCTCTTCCTTCTCGTAGGGTTTTTCTAGGTTTTCTTTTGGGTGTTTAGGTGTCGAAAGGATTAGATAGCTTGTTGGTTGATTGTGATTCGAGGGTAATCATCTATTATTTGGTAGTTGTTTGTAGAGGATTTACAAGGTGGTTTATTTTTCTGTCATTTTTGTTGGTGTTTTGTCTTGTTCTTGTGATGAAATATTTGTCTTGTTTTCATCATGGTTGATCCTAGTAAGAAATAAGAGGATGTTGGTAGTAGTAGTGATTTGAAACTGTATGTTTATGATCCTTTGTATCTACACTCACATGATATAGGATCTCAGTTAGTCACCTTCAAACTTGAAGGTATTGAAAACTATAAAGTATGGGTTGCTGCTGTTGAATTAACATTACAAACTAGAAACAAACTTGTTAGCCTTAAAATGTGTGCGACTAACGGAATTACATTAGTTTCATAGCCGGGACTTGCAGGGACTAATATTAGATAATTGTTAACTTGAATTCACTATGAACACGGGTTCGATCCAAGGTCGGGGAGGATGATAGAGATGTTTAGCCAATGTTAGTGAGAGAAAGAGATGCTCTAATAAAAGTGTGTTTATTCTAGTGAGAGAAAGACAAGAAGGAAATGATAAGCCTCACCCCTCCGTACTTCCATGGAGGGGTGAGGCTTATTATTTCCTTCTTGTCTTTCTCCCACTAGAATAAACACACTTTTCTATTACTTGTTTCTCTCTCTAAAATGGCTAAACACCACTTCTATCCTCCCCGACCTCCAGATCTTTTACCCGTGTTAATAGTGAATCCAAGTTAACAATTAGCATCAGAGCTAACCGAGGGTGTTTCGTGTTTTTGATTCGTGGTTTTGTTTGTGTTTGATACGTTCACGGTTTGATTTTTTTTCATTCTCTAAATCTGTCCAAATCATTTGTGTCATTTGTTTTATCTGAGTTTTAAATTATCTGTCATCACTTGTATCTCGTTTTCTGGTCCATCTTTATCATTTTTTTTATGTTTTCTTTGTTACTTTTCCATCTCGATCATTTTTTTATTATCCCAATTTATTGGGAAAAGGACAAAAAGATAAAAGATAACAGATCCACCATTTTCGGTTTTAAAACCCTTTTCCGACAGCTTGTTCCGATGGGTTTTCCGATTGTTATTCCGATGGGTTGTACATTCCGATAGATTCTGTATTGATATTCCGATGGACTCTATTTTGGTTTTCTGATGGTTATTCCGATGGCTTTTCACTGGATTATCCCGATGGATTTTTCCGTTGATTATTCCGATGGGATTCTGATGGTCATTGCAATGGGATGAATCTGAACATTCCGATGGTTGACTCTAAACATTGCAATTGCACTGTATTTTTTTTAGAAAACACAACCATGACTCAACTTAAGCCAAAAAACTCTCCTATCCAACACCAACACTCACGCCAACACTCAATCCACCGAGTCAACTCGGTAATTACCGAGCTGACCGGGTCAACTCAGTGAGTCAAGAATACCTCCAAACAACAACCAACCTTATCACTCCAAATCAACACCTCATAACTAATCCTAACCCATCGTCACTTAAACCCATCTAGACTCGACTGTAAAAAAAACATCTTTCAAACACCAAGATCTCAGATTAGTTAAACCTGTATCAATCTTTGAAAGATTGTTCCTGTTTAACTCAAACCCATCACAGATCTTTATGAAAGGGTTTACCTTCATTTAATTTTCGAAATTAAAGAGGAATTTATAACAATCATGTTATAATCCATCTTTGTTTCGTTAAAGGTCAAATCGGACGACATGCAACCATCAATTAAACCTACCTTAGACCAATTTAATGATCTTGAAGACGTTTCTTGATCAAGACGGGGTTGTAGGCTCGAATTAAAAGTTTTGATAGTTGTGATTCGTTTGGTTTAATGGGTCATGAGATTTATTAGAAGAAACTTTTGGGTTGCTGCGTTTATGTGAATTGATGATCCACTGTTGGTTTTGTATGATGGTTTTTATATGAGATTCAGATGGTTTTGTAAGAGATGGCTTCTCCAACTTTGGGATTATCGAAAGATAAAAATGAAAAGATGGGGGCGGAGTTATCTAAGAAAGTGTTGGCTGATGAATGTGTGATTAGGTTAGGTTAAAATGGAAGATTTTAGGGATGAGTACTAATATCTATCCAAGTTTGGTTCGATGCTTGTTACAAAGCTTGGGCCAGTCATTTGCTTAAGGACAAACTGACTTTGATTATCTGATGATAAGTGGGCCGAGTATATTTTATGACGGATAATGGACTTGATTGGCCGACTGGGCCTAGCATTTTTGTAATGGATTGTGCTAAATGAGCTTTATTATGATGTGCGGATAATAGGTATATGGTGATTACGGGTTTTTTCGATTAAAGAAAACCTTCGTTTTGAACCTATATTTTTCGGAATTTTTTTCGACGACCTCACCGCGGAGGTCGATCCGCGCATCAGTTGGCCATATGACTGATTTGGGCTTCAAAGTAAAGTTTGCTAGAAAACGTTGACAAACTTCTCATTCTTTAGTCATCGTTGGATCTATAGTAAACGACACTCGAACAAACACAACAAACACGAAGACAAAAACAAATAAACACCAAAACGATCCTTTAAGATTCACTAAAATTGTCAAAACGGCTAGTATTCGGGCAAAGTAATGTCAAGTGATTACGAAGTGGATTTGGTATTTATTATTTGAAGGTGAAGTGGAATATCACAAAGGCGTCTACTCAATTCATCATCGAGCCTTTTTCACCCCCTCTATCGATTGATGATTCGCTTCAACATTTATGATTGAGACTTGATTTATCTAGTTTCCAATGTCAAGGGGTGGATGGTCGAAGACATGGACAACTATCACTTAAGGAGTTAGGTTGTAGTGTTCAGTGTCACATTCACCTGTAGTTGTGGGTATTTCAAGAGGTGTTTTACATCTTATACTTCTCTCTTCTTTTATGTATAAGGTACTAAGAGACGTTTCTCTGCACCGTTCGTCAATCAACACAAGTGCTAAGCGTAAGTAACAAATTTGGGAGATTGTACTTCAGTTTAAAGTTTGGAATATCAGGTTTACTTCACCAGTGGTCACTACAGGTAGCCGAAAGAATACGAGGTCGGTAAGTTTAGCCAGAGAGTACAAGAGTAGAGATGTGATCAGCAAACAATTCTCACGAGCAACTTGAGCTACAAAATGTCAACAAAGATTTCTACTTCAGACACGAACATCTCGCGATTCTGATTGTACTTGTCAAATGATGCTCCCGAGTGTTCTAACCACCATACTTTTGACAAGAACATCTCACGATTCTGTGCGTACACGACAGATGATGCTTTCGAGTGTTCTTAACCTTCTTACTCCTAATAAGAACATCTCGCGATTCTGAGCGTACACGTCAGATGATGCTTCTGAGTGTTCGTCACCATCATACTTTCGACAAGAACATCTCGCGATTTTGACCGTACACATCAGATGATGCTTCCGAGAGTTCGTAACCATCATGGGGGAAGAACATGTACTTTTGGGTACTTAGTTCAACTTCCAGGGGGAAGTATTCTACAAGCGTGAGAAGATTTGTTGCTGATTTCTTACATGTTACCCTAAACACATTATCATGAAGACCAAAAATGTCAAGGTAGCAGTTACTTGGTGGGGTTTACTTCTTCGTCTACAAAATTCCACTGTGCATTTTAAATGTCAAAGATAGAAGATTGCTCAAGCTACAGGTTCTGCTCAAGACAGGGATATTGGTTTGGGGGGAAGCTGATTCAGAAGCTTCGTAAAAAAGAAGTCTATGAAGAAAGCTTTTCAAGACATGTGGTATGAGTTGGGGGGAAGTTAATCCAGTTCATACATGATACAATGGTTCCTCAACAAGCAAAGACAAAGAGGATTAAAACTGGGGTATAAGTTTTTCTAGAAGACTTGAAGACAACGGTGTCACCCTCAGCATTGGAAGCAAACTTAATACTGTCATATTTTTGTTGTATCTGCACTTGTTAGGAACATTGTAAGTAATTCCGTATGTCACCACATTGGGGGAAGATTGTTAGCCTTAAAATGTGTGCGACTAACGGAATTACATTAGTTTCATAGCCGGGACTTGCATGGACTAATATTGTCATATGTAAAGTCCAAGTCCCGGGCTATATAAACCCCTCCATACTTCCATGGAGGGGTGAGGCTTATCATTTCCTTCTTGTCTTTCTCTCACTAGAATAAACACACTTTTCTAGTTACTTGTTTCTCTCTCTAAAATGGCTAAACACCACTTCTATCCTCCCCGACCTCCGGATCTTTTACCCGTGTTAATAGTGAATCCGAGTTAACAAAACTTGGTTTTATTAATGGTAAATATGTTAAAGAAGATGCCACTGGTCCTCTTCAAGATTAGTGGAATAGATGTAACGATCTTGTGTTATCTTGGTTATTAGGGTGTGTCTCACCTAGTCTTTATATAGGGAACTTTTTTTTTCAAAAATTGCTAAGGATGTGTGAGATGAGTTAAATGAAATTTTGATAAAAACGATGGGTATATATAATATGAATTATAAGATTTACAATTTAACTCAATCTGGTATGGCTTTGTCTGAGCACTATTTGAATGTAATGCTTTGTAGAGGCAATTTGACTCCCTTGTTGATTTACCTTAGTGTGATTGTGAAGGTTCTGATAAACTAAATGAGCATGATAATCTCCCTAGGTTGATGCAGATTCTTATGGGTCTTGATGATACATATAGTGTTGTTAGAAGTCAGATCCTCACATCTAATTCTATCCCAGATGTGAAGACTGCTTTTGCTACTTTGTCTAGAGATTAGTCCCATAAAAATAGTCTTGGTACTTCAAAGAGTTCTAAATCTGGACCTATTGCTTTTTCTGTTAAGTCTAGTAATGCTAATAATAACTGGAATAAAAATACTAATGGCAATTCTAATAGATCCAATAATAATTGGAATTCTAATAGAAATGGTAACGGAAGTTACAAAAAAAATAATCTTGTTTGTAAGCATTATAATATGACATGTCATACTAATGATATATGTTTTTAGTTAGTATGGTATCCTGTCGATTTTAAAAGAAATGATAGTAATACTCCAAGTAATGCTAATAATGTGAATATTAGTGATAATAAAAATGATCAAAATAATAGTACTTCTCATACTCTTACTTATGACCATTATAAAAGTTTGATGAGTTTAATTAGTGTATTAGGTCATAATGGGAAAGCTTCTGCATGAGTTTACTTTTAAAACGGCTAACTGTGTTATTAGTTTTTTCTCATGTAGATTGTTTAATTACAACTCTAATATAAGTACTTATAGTACTTACATTGGTTGGATTGTTGATTCAGGGGCTAGCCAACATATAAACGTTTTCTAGAAAATTGGGTTTTGATGTCATTGATGTGTCATGCTTAAATCTTAGTGTGACACATCCTAATGGTACCGTTGAATTTGTTAAAATGATTGGTACTTTTAAAATCAATAATTTGCTGATTAAAGACGTGCTAGTTGTTCTTGGCTATCATGTTAGTCTGTCATATGTGCATAAACTTTACTGTGAGTTTTAATGAATCTAAATGTGTTAATCAATATTTAACTCAAAAATCCCTGATGGGGACTGGTAGTGAGAGGGGTGGTATTTACTTTCTTGATGAAGGTAGGACTATTCATAATAGTAACATTAAAGTATGTAATATCTCTATTTCTATTTGGCATAATAGGCTTGGTCATCCTGCATATTAAGTTTTAGGTGTACTTAAAAATATTGTTAACGATATTAAACTTACTAATTCACAACCTTGTGAAGTTTGTCATAAAGTTAAACAGACTAGGGAGTCATTTAACCTTAGTGATCATAAAACCACTAGTCTTGGTGGCATTGTTCATCTTGATGTATATGGACCTTATAGAGTTACTAGTAGAGATGGTTATAGGTTTTTCCTGATTGTTGTAGATGACTACACTAGATCTATTTGGGTGTTTTTGTTACAAAGTGAAACTGAAGTTTATGATTGTGTTATTGATTTCTTTAATCTTGTTAAGAATCAATTTAGGGAGCATGTTAAAGTTTTTAGAATAGATAATGGGACAGAGTTTGTTAATGATAAATCTAAAATGTTTGTTAAAGATAATGGTATTTGACATCAAACTACTTGTTCTTGCACACCCCAACAAAATGGTTAGTTGAGAGAAAAAATATCCATTTATTGAATACTGCTAGAGCACTCATGTTTTTGTGGTCTGAATCTATTTTAACTACTACAAATTTGATTAACAGGTTGCCTACTGTTGTGTTGTCGGGAAAAAGTCCTTATGAGTTGGTGTATAAGTCTAAACCCAGTCTTCTCCATTTAAAATTTCTTGGCTACTGACTTAAATGAGTCTTATAAGTTTGGTTCAAGGTCTAAGAAATGTGTCTTTGTTGGTTATGCTTTTAATAAGAAAGGATATAAACTGCTTAGTTTAGATAAAAAAATCTTTTTTAAGAGATGTTAAATTTTATGAAACAGTTTTCCTTTAAAGAATGGCTTATTTACTAAAGAATATGTTCTTAATGAAAATGGCGTTAATGATTTAAATAGTTTTGATAATGTAAGTAGTCATGAACCTATTGAACCTTATGATGATGTGGGAGTTAGTGCAGATAGTAGTATCAAATTTGTACCTATTGTTAGTATTTAGAATCCTAGTGACAACAGTGTAAGTGTGAGTGTTAGTAAAGATAGTGTTCATACTAATGATACAGATGTTAGTTCTGAGGTAGATAATACACTTAATACTGATACTACACCTAGAAGGAAGGACACTAGTGATAATAGGTATGCAACAGAAACCTGGTGTTTCTGAAGGTATATACAAGATACTATAGATGATGATAATTATGATTCTGAGGGTAAAGGTTTAGAGTCATTTGGTAAGATATTTGATTGGTCTTCAGATGCAGCAACAGGAAAAACTCTTCGGAGAACCAGTAGAAAACTAATCTACCTTCAAAATATAAAGATTTTGTGCTTAATGAAGATTGAGTATAGTATTAATAAGGTTGTTGGTTATACTATCTTCATATTGATAATTTTGTGTTTGATACTAATCTGAATAAGATTCACGAACCTACCACCTATCCTAAAGCTATCAAGGATAGTAGATATGTGGATGTCATGAATCAGGAATTGGAAGCTTTAAATAGAAATAATACTTGGATAATAACAAATCTACCAAATAGTAGAAAAACTATTCCATGTAAGTGGGTTTGGAAAGTTAAATATAAATTTAGTGGTGATGTTGAGATGTTTATGGCTAGACTTGTAGCTAAGGGGTTTTATCAGAGAGAGGGTATAGACTATGAGGAAATATTTTCTCCTGTGGTGAAAATTGTTACTGTTAGGTGTGTATTGAGTCTAGATGTGAATAATAATTGGCCATTATTTCAGTTAGATGTCAATAATGCATTTTTTATATGGTAAACTTGATAATGTAGTATATATGAAATTACTTGAAGGCTATGGTGATAGTAATGATAAAAGAGTTTGCAAGTTAGTTAAGTCTTTGTATGGACTTAAGCAGGCTCCTAGAAAGTAGAATGAGAAACTATTATTTGTTTTACTTAAACATCGATTTGTGTAGAGTTTAAATGATTTTTCATTGTTCATAAAACATAAAGATAATGTGTTCCTTCTTTTATTAGTATATGTTGATGATATAGTGATTACTAGAAATAATCTAGATGAGATTAATAAGTTTAAAGAATTTTTATATTTTAAGTTTCTTATTAAAGATCTTGGAAAACCTAAATATTTTCTGGTTATTGAAGTATTAGATATTTATGGTGGTATTTGTTTAACTCAAAGGACGTATTGTACTGAGTTATTCTCTGAGTTGAGTTTGGTATATTAGCTTGTAAACCTTGTAGTACTCCTATTGAAGTTAATCCAAATAGTAAAAAGCTTAATGAAAAATTTGGTAATGATGAAAATTAACTAGGATAACTCAATACCAAAAACTGATTGGTTAATTGATATATTTGAGTATAACTAGACCCAATTTAGCCCATGTTGTCCATTGTTTAAGTCAAGTCATGCATAGTCCTATGAAATGTCATATGAGATTGGCTTTTAGAGTTCTGAGGTATCTGAAAAATGAATCTGGTTTAGGTATTACCTTTTGTTGGTCCCTTGTAATTAGTGTTATACTTAATAATACTAAGTAAAAACCTAACTTATGGTAAAGTAATGTAATAAAAACACAATAATATAATAGACAAGGCACAAAAGGTTTTTTAACGTTTAACTCTTACTAATCAAAGAACTATATCCTATTGTATGCGAAACTACAATAGGGATTGAATAGACAATGTGTGTGTGGTGATCTCCTCACTAACAAACAATATCAATCATAACGATTTAAAATGTCCGACGATTAAGTCAACATGAGTTTATAACTCAAGTGCTTTCTATCGTATTTAGAAGAGATAATCTGTTTTTGAATGTCTAAGCATTGAGTGCACAAACTTGATTCTCTCTTTTACAACGAATCCTATTTATAGACTAAAGGCTAGGTACGAGACAAAGAATTGCCATGTGAAATTCTTGTCTTTAACTGAGGTACAAGGTACATACTTGTCATTAACCTATTCTAGGTATCAGAATAAAGTCCTTTACAAGCTCAGTACCAACGTCTAACCTAAAAGGGTAAGTCACGATAAGCGTGTTTATACTACATCTTATCTACTTTAAACTTATACCGCCTTTACTTCAGTCTTCAGGAAACCAACTACCTTAGAGCAGTTGGCCACCAACTACCGGAAGAGCACGCAGTTGACCAAGTCAAGCGAAAGGGAGGGGGTTCGAATCCGGACCCCGGCTTGGTCAGCCATTGTTTCCTAGGTAATTTATCGGGATATGCCTTCCTTGTAGGGTGGGGGTCTCGGTACCAAAAAGGTACACAGACTTAAGATGGTTCCGCCAAATATCATTTTTTTTACTTCAGTCTTCAGGAGGTCATTGTTCCTTCAGGAAGATCGTATGGGGTTCAGTGAGTCTATTGCCACAACTCACTGAACCCATCACCTTATTCTTCGTCTTAGGTATATCATTCATTGAGTTTGCCTCTCTGAATACTCGAGTATTTCTCTTAGACTCAGGCTAAGCTCTTGAAGGCAACTCACTGAGTGACTGTTCACTCAGTGAGTCCAAGGTTATTGAATGTACTTAGGCGTATTGTTATTCAAATCCATCAGTGAGATCATCTTGTACATAATTGGCCATCAGTAAGATTACCTTGTATAGATCTGGCCATCAGAAAGATCATTCTGTACAAAGTTGGCCTATCGGTCTCCCCCTATTTGGATATAAAATATGCCTAAGTCTATTCTTTATAAGTGAGCAACGGGCTTCTACTCATACTGACTATGCTAGAGATAAAGATTCTTTTTAAACAAAGTACATCTTTTATTCAGCATTACATGATCCTATCAGTCTATTACAAAGAGAGAAAAAAACATTGAAAACAAAAGATAAGGTCTCAAGATTCCATTGCTTCTCTCTTTACTCTTGAAGAACGTAACACTTTTTCTTTATCAGGACTTTGTGCAATCAACTCCCTGAGATTAACTGAAAACCTTTTGTTCTTCTCAGATTGAATATGTCCTACCATAACCAGATAAATAAAAATTCCATCAGTGGTGCACTTGTCAATCTCACTCATCCTTTGGAATGCATAATCACTGAATTCATCGATGAAGAAGATACCTCACTCAGGTTGTTCTATTACCATATTGTTCACAAAGGGGACATTCTCACGAAGTGAACTATTGCATTCCAACCCAACGATTCTTGTTTCAAGTTCATACTCAATACTTTTTATGTTTCTTCCCTGGGTCCTTGTGGGATCTTGTTCAACCAATGGTAGTTCTTCATGATGTTCAGTTGTGCCTTAACTTGCTTCAGTCTCTCATATCGTTTGCTTAGAGAGTTTAATCGATCATGCATGCAATTGTTCATTTTGATTCTGAGGAACCTACCCGTTTCATCCCATTCAGTTAGGCCAAAATCTCCAAATAAGAATTCCTTCATCTTTTCAAAGTTCCTTTCATCATTGTTCCTGGTCACAGAGACTGAGATTGGCTTGGTGTAAGGGATGATCTGAAGATTTGTGATTGGCTTAGGCTTCCACCTTTTTGTAGTTATCCATGTGTACTAATCAAACAACTTCTTCAACTATAAGTTTCCCTCGTGTTGTTTCTTCATCAAAGAATCATGAATGGCCTTCAGTTCTTCTTCTTGATTTCTAATGAACTCCTAACCACCAACCAAACTAAGAAGCTCCTTTGGATCTCCACCAACTTCTTTTATAAACTCAGTGGATACCTTGAGGATTTTAGCCCTTGTTGCCTCACTTGGCATTGGTTTCTCAGCCTTCTCAATTCTGTCCATGTACTCTTGAATTTGTTCAACAGTCAGCTATACATCTTTCCATTGATCTCATAAGGGATCAGGATTGGATCATAAGGATCAGGCCTTCCTTTCCTTGAAGCCTTAAAAACTTCTTGGGTGGCTCCTCATTTTTATCAGCAATCTTTTTGCCTTTATCAATCTTTGAGACTTGATGATTCTGGGATTGTCTCTTCAGTGATTGGTTTGATGAAGTTTACTAGTGTAGGATTTTGTATTTCAGGTGCCTGCTGTTGTTACTCAAACACCACTATCTCCAAGTTTGCCTTTGTTGGCTCATCAGTCTCCATTTGATCATGCTCCCCCTTAGTTTGAGAGGAAGTTCCTTCCCATGTTAGGAGCTTTAAAGCAACATTCTCCCCCTCAAAATTTGAAGGATTAGGTCCACTAATCCCAACTTTTCGCACAGTAGATGGGTCTGAGGGGGAAGGTGTTGTTATACCCTTGAATGCCTGAAACATTTCAATAACCATTGCTTTCATGGATTGAGTGTCAACCTTGATGGACTTGAAATCTTCTTGAATGACCGCCTGAGAAGACTCCATGACAGCAATACGTGTCTTGAGGCTAGGAATATCTGACTCCTTGAGACTTTGAGCGATTGAAGAAAGATTCACTATATTCGCAATATATCCTTTGACAGCCTTGTTCAACTGAAATTCAGCCTCAGTTCCTTATATGAACATGATGAGAACGCAATTATACATAGTCTCATCATCAAAATTAGGCTTAAAACGGTTAAAATATCATTAAAAGAGCCAAGTATATGTTTGTGTTTGTTCAATGTGTATTTTAGGTACGAATATCGAGAAAAAGATAAAAGATCACAAGAATTAAGCCAAAACAAACACGGGAAACGAAGCCACACAATGAACCGGACCTGATTGTGGATTTTCCAAAATAAACCTTGAAGAATTGAAGATTGTCAAGATTGGTCCTTCAACTATTGAAGAACTGTCACTTTTAACCCTTGTAAAAATCTCAAATTGCATTAGGGTCCTCAAAGTTTCAAGATAATACAAGAAAATCCCTTGGAGATTGATAATTATGCAAGTTTAGTCCTTGTTTTCATCATTATAAATTGGAGGGACCAAACTGTAATTAGCCCAAAGTTGGAAACAAGGGAAATGAACTATTAAGCTGTTGAAAACTTCAAAAGACAAATATTACAAAGCTTAGGTGTGAGACCCCCAAAATCTGGCATGGAACAACTAGGCAACGAGGGGGTAACACGTCATAGTACAAGAAACAATGAATTACAGTTCATATAAAGATGACGAAATAAAAACATGTACATTACATCATAAAAGGTCTGAGTTTTTAAACATAGGTCCCAGATTTTATAAGCGGAAAATTATATTATTTCGTCTCGATTTATAACATAAAGTTGCCCAAAAGATTAAATAAACTTCTGATAGTTTATATAAAACAAATCTTTCAAAAGCATCACAGAAATCTCCAAGCTGCGATAATATCATGCGGGCTCCCATCCAAGCAAAGCTGAGTAATAATACCTGAGATTAAACATGTAAAATCGTCAACATAAAGTTGAGTGATATTCATAGGTTTAGAAATAAGGATGTGGAACACAAGCATTCATTTGTAAAACAAGTAGTATGGAGCATGGTTATATACGTCAACCATAGTCCGAAATCATTATTATTGTTGTTCAGTTCATGAACCGAAGCTTAACTCAATCTAAGTTCCTCTAGGGAGTATTCAGCCTAAATACTCAAGTAGTAAACAAATATCAGTGCGTCAAGGTACTTGAGACGGGGATAGTCAATCCCAATGGATCCACCCACAACATTCGCGCTTAGTACTCGAAATTAACGGTTCATGATCAGGAGAGGAAACTTAAGGCTAGACTAAAAAGCAATAATAATATTGAAAACCTGAAAATCATACATGTTCTGGATAGCATACAAGTTCTGGATAGCATACAGTTTTTAAATGGTTGTGTTCCACCATGTAAAATCTCACCCCGTGTTTAGAAATCATGTACAAGTAAAAAGGGGCTATGAACTCACCTTAGCCACGAGGTAAGTCAATCACGGTACTCAGCAACCGAGTAGAAACGGTAGTGGTAAGACGATCACCGACGATATGGATGCCCGGGGAAACACGAAAATAGCAACCTATCACAATAAGGCGCGCGTTAAGACTCGAACTCAAGTATCGATATGTACCAAATATAATATGACTCAAATGTTTTCAAAGTATTCACGTTTCAAAACCATTGACACAAACCAAATGAATCCTTTTATCCAACGTTACTCGTTAAAACACTTGTACACTTGAAAATGACCCGTCATAAGACGCCAAGTCAACGCAAGTCAAACTATCCTCATACATCGCCCGAACCAGTAGCTAAGTCATTTATATAATGAATAAGCACTTGAGTAAGTCACCATATCCGATGGTGAATAATCAAACTCACGCAACACAAGCATTGAACTACGTGTCCAAAATTAAAATCAGCAAGTACACCCCGAATGTACACACCGATCTACCCTATCTAGACTTGTCCGTTTTACATGAAAATTGGTGTCAAGGTCACTTATAACCTGTATAAGACCTCACCAAAATTTGAGCCAAAGTTCACACTTTAAAGTCCATCAGCTCGACACTTTACTCGACTCTAAATTTTGGGACAGATTTATACACTTGTTTTGTAAAACCGTTTGGACCACTTAAAAGTACTAACCCGACAATCCGTCTTTTGAAACCACTACTAGACTCATCAAACTCAGTTTGTAAACTTTGAAAATCAGTAGTATCAATATCTAACCAAGCCTAAAGTCCCCGAGAGTCGACCCAAAATCAGCCACAATTTCGGATTGTGCCGACTTGCGTCTCCCGGTACACGAAAACTAAAACTAGCATAACTTTTGACTCGTAATGACTTAGAAGCTCTATCTTATACCAAAACGACCGTATCGGAAAACTCTACAACAATTTCACATAATCTCAGTCCTTCACAGACCTTAAACCCACGAAAAATCTGTTTAATACCTGCTGTCCCAAAATAGCCTTTTAGAAAACAAGTCAAATCCATTTTTCACTCAAAACCAATCATTCCGATACCCCTAGGATCACTATACTATCATTCCTAACAACCAAACACGCTCCTAAACACATGCATGCAAAATCTAACAAAAACCAAAGATCAAAATATAACTTTTAAGGATCAAAAAGTGACGATCTTACCAAGATCATCACATGCATGGTGATTTAAACATAATCCAACCATGGAATCATAAAAATCATCAAAAGTTGATGCATGTGTGAAAATTTAGTATAGATAGAATCATAAGATGATTTTAGAGATGGGATATTGTTTAGATTTTGTTAAAACTTGGTAAAATTTGAAGATTTATGGTGGTTTAGGTGTTTGGGGTCACAGTTTTAAGAAAGAAAGAAAGGAGAGGGAGTAAAATTTTTAGTGTGTGTGTTTTGAGTGTAAGAAATGAGAAAAAGTGATAAAAATAAGGTTTATATAGTATGGTTGGGGTTGATATTGCAATTGTTGAATAGTTTTGGACCTAAAAGCAATTTAATAGTTTAAAGGGTATAAAATGATTATTGGTAAATATTGAAAATATTTACGGGGCTCGGGTTTCGTAAAAATACTTTTCAAAAGTTAAGATGCATCGTAATTATGATTATATGATTTCCCGACACGACTTAATATGTAATTAAAACTAAATCGTCGAAAATATTAATTATCGAAATAATCGATAAATAAACGTAAACTTTTGGGCATCCGTCGGTATCGCATTGTATATTGATTTTGAATAAACTCGTTGTAAAACGCACACGGGTGATTTTAAATCAAAAACTTTGATTTAAATTAAATATGAAAAAATAAAATAAAAATTTTATAATTCCATACAAAGTATTTATCGATGATCAGAAAAATACTTAAAAAGTATAATTTAAAAATCTCAGGATTTACGTATAGCAATACAAGAAAACGTAATACGTTGAAAAATGCAAGAAGCACGAATAAAAAGAATAAAATAATGCTGGGAAAGTACGGGTTCTCACAGTCTTCCCCCCTAAAGGAACTCTGGTCCCCAGAGTTCTTCTGAAAATAGTAGAAGATGCAACAAGAGGAGGTACAAAGTGTAGAACAAAATTCATTGCTTCCCAGGTAATTTCCCTACCACGACGAATCTTAACGGTTAGAATTCACTATGCTTCAGTTTCTTAGCTCCTTTTCGTATAACTTTTCAGTCTTGGATTAGAATAACAATCTTTCAATACGGAGAAACATCAAGAGATAGAGTTGTTGGAAATACGTGCGATAAACAATCGAGAATGAACACAAGAATCGCTTAAACAGGCAGAGTGCGATAAAATGAACCAAGAGTGTAAATCAACAAGGGGTCGCAAATCGTGCAACTATAAAACGTGAAAATCTTAAAATGTAAGAATCTAGTCACAAGTGAAATAGAAGGGAAAAATGAATAATATATGATCATTTAAAATACAAGCTGTCAAAATCAGTTGTCTAGTATTTTGGTATTACTTTAAAACTCAGTTTATATATATTTTCTTGATTAAAAGAAAATCTACAAGGTGTAGTGATTTAAAATAAAACTATCTATATTTAGGGAGTAAGTTGTTGCTATATCTTTTTCTTGATCAGGATTTTCAAAGCAAAAGTAGAACAGTTCAAACTAGTTATTTTGATCAGCTTAAGATCTTTTCGGGTGACTACATGAAATTATCGTTAAAAACTCAGGTTTATCTTTATCATTAGGAAAAATCAGATTTTCCAAGTTATTTAGAATCATTGTTGGAAATTATAAATTAATTTAATAATTTCATTAGGTTGACAGTAAAGTGTGATAAAATAAATTACTTTAAAAGATACAACTTGACACTGTTTAAACATAAGTTATAAATTTACCCAAGAGGATGTACAAATTCGATATTAAACTTGAAATGGGTATTTTGACAATTTAAACATTTGGTAAAATGCATAAAATGTTCTTAAAAAATAATAATAATTTTTAGAAATTCAAGAAAGTGTTTAAGATATCAAACGATAAACACGTAACATTTCCTGATTTTCAAAAGGCGACAAGAAAACAACGAATATGAATCATAAAAAGGTCAATAATTTGTATACGAGCAATAACACAAGGGAATAAAACAAAAATCATATCAATTCTTAACAAACATGATAGAATAGACGCGTCGATGATGAAAGTAATAATAAACAAAGGATTATAGTAAGTCATCACTTCTTGAATGCAATTGGTGACACCAATAACAACTTATTAAGTTCTCACTGGTCGATACACGATCGAAAGAGAAAAGCCACACAATAAATTTTCAAATCAAATAAAATTCTTAAGAAGTTACTCGAGAGGAATTCCAGTAAATGAACAACATTCACAATGAGAGGCGAAATTAACACATGATTCACACGAATGAATTCCAAGACGACAAAGTCTAACACACATCATGATAATTACACGAAATCATCGTTCACGTCCAGTCATACTTAATCGCGTCCGAAGACGTTTCGTAGTTCTACCAAGATAGATAGAGATGGTCAATCCATGTAGGAGCATAGCAACGTTGAAACTTTCAAGTCGGGTATCAATGGTAAGAATTTAGGCAAATGGTAACGAAAATCGTATCATGAGGATGATGAGGTAACAAGTAAGGCAATGATCGTTGAGTATGGAAATATGTGCTTGAGGCACGTACTTTGTTCAAGAAAAGATAAGGGTTCTTATGTGTAAGTCACAAATTTTTGTTACTCGCATAAGATGTAAAAGTTTTCAAAACTTTTATTTTATCTAACTTTTTAAGGAACATGATTAAAAAGTTGATTGTTGGTCAAATATTTAGAGTGACTACTATATGGCCTTGCATGGCTCCTTCTAAATTAGGCATAGGTGATCAGGCCATGCATAATTTAGGACTAGCAATGCGATGCTCATCTTCGTCAAACCAGTATTACAGGTCATATTATTTAAAATATGTATATAATGCCATTTGTAAAAACAGGAATCAAATAACATCTGAAACTTTTCGCCACTAAGTTATTGGCTACATATTTAAATCAACAATTTTATTGTTACAAGAATTCTTGACAAGACCAATTGTAGAAAAATTGGTGAGAATACATTGTAAAATTAATATAAATTAATTTTATAAGATAGCATTCAATTATTTAAGAAAGCCTCAGTGAAACCTTTTGTAAAATAATTTGCAAACAAGACTAGTTTGATTTTATATGGCAACCTGATAATAGTTTACAAAGTAGCGAGTGAGTTACAAGAGGGTAATGAATAGTAGTTCAAGACAATCAATGAAATAGTTATAAGGTGATAAGGTTTCAAGAGGTTTAATCAAAATCGTCAAGAGACACGTGCCAAGATGGTAACGAACGATACGAAAGCAAGAACTTCAACCTCGGTCCAATTCAGTAGTACGATAGAAGCAAAGAAAGACAATATAGAATGACAAATAAGTCATATGTAAAAGAAAGGATAAAGGAATCCGTATGGGCACATCGTGATTTATTAGACAAAAATACACTTTTAAGAAAGTAGAACATCAGTTTGTCAAATCACTTGGTTCCTAAAAGTTCAAGATTTATGTATGACCGAGCTCAAGTTACTATTTTATACTTGTTCAAACGCAATCATTGTTTTTAATTTGCAAAATATCATTAGTTAAAGTTTTACGAGGTCAAACGAACTAAAAAACGCTTGAAATCATATTTTTAAAGTCTATCAGTTTTGACTTTTGGGTTTGACTAGACCAATTAACTCACTAAACGATATTCTAAGACTCAAAGTCTAATGCAATTCGATGTAAAACGATGTTTTGAACAACTTTCTAGTTTTTCTCGAGACTTGAAACGGATTAAAAATGGACGAAAATGCCCTTGCATTAAATCTGTCAACAAAATGATATTTTAGCATTATTCAGAAAATAACTTCTTAGATTTTTACAATCTCAAATGAGCGTAATTTGCTCGTTTTAGATATTTACTAACCAAATTTTATGTCCTAAACGGACGTCTCAACAAGTAGAAATATATATTTTTATGTCTAAGGTTATAAAAATATTTTCTCGACACTGTTAAATTCCCTGTAAAGTTTCTATACAAAGTATATTTTTCGACACCGCTTGAAATTAGATCCAATTTCATAATAAACCAGAATTAATGTACACACAAAATTAGTGGATTCCATAAAAACGAAAAAGAATAAACTGTATAGTTATTCATGTAAAGAAAACACACTATAGAAATGGTTCAAGAATGCCAACGATAATCTGAGAGATAAAAAATGACGCATATCATCCGTGTCTTCGGTTTCAAGATGCAATGTAGGAAAGTCTCTTGGCGGCGTGATTTCCAAAATCACAAGACATACCGAGAAAGAAACAAAATATTAACAAGTCACACTCCTGAGGCGAGGAGGTTTAATGAAAAAGGGAGGGTACAAGTAGGATCGTATTCCAAACAATTGTCACATAATAAATGACGATCATGTGTTCAAGGTACAAAGGATGTTGTAAGTCGAAGTCGAAACGTAGAATGATCAATGAAATAAGATGTAATCCATGTACAAGTGTCGTGTAAAAAGGCGGCGTAAAGGTCAATCAAGATTACGAAAACTCACGATATTATTCAGGTACTCATTCAACGAATTCTTCGAGATGTGTGACTCACACGATGTCTTTTAGTCTTTTCCGGAGACACATTGAGCTACACAATGGTCTATAGACTAGACATTCATTACGAATAGTCGGAAGGAAAATCTGCGTATCTAAATAGATATTTTAAAAGAAATAAACAATGAAAGCAACACGCACGGTAGTAAAATGAAAATCAAGAGTTTCATCAAAAACAACACTTCTTCAATTACGAACAATGGTATCACGAGAGTACGCACAACATGTAGCAGCGAGTCGAGAAAAACAGACGGTTCAAAACGAACGAGCATATGAAGTCAGTCGTATCACGCATAAATGAAATAGCAATAGTACTCAGAAAAATGAGCATGAAAAGTCGGCAGCATACGCGCTCTGAATACAAGTATGTAACGTCATAACGATATAAAATCATTGCAATAAGATCAAGTCACAAGAACAAGAATTCAAGAAATACAGTATAGGCAGATGTAATAAAAGAAACATTCAATGATAATTCATGAAGCACTAGGCTTTGAAAAGACATAGCAATTATCGTCATCAGGGTAAGGTAATATTTCAACATGTAATCAAGAGATGAAATACTATAACGATAATTAAACGTAAATAATAAGGATTAGAGAGTTACCCGCGCAGATATCGAACAACATTGGCAGATTCTGTGTTTGACACTTAAAACATGAAATATTTGAACTTTCGGTTATAGACTAAGTTTTGAAAATGACTCAGTTCCCTATAACCATCGCTCTGATACCACTCTGTGAGACCCCCAAAATCTGACATGGAACAACTAGGCAACGAGGGGGTAACACGTCATAGTACAAGAAACAATGAATTACAGTTCATATAAAGCTGACGAAATAAAAACATGTACATTACATCATAAAAGGTCAGAGTTTTTAAACATAGGTCCCAGAGTTTTATAAGCGGAAAATTATATTATTTCGTCTCGATTTATAACATAAAGTTGCCCAAAAGATTAAATAAACTTCTGATAGTTTATATAAAACAAATCTTTCAAAAGCATCACAGAAATCTCCAAGCTGTGATAATATCCTGCGGGCCCCCATCCAAGCAAAGCTGAGTAATAATACCTGAGATTAAACATGTAAAATCGTCAACATAAAGTTGAGTGATATTCATATGTTTAGAAATAAGGATGTGGAACACAAGCATTCAGTTGTAAAACAAGTATTATGGAGCATGGTTATATACGTCAACCATAGTTCGAAATCATTATTATTGCTGTTCAGTTCATGAACCGAAGCTTAACTCAATGTAAGTTCCTCTAGGGAGTATTCAGCCTAAATATTCAAGTAGTAAACAAATATCAGTGCGTCAAGGTACTTGAGACGGGGATAGTCAATCCCAATGGATCCACCCACAACATTCGCGCTTAGTACTCAAAATTAACGGTTCATGATCGGGAGAGGAAACTTAAGGCTAGACTAAAAAGCAATAATAATATTGAAAACCTGAAAATCATACATGTTCTGGATAGCATACAAGTTCTCGATAGCATACAGTTTTTAAATGGTTGTGTTCCACCATGTAAAATCTCACCCCGTGTTTAGAAATCATGTACAAGTAAAAAGGGGCTATGAACTCACCTTATCCACGAGGTAAGTCAATCACGGTACTAAGCAACTGAGTAGAAACGGTAGTGGTAAGACGATCACCGACGATATGGATGCCCGGGGAAACACGAAAACCGCAACCTATCACAATAAGGCGCGCGTTAAGACTCGAAATCAAGTATCGATATGTACCAAATATAACATGACTCAAATGTTTTTAAAGTATTCACGTTTCAAAACCATTGACACAAACCAAATGAATCCTTTTATCCAACGTTACTCGTTAAAACACTTGTACACTTGAAAATGACCCGTCATAAGACGCCAAGTCGACGCAAGTCAAACTATCCTCATACATCACCCGTACCAGTAGCTAAGTCATTTATATAATGACTAAGCACTTGAGTAAGTTACCATATCCGATGGTGAATACTCAAACTCACGCAACACAACCATTGAACTACGTGTCCAAAATTAAAATCAGCAAGTAACCCCCGAATGTACACACCGATCTACCCTATCTAGACTTGTCCGTTTTACATGAAAATGGGTGTCAAGGTCACTTATAACCTGTATAAGACCTCACCAAAATTTGAGCCAAAGTTCACACTTTAAAGTCCATCAGCTCGACACTTTACTCGACTCTAAATTTTGGGACAAATTTATACACTTGTTTTGTAAAACCGTTTGGACCACTTAAAAGTACTAACCCGACAATCCGTCTTTTGAAACCACTACTAGACTCATCAGACTCTGTTTGTAAACTTTGAAAATCAGTAGTATCAACTATCTAACCAAGCATAAAGTCCCCGAGAGTCGACCCAAAATCAGCCATAATTTCGGATTGTGCCGAATTGCGTCTCCTGGTACACGAAAACTAAAACTAGCATAACTTTTGACTCGTAATGACTTAGAAGCACTATCTTATACCAAAACGACCGTCTCGAAAAACTCTACAACAATTTCAAATAATCTCAGTCTTTTACAGACCTTGAACCCACGAAAAATCTGTTTAATACCTGCTGTCCCAAAATAGCCTTTTAGAAAACAAGTCAAATCCATTTTTCACTCAAAACCAATCATTCCCATACCCCTAGGATCACTATACTATCATTCCTAACAACAAAACACACTCCTAAACACATGCATGCAAAATCTAACAAAAACCCAAGATCAAAATATAACTTTTAAGGATAAAAAAGTGATGATCTTACCAAGATCATCACATGCATGGTGATTTAAACATAATCCAACCATGGAATCATAAAAATCTTCAAAAGCTGATGCATGTGTAAAAATTTAGTATAGATAGAATCATAAGATGATTTTAGAGATGGGATATTGTTTAGATTTTGTTAAAACTTGGTAAAATTTGAAGATTTATGGTGGTTTTGGTGTTTGGGGTCACGGTTTTAAGAAAGAAAGAAAGGGGAGGGAGTAAAAATTTTAGTGCGTGTGTTTTGAGTGTAAGAAATGAGAAGAAGTGATAAAAATAAGGTTTATATAGTATGGTTGGGGTTGATATTGCAATTGTTGAATAGTTTTGGACCTAAAAGCAATTTAATAGTTTAAAGGGTATAAAATGATTATTGGTAAATATTGAAAATATTTACGGGGCTCAGGTTTAGTAAAAATACTTTTCAAAAGTTAAGATGCATCGTAATTATGATTATATGATTTCCCTACACGACTTAATACGTAATTAAAACTAAATCGTCGAAAATATTAATTATCGAAATAATCGATAAATAAACGTAAACTTTTGGGCATCCGTCGGTATCGCGACCACTAGGAATTTTCGTTGTACATTGATTTTGAATAAACTCGTTGTAAAACGCACACGGGTGATTTTAAATCAAAAACTTTGATTTAAATTAAATATTGAAAAATAAAATAAAAATTTTATAATTCCATACAAAGTATTTATCGATGATCAGAAAAATACTTAAAAAGTATAATTTAAAAATCTCAGGATTTACATATAGCAATACAAGAAAACGTAATACGTTGAAAAATGCAAGAAGCACGAATAAAACGAATAAAATAATGCTGAGAAAGTACGGGTTCTCACATTAGGGACTATTTTTGCCTCTTTACAAACCCAAACCCAGCTCACAACCGGCCCAACCCACCTAATAAACCCTACAAGCCCAATACTCGTTTTTGGTTAACCCACATTTAAAAAAACAATTTATTAACCAAACGCTCTAAACAATCCCTGTTTAACATAAAACATATCCATCCCCCCCATAAACCCTAAAAACGCCTAGATTAAATCAACTTTCCCTTTCACCTTTGAACTCTTTGGCCTTGGGCAAAACACTCCTAACCCACACCCCAACATCCCCACATGTTAAGATTCGTTCGAGCTCAGCTAATGGTCCCAAATGGCTTACATGTGACCCCGTCCCTTTCACTTTTCAGTATTACTTGACTATACCAATGGTTCGTGTTAAACCCGTGCTCCCCACAACAAAAATGAAGAGTCACGATGGAAAAGTACACTGCATCAGTCACATGGCATCAAGAAAACCATCTAGAACAATTTCAAATTTTGGCATCCAAGAGGCATATTCGAATCTCATTCAAGGGCAATTTTGGAAGCACAAGAACACATTAGGGTTTAGTGTTTTTACCTTCTAGAAACCATGTATGCCAGTATATAAGGCATGGACTAGGATTTTCATTTTTCTGGTCCAGATTTTGAAAAATCAATGTGTAATTCCTTTTTATGATAAATAAAAGTTGGTAACCTTGTTTCATAATTCTGTGACCCTAATTTCTTTTCTAATTCGTTTTCAAAGTTTATGTTTTTGTAACTCAATTCACTAAGGATTCTAGATAAAAGCTTTTGTAAGGTACTTGGACCCAAACATTATACTTTGATCACATGTATGTGATTTTGTTTTTGAAAATCAAATACAAGTGAGAGGTATAAGGTTTGTCATTTTTCCGGTTTGTTAAGTGATATATAAAGTTGTTTCAAGATTTTCAATTTAACTGGTTTTTAGTGCTAATACTTACTGTTTGAAAACACTTGCACCAAAATCTTTTAAAAAGGCTTTTGGTTCAATTTTTCAAGCTTGTATTTCTGTCTTTTGTGTTTGTGAACAAGCAGGACTCTTCCATTATTCCTTCATTCTTTGGTGTTTGGTTCTGTTGTAGAACCACAGCAAGCACAACTCTCATTACTTCCATTTTGTTTCATAAGCCATCACATGTTTCTTGTACAACAATCTTTGGGAGCCTCATAAACCCTGGCAAATCTATAGGCTGAACAAGCCCATAGCTGAGTAATCCTTCCACCTTTTTTGTTTAAGTGTTATTTAATCTGCTATTTATTTGTGGTATAAGTGATTTTGAGGTGGAATATTGAGTTCTGGGGTTTTGTTTAGTATTTGGTGTTGGTTTAGGTATACATGTGTTGATCCCAAACTTAGATCGATTTAGCTTTATGTTATCGAGATTGAATCAAGTATAACATGTAGAGAAACATTGTGTTTATAACAATCTAAGAGTTATGCGGAATTAACACTTAGAATGAAGAACAGAACAAAACACAATGTTTACCAAACTTTCACTTGTATTGATTATCAATGAGGTACAATGAAAGTATTAAGAACATGTATCAAACATAAACCTAAAGGCCTCCTTTTATAGAACAAGGAGCCTAGTACAATAATCTAACTTGTCAACTTTTCTAGGAAGATATATCAAGATAACTATAGAAAATATGATATGCAATGTATATCTTCCTAACATATCAAAACGTGTTGACTAAGTATCTTGTTGTAGCAGGGACTTCTCTTGCCAGCGCTTGAATTTCTCTTGTTAGTGTTGATTCTCTCAGTGCTTGATTTACTCTTGTCAGCGGTTGAAATCCCTTTGTCAGCGACATAGTGATGTAGCTTAATTTTATTCCCAACAATCCTCCCCTAAACTTGATACTTATACTAATGATCAAGTTTCTGAATAAAACAAAATACAAAGAGTATTCTTACAAACAAAAACTTAATCTTGAATTTGAGAATATATAAATCTTATGAAGTCCATGCTAACATCACTAGTGTAGTCAACTTCAAGTCTGGTGGTGATCAATTTCTTCAATAAGTCTTGTGAAAATAGATACTTCACATCTATCAGCAAAAACTCTGAAAACTTTGTAGTACTCAAATAAAACACCCCATCAGCAGAATACAAATGCCACTTCAAACTGCTCAAATCATCCAGATCCAACCATATTGGATCAGCATCATAATGGGAAAACATTCTTCTGAATGTTGTCCAGATCTTTATTCCATTCAAAGAAGAAGGAGCTTCTGCCTCATACTTCTCCTTTAGCAAACTCCAAAGAGTTTCTACATCCTCCCTATCCAGGCTGGCAAACAAAGAAATAAAGGAAGTAAAAGTGTGTACCTTCCCACCAACCCTGGTAATCACCCAAAAACCAATAGAATCCTCTTCATACTTGATGATAGGATTCTTGAAGTCAAGTGGCACAACAAAAACCAAATCTGATGCCTCCAAAGGAGAAAGCACCATGTTTCTCTTCAAAACAACTTGATGTCGATTCAATTGATCAAGATTTTCAAATTTAAGCTTGAATCCTTTTTTCCTTGGTTTTATGGAAGCCTTCTCAATCTGCATAGCTTCCTTAATTTC
Organism: Glebionis coronaria; assembly: GCA_025667525.1. NCBI lineage: Eukaryota > Viridiplantae > Streptophyta > Magnoliopsida > Asterales > Asteraceae > Glebionis > Glebionis coronaria. The sequence continues at coordinate 159,529,226 of CM046876.1, forward strand.
TTCTTGTGTCTCCACAGAAAGCATCTTAAAGATGTTATCCTCATAGACACGTTCCCAAATGGGAGATGCATAGAACTCCAACAGATCAAAAGAAAGCGTCTTCAACTTGGCATATGTCTAGCCAGACTGATGACATCTAAGAAGCATGTAATACAACTCTCTCCTGTCTCTTTTCCTCTCATAAAGTACCTTGTTAGCTTTATGCTTCAAAATGATCTTGCAGTCACTTCGAAATCTCAACAGAATCTCCAATCCGCATATCTTCTCTAACAAAGTCATATCTGGATTTTTTGTGACCTTTTCTTCCCACTTGAAATATATAGCAACAACCCAGGCATGTCAAAATCTACCTACATCTTCATCTGTTTGAGCTTTTCCATAGCCAACTCATCATTGTCACCATACTCTAATCTTTCTGGGTCTTCTAACAAAATACTAGACCCATGATCACTCTCCTCCTCTTCATCATCAGATTCATTCTTCTCATCACCTTCAGATTCTGATGAGAGAATCTGTGCTTCAATACTACCCTTCTTTAGCCCCTTCTTTTCTTGCTCTTGTAGTTGATAAGCAAGCATTTCATCAAATTGCTTCTGGGCTGCATCTTTTGTGACATCTTCTAAAACTAATACTGCTTTACCCTTATCTAATGGATCAATCAAGGGCAAAGTAGAAGACTGTACCTGAATGGAAGGTTCTTGAATCATGATTGGTGGTTGGGATACACTAATCATGCTTGGAATCCTGTCAGCGGTTGAACTAAGCATGTCAGCGTTCAAATTGCCCTTGTCAGCGGTTGACAATCCACTAGCTTGAATCATCATCTCAATAAAAGTCTACTGCATAGGAGTGATCAAAAAGGGAGTAGGAGTAGCTTGTTTCTTCATACCAGACAATGCTTCAACTATCTTCTTAGTCCCATACGAACCTTGAGACCCCTTATCACTCAAAGTAGGTTCATCCTCCACTTTGTAAGAATCATCTTCAGAGGACACAACCATGGCTCTCCTTCTCCTAGTGCCAGCAACTTCCAAAACACCTATCCTCTCCCTCAATTGCTTGAGTTCAAGGTCTTGATCTATGACTTTCTTTACAAGTTCTGCATTAGACTTTTGCAAGCCTAAGCAGATAGCCGTCAATTCTAAATTATTGAGTGGTTGCAGACTGCCCTCCTCTATAGTTGAGATTTGACTCCTAAAGATGGATTCATCAGGCATAGTTCTCTCAGCTGTATGACTAGGACTACTAGAGAATACCCTAGTAGTCCTTTGTCTTTTCTCCATTCTATAATCACCAAGTTCAGAAGATGAAGTGGATTGGTGAATATGTGTGGGTAGTGGTAAGGTGACAGCGGGTGAAATGGGTGTGTCAGCGCCTGAAACACGAGTGTCAATGGCTGAAGGATCAAGGTTCATAGGATCATCATGGTGAAGTGAAGATGGTTGTTGTTCTTGGGCAGGTTCAGGTTTTGGGTGAGGTTGAGGGTGGTTGGCTGCCTCAGTAACAACCAACATAGGAGGTGTCAAAGGTAAAGGTTTGAAAGGTGCAGTATTCATGGACAGAAAACGTGACAACCCAAACCCGTGGTCATTATTTAATTATATTTTTACGTATATTTTTGAAATTTTTGACGAGATTAATTGTTATGACGATTGGTGATTTGATTTGGATAAAGGTTGAAAGTTATATTTTTACGTTTTGACGAGTTGCGAGGATTATTAGTAATGGCGATATCAACGAATGCCCGAAATTTTAAGTTTTATTTTAGACATGTCGATGTTTAATATTTTGACGTTTTTATTTTTAATGTCGTATTAAGTCGTGCCGGGACTATATAATATCATATTTTATGTGCGTTTTATGTTTTTAGAAGTATTTTTATGAAACCCGAGACCCGTAAATATTTTCAAAAGTGACTAATAGTCATTTCCCGCTTTTAAACAAGTAATTGCAATTTGGTCCACAAGAATCACAATTGGCAAAAACTACCCGAAACTTCCTACCTATAAAAGGAAATTTTTAAACAAATAAACACATACAAAATTTCACTAACTCAAAAATCATCTTCTCTCTCTCTCTTGTTCATAATTTCCGTCACCCCCTCACCACCCTAAAATCGTCATCATCAAAAATCTAGCTTGAATCTTTAAAAACCAATTGAAGAACCATCTTTATCTTTTGATTCTCTACATTTTGGTATGAAAATCTCTTACATGCATGAACTTTTTATAAAAACCCATTTTTGATGAAAAATCTTGTGTTTTGATCTTGTTTGATTGTTGTAAGTAGGTGTTTATGGTGTTATATATTATTTTAAGTTGTTGCATGTTGAAATGTTTAGTTGGGTTTTATTTTATTTGATCATCTAGGATGATAATGTGTGTTAGGATTGAAAGTAGTATTATTTAGATGATTATAGTGGTAAAAATGATGTTAAAATGGGGTAAAAATTTGATTTTGAGTGATTTTTAAAGGGGTAATTTTTACCAGCAGCTAAAACTTAATTTTTGAAACATATAAGTTTGAGTATGATATTAACTAACTAGATATTGTTGTAGAGGATTTCATAAGCTTCTATTTGGTATAAGGTAGAGCTTCTAGCTGCAAACGAGCGAAAAGTTATGATAGTTTGATTATTCGTGTACCGGGAGACGAGTATCAGCACAATATATAATTGTTGTCGATATTTGGATCGAATCTCAGGGACTATAAAAAGCATTTTAAAATGGGTCAAGGACTGATGTAAAATGACAAACATGAAGATGTTGAGTTTATTTTCAAAGATGAGTGTCGGTTTTGTAAACGGAGTCAAATAAATATGTTAAAAAGACTATATGAGTTGTTGACGTAAAAATGTCCGGTTTTTGTAGTTCGAAGATGAGTCGGGCAGGGAACTTTAAAAGTAAAATCTTTTAACCAACTTTTGGGAGGTCTTTCTATATATAGTAAGTGAAGTTTCTGATTAGTATCGTAAGCTATTGACGTGTTTAAGTAAGGAAAACAGTCTGGACGATTTATATATATATATCGACAGTTTTTGAAAGAATAAAAATATAAAAGTGTACGTAAGAAGGATGTTTTAAGTTGAGCATGGTGTGAGTTTGATTTTGACTTTGAGATATTTATTTCATTTTATTAAGTATGAAATATTACTTGGATGTATTGTTAAAGGCACGCGTTTTATTTTGATAGATTGTGAATTTCGTGTTCGCCGGGCATCATCGGTCATTGAAAGTCGTCATACAACTGTTAATACTTCAGGTGAGTCTATAGCCTCGCTTTCTACTTGTTTTAATGATTTAAAACCCGTGAGGGGGATACATGGTATTTGAAGAAAAATGAACACATGTCATGAGTAATTGTTGGACCCGAATGTTGCCTTTGTTGCCTTTGTTGATTTGAATTGTATAAGTACCTAAATTGCAAAAGTCCCTAAGTTCATGAGCCGTTAACCATCTTCTGACTTGATGTTGCGAGTTGGAAATAGCCGCTTATTCTAATGATAGTACTATTGGGCTGACGACCCTATCTGAGACCAGGGCTTTACGCTGAGTAACCTCTGGGAAGTGTTGAGAATAAATCTATGCTTACTTGTTTCCCCTGCTAGTTAATTATTCATACCCCTGCTAGAGTAAGTTCCCCCTGCTAAATAACAAAGGCAGGGGGATCCGTTCCCCTGCTGGAGTCAAAGGCCCTGCCGTCAAGATAAACATGGAATAGATTTTTACGCGTTTCAGTTATTATTCCTTAATACTTTCCATAGTTTGTTAGTAGTGATCTTGTACGTGGGTCCTTGTATCTATAAAAGGACTCACTAGGTTAGCATGCAAAGGGTGTCTTTCTTATTTTCGTTTTTCATTATTATTACTTTAAGGTTTTGTAAACCCTAATACCACTTTGGGTATTCGTATATCTTTGATATATTAAAGTTCAACGTTTGAATCTTATTTGTTCTTGTGCTAAACATTACATTCCGCATCTTGTTTAGTTACTTTGCTTTGCAAAGTTTCTCTAGTGTTAGATTGAATTCTTTCTCTCTATCACAACCCTTAAACAAGCTATTAAGGTTTAAGATCTGACTTTGGGATCAACAAGTGGTATCAGAGCTTGTTGAGAAACTTTGTCTAAATCAAGAACAAAACCCTCATAGCAAACATGTCTTCAGATTCATCCACAAATAGCAACAACCACAATAACCTCAAATTACCCATGTTGGATCCTGAAAACTTTGAATTATGGGAATTCAGAATCCAACAATACCTGAAAATGGAACACTATGTTCTCTGGGAGATCATAGAGTTTGGTGATCAATTCAACAAAATGGTGGCAGTAGAAGAAGGCAAGGATGAAGGTGAAAGTTCCAAAGGTAAGGACAAGAAGAAGTCTGCTGCTCTATGTGATAAGGAAATACTGGCTAGAAGGCATGATGTCAGGGCTCACAGCTCATTGCTGTTGGCCCTACCTGATAGACATCAACTCAGATTCAGGAAATACAAAACAACTAAGGAACTATGGGAAGCCATAGGCACAACCTTTGGAGGAAATGAAGCCACAAAGAAGAAGAAGAAGAACCAAATGCTGGATGATTTTGCTTCTTTCAAAGCAATTGGTGATGAATCTATTGGAGCCATTTAAAATAGGCTTCAAGACATGGTGGCCCACTTGGAATTCTTTGATATTGAGGTAACAAGAGAGCAGGTGAATACCAGGTTTCTTAACAGCCTCCAGAAAGAATGGTTTGTCTATAAGGCAATCTGGCAGAATAAGGATGACTTGGACAACAAGAATATTGATGATATATACAATAACTTAAAAGTTTTTGAACCTATTGTCAATGAAATGAAGTCAAAAGGGACAATTCCTACCAACTCAAGTGGAGTTGCTGATTCCCCTGCTAACATGGCATTCATATCACAAAGCAGTGGAATCTCCAAGAACAGTGGAATAGAAGTAGCCCCTGCTACTTATTCCCCTGCTACCAGGTCTGGACCTTCCTATGATGAAGAAAGACCAGCTACATTCAGCCTTGATACTGCATGTGCCTTCATAGCATCTCAAGGGCCACTAGGATCTACAGGGTTACATGAAGATCTGAATCAAATCAGTAAGCAAGCACTAGAAGAATTGGATATCAAGTGGAATATGGCTTTGCTAAGCATGAGAGCCTACAGGTTCCACAAGAAGTATGGGAAGAAGATCACTATTAATCCGTCTGATGTGGCTGGGTTTGATAAAGCAAAAGTTGAATGCTACAATTGTGGCAAGAAGGGTCATTTTGCCAGGGAATGCAGAGGACCTAAGTCTGGAAATAGCCATAGAAAGGATGAGGATTCTGGTGCTAAAGCCATTGTAGCAATGCAGGGGATAGATGGAGCAAATGGATGGGATTGGAGTGCTATGACAGAAAGTGTGGAAAGAAATCAAGCTTTGATGGCTGAAGAAAAGGAAGAAGACTTTGCACTTATGGCCATGTCAAGTTCCAGCTCTGACAATGAGGTATATGATGACTCATACTGTACTAAAGCTTGTAGGAAAAATACTGAATCTTTAAATGATCAAATCAGAAAGGTAAAAGCTGACTATATCAATTGTGATAATGATCTTGATAATTACAAACGTGCTTTAGAACAACTAGAGTCCACCATAAGAGAGTATAGGCAAAGAGAAAGTGAGTATAGGGATCACATTGTGATTCTAGAAAGAGATGCCAAGGAGAATAACCAATCTATAAATGTTTTAACTGCTGAACTTGAAATTTTCAAAGCTAACCAAAAGATAGATGAGGAAACTGTTGAAAAATTTGGAAAAGCTTCAAAAGATTTAACCAAGGCATTTGAAATTGGTCAATATCCTAAGGACAAAACAGGGTTTGGAATTAAGAATATGAATGCTACTATACCTCCACCCCCTGCTAACATCCATGCTGCATATCCTAGAAAAGATTTGTCATGGACTGGTCTCCCTTGTTTTGAAAAACAGGATGACATTGAGTTTGACTTGAGTGCTTACATACCTAATAACCTTGATACAGAAGAGTCTCTAGTTAAAACTAGTGTCATTAGGGATGTTAAACAGGAACAGGTTGGCTTAAAGCAAATTGACAACCCTGTTAGATTTTCAAAAGAAGGAATTTCTAGCTGCAATCCAAACTCTAAGAGCATCTCTTCCAAATCTAAGGCTAGGCCACAGTCTCCTAAACCTACCATTAAATATGCTGGTATGTACAGGAATGTCAGAGGAAATCAAAGAAATTGGAATGATCAAAAGTCTCATCAATTAGGAAAAGACTTTGTGATCAATATCAAGCCCTGCTTCACATGTGGCAGTTTTGAACACACTTATCAGAAGTGTAAGGCACCAATGGAGATGGTGGCTGCAAATCCCTTAAAGGATATGCAACCTAGAGCCATTCTTCTAAATGCAGGGGCAAAATCCTTTTCCCCTGCCAAGTATGTTGCCCCTGCCTTGAGAAATAGAGTAGCTGAGAAATATGTTGCTCCAGCCCTTAGAAAGGAAAATGATGTTCACCCAAAGCCCAACACTTCTGTGACCACCCCAACACCTTATACTACATATAGATCTGGCCCTAGACCTTACCAACACATGAACAGAGGCCAAAACAAAAGGTGGGTTCCCTCTGCTAAGCATAAGGATTCCCCTGCTAAAACTGGGGTATCCCCTGCTAGAAAAGTTGTACCTTCTAGGAACATGGGAAGATGGGGAAAAGCTGTGAAAGCCTCAGCTCGTTGGGTTTGGGCACCCAAAAGGGGTACTCAATCTAATGGTGTATCTCTAGTTTTTGATAAGCTATCCTACATTGATACACGAGGTAGATCCAAGTCTGTAATGGCTTGGGTCCCCAAGAAAAACTAATTTGTTTTTCCTTTTGCAGGTGACAAAGAAGACAAGGGATGATAGAGCATATTGGGATAGTGGATGCTCAAGAAGTATGACTGGACACAAAGCTTACTTGTCTAACTTTGTGCCCCTGCATGACAATGATGGTGTTTCTTTTGGAGATGGGCATGGAACTATAACAGGAAAAGGAACTATTGTCACAAATGGGATGACTTTTGACAATGTGTACTTGGTGAAGGAACTCAAGTATAATCTCTTCAGTGTGTCTCAGATGACTGATAACAAGAATTTTGTCTTGTTTACTGACACTGAATGCTTGGTATTAGGAAAGGAATTTGTCTTACCAAAAGACACTCCAATTGTTCTCAGAACACCAAGACAGAAGAACATGTACACAATTGATCTCAAGGACATCTCTCTTCAAGACAATGAAACATGTTTCATTGCCAAAGCTTCAGCAGATGAATGTAAGAAATGGCATAGAAGACTTGGTCATCTTAATTTCAAGAACATGAACAAACTAGTAAAGCATAATCTGGTTCATGGTCTTCCTTCCAAGTCTTTTGCCACTGAACATACTTGTGCAGCATGTCTGAAAGGGAAGCAACACAGAGCATCTTGCAAGTCAAAAACAAGTATGTCCACCACCAAGCCATTGGAACTATTGCATATGGATCTTTTTGGTCCTACTTCTGTGGCAAGTATAATGAAGAAATGGTACTGCCTAGTAATTACTGATGATTTTTCAAGATTTACATGGACATTCTTTCTATTTGAAAAGAGTGACACTGCTGATATACTCATTGGGTTTATCAATCAAATTGAACTGTCAAAAAGCATGAAGGTAGTTACCATAAGATCAGACAATGGTGGTGAGTTCAGAAATCAGAAACTGGATTCTTTCTGCATAAACAAAGGCATCAAGAGGCAATTTAGCATTGCTAGAACACCTCAACAGAATGGAGTAGCAGAAAGAAGGAATAGGACACTCATTGAAGCTGCAAGAACTATGCTGTCTGATTCCAAACTTCCAGTTATCTTTTGGGCTGAAGCTGTATCCACTGCTTGCTATGTGCAAAACAGGGCCTTGGTTGTCAAGGCACACAACAAGACCCCTTATCAGCTGTTCAATGGAAGACCTCCCTTAATTGACTTTTTCAGACCTTTTGGGTGTCATGTTATCATCTTGAACACTATTGACAATCTTGGTAAGTTTAGTGAAAAGGGTGATGATGGATACTTTGTGGGTTATTCCTTAAACAGCAAGGGATATAGGGTCTTCAACAAGAAGACAAGCAAAATCACAGAAAATCTTCATGTGAATTTTCTTGAAGACAAACCTGAAGATGTTCAAACAGGTCCAGATTGGTTCTTTGATATAGATGTACTTTCCAAGTCCATGAATTATGTACCTGTTGTCTTGCAGAACACTAACATTTCAGGTACTCAAGAAACAAGTGATGCTGAGAAGTCACCTCTAAGGTACATGAATGTACCCTCATTGTTTCCTAGTGAAGCTGATAAACAAGAAGATAATTCTGCTTCAGGAAAAGAACAGCCAATCTCATCCCCTGCTATGTCTGAAGGCAGTGGAATGGCTGAAAGCAGTGGAACCCTGGATTCCCCTGCTAGAGGAATTGATTCCTCTCTCACAAAGGATCATGATTCTAATGAGACTACTGATGCAGAAAGAGAATCCCCACTCATCTCATCATCTACACCCACAAATGATGGCCCTATCATATCCAGCAGTGGAAGCAGAATCATCAGGAGTGGAGGTCCTAGTTATTCAGAACTTCATTCTGCTCACAAGCACCCATCTTTAGGTCATGCTGTCTCATTTGGAAGTTCCTTTGAGGACTTCTTTCCTAATCAAAATAGCCCCATCAATTCTGATTTGGAAGAAGATGAAACAGAAGTCATCATGCAGCCTACCTATAGAATCAATAAGGATCATCCTATCTCTCAGATCATTGGTGATCCTGAAGCTCCCAGACATACAAGGTATACAGCAAAGGAGCACAGCTTCATTGCTAACATCACCATGAAGTTCAATCATGACAACATGCAATGTTGTCTGTTTACTGCATTTTTGTCACAAGAAGAGCCAAAGAAGATTTTTCAGGCTTTAAATGACCCAAGCTGGGTTGAAGCTATGCAAGAGGAGCTCTTACAATTTGACATACAAGAGGTTTGGATTCTGGTTGATTGTCCCAAATGGGCAAGGCCTATTGGGACCAAGTGGGTGCTCAGGAACAAAAAGGATGAAAGGGGTATAGTTGTCAGGAACAAGGCAAGGTTAGTAGCACAAGGGTATACTTAGGAAGAAGGGATTGATTATGAAGCGGTGTTTGCTCCAGTAGCAAGGATTGAAGCTATTAGATTATTCCTTGCTTATGCCTCATTCATGGACTTCACTGTTTTTCAAATGGATGTGAAAAGTGCCTTCTTATATGGAACCATTGATGAAGAAGTCTATGTCATGCAACCACCAGGGTTTGAAGATCCAGAACATCCTGACAAAGTTTACAAAGTGAAAAAGGCCATGTATGGCCTTCATCAAGCTCCCAGAGCCTGGTATGGTACTCTTTCCAAATATCTCCTAGACAATGGATTCAGCAGGGGGAAGATTGATCAGACCCTGTTTACAAAGAAACAAAAGGGTGACCTTCTGCTAGTACAAGTCTATGTGGATGACAACATTTTTGGATCAACTAACTCCATGCTTAGCAAAAAGTTTGCCGAATTGATGCAGGATAAATTTCAAATGAGTGCTATGGGAGAACTAAACTTCTTTTTGGGGTTACAAGTTCAGCAGCGGAAAGATGGGATATTTATCTCACAAGACAAATATGTAGCTGAGATTGTAAAGAAGTTTGGCATGTCTGATGGGAAGAAGGTGTCCACTCCCATGGACAAGGATCATCCATGGGGCAAGGATGGTCCTGGAAAGCCTATAGATGTCAGGAATTACAGGTCTATGATTGGGTCTCTTATGTATCTCACTGCTTCAAGACTTGACATCATGTTTGCAGTCTGCTTATGTGCAAGATACCAGGTGTCACCAACAGAGTGTCACTTATTTGCTGTGAAAAGGATCTTTAGGTATCTAAAATGTCATCCCACCCTAGGACTCTGGTATCCAAAGGAGTCACCATTTGAGCTGATAGCTTACTCAGATAGTGATTATGCTGGTGTCAACAATGATAGGAAGTCTACAACAGGGGGATGCCAATTTTTGGGGAGCAGACTTATATCTTGGCAATGTAAGAAGCAGACTATCATGGCAACATCCACAACTGAAGCTGAGTATGTAGCAGCTGCTGCATGCTGTGGTCAAGTTCTTTGGGTGCAAAATCAATTGCTTGATTATGGGTACAACTTTCTTAAAACCAAGATATTTATTGACAACAACAGCACTATTTGCATCATAAAGAACCCTGTTTTTCATAGCAAAACCAAACACATTGAAATTAGACATCACTTTATCAGAGATTGTTTTGAAAAAGGACTGATTGTCCCTGAGAAAATTGATACAGAACTTAATGTTTCTGATCTTTTAACAAAAGCTTTTGAGGTAGGGAGGTTTCAGTATCTGGTTGCAGGTATTGGAATGGTTACTCCTTAAAATCTGATGTCTATTTCTGTCATGTGTAATCAGGGTTACTTCACTGCTGTTGTTGTATAATTGTTAGTCAATTTTACCATTTCTTTCATTCCACTGCTTTTTCACACTGATTCCCCTGCCTGGGGTTCATTCCCCTGCCAAGAGAATTTTTCTCTTAAGCTGGGTGTGTTCTTTTTACAAAAGTGGTTTTATGTGGTTTTAGACTAACAATGCAGAGGTTCATATGGTGCATACTATTCTCCTTGGAGGATCAGGTATATACTCTATGTTTCAGGGGAGGTTAGGTCAAACCTTTAGGATTCAGGGTATTCTTAGAATGCTCATATATGGTCTTAGATCATATCCACTGGTGAGTGAGGGTTCAGGTTAATGATGACTTGCTGCAAAGCTTGTCAGAATTCTGAAACCTTGAGGCACTGTAGTGTGTGTTTACATTTCTTTATTCAAGCAGCTTGCTGTTCAAAATACAGATGTGTGGCACACATTGCCAAGACTAACTGACCATAGGTAAGGGACAAGGTTGGGATGGTGACTGGGGTATGCATGACTTCTTGGGATTACCTGGTGTAGGGGGGCTTATGTATTAACTTTTTGTATTGGGACCATTGCTGAATAGAGGACTCTTGAGATTCTATGTATCTATCTTGTGTATACAAGTGTGTGCATTAGAGCAGAGCTAGTTAGCATTAGTTCTTCCATGACTAGTTTAGTACCCCTAGGAAAGTTTAATAGCAATTGTTTAATAGCATTGTGGCCATATAATCTATTAATCAGGCATTCCATCTTATAGCAATAGCTAATGAATTGTATTAAGCTCATGACACCGACCCATTAACTTAGTCACCAACGCCTAATGCCAGCATGACTATAAGAATTCCAGTGCCCCTACTAGGGTATCAATTGTAAGAATACCACATTCTCATTCTCGTAAAATTATCACTTGTTGGAGAAGGATTGCGGGATTGCTTTTGTAGTAATTTGGTCTAAAACAGATTTCTTTCCCATTTGTCATAAATTTATAGTTTATGGTCCAGTATTTTGGTAAAAGGTTTGTCGATTTGTTAAGATCCTAGGGGAACCTGAACGCTACTCTGATATATTTTAAACTGACTTTACTTCGGATTGAAGGTTTTAGACACTGATTTAAATTATTCCTTATTATATTCCTAAATATACTGTTTTAAGGTCATGTAAAGAGTATTGTGAAATGAAGTTTGAGAATAGCACCCAGTTGTGTATTTCCGCTGCGCAATGCAAATTGGGGGTGTTATAGATTGGTAACCAGAGCTTTTTAGTTATAGCGAATTAGGTCGATTTTTAAAAATGTCCTAAACTATAACTTTGGTGTCAAAAGTATTTTATAAAAGCAACGTAACTTCTGTGCAAGGCTCCGGTAAGATTATTTATTTTTGTTATGCTTTGTTATTATAGATGTATCCCTCAAAACTGTTCTGAATTCCTGAGTATTTATTAAGTAAATACTACGATAAGGTATTGGTATTAATGAAAGGACGCTGAGTGCTTTCATCATAATTTCATTTTTATGAGTATTGTATAATTATCATTTGCATTTCATTGCATTGCATCACATACATATATATTTGGCATACGTAAATCATCTGCATTTGCATGATTATGCATTGCATATATATTTTTGAATAATGACCTTATGTACCTTTGAATTTTCTATAATTTCAGAAAATGTCTGACATACCACTTAACAACAATAGGCGGGGATATGCTGTAGGTCAACAGGGTATGCAATGTCTTCAAGGATGTAATCATAGGAATTCAGGTGGATGGTTAGATTATGAGGATGATACGGACGATAAGGAATTTTTTGTAGAATCTGATAGTGATAATTATAGGACTGAGAGTGAAGTTGGAAGAACTGAGGTTAGAGATAAAGTAAGGAGTTATGGAACTGATTTTAAGAAATATCAGGAAGAGAGAGATAGGCTTCGCATGTTAAGTGAATATGCAGCTTATCTTGGGCCATATCTAGGACCGCATTGGAAGTTCTAGGACAGTGAGGTGTATGTTGATTCTCATTATATGATAGATCCGCCGTGTCAAAGAGCGCATTTGAGGTATGGATTTGAGGAGCCGCCATGCTTTGATCCAAAATAGAGGTGCTGCAAGTTAGGACCAGATGAAGATGAAGCAGGGACGAGCCAAGTTGGAGAAAATGATGTGCCACATCCTATGGAGTGATGAAGTGATGGATCTTTGTTGTATTCCAGTTTATGTATAGTTGTGTTGTATTTGGATTATTTAGATGTTGTGTGGTAGTATTGTGATGGATTATTATTGTTGTTGTTTAGGATGATAAGGGTAAGTGACTGTAGTGACAAGATTTTGTTGTGATTTTCTTGGATTTATGGATGAAATCTATTATTACCCTTTAGTATCTTGATGTGTTTTGTTATCTTCTCTTTTGTGAGATGATTGTGGAATTTAGGTAGTATTGTGTTGTTGACGCATGTAGTATTCATGATATATCTTGATGAAAAGATCCTTCTTTCTATCTCGATGTGTATACTTATCTCATTTCTTTCATCTGTGATAACAGTAGAAAGAGTTGACTGAGATATGTTTTGGTCATTAGTGGGATTCCACGTGACTGAGTTTCTTGAAATATGTCTCTAGAGTTAACAACCTATAGGGTAGATTATATGATCGTGGGAATAGTTGTTAGAATGTTCGAAGCTGATTGTGCTGTGAGGAGACGAGGTACTGAGACTGAAGATGCTGCTGTTCCAGTTGAAGATGCTGCTGTTCTAGTTAAAGATGTTGTTGTTCCAGTTGGAGTGGCTGCTGCTATTCTACAATATTTAAAGGATGTCTGTGTGTTAGATTCCTAGTTATGAGAGGAGATGCGGTGAAGAGTGTCGTACGGATACTGATGGTAATTGGAAAGGTGCAACTATATGGACAAATTCGAGTAACCGATGGATGTTTTGAAATATCAGTAGTCATTTGGGAATGTTAAAGATCGATCCAAGTTCGAAATTAAGTGTGGCAGGAAAAGGGTAAAGGAACGGTATTGTTGCGAATGACAGTAAGGAATAGAAAATTTATTTCCTCTAACAGAAGGTAAACTTGGAATTTAACAGTCTAAGATAAGAAGAGATGGTATTTATGCGGTTGCTACAATTCGGGTAAGCAGGAGGAAGTATGATGTGTAGACCACATATATTTTATACCACTTAAGTAATTATCTATTTACTTGTCGTAAGTATGGATTAGCTGGAGGTCGGGCTGCTAAAGGAATAACAAGGAGTGTAGTATAGGAATTAGTGTTGCTGTGGTAATGAAATGTTTTCATTTCGGTAAAGGAGATTGAATAAAGGAATTATTCAGATAATGGAAAATCAATATGAAAGGAATGTTGCTGGTATTACAGCCTATATTTTGGAAATGCTAATAAGAATTGAGATTAAGATTTTGTAATTTGCATATTCTTATCTGATAATCATTGAGTTAGTATTTCATTAGAATCCTGAAGGTGTTATTGATGGTGTATTGAAATTCTGAAGGTGTTATTGGGGATATATTGAGATTTGAAGATGTTAGATTTTAATTGACCTAAGGACGAGAAATCAACATGAATTAGCGAATGGTTGAAATGAGAAATTAACCGATGAAAGGATTGTTAATAACTATATATATATATATATATATATATATTAAGGAAATATTTTCTGAACTTATGGAATTAAGAGGTATCGCGTAATTAATTGAACTAGAGTTGTGAGAAAGTTAACCGGTATAAGGATGAATGTCATAGGATATGATAAATAAAGGTGGAAAGAATTAAATTGGAATGTTGTTGAGCATTGAGTACTGATTTCAGGAAGTAATCAGTGGAATTTTTATTTAAAGATTTTATTGGTAAATGATGAGAAGGTAGGTAAGAGGAAACAATAATAGATCAAATTTTCTATGCGCTTTACCAGTAGTAGTCGGAAGGGAATGAGAAGATGAGTTAGTATTTAAGGGTATTTTGTGATTGTTCTACGAAATCGTAAAGTTCACTGTTGTCTTGGGAAAAAGAAGCTTTGTGTTAGCTTAGTGATGGGAGTTATGTAATCCGATTGTATATTTTGTTATATGGCATTGTCAGGAAGTTGAGGATGGTAATATGATCAATTTTAAGGGTTGACAGATGAGACAATAAGGATAATTTGATTTGACTGGAAGGGTAAGTCATCAGAGAAGTAATAATGGATGTAAGGAAATAAGCTGGATGTTTTGGGAATAAGATGATTGTTATGAGGATGAACAAACTGAGTACCAGAACTCGGTATCCATTACTGATGAATGATGTTTTGTTTGATCGATATTAAGGAAGGAAAGGAAAGTATTTAATAACAATTGAAAAATTGTTAGAGAAGGAGGAATGGTGTGCGAAATCCTTTGGACATGAATTTTAGCTAAAGTTAGTATAGACGTTTTAGAATGCGCGATCTATGGCTGAAGTGATCGTGGAAATTTGACTAGATTGAAAGGATTGAGGCTTTGCTGATACCGATGAAACCAACATAATCTTGTCAAATCCTTTGTATAAGCTGAGTATTATCGAAGGTTTATCGAAAGGTTTTCACTGATTGCTGAACCATTGATAAAGCTGACAAAGAAGAACTAGATGCATGAATGGATCTAAGTTATAGTTTTGAGATCTGATTTTTGTAGTTGAGGAAGTTGTTTATGAACGCTGAGGATAGATTGAAGTTCTGTGCCTGTATAGTTAGTATTGGAGGAATCTGAGGAATTATAGAGCTGCGATGATGATATTTTGATAATATCAAATGGAAAGGGAAGTAATAGTAGTGTGTTGACTTGAATAGAGAAGTATAACGAGATTTATATAATCATGAGTTTCGACGATGTGGTATTTATTTTGGGATTATAAAGTACTACTTGTATGGAATCAAGTATGTAGAAATAAGTATAATAAGGACTTACTTATAAATGCCATTAGAGAATTTCAAAAGAAAGGAGTTAAGGATTACCTAATGATGACTGGAAAATAATAATCAGTAAATTATAGAGGAGATATGTTATAGCTCTGTAATACGAAGTGTGGTTCAGATTATGAAGGATGAGTGTGGATACTTTCACTATCAACTAGTGAGTATTTAGTAAGGAGGAGAAGGAAAAAGGGCTTATAAGATTTCTAAAGTAATTGAGAATTGACTCTTGAGTCTTGAGATTTTTGGAATATTGGTAACAACAAGCAGAATCGATAGAATGGAAAGAAAGTTAGAATCGAGTTGATAAACTAATGGAAAAGGAATATCAAAGAAAGAAGATCAACAGATTGTCGGAAATTTTGAAATAGAATGGTAGTAGTGATGAGAGAGTTGAAATGTATGTTTTTGTGGAACAAAAACGGTTATCGTAATTATCTAATTCTCCTTCCATTAGATCAGAGAATGTGTTAAGAATGCAAGGACCAGTGGTGAATGAATTTTTCAGATTAAAGAGAATTTAATTATTCTTAGAGTGCTGAGAGTGTCGCATGTAGTATTGAAGGAATTTCACAAGTTGAAGTATTGATACAGTCTGGTTGAAATCAGATGTATTACGATATCAGGAAGTGATCTGACCATTATACATTTCAGATTTGAATATATGAGACTAACGGAGTTGTCTAAACAATATATGATATGAGGAAGATGTAATGAAATACTATGGAAGGTAAAGTAATTCAGTGTAGTGATTGTTAGAATGAATGAAAGTGGAAGAAGAGCATAGGTGGTATATAAGTGACTAGTCAGAATTATTGATAATCTTATTGTGTTTAGTTTAGTGTAACCTCGGGATATTGTGTCAGTATTTTTGAATATTGGAAATGGCTGTAAGAAGAAATGAGAATTGAATAAGGTTTGAACATAATATATGTAACCCAGAGACTAAGATTGACTTTTGAGTTTTAGAGATCTTTGCAGAAAGTGAGAAGAATTGAGTCAAGAAAGAAAATTGCGTATTTTTGGGAAATAGATTCGATCATCAATAGAAATTTAGTGAAAACGGACAGAGTGAAAAGATAATTTGAACGATGGAAATTGAATTTGTGTTGATGTGATTGAAACTTGGGATGATGATATCTTTAATATTTCGCTATGAGGACTAATGAAACCTAGTGAAGATGAAATCTTTATGCGATGATAATTGCACATCTTAATTTGAGAACTTACATAGTCGTGGATCAAGTTACCAGAGTATTTAAGCAGGAATGAAACTGAGAAAGTGATGTAAAAGGAGTATGAATGATGAAAGAATATTATCATATTAGAAGGTGAAATATGGAAGTTAAAGTGTAGTAATATTCGGTTGTACGGTGATATCATAAGAATTGACTTGAACTGGTGTGAAAGACGTGAGTATCTCTTGAGGATAAGAGGTCACGTTGACCTAGAAGTGAGGAAGTGCGAGTGTGAGGCGGGTTGAGCGCCGGGACGTCGCTCTCTTTTAGGAGGGTATGATGTGACAACCCAAACCCGTTGTCATTATTTAATTATATTTTTCCGTATATTTTTGAAATTTTTGACGAGATTGATTGTTATGACGATTGGTGATTTGATTTGGATGAAGGTTGAAAGTTATATTTTTACGTTTTGACGAGTTGCGAGGATTATTAGTAATGACGGTATCAACGGGTGCCCGAAATTTACGTTTTATTTTAGACATGTCGATGTTTAATATTTTGACGTTTTTATTTTTAATGTCGTATTAAGTCGTGTCGGGACTATATAATATCATATTTTGTGTGCGTTTTAAGTTTTGAGAAGTATTTTTATGAAACCTGAGACCCGTAAATATTTTCAAAAGTGACTAATAGTCATTTCTCGCTTTTTAAAAAAGTAATTGTAATTTGGTCCACAAGAATCACAATTGGCAAAAACTACCCTAAATTTCCTACCTATAAAAGGAAATTTTTAAACAAATAAACACATACAAAATTTCACTAACTCAAAAATCATCTTCTCTCTCTCTTGTTCACAATTTCCGTCACCCCCTCACCACCCTAAAATCATCATCATAAAAAATCTAGCTTGAATCTTTAAAAACCAATTGAAGACCCATCTTTATCTTTTGATTCTCTACATTTTGGTATGGAAATCTCTTACATGCATGAACTTTTTATAAAAACCAATTTTTGATGAAAAATCTTGTGTTTTGATCTTGTTTGATTGTTGTAAGTAGGTGTTTATGATGTTATATATTATTTTAAGTTGTTGCATGTTGAAATTTTTAGTTGGGTTTTATTTAATTTGATCATCTAGGATGATAATGTGTGTTAGGATTGAAAGTAGTAATATTTAGATGATTATAGTGGTAAAAATGATGTTAAAATGGGGTAAAAATTTGATTTTGAGTGATTTTTAAAGGGGTAATTTTGACCAGCAGCTAAAACTTAATTTTTGAAAAATATAAGTTTGAGTATGATATGAACTAACTAGATATTTTTGTAGAGGATTTCATAAGCTTCGATCTGGTATAAGGTAGAGCTTCTAGCTCCAAAAGAGCGAAAAGTTATGATAGTTTGATTATTCGTGTACCGGGAGACGAGTATCGGCACAATATGTAATTGTTGTCGATATTTAGATCGAATCTCGGGGACTATAAAAAGGATTTTAAAATGGGTCAAGGACTGATGTAAAATGATAAACATGATGATGTTGAGTTTATTCTCAAAGATGAGTGTCGGTTTTGAAACGGAGTCAAATAAATAAGTTAAAAAGACTATATGAGTTGTTGACGTAAAACTGTCCGGTTTTTGTAGTTCGAAGATGAGTCAGGCAGGGAACTTTAAAAGTAAAATCTTTTAACCAACTTTTGGGACGTCTTTCTATATATAGTAAGTGAAGTTTATGATTAGTATCATAAGCTATTGACGTGTTGAAGTAAGGAAAACAGTTTGGACAATATATATATATATATATATATATATATATATATATATATATCGACAGTTTTTGAAAGAATAAAAATATAAAAATGTACGTAAGAAGGATGTATTAAATTGAGCATGGTGTGAGTTTGATTTTGACTTTGAGATATTTATTTTATTTTATTAAGTATGAAATATTACTTGGATGTATTATTAAAGGCACACGTTTTATTTTGATAGATTGTGAATTTCGTGTTCGCCGGGCATCATCGATCGTTGAAAGTCGTCATACAACTGTTAATACTTCAAGTGAGTTTATAGCCTCGCTTTCTACTTGTTTTAATAATTTTAAAACCCGCGAGGGGGATACATGCTATTTGAAGAAAAATGAACACATGTCATGAGTAATTGTTGGACCCGAATGTTGCCTTTGTTGATTTGAATTGTATAAGTACCTAAATTGCAAAAGTCCCTAAATTCATGAGCCGTTAACTATCTTCTGACTTGATGTTGCGAGTTGGTAATAGCCGCTTATTCTAATGATAGTACTATTGGGATGACGACGCTATGTGAGACCAGGCCTTTACGCTGAGTAACCTCTGGGAAGGATAATTTTATGAGAATGAGAATGTGGTATTCTTGCAATTGATACCCTAGTAGGGGCTCTGGAATTCTTATAGTCATGCTGACATTTGGCGTGGGTAACTAAGTTAAGGGGTCGGTGTCATGAGCTAAATACAATTCATTAGCTATTGCTATAAGATGGAATGCCTAATTAATAGATTGTATGGCCACAATGCTATTAAACAATTGTGAATAATTTTTACGATGTGTTCAAATATGTTTTGTTAAACCTATAGACTTGCTCAAACTTTGTGTTGATGATTTTAAGCATGTATTTCAGGTATTGAAGTTAGTGGATTGCGGAGCTTGCTGGAGAAGGATTGCGGGATTGCTTTTGTAGTAATTTGGTCTAAAACAGATTTCTTTCCCATTTGTCATAAATTTATAGTTTATGGTCTAGTATTTTGGTAAAAGCTTTGTCGATATGTTAAGATCCTAGGGGAACCTGAACGCTACTCTGATATATTTTAAACCGATTTTACTTGAGATTGAAGGTTTTAGAAACTGATTTAAATTATTCCTTATTATATTCCTAAATATACTGTTTTAAGGTCATGTAAAGAGTATTGTGAAATGAAGTTTGAGAATAGCACCCAATTGTGTATTTCCGCTGTGCAATGTAAATTGGGGGTGTTATAGAAATTTTTTTACTTTCTGAGTAGGAATCTTATAAAAACTATCATGATCCCTACGATAGTAACCTTGGTGCTCAAAAACCATTTGTAAAAATCTGGGGTAAGCAAGAGTCATCTTGTTACCCTTGTTTTTCAACATGCCCTCAAAAATTATATGGGAAAAATTATATTTTTGCCCAGTGGACAAGCAAACAAGAATACAACCAAAAGAATGATTGATTTCATTGAAAGAAGTACACTTGGGACTAAGACATTGCAAGAGGACATGCATCAAGAACTTCCAGGCTGGGAGAAATTGTTGTTTAGAAAATTTATTAATTTTTCCCTCAGGGGGAAAATCATAACCCAACCCTCGAAGTCCATCTTGTAACTGTTCTTGGGGAAGGGTAGTCACACCATCAGCATCATCAAGCCTTAAATCTTGACGAATTAGAGATTCAGTGACCACCCATTTTACCCCATGTACAGTCCTTGACAATGTAATCACTGCACCAATTGTTTTAGAACTAGCAGAGTTCCAAAACTGTTTGATGTGTGTGATAGGAATGAGTGGAGCATGAGTCAAAGCGTACCTTAAGTTAGAAGCCAAGAGATGCTCAATCATTCCTGTGTATTGAGGATGATTTGTGTTTTCAGCCTCAAGATAGGCGATCATGTTGTTTTGATCCCTAAAGCCCAAAGTAGCACTAATTGGTTTGAATAAAGGAGCCATGAAAAATTGTGTGTGAAAGGTTTAGAAAGTATGAAGGTGAAACTAGAAGATTTTGGAGAAAATAAAAGACAATCAAGCAAGTTACCCTGTTCAAAATAGTATGAGCCGTATATATAAGAATGAAAGTAGGACACTATTGGTTGAAATATGAGGTAAGTTATTCAAAATATAATGATGAAAATATTTGAAAAAGAATAAATTATCTCTTAGAAATTAAAGAATGTACCAAATCCCATAAAATTACGGCCCAAAATATCGTAAAAGTAACAACTAGGTGGGACCCAATGTTCTTCAGCGGTCAAAATGGTAGTGTTAGCGGGTAACGACTTCATTTTGTCAGCGTTAAAATTGGTCATGACAGCGTTTGAAAATGTACTTGTCAGCGGGTGAACCACTATGTATCAACGACTAAAAATAAAAAAAGTAATAAAATAAAAAGACCTTAACAAAGAGGTTTACCCTAATGAAGATAACTCAAACTCTGAAAATGATTGAAGTTTGGCAAGCATTGTCCATCATGCACACTTGCATAAGCAAGATAGACATAATTGTCCTCAAGTGTCCCTTGCTAAACAAAGTCCTTAAGAGTGAAGAAATCTCATATAAACATTTTTTAACTCCCAGGTAAACCCAATTTTATTTACACCAAGTATCCCAACCAACCAATCCCAATTCTAGGCCAAAAGTCTTGACAACATGCATAGTATATCAACTTTGCATGCTATAGTGCCTCAAGAACTAGAAATTCAAACAATTCTTAAAAAGAAAAGCCTTCCTTATTTCTAACTCCTACTCACCAGTGGACACAATCTAGAATTGTGATAAGATCACTCTATGAGTACCCAAATACCTAAAGGTTTCCTAAACCTCCCCTTAAACTTACATAGATTGCAAATAAATAATGATGATAATTCTTTTTATTTTAAGATAGGAATATAAATATTCCAACCATCATAAATAAAAGTTCTTCAAGATATGAAGTCCATAAGCAACTCTGTATCCTATTGCACAATGCTCATAAATGCCTGCATGATTAGATCAAAAACCACAAAAACTAACATGGGTTGTCAGCGGCCAAAATCTTCTTGTCAGCAGATAAAATGCCTTTGTCAGCGTTAGAAAATATAGTTGAAAATCTAATACTTTTACATGAGATAATAACTATGCATATCCTGTACATATTATACAATAATCTCAAAAACACATAATTTATGGATTGATCATTCCAATACTTGTTACCAAGTACTGGAACCTCCCAACATCAAAAGGTTTGGTTAATAAATCAGCCACATTTTCTTCTGTGTCCACTCTATCTGGATGTATTAAACCTTTTTCAAAACAATCCCTTATAAGTTGACATTATAAATGTCCTTATGTCTAGGTGTCCTAAACTCTATGAACTTATCAGCAGGTATCTCAAAGTCTTTGCTTAAAACCAAACATTCTTTATCAGTAAAAAGAACTTTATTTTTGTTGTCACAGACTTATGATACACTAAACAAGTTATAGTCAAGTTCCTTTACCAAAAAGACTTCATCAAAATGCAGGTTGTTGGTGATAAGAGTGCTGTTGCCTGATATTGTACCATGCCTCCTCCAAATTATACTTTATCACCATTTGGAATAGGAGTAAAGTTTGTTAAGTAGTCCTCCTTTCCAGTCATGTGCCTTGAGCATCCAGAATCCCAATATCCATAATCATTACCCTGCTTCGGAATGCCCTGCACATAAAGAAAACAAATTAGTTTTCTTTTGGAATCCAATCCTGAGTAGACTTGGATCCATTTGGTTGCTCAACAAGAATAGACTTGTGTCTTGTAACAACCCCATGTTCATCCCTTTTAACATTAAACACCAGTTTGTTCCAACATGCCTTTCAAGATATTTAAACCTGTTGTATGTCATGGAGACCCAATTAGAAGTTGATGTCTAGTCTTGCTTAGGTCTCCAAGTTAAGTTGGATGATGCCCTAGATCCCTTTCCCTTAGGTTGTAAATACTTGTTATTACTGGGTTTAACATTGGGTCTGACAGCTGCTAATTGTGGCATTTTCATACCAAACCTAATTCTGTCAGCGATAATTTTGCCCTGTCAGCGGATGAATTGTTCCTGTACGTGTTTGAACTATGGTTTGCTACAGGAATCCACTGTTTGCTAGACCAAGTATTTGTCTTTTAGAAAGGTCTTTGTCTTTGGATGTTAGCTGCCTTAGTGAAATAAGGAGCTGGTCTAGTTGCCTGTGGTCTATTATGAACATAAGACTTTTGGTTGACCATGGTTGACTTATTGTTAGTGGCTAGTTAGTATCTACTGACACATCTATAAGCCAAATGTGAGAAGCTCCCACATGTATAACAAGCTTTTCTAGACATAACCTTAGGTCTAGGTTCATAAAATCTAGTCCCATTAACATTAGCTTGGCTTTTTGGTGATCTAGGTTGTCTATACATCTCAACATACTTAACACTAGATTTGCTTTTAGGTTTTGAGCTTAGGTCAATAGGTTGCCAGTAGTAGGGTTGGTCACAACAATGGGTTTAGGGTCAACAGATTCACTATCAAGAAGTCCACCCTTAACAAAAAGAAAGGGATTGGCCTTCTTCCATTGTTCTAGGTCAGTCACCCTTTGCTTGTATTCTTCAACTGGTGTGAGAATACGTGGTGGAGGAGTAAATTCCTCCACTTGGAACTCTGAAATACCAGTCCAAGACAAGTCTTTCTTAAGAACTCCATAAAAGTCACCTGATGGAGGTGGAACTGCAACATACTCTTTAGAGTTCAACCCAACCCCAGACATATCTTTGGGGTTTCTCTATTCACTTAAGACTTTATCTAGGGTTTGAATAGCTTTTTCAAACTTTTCAATTTTAAGCCCTACATTCTGTCTAGTTTGAATTGCCTCATCTAGCTTTAGTTTTAACTCATCATTAGCTTCTATATAAGAAGCTATAGCTTCAGAACTAAGTGCTAGATCTCTTTTAAGAACATTTATTTGATCTTTAAGGTCAAATTCCATTTTCTTATAATCCTCAACCATCCCATCAGATTGAGCAAGACCCCTTTTATAGTTTGAAATAGTGATATTCAACCCAAGAATATCAGATTGTAGTTTTAAAATTTCTTTATTAAGTTTATCAGTATTAAGCCCACAACCCTTACTACAAAATGCATCATCATATACCTCATTATCTGATGAAGAAGAAGATTTGGCCATGAGAGCATACTGAACATGCTCTTCATCCCTTTCAGCAACCAATGCTTGATTCTCCACTTCATTCTTGTCCAAACAGCTCCAATCAAACCCAACTCCATCAATGCCTTGCATAGCTACCATGGCTTTAGGCTTGGCATCTTGAACCTTGATGATCTGTCTAGAAGTCTGTTCACCATCATTCCTTTTGGGAGATCTGCATTCTCTAGCAAAGTGACCGATTCTATGGTAGTTGTAACATTCCATTTTGGATTTATCAAATCCATCAGTCTCTTTTCTATTGAAACTCATCTTTCTCCCAAATCTTTTGTTCCACCTACTAGCTCTTATGCTGATAAGAGCCATGTTCCACTTGATATCCATCTCCTCAAGATCAACATCACTAATTTGCTGAAGATCTTCAAAAGAAATTGATGATCCATTCGGCAAAAAAGCAATATAGGCACATACAATATCCAAATCTATGCCTGCTGGTTTAAGATTTGGGGAACCATGATTGTATGTGTCAGCGTCTGATCAGCCGCTGTCAAGAGAAGTTTGTCCGCTGACAAAGCAAGAGTTGTCAGCGTCTGAAGTGTCATGGTGGGAAATAAAAGCCATGCTTCCAGAAGGTGTTTTACTTCCTTGTTTAAGCAGAACTTCAGGTTCCATGACCTTCAACTGATTGTAGATAAAGGTTATATTCTTGTAAGCTTGTGTGGCCAATATTGCATTGGCATGGATTTCCCAACCATCTCCAAGAGCTCCAAGGAATGCTGCATTAAAATCATCATCTTCAAACTCAGTTTCCATGAAAGCTAGGTTACTAGTAATGTCTTGAAGACGACTTCTCACTTCACTCAACTTTTCATTAGGCCGAGCTTTAAACACAACGAACTTCATTACCAACTTCTTCTTCTTTTGTTTGAGAGTGTCCTCATTACATAGGTGATCTCACGGGCTTCCCAAAGCTCTTTGGCAGATTCATACTTTCTAAATTTGTGCTGGTTTTTTCTTCTAAGAGCCAGTTTGAGAATACTCAATGCTTTCATGTCAAGCCTTCTATATGCTACCTCTACAGCAGAGGTGGCTCTTCCATCTTCAGGGCTAGGAACCAAATCTTCAAGTTTGGTATTGGTTGTTCTTCTACTATTAACAGAGTCTACGATCTTTTGAGTCTGGTCGAACTTGTTTCCAAGCTCAACGACCTCCCAGAGAACATAGTTGTCCACTTGGAGATATTGCTCAAAGTTAAACTTCCAGATATCTAAGTTATCAGGAGCAAGCATAGGAATTTTGAGGTTGTGGTTTGAGGAACCAAAACTTTGGTTTTCTATGGTTGACATGATGATTTTAGGGTTTTTTTGAAAAGTTAGGGTTTTGATGTTCTTCTGATCAGAAGTTTCTCAACAAGCTCTAATACCACTTGTTGATCCCAAACTTAGATCAATTTAGCTTTGTGTTATCGAGATTGAATCAAGTATAACAGGTAGAGAAACTTTGTGTTTATAACAATCTAAGAGTTATGCGGAATTAACACTTCGAATGAAGAATAGAAAAAAACACAATGTTTACCAAACTTTTACTTGTATTGGTTATCAATGAGGTACAATGAAAGTATTAAGAACGTGTATCAAACATAAACCTAAAGACCTCCTTTTATAGAACAAGGAGCCTTGTACAATAATCTAACTTGTCAACTATTCTAGGAAGATATATCAAGATAAATATAGAAAATACAATATGCAATGTATATCTTCCTAACATATCAAAACGTGTTGACTAAGTATCTTGTTGTAGCAGGGACTTCTCTTGTCAGCGCTTGAATTTCTCTTGTCAGTGTTCATTCTGTCAGCGCTTGATTTACTCTTGTCAGCGGTTGAAATCCCTTTGTCAGCGGCAGAGTGATGTACCTTAATTTTATTCCCAACAACATGCATGTTTAAGACATTAGTATAAAGTTTCTTTTTTGTTTTTCTTCATAAATCTTTGAAAAATTTTGGATTGAAAAGTTAAAGGGTTGTTTAGATTTGGAGTTTAAGATCTGTAGCGGACACCTAGTAAGCCTAGATTTAGTGTAAACATGCTCTAATAGTCTAGTAAAAGTTGACTTTGCAATTTGTTTCAAGTTTGAAAGGTTAGAGTTCAAAGTGCTTGTTTATTTTTCTTCCTGCCTAAAAAATAGTAAACGATACAGTGGCCAATTGTGGTCTTGATTTTGTGATTTGATTGCTCAAAATTTGTTCACAGCTAGGTTTTAGGGTAGCATAGGAGTGGGTGCCATTATATTAGGTGTTTTTAAGGTTTGAATACAAGTTTTGGTGGTCTAAAGGTCAGATTTTGGCAAATTGAACCAGCAAAAGTCATCTTTCTGCATAGCAAGTGCATCAGCAGACTTCTAGGGCTGCCGGTGGATTTGGTAACTTGGAATTTGGTAGATACCTAGTAATTAGGTTCATATAGGTATAGGATATCTGGTATTGGGGTTTGGAATAATTTTGGGTAGCTAAAATTAGCTTTGGTAGCCCACTGTTATAGCAAAAACACCCACAACCCATACTCTTTGTCTGCATTATACCAGTGGGTGAATAGGGTTTGTTTTTGGAGGTTTAGAACTTGAAATTAGAAACTAGGTTATTTTATAGAGTGATTTAAGGTTGTATTATCTGGTCTTGAGTCTTGGTGGCTGTTTAGAAGCTTCTCATAGCAAGTAAGACTCACTTTCATAGCATAAATACCACCAGACCACCAGCTTTCATTTTCTGTGAATTTTTGGTGTTTTTGGCATGTTCTTATTGATATAATTAGAATTTGTGATTGTATTGACTCCTCACAACCCAAAGGTTGTGAGGGTGCCCATTGTACCAAGAAAACACGCACCAAACAGCTCAATCAAGCTCCACATTTGCCCATAGTTAACTAACTACGAAGAACATCCGAGATCCCTTTTTACTTTGTCATCAGATTTCGGACACCAAAGAGGTGTAGTCTGGTGTGTTTATCGGGCAACACACATAAATTAGTTTAACTTAATTTATTAATCAATTTGACCAAAGCTGTCCTCAGCTTTGACTTTTTGTTTTATTAGGCAATTTTGCACTTTTTATAGCATTTTTCAATTTTACCAGTTATTATACAGTATTTTAGGATTTTTGAAAAAGATTTTATATTTTTCTTAGGATTATTTTAATATTAAAATAGTTTTTAGGAAATTAAAAATAGAATTAATTAGTTTTAAAATTTTGAAAAATACTTTTTAGTAATATAATAATATAAGTGAGGTTTACATTTAATAAAATCATATTTTGGACTTTTTGTTAGTTTTATTTATTTTTAGGGCTTTAATTAGCATTTAAAATTAACTATTAAATTAATAATAAGTTTTAAAATATTTTTATTAAGTTTTTATTCTTATTTATATTATTTAGGATTTATTTTGGGGTTTTAATTAATTTTTAGTTTAAATTTATAAATTCGTCACGTTTTTACGTTTACGTTATTATTCGTCGTAGTTTAAACTAATCGTAATCCGTATTTTTTTCTTTATTCCCTTTTTCATCTCATCAGTATTTATCAAAAACGATAAATTTGACACACACTTTAGTCTTCCTTGGTGAACGAACTCATTTGGGTCATAAGTGTTACGTTTTATTCTAAAACGTGCATTTATTACTTACCACTTATACGCGTCTGTCCTAAAACGTGTGTTTTTACTATTATCATTTTGGCGCCGCTGCCAGGGAGGCGTGTCGTGTTCAAATTTATATCATTTGGTTTTTATTAGTATCCATTAATAGTACTTGTGTGATTAGCACTCTAATCACACGTATTATCGGTTTATTGGTTTTTGTGAATATTAATATTACTATATTATATTACGTATCACAATATATCCAAAGTATCTCCAAATACGCGAGAAATCGCACCTCATTAGCGGGCGTTCCGGTCGTTAGCGAGTGTATCGAATTCAAACAAATAAAAAGGAAAAATAGATAAATACTTTTAAGAAACTTAATCTCGATAAGTACAAACTATAAGGTGGGTATAAGGCGGTTGTATTTCACGACCTAAGGGAAAAAGGCTCTTAAGTGCTTCGCGCAGCCTTGTTTCCCCCGCTTGCTTGTGCGTACTTGGAAAGTGAGGGCCGATTAAGGGTTTGCCAACCAAAGTATTATCTACGTAACATAGATATTTTCTTGTTTTGAAACAGTGAATCCTCCTAAACGTTTTGGTGTTCCACCAACGTTTTCAAGTCATCGAAGACTTTCACTTCACGTGATTGCTTTCATTCTTTGAGGCTTCTCTAATCAAGAGTTTGATTCGAGGAGAGATTTTGTAGATTTTGGTCTAAGTAATTCACAAGAAAAATCCAAAAAAGT
Source organism: Glebionis coronaria (assembly GCA_025667525.1). Taxonomy (NCBI): domain Eukaryota; kingdom Viridiplantae; phylum Streptophyta; class Magnoliopsida; order Asterales; family Asteraceae; genus Glebionis; species Glebionis coronaria. The sequence goes on from CM046876.1 coordinate 159,557,151, forward strand.
AAAAAAAATCAAAAGCACAAAAAATTACGTAAAAATACCAAATATAATCTTCTTTGCTCACCCCCACGTTTTACGTTACATTTATGCTAACTCGCTTACAAGCGAAACGTCAATGTAAACGTCGTAATCGAAAGGAAGGAACCCAAAGTCCTCCTATCGTTGAAGAACCTCCATTTGTCGAACCCGTTGTAGCACAAGAAGTCTTCATGGCTAATCGTACTATGATGGTGTTGCTTCAAGCACCCACCGAGGGCTAGGGAGAAGCGATTGTGATTCCCGCTATCCTTGCGGAGAATTTTGAGATTAAGACGGGTTTATTGTCCATGCTACAAGCTAAAAAGTTTCGTTGTGACGAATAGGACAAACCTCATAATCACATTGTGAATTTTAACCGTCTTACCGCGACTAGAAAGTTTAAGAACGTCTCTAACGACGTGATTAAGATGATGCTTTTTCCGTATTCCTTAGCGGGGCCCGCCAAAATTTGGCTCGATAAAGAACCACCCAATCTATATTGACATGGAAGGATCTCGTGTCCAAATTTGTGAACCAATTTTTTTCCGCCTTCTAAGACTACGCATTTGAAAAACGAGATTTCAAAATTTTCACAACAATATAATGAAAGTTTTTCAACGGCTTGGAATCGTTTTAAAGAAATGTTGCATTAATGTGCTCACCATGGTTTTACCGAATCACATCAATTGATACATTTTACAATGGATTGAACGATCATGAACGTGATTATCTTAATGCCTCCACGGGTAGTAATTTTTTGTATAAAACGGTCGAAGAGGCATTAACGATCATTAATAATAGGTCCAAAGTGTATAGCCCTTGTAACACATCGAGTGTTAACATGGATTCTTCTTCGTCATCAACTATCATCGATGTGAAACAAATTGAGTCTAATTTGGAAAACAAGTTGTTCGATAGCTTTGTAGGTTTCTTATGAGAATTGAAAATTGGTGACAATTCCGCTCCCGTTACGGTTAAAGAGGTTGAGGTTTCTTGTGTGTATTATGGTGGAGCTCATGATTTCTTCAAGTGCATTACCTCCGGTGGTAACACTTCAAGTGCCTTCGCGACCACGGGAACTTACAACCAAAACGGTCAAGTTACCCGCACTAATCAATTGACTTCACCGGGTTTTCCACCTAATTAAAACTATCAAAATGCTAAGAACTATCGAAACAACAATCAAGGTAGTTATCAATGGAATCAAGGGAATTACAACAAGGGTAATTATAACAACCATGGTGGGAACAATAGCCAATTGCAAAATCAAAATCAAGATCGTAGTTTTCAAAACACAAGTCAAGGATATCCAAATGCTCACACAAAAGAGCTTCCTAATGAGTTTTTAAATTACGCTAAGGCAAATAATGTTAAGTTCGATAACATGGCAAGGGATATGACTAGCCTAAGAACCGAATTGAAAAATGAGCTTTCAAATGAGCTTAAGGCTCATAGTAACAAAATTGAGAGTAATGTGCAAAGGCTTCAACAAAATCAACAAAAGCTTGAACAAAGTCAACACGAAATGAAGATATGCCAAAAATGAGATCAAGCAAAGTTTACTTAGGACGGAGCAAAATCAAAGAATTCAAAAAGAAGATCGAACTAAGTTTGAAAATAGGCTTATGGGGTGCAATTGAGGGGGTAATGATGAACAAACCCTCTAATTCGGTGGTATTCCTAGTAACACCATATCAAACCCAAAGGGAGAGATGAAAGCTATTACCACACGTAGTGGTGAAACTTTCAAAGAGCCTATTCCTCACCCAATTACTCTTACGGAGGAGGAAGTTTAGGAAGAACCCGAGGTGGTGGTCGAAAAGGAGCATATCTCTATCCCACGAAGTATCGCTCAAACCACACCTACGATCGACCCTTCACTAATTTTGGAAACCGAGATTCCAAAGGCTATGCCTATGTCCCACCCCACACCACCCTTACCTTACCCACGATGTAATAAGGAAAAACTGCATGATCGTAACAATCACCAAGTTGAACTTTTTATAAAAATGTTTCTGTGAAATACATTTTATCATAAGTTTCGCCGACGCTTTGCTTTGCATGCCTCGATTCGCCGCCACTTTTAAAAGTATGTTGAACGATAAAGAGAAATTACAACAATTGTCTGATTGTTCATCGGTTTTTCTTAACCGCATACCATAAAAATTCGGTGATCCCGATAAATTCTTAATTCTATGCGATATTTAAGATACAGAAGAATGCTACGCCTTGGCCGATCTTGGTGCAAGCATTAATTTGATGCCTTTTTCGATGTGGAAATCGCTAAACCTTCCTAATCTTACTCCTTCGAATATGTCTATCGAGCTAGCGGATCGTTCCATAAAGATCGCGCAAGGAACGACCGAAGACGTTTTCGTAAAGGTTGGAAGATTCTATATCCGGTGGACTTTATCGTGGTAGATTTTCCGATGGATCCTCAAGTTTCTCTAATTTTAGTTCGCCCATCTTTTGAGACCTCGAAAGCCGTCATCGACGTTCATGGTCGTAAAATCACTTTACGTTTCAACAAAGAGGAACTTGTTATAAACGCAACTCAAAATTCCAATATTTATCATGTTTATTCGACCGCGTCTATAAACCATATTGATTTAATCGATATTGTTTGCGAAGAAGTTTCACAAGAAATTTTGGGCTTTGCTGATAGTGCAAATAGTGGCAATCCCACTATGTTCGATCCAATCCTTTATAATTCATCCCCTTCTCTCGCTCCATTCGAAGGAGGCTGTTTCACTTTGGAAGAATTCGATGTACCTGGAACTTCTAACGAAGACCTTGACAAGTAAGATGATTTTTCAATTATCAAGGATTTCCCATTTCCTCCATCGATGGAGGTTATGACTGTTGAACCAACCTCTTCAATCGAGGAACCACCAACCCTAGAATTTAAAGATCTTCCTCCTCACCTCGATACGTATTCTTGGAAGGAAATGATAAGTTACCGGTTACTATTACGAAAGATCTTTCGGATGATGAGAAAACCGCAATTATTGAAGTCTTAAAGGCTCACAAAGGGGCAATTGTGTGGAAACTTTCCGACATTAAGTGTATTGACCCAAAATTTTGTACTCACAAAATTTTAATGGAGGAAGTCTACAAACCCGCAATCCAATGTCAAAGAAGGGTTAACCCCAAAATTCACGACGTCATAAAAAAGGAAGTCTTAAAACTTCTTGACGCGGGAATGATGTATCCTATATCCGATAGCCCTTGGGCGAGTCCCATTCATTGTGTCCCTAAAAAGGGAGGAATGACCGTTGTGCCAAACGATGACAACGAGTTAATTTTAACTTGACTCGTGACCGGTTGGAGGGTGTGCATTGACTATCAAAAGCTCAACGACGCCACTCATAAAGACCATTTTCCCTTGCCCTTCATGGATAAAATGTTGGAGCGACTTGCGGGAAACAATTTCTACTGCTTTCTAGATGGTTTTTCTGGTTACTTTCAAATCCCCATCAATCTTCGTGATCAAGAAAAAACTATGTTTACGTGTCCATATGGAACGTTTGCCTATCGTAGAATGCATTCGGACTTTGCAATGCACCGGGAACCTTTCAAAGATGCATGATGGCTATTTTTCATGATATGATCTAGAAGACGATGGAAGTTTTCATGGATGACTTTTCGGTGTTTGGTAATTCGTTCACGTCGTGTTTAGACAACTTAGGTAAAATGTTAAAACGTTGTGAGGAAACCAACCTTATGCTTAATTGGGAAAAATGTCATTTCATGTGTAAATAAAGAACCGTCTTAGGGCACAAGGTCTCGAAAGCGGGGATGAGGTAGACAAAGCTAAAATAGACGTCATCACCAAATTACGTCATCCCAAAACCGTCAAGGGAGTTAGGAGTTTCCTAGGCCACGTGGGATTTTATCGTTGATTCATTAAATATTTATCAAAGATATCTCGACCCATGACACACCTTCTCGAGAAAGATGCTCCTTTTGTATTTATCGAAGATTGTTTTCGAGCCTTTGAAACTCTTAAAAGGAAACTTACCGAAGCTCCCATTCTTGTTGCTCCAAATTGGATCCTCCCCTTTGAACTTATGTGTGATGCTAGTTATTACGCTATAAGGGCCGTTTTGGGGCAATGTCATGCAAAACACTTCTTGCCTATCCACTATGCTAGTAAAATGATGACCGAGGCTCAAATGAAATACACCACAATGGAAAAAGAATTACTTTCCTTGGTGTATGCATTTGAGAAATTCCGACCTTATTTTGTCTTGACAAAAAGCATAGTGTATACGGACCATTCGTCCATCAAGTTCCTCTTTGCTAAACTTGACGCTAAGCCGAGATTGCTTCGTTAGATTCTCCTCCTACAAGAATTTAATGTCACAATACTTGACAAAAAAGGATCTGGGAGTCTCGGGGCTGATCATCTCTCTCGATTAGAAGATCCTCACCAAAGTGTGCTCGAAAACAAAGAAATCACCAAAACATTTCCTCTCGAGACTCTTGGTGTAGTGAATTCTAAGGAAGATTCATCAACCCCATGGTTTGCGGACATCGTAAATTACCATGCGGGGAATTTCATAATCAAGAGTATGACGACTCAACAAAAACAAAAATTCTTTCGTGACGTCAAGTTCTATTTTTGGGACGACCCTTATCTCTTTCGGACTTGTGCGGATCAAATCATTCGACGTAGTGTGTTTGGCACCGAAGCTACTAATATCCTTAGAGCTTGTCACGAGGGGCCCACGGGTGGTCACTATGATTCTAATCTCACGGCAAAGAAAGTATTTGATGCCGACTTCTTTTGGCCTACTATTTACCGAGATTTGCACGCACTTCTTTTGGCCTACTATTTACGGGTGGTCACCATGGTGCTAATCTCACGCACGTGCGATTCATGCCAACGCCAAGGAAAAGCCTCCCAAAACGATGAAATGCCAAAAAATATCATCCAAGTGTGTGACATCTTTGACGTGTGGGACATTGATTTTATGGGACCTTTCCCATTATCTCATGGTAATAAGTACATCCTTGTCCCCTTTGAATACCTATCTAAGTGTGTGGAAGCTAAGGCTTTGCCTGCGAATGATGCTGGTGTGGTAGTCAAAATTTGGAAGCAATTGTTTTCTCGGTTTGGAACCCCTCGCGCTATCATAAGAGATCGTGGAACCCGTTTTTGTAATGACCAATTCGAAAAGATTCTAAATAAATATGGGGTTCAACATCGTCTTTCTACGGCTTATCACCCACAAACGATTGGGAAAGTCAAGGTTTCAAATCGAGCTTTAAAAAGAATTTTGGAGAGGTCGATAGGAGAAAATCGTCCCTCTTGGTCCGACAAACTTGACGATGCTTTATGGTCCTTTCGTACCGCTCATAAGACGCCCATTGAGTGCACTCCTTATAAGCTTGTTTATGGGAAGAATTGTCACTTGCCAATTAAACTCGAACATAAAGCTTATTGGGCCCTAAAGCATTGTAATGATGACATGGAGACCGTAGAAAAACACCAGAAAATGCAATTAAATGAATTGGATGAATTAAGAGATATTTCTTATGAAAATTCATTGATTTACAGAGAAAAGACTAAAAAGTTTCATGATTCTAAAATCAAAAACCGGGTTTTAAACATTGGAGATCAAGTGTTGCTTTTTAACTCAAGATTGAAAATATTTTTTGACAAGTTAAAATCCCGTTGATCCTGATCGTTCACCATCACCCAAGTTTTTCCATATGGTACCATCGAGCTAGCTCAAAATGATGGTCCTAACTTTAAGGTGAATGTTCATAGGGTTAAGCACTACTTTGGTGGGGAAGTCCCTTCTTTGGACGACCTCGACCAAGTCACCTTCCCAAATGATAATTAGTGTTGAGGGGATCGAGTCAAGCTCATCACTCAGTAATAAAAAAATGAGGTGCCTCGTGTGGTAGATCCCATGCTTATCCATGTACATATTATCGCTTTCTAATTAATTAATGTGAGGGGATTTTTGTCCTTCCAACCTTTGTTTCCGTGGTTGTTTGTGGATTGTGGTTAATTAGATCATCATTCCTTCACGATTCGCCAGCGTCACGATTTTGAAGTATTGACACCCAAATAATCAAAGGCTTCCCCAATAATAATTTATAAGTTCCTCTTCACCTAAATCAAGCAAAAATTCAAGCTCACAAGGCCGAAAAATCTATGCGAAAATTGAAAGTGAATGTCTTAAATCTTGAAGCCTTAAAGATCTAAAATTTGCCTTAGCGTGAGGATATACGTCAAGTCATAATAAACACCTCATGGCGAGGTTAAATAAAATACAAGGGCAAGACCAAATCCATAACAAACACTTCATGACGAAGTTAAATAAAAGGTGGTGGTAAACCAATACAAATTGGTAATAAGTCTCATGTTCAAAACCGTTTTAAAACCGTGTTTATCGATCCTTTTTGTTAACTTAATTTTTTTGACATCGTTGTCTGTTAGGAAAGGTTATTAATTGAATGATTTTGCTTACACCGTTTAGACTCTATTTTTAGACTAAATCTTTGTTTACGCACAAGTCAGAAATGTATCATCATGATCATTCAAGACAAACATAAAATATAAGGGACACAAATTAGGATTAAGGGAGTCTAAGTACGTGATTAGAGCATATGTGTAGTGTTAGCATTACTAACTTATAATGACAATGATCTCGTTACACGCTTAGCATGAAATTGGGTGAAAATCGAGGACGATGAAATTATCTCTATGAGCCATTCACGTGTTCTTATTCTATGAACCTAAAAGTCCCATTTTGAGATGAAAATTATACATTATGTCTAAAACACACCTAGTAATAGTTTAGTAAGTTTATGTTTTAATAAAAGTCGTTAAAAAATGAATTTTGGAAGTGCTACAATACTTTATTCTACCATTGCGTGAGGGCATGACATGGTTTAGTATGGGGGAGTGATAAGACCACAATTATACATAGTCTCATCATCAAAATTGGGCTTAAACGGTTAAAATATCATTAAAAGTGCCAAATATATGCTTGTGTTTGTTCAATGTGTATTTTAGGTACGAACAAGGAAAACAAAGCCGCACATTGAACCGGACCCGATTGTGGATTTTCCAAAATAGTCCTTGAAGAATTAAAGATTGTCAAGATTAATCCCTCAACTATTGAAGACTTGTCACTTTTAACCCTTGCAAAACTATAAAATTACATTAGGGCCTCAAAGTTTCAAGATAATACAAGAAAAGCCCTTGGAGATTGATAATTATGCAAGTTTAGTCCTTGTTTTCATCATTATAAATTGGAAGGACCAAACTGTAATTAGCCCAAAGTTAGTAACAATGGAAATGAACTATTAAGTTGTTGAAAACTTCAAAAGATAAATATTACAAAGCTTAGGGACTGTTTTTGCCTCTATACAAACCCAAACCCCGTACACAACCCGCCCAACCCACCCAATAAACCCTACAAGCCCAATACCCGTTTTTGGTTAACCCACGTTTTGAAAAACAATTTATTAACCAAACGCGCTAAACAATCCCTGTTTAACATAAAACATATTAATCCCCCCATAAACCCTAAAAACGCCCAAATCAAATCAACTTTCCCTTTCACCTTTGAACTAATTGGCCTTGTGAAAAACACTCCTAACCCACACCCCAACATCCCCACATGTTAAGATTCGTTCCGGCTCAGCTAATGGTCCTAAATGGCTCACATATGACCCCGTCCATTTTAGTTTTCAGTTTTGCTTGACTCAATCAATGGTTCTTGTTAAATTCGTACTCCCCACAACAAAAATGAAGAGTCAAGATGGAAAAGTACACTGCATCAGTCACATGGCATCAAGAAAACCATCTAGAACAATTTCAAATTCTGGCATCCAAGAGGCATATTCGAATCTCACTCAAGGGCAATTTTGGAAGCACAAGAAACACATTAGGGTTTATTGTTTTTACCTTCTAGAAACCATGTATGCCAGTATATAAGGCATAGACTAAGATTTTCATTTTTCTTGTCCAGATTTTGAAAAATCAATGTGTAATTCCTTTTTATGATAAATAAAAGTTGGTAACCTTGTTTCATAATTATGTGACCCTTATTTATTGTCTAATTCGTGTTCAAAGTTTATGTTTTTGTTACTCAGTTCACTAAAGATTCTAGATAAAAGCTTTTGTAAGGTACTTGGACCCAAACAGTATACTTTGATCGCATGTATGTGATTTTCTTTTTGAAAACCAAATACAAGTAAGAGGTATATGGTTTGTTGTTTTTCTGGTTTGTTAAATGATATATAAAGTTGTTTCAAGATTTTAATTTAACTAGTTTTTAGTGCTAATACTTACTGTTTGAAAACACTTGCACCAAAAGCTTTTAAATAGGCTTTTGGTTCAAGTTTTCAAGCTTGTATTTCTATCTTTTGTGTTTTTGAACAAGCAGAACTCTTTCATTATTCCTTCATTCTTTAGTGCTTGGTTCTGTTGTAGAACCACAACAAGCACAACTCTTATTACTTCCATCTTGCTTCGTAAGCCATCACATGTTTCTTGTGCAAGAAGCTTTGGGAGCATCATAAACCCTGGCGAATCTATGGGCTGAACAAGCCCATAGCTGAGTAATCTTTCCACCTTTTTTGTTTAAGTGTTATTTAATCTGCTATTTATTTGTGGTATAAGTGATTTTGAGGTGGAATATTGAATTATGGGTTTTTGTTTAGTATCTGGTGTTGGTTTAGGTATACATGCATGTTTAAGACATTAGGATAAAGTTTCTTTTTTGTTTTTCTTCATAAATCTTTGAAAAATCTTGGATTAAAAAGTTAAAGGGGTGTTTGGATTCAGAGGTTGAGATATGTAGTGGACACCTAGTAAGCCTAAAGTGTAAAAATGCTCTAATAGTCTAGTAAGAGTTGAGTTTGCAATTTGTTTCAAGTTTGAAAGGTTAGAGTTCAAAGTGCTTATTTATTTTTCTTCCTGCCTAAAAAATAGTAAAACCATACAGTGGCCAATTGTGGTCTTGATTTTGTGATTTAATTGCTCAAAATTTATTCACAGCTAGGTTTTACGGTTGCCTAGGAGGGGGTGCAATTAGATTAGGTGTTTTTAAGGTTTGAATATAAGTTTTGGTGGTCCAAAGCTTAACTTTTGGCAAATTGAAATAGCAAAAGTCATCTTTCTGCATACCAAGTGCATCAATAGACTTCTAGGGCTTGCTGGTGGATTTGGTAACTTGGAATTTGGTAGATACCTAGTAATTAGGTTCATATAGGTGTTGGATATCTGGTATTGGGGTTTGGAGTAATTTTGGGTAGCTAAAATTAGCTTTGGTAGCCCACTGTTATAGCAAAAACACCCACAACCCATACTCTCTGTCTGCATTATAACAGTGGGTGAATAGGGTTTGTTTTTGGAGTTTTAGACCTTGAAATTGGAAACTAGTTTAGTTTATAGGGTGATTTTAAGGTTGTATTATCCGGTCTTGAGTCTTGGTGGCTTTCTAGAAGCTTTTCAAGTAAGACTCACTGTAATAGCATAAATACCACCATACCATCAACTTTCATTTTCTGTGATTTTTTGGTGCTTTTGGCCTGTTCTTGTTGATATAATTGGATTTTGTGATTGTGTTGATTCCTTACAACCCGAAAGTTATGAGGGTGCCCATTGTACCAAGAAAACAAGCACCGAACAACTTAATCAAGCTCCACATTTTCCCACAGTTAACTGACTGTGAAGAACATCCGAGATCCCTTTTATTTTGTCGTCAGATTTCGGACACCAAAGAGGTGTTGTCTGGTGTGTTTATCGGGCAACACATAGAAATCAGTTTAACTTAATTTATTAATCAGTTTGACCAAAGTTGTCCTCAACTTTTACTTTTTGTTTTATTAGGCAATTTTGCACTTTTTATAGCATTTTTCATTTTTACCAGTTATTAAACAGTATTTTAGGATTTTTGAAAAGATTTTATATTTTTCCCATTATTTTATTATTTTTTAGGATTATTTTAATATTGAAATAGTTTTTAGGAAATTAAAAATAGAATTAATTAGTTTTAAAATTTTGAAAAATACTTTTTAGTAATGTAATAATATGAGTGAGGTTTATATTTAATAAAATCATATTTTGGACTTTTTTTTAATTTTATTTAATTTTAGGGCTTTAATTAGCATCTAACGATTATGAAATCGACGATTTTCCCGGTGAGCATATAATGCAAGTAAGTACTAACAAAACACCATGGTTCGCAGACTTTGTAAACTATTTGGCTGTAGGTATTTTACGAAAGGGAATGATGCACCAACAAAAGAAAAGATTTTTCTCTGAATTAAAAAAATACTTTTGGGACGATCCTTACTTATTTAGAATTTGTCCTAATGGAATAATTCGACGTTGTATTTCCAGATTCGAATCTCGAAAAATTCTCGATGAATGTCACTACGGACAGACCTGAGGACATTACGCCGCGAACACCACCGCTAAAAAAGTGTTCGACGTTGGATTTTATTGGCCAACTATTATGCGTGAAGCTCATACCTTAGTACGACTACGCGAAGCATGTCAAAGGACTGGAAATATTTCTAAAAGAGATGAAATGCCTCTAAATAACATCCAAGTCTGCGAAATCTTTGACGTGTGGGGTATCGACTTCATGGGACCATTTCCTAAATCTTACAAATGTGAATACATTTTAGTCGCCGTCGACTATGTATCGAAATGGGCCGAAGCTCAAGCTTTACAAACAAACGATGCCAGAGTTGTTATCACATTCTTAAAGAAATTATTCTGTCATTTTGGAATGCCAAAAGCACTAATAAGCGATAGAGGAACTCATTTCTGTAACAAACTCATGGAAAAAGTTATGAAAAGATATGGAGTGAACCACCGATTTTCCACATCTTACCACCCTCAAATGAATGGCCAAGTTGAAAACACTAATAGAGCTCTCAAACGTACACTTGAAAAGACCGATCAAAACAACCCTGCTTGTTGGTCTAAAAAACTAGAAGATGCTCTATGGGCCTTAAGTACCAAAACACCAACTGGAACCACACCGTACAAACTGTTGTATGGAAAGACATGCCATCTGCCTATAGAAATTGAACACCGTGCATATTGGGCACTTAAAAACTGCAACCCAGATCTTATTGCAGCCGGTGAAAAACATAACTTTCAACTTCACGAGTTAGATTAAATTCGACATCACGCTTATGAAAGTTCACGATTATATAAAGAACGAACCAAAGTTTGGCATGATCGTAAATTATGACAAAGAAAAGAATTCAAAAAAGGAGACAAAGTACTTCTCTTTATCTCGAAATATAAATTCAAGCAACCTAATCTTGCTTCGAGATGGACTGGACCCTATCTAGTAAAACACCAATATCCATCTGGATATGTTGAATTACACGGTCTAAACAATACCACCTTTATAGTCAATGGGCATAGACTTAAGCTCTATCATGAAGAAGAACACTGTAGTCAAATCGAAGGACAAGAAATTCCTTTCTTCTTAAAATAGATCCGAGTAGCCGAGTCTGGCTGAAGACTCTAAACTTAGCGCTATTCGGAAGGCAATCCATATTTTATCCCCACCTTTTAACTTAAGTGTGGAGGAGGACCTGTAAATAAATAAAACCGTCCTTGTATATAGTGCATGTGTTTTGTTTTGTTTTGTAGCATGCAGGAAAATAGCAAATTGGAGATCTAAGCTGGATTCATCTCTCAAAGTCCCGCAATTTTCTACTAAGCCCCGGGAAGTTCTCGTTTCCCTTTGCATTTTTCCTATTTTTAATATTTCTATCAGTAATTACCTCGAGGACGATGTTCAACTTAAGTGTGGAGGAGGTGACAAATAGAAAAAAATGAAATAATAAAAAATATAATTTGTGCACATGAAAATCTTTAAAAAAAACAATAAAAATATATATGTTTTGTAAATAAATAAGTTTTTAGCAAAGCAAAAATCTCATTGATTGACATTATAATTGAGCACAAAATCCATTTCCCAAATATGTGAGAAAAACTTAGCCTTATATTTCTCTATTTTGTGTGAAAGCCGATAATCTAGTATGCTTCAGAATTAGTGCTTGATCATCATTTACTAAACCGCAGTGAGGTTAATTTATAGATATTTTCGAAAAGAAGCAAAATAAAATCACGCTTATATCATTTTAGTTAAGCTACACTGGCTTACTAAAATATGTGGCACTCATACACATATGTTATATTATCCATTGTGCGAATATCCTTATATGTTATGCCTAACACTTGTCAAGTTATAAAGTTTATGATGTTCTCTTAATAAAAATGTATGAAAAAGAAAGAAAAAATATAGTCAAGTATTCTAGTATAGTTTGTTCTATAACTTTGAAAGGCATATACTTTTTGATCCTACACCCACATCATTTATCACGTTTTGCTTCTTTGAAAATTTATCTGGTGCTCATACCGCAACGGTTATGTTTGTGTGTCTTGTACAAACCTATGGTAGCTATCTATTTAATGACCGAGCTAATTGAGTGTTACCTTACATTTACCCTTTTGTGAGTGGCACTTGTGTGAACTTAAAATCCAAACACTATCCGTGAGAGGTGCTAAAGTTATTTTGTCATTTGCTTTTGCTATTCATAAAAATTAAATCATTTTTCTATCATACTTCAAAACACTTAAAAGCATTTTTTAAATTGAAATTGTTTTCTCGCTTTGATTGCTTGAGGCAAGCGATAGCTAAGTGTGGAGGAATTTGATAACGACCTAATTATACATATTCAACCTATCATTATAATGCCACTTTGTAGTATAAATAAGAGCTTCCGATACTTAATATGTTGTGTTTTATATGCAGATGTAAAGTATGAAGGAGCAAAGTGAAGATATACAAAGAAGGGGCCTTAATATGCAATAAAGCCAATGTTATTAAAAGAAGATTCTGAATTGCCCAGAAGTGCGGCGCACAAAGTTGTAAGTGCGGCGCACATTCGCATCTCCAAAGTGCGGCGCACTTGAGGAGAAGTGCGGCACACATTTGACGCCTGACATCACTATAAATAGAGGCCATTTCCATCCATTTTACACACACCTCTCTCTCTCTCAATACTCCATAGCTCGAGTATTTTAGTCCTTTTAGTAAATTTTCAATATTATCCACTTTTGGGAGATACTTGTAACGAGAGTATTCCACTCTTCGATTCTTGGAGGAATGATACAATCGTGACACTTGTGTACTCGTTTATTCAATACAATCTAAGTATGATGTTCTCTTACTCTTTTCCAATTGTTACTTTGATTACTATGTTAGGCTAAGCTATTTGTGACTATATGGGTATGTGATAATTAGTGATGATGCTATGATATGATCCTTTATAAATGATTTCAAGCTAATGTTGTAGAACCATTTTACCTCCTAGTTCTACAAACCATATTTTATCTAAGTTGATTTGTTACGATAGTTTGGCGTTGAGAAACGCAAATTGTTATAATAAGTTTTCTAGAACTTCTCTATGGTCATGAATCTTTGGTTGGAGAAATCCGCTTAGAAACTTGATAAAATATTGAACTCGTTGGCAACTTGTTTTTAGCTTAATCGCTTAAATAAACATAAGTATTGAATCAACCCAAGTAAATTGTGTAAACGCCATTTTGACGAAAAAGGATTATCACACTTTACCTACATAAACATATCTCGATCATTATTATCATCATCACGAACTTATACGAACTATCCCATATTAAGTCATATTTGTTATTATTGATATTACTTCAACCATTTATTTCTTCAATTGTTATCTTGATTACCAAAACGAAACTAAGTCTCAGCGAACGATCCTGGCTTACCACTACAAAGCTATATTATGAACGTGTTTGTCTTCTAGTCCCTTGTTTTGTCTAAACCTTGTAATATAAATTTAAGACTTGCAAACAAACATCAAGTTTTTGGCGCCGTTGTCGGGGACTTATAATCCTATTTTGTAACCAAATTAGTATAATCCTTGAAGAAATTGAACCATTGCTACTCATTTTAACCAAAAAAAATTATGTAGTACAGAAAGTACGCGGCACAAACCAAAAAGTGCGCCGCACTTCCTGTAACGAACCTAAGTGCGCCGCACAAAACCAAAAGTGCGCCGCACATTTCTACTGAAAACACCAAAAACCTTATTGGATGCACACTCGTTCATACGGAACACCACCAACATCACCGTTACCTGAACCTGAACGTACCCTTAACCGAAGGCTACGTAGACTCCATCCCCGTGTACCTTTATCTTGGAGACACGAACAAACTCAACCTCGCATAATTAACCAACCTTTTTACAATCTTTCACAAATCCTATTTCTCATCAACCGTTACGATCCAATGTCGGACACTGATGATGAACCTATGTGGACAGCCGATAGAGTTGTCGCACCAACTCCTGGCTCTGCAATCGTTTTACCTGAAATTGCAAATGATTTTGCAATCAAAGGGAACCACTTAACCCTTGTCAAAAATAACCAATTGATGGTCGAATCAAAACCAATCCTCACAAACACATCCACGAATTCAGCGGAATTTGTAAAATGTTTAACTATGGAGATAGACAAGCCGAAGCCGTCCAACTCATGATGTTTCCATCATCCCTGACTGGAGAAGCCAAGTCATGGCTCGATGAACTTAACGAAGGAACCATTCGAACATGGGAAGGTCTTAGAACTGCTTTCATTAGTCGATTCTTTCCTCCTGCCCTATTTGAAAAACTCCTTGGAGAAATCCGAAGCTTTTCTCAACAAGAACGAGAAACTCTCACTGGTGCATGGTTAAGAATGAAAGAACTACTCAGAAATTGCCATGGTCATGGACTTAAGAAAGAAGGAATAATCAAAATTTTCTATCATGGTCTTGACGATGTCACCCAAGATGCATTGAATGCCGCAGCGGGTGGAATTTTCCTTTACAAAACCCCTAACCAAGCTTACCAATTGTTGGATGACAAAGTCCTACTTAAGCTTGATTGGTCCAAAAATCACAGAAACAAAAACTCGCGAAAAACCGTAGCTTTTGCCGAAGGAAGCAACAACCCAACCGACACCGAGAAAATTATGGCTCGAATGGATGCCATGTCTCTTAAGATTGAAGAGATTAAACAAAATACCTGCAAACACTGTGGAGGAAACCATCCTTCTGGTGAATATGATGACGATGAAACACCCATGACGAAGGAAGAAGAAGTAAACGTTATGAATACCTTTCGTCGAACTCGATGTTATAACGATTATCGTAATCGCGACTGCGATAATTGGAGATCAAATGATAAACCAATTTATGATCAAGACGACAAGAAACCCACTCAAACCGAAGACAAAAACAACCTCGAAAGCAAAATTGACAACTTTATAGAATCTCAAAGAAAAACCAACATTTTTTTTCGAGAAACATTCACTGACTTCAAAACCAAGTTCGAAACCACAACCAAAAACCACCAAGCTTCCATTCAAAACCTTGAAGCTAAATTTGATCGTTTGGCCGATAAGCAATCGAATCACGCTCTGGTTCTTTTCCAATCAATACCAACCCAAATCCCGAGAACAACAACAAATATCAACCCCCACAAGCTCGTAACGTGCAAGTGAATGTCGTATTCACGCGGAGCGGTTTATCTTACGAATCACCTACCAAACCTATTCAAGATACACCCATCAAAATTCCATTCGATAGTTATAATAAGGATGAAGGCCAACCAACCCATACCAAACCAACACCCAAACCGTATATACCAAAAGTACCATATCCACAACGCTTACGCAAGCAAAAGATGCAAGCTAAGTATGGTAAATTCCTTGACATAATAAAAGAAGTTAGAATTAACATGCCTTTAGTCGATGTTTTGACTGGAATGCCAAATTATGGAAAATTTATCAAAGAACTTATCAAGAGCAAGCATAAGTTTGAAGAAGTCTCTTCAGCTTTTCTAAATGATGAATGTTCTGCTATTATCCAAAACAAAGTACCACCAAAACTGAGAGATCCTAGAAGTTTCCTAATCACATGTGCTTTTCCTCACTCATACTCTTGCAACGCCTTGGCCGCTCTTGGCGCAAGTATCAACCTCATGCCATACTTTTTGTATGTTAAACTCTCTAAAAATGTTTTAAAACCCACAAAAATGAGCGTTCGACTCGCGGACCGTTCTTTCCAATACCCAATGGGGATAACTGAGAACATGCTCATAGAAGTCGGAAAATTTGTTTTTCCTGTTGACTTTGTAATCTTAGAAATGGAAGAAGATATCAAGGTACCCCTTATCCTTGGTAGACCTTTCCTACACACAGCTGATGCTATAATTCAAGTAAAGCAAAAACAACTCAACCTTGGAGTTGGAGAAGATAGAATTTCTTTTTCTATCGACGAAGCTATGAAACACTCGTACTCTAATGACGATACTTGTTTTAGTATCGATGTCGATGAAGAAATCGTTGAAGCCGATTTTGACGATCTTCTTGACGAAGGATGCGAAATTTAGCATTGTCTCGAAGGAACTATAATCGAAGAAGATCTTTTTGCTGAATTTGATGCCTTCATAGCCGACCATACTGATGATGAACCAATCATAAAAATCGAAGAAGAAATCGAAACCCCATTTGAAACCATAACTTTCGAAACCATTTCAAAGTTAAGAAATCTGTTGAAGAACCTCCTACAGATTTAGAACTTAAACCTCTTCTTGAACATCTGGAATATGCGTTTCTTCACGAAGAAAAATTACTCCTTGTAATTATCTCATCCCAACTTTTGGAAGAGCACAAAGACGATCTAATTGACATTCTCAAGAAGCACAAACAAGCCTTTGCTTGGAAAACTTCTGACATTTCTGACATATGTCCATCGTTATGTAAACACAAAATCCAACTTTTGGATAACAAGAAACCAATTGTTGAAAAACAACGAAGATTAAATCCTAACATGAAGGATGTTGTTAAAAAAGAAATCCTTAAACTCTTAGACTCTGGAATAATCTACCCAATCGCCGATAGCCCATGGGTTAGTCCTATTCATTGTGTACCTAGAAAAGGAGGTATCACTGTAGTAACTAACGAAAACAACGAATTAGTACCAACACGAACCATCACCGGATGGCGAGTTTGTATTGATTATCGAAAACTAAATAATGCAACCGCGAAAGATCATTTCCCTTTACCCTTTATGGATCAAATGTTAGAAAGACTCACAGGAAATGAATACTTTTGTTTCCTCGATGGTTTTTCTAGATACTTTCAAATCCCAATCGACCCTATGGATAAAGAGAAAACTACGTTTACTTGTCCATTTAGAACTTACGCTTATAGGCGCATGCCTTTTGGTCTATGCAATGCACCTGTTACTTTTTAAAGGTGTATGATTGCAATCTTTCACGATATGATTGAAGAATCAATCGAAGTCTTCATGGACGATTTCTCCGTCTTTGGAAATTCTTTCGGCACGTGTCTAAACAATCTCGATAAATTGTTAGCACGATGCGAAGAAGTAAATCTTGTGCTAAACTGGGAAAAATGTCACTTTAGTGTTAAAGAAGGAATTGTGCTTGGACACAAAGTGTCTGGAGCCGGCCTTAAAGTTGACAAAGCAAAAATATATGTAATCGTAAAACTCCCACCACCTACTAATGTTAGAGGCATTAGAAGTTTCTTAGGTCATGCCGGTTTTTACCGACGATTTATCAAAGACTTTGCGAAAATCGCAAGACCTTTAACTCAACTTCTAGAAAAAGAAAGAACGTCCGATTTTACCGACAAATGTTATTCATCATTCAAAATACTTAAAGAAAAACTTACATGCACACCCATTATTACAAGCCCTAATTGGAACCTTCCATTTGTGCTTATGTGCGATGCTAGTGAACATGCCCTTGGAGGCATCCTTGGACAAGAAGATGGTAAAAAATTTCATCCCATCTATTTTGCAAGTAGAACTCTTAACGCAGCCCAACAAAATTATAAAATTACAGAAAAAGAACTCATGGCTGTAGTTTATGCGTTTGACAAATTTCGTTCCTACCTCGTGTTATCAAAAACGATAGTTTACACCGATCATTCAGCTTTGAAATACTTGTTCAAAAAGCAAGACGCCAAACCTCGTCTAATACGATGGATATTGCTTTTAGAAGAATTTGATTTGGAAATTAAAGATAAAAAAAGAGCTAAAAATGTTGCTGCCGATCATTTATCTCGCATAGTGAATGATGACTCTAGCGATGATGAAATCGACGATTTTCTCGATGAGCATATAATGCAAGTAAGTACTAACAAAACACCATGGTTCGCAGACTTTGCAAACTATTTGGCTGTAGGTATTTTACGAAAGGGAATGACGCACCAACAAAAGAAAAGATTTTTCTCTGAATTAAAAAAAAAACTTTTGGGACGATCCTTACTTATTTAGAATCTGTCCTAATGGAATAATCCAACGTTGTATTTCCGGATTCGAATCTCAAAAAATTCTCGATGAATGTCACTATGGACCGACCGGAGGACATTACGCCGCGAACACTACCGCTAAAAAAGTGTTCGACGCTGGCTTTTATTGGCCAACTATTATGTGTGAAGTTCATACCTTAGTACGACTATACGAAGCATGTTAAAGAACTGGAAATATTTCTAAAAGAGATGAAATGCCTCTAAATAACATCCAAGTCTGCGAAATCTTTGACGTGTGGGGTATCGACTTCATGGGACCATTTCCTAAATCTTACAAATGTGAATACATTTTAGTCGCCGTCGACTATGTATCGAAATGGGCCGAAGCTCAAGCTTTACAAACAAACGATGCCAGAGTTGTTATCACATTCTTAAAGAAATTATTCTGTCGTTTTGGAATGCCAAAAGCACTAATAAGCGATAGAGGAACTCATTTCTCTAACAAACTCATGGAAAAAGTTATGAAAAGATATGGAGTGAACCATCGATTTTCCACATCTTACCACCCTTAAACGAGTGGCCAAGTTGAAAACACTAATAGAGCTCTCAAACGTATACTTGAAAAGATCGTTCAAAACAAACCTGCTTGTTTGTCTAAAAAATTAGAAGATGCTCTATGGGCCTTTCGTACCAAAACACTAACTGGAACCACACCGTACAAACTGTTGTATGGAAAGACATGCCATCTGCCTATAGAAATTGAACATCGTGCATATTGGGCACTTAAAAACTGCAACCCAGATCTTATTGCAGCCGGTGAAAAACATAACTTTCAACTTCACGAGTTAGATGAATTTCGACATCACGCTTATGAAAGTTCACGATTTTATAAAGAACGAACTAAATTTTGGCATGATCATAAATTACGACAAAGAAAATAATTCAAAAAAGGAGACAAAGTACTTCTCTTTATCTCGAAATATAAATTCAAGCAACCTAAGCTTACTTCGAGATAGGTTGGACCCTATCTAGTAAGACACCAATATCCATCTGGATATGTTAAATTACACCGTCTAAACAGTACCACCTTTATAGTCAATGGGCATAGACTTAAGCTCTATCATGAAGAAGAACACTGTAATCAAATCGAAGGAGAAGAAATTCCTTTCTTCTTAAAATAGATCCGAGTAGCCGAGTCTGGCTGAAGACTCAAAACTTAGCGCTATTCGGAAGGCAATTCGTATTTTATCCCTACCTTTTAACTTAAGTGTGGAGGAGGACCTGTAAATAAATAAAACCGTCCTTGTATATATTGCATGTGTTTTGTTTTGTTTTGTAGCATGCAGGAAAATAGCAAATTGGAGCTCTAAGTTGGATTCATCTCTCGAAGTCCCGCAATTTTCTACTAAGCCCCGGGAAGTTCTCGTTTTCCTTTGCATTTTTCCCATTTTTAATATTATTATCAGTTATTACCTCGAGGACGATGCTCAACTTAAAAGTAGAGGAGGTGACAAATATAAAAAATGAAATAATAAAAAATATAATTTCTCCACATGAAAATCTTAAAAAAACAATAAAAATATATATGTTTTGTAAATAAATAAGTTTTTAGCAAAGCAAAAATCTCATTGATTGACATTATAATTTAGCACAAAATCCATTTCCCAAATATGTGAAAAAACTTAGCCTTATATTTCTCTATTTTGTGTGAAAGCTGATAATCTAGTATGCTTCAGAATTTGTGCTTGATCATCATTTACTAAACCGCAGTGAGGTTAATTTATAGATATTTTCGAAAAGAAGCCAAAGAAAATCACCCTTATATCATTTTAGTTAAGCTATACTGGCTTACTAAAATATGTGGCACTCATACGCTTATGTTATATTATCCATTGTGCCAATATCCTTATATGTTATGCCTAACCACTTGTCAAGTTATAAAGTTTATGATGTTCTGTTAAAAAAATGTATGAAAAAGAAAGAAAAAATATAGTCAAGTATTCTAGTATAGTTTGTTCTATAACTTTGACAAAGGCATATAATTTCTGATCCTACACCCACATCATTTATCACGTTTTGCTTCTTTGAAAATTTATCTGGTGCTCACCCCACAACGGTTATGTTTATGTGTCTTGTACAAACCTATGATAGCTATCTATTTTATGACCGAGCTAATTGAGTGTTACCTTACATTTACCATTTTGTGAGTGACACTTGTGTGAACTTAAAATCCAAACACTATCCATGAGAGGTGCTAAATTTATTTTGTCATTTGCTTTTGCTATTCATAAAAATTAAATCATTTTCCTATCATACTTCACAACACTTAAAAGCATTTTTAAAATTGAAATTGTTTTCTCGCTTTGATTGCTTGAGGGCAAGCGATAGCTAAGTGTGGAGGAATTTGATAGCGACCTAATTATACATATTCAACCTAATATTATAATGCCACTTTGTAGTATAAATAAGAGCTTCTGATACTTAATATGTTGTGTTTTATATGCAGATGTAAAGTATGAAGGAGCAAAATGAAGATATACAAAGAAGGGGCCTCAATATGCAATAAAGCCAAAGTTATTAAAAGAAGATTCTGAATCGCCCAGAAGTGCGACGTACAAAGTTGTAAGTGCGGCGCACATTCGCATCTTCAAAGTGCGGCGCACTTGAGGAGAAGTGCGGCGCGCATTTGACCCCGGACAGCACTATGAATAGAGGCCATTTCCATCCATTTTACACACACCTCTCTCTCTGAATACTCCATAGCTCGAGTATTTTAGTCCTTTTTTGTAAATTTTCAGTATTATCAACTTTTGGGAGATACTTGTAACGAGAGTATTCCACTCTTCGATTCTTGGAGGAACGATACAATCGTGACACTTGTGTAATTGTTTATTCAATCCAATCTAAGTATGATGTTCTCTTACTCTTTTCCAATTGTTACTTTGATTACTATGTTAGGCTAAGCTATTTGTGACTATATGGGTATGTGAATATAATTAGTGATGATGATATGATATGATCCTTTATAAATGATTGCAAGCTAATGTTGTAGAACCATTTTACCTCCTAGTTCTACAAACCATATTTTATCTAAGTTGATTTGTTACGATAGTTTGGCGTTGAGAAACGCAAATTGTTATAATAAGTTTTCTAGAACTTCTCTATGGTCATGAATCTTTGGATGGAGAAATCCGCTTAGAAACTTGATAAAATATTGAACTCGTTGGCAACTTGTTTTGAGCTTAATCGCTTAAATAAACATAAGTCTTGAATCAACCCAAGTAAATTGTGTAAACGCCATTTTGTCGAAAAAGGATTATCACACTTTACCTACATAAACATATCTTGATCATTATTATCATCATCACGAACTTATACGAACTATCCCATATTAATTCATATTTGTTATTATTGATATTACTTCAACCATTTATTTCTTCAATTGTTATCTTGATTACCAAAACGAAACTAAGTCTCAGCGAACGATCCTGGCTTGCCACTACAAAGCTATATTATGAACTAAAGGGTATACTTGCCTGTGTTTGTCTTCTAGTCCCTTGTTTTGTCTAAACCTTGTAATATAAATTTAAGACTTGCGAACGAACATCAGTTATTATTCGTCGTAGTTTAAATTAATCGTAATTTGTCTTTTTTTCTTTATTCCCTTTTTCATCTCATCAATATTAATCAAAAACGATAAATTTGATGCACTTTTTAGTCCTCCTTGCTGAACAAAATCATTTGGGTCATAAGTGTTACGTTTTTCCTAAAACGTAAATTTATTACTTACCACTTATATGTGTTTTTCCTAAAACGTGTGTTTTTACTATTATCAGAACAACTTCATGAATTACTTCACATTGGGACTTGACTACTTGAAGCTCCGAATGATGATATGTAAGCCTATTGAGGACCTCAGTCATTTTATCATCTTGAAGTTGGTGCACGAGTTGACTAACTTTGGAAGTTGACTCAATGGTGCTAGTGATGAGTCCATCCAAAGTAGCTTTTAGGGAAGCATTTGCCTCAACAGTTTTCAAGGCTCGGTTCAGGAAGTGATGAGATTTTTCTCCCGTGCCTCATGATTAGAGTTGATGTCACTAACGAAATCCATCTAATTATTAAGAAGAACCCCCATGTCCTTTTCAGCCATATTGTAACGATCACCATACACCCTGAATTCAACAAATATGGTGGTGGCTTTGGTGGAGAGATCTTGATGCTTGTTTGAAATATCCTCAGTCACTTTCTCATAGAGATTCTTGAAAACACCTCTAAGAGTCTCATAGAGTACCTTCTTTGTGATCGGCTTAATATCATCAAAATCGGATTCCAGAGCCTCAATCTGGGTCCCCAAAGAAGAGGTTTCAAGTTGTTCCTCATGGAAGGGCTTTTTTATTGACACCTCAGGGGAGGGCTCCTTTTGGTGGTATGCCTCAGGAGAGGGCTTTTGTTGAGCCTCAAGGGAGGCCTAGATTCCGCGAAAGGAGTATACTGAGGCCTCTGTTGTTGAGGTTGAGGAGGAATGGCTTGTGTATCAATTTCCATGTCATCTCCAACCTCAACTATGCCATCAGTGTTACTGAACCCTTAGAGTTCATCAACATACCCATGGAACATAACAGCATAATCTCCAAAGGTTAGTAACACAAGTGGTTTAGCCGGCTCCCCTTGCCTTGGTTGTGATCACTCCCTGCCTCAAATCATGTGGATTAGGTTTTATCCAACTGATGCTCAGAGGCAGTTTGTGATTGATCAAGAGTAGAGGTGGGATCCTTATATAAGTCTTGGGGATCAATATGGGTTCCCTCAGGCAAAGAATTTGGATGTAGTGTGCCTTCATCAGGAGATGTGAAAGTAGGATCCCTATCAGCGGGGTGCTTCCCGTAGGCGTCCCTCTGAGTCTTTGTAATCAGTTTTGCTTCCTTTAGGCAAATGCTTTTGTTGTAGTGTGCCTTCATCGGGAGTTGTGGAAGTGAAAGGCATGTTAGCGAGGTGTGTTACCTGTGGGCATCTCTCTAATTCTTTGGCCTTGGTTGTGGTGTCCTCAAGCAAAGGTTGTGATTTACGAATGCCTTCATCAGACTGGTGGCTAGGCAGTCCCGTAGCAGAGGGTTGTTTATTTCCATCCGTATCAAGAGGACCAGCAGTTTAGCCCATCGACCCTAACTGTGATGTATCAGGGCCTCCCGTAAGCTCTTTCCCTTGGGTCAAACTAAGCGTGGTCTGAACAAGGGTGGTCATATTCGTCTTGGTATTTTTCTTACGTGTCTCGGAAGCCTCAAGGCCTCGTGTCTTGGGTTTGGGTTTAGGCACAATCTGAGTCTTCTTGTTCCCTTTCTTTGGAGAGATAGGAATGGGAGACATGGATGATGCATGACTGATCACCTTAGTCATATATGCCATCAATTCTATAGGGGTGACTTCAGATGGGTTCTTAAAAAAATTGTGGAACCCAGGATAGCGAGTGTAGACCCAAAAAGTTTGTCCTGAGTGCAAGAGGAACCTAATAACCGTTCTAAGGCACAAGATATGAATCTAGGGTAAGATACATACTTTTTCCTAGACTCTTTTAGGAGCCTGGTTACGAGATCATTATAAATGATCTCTCCTATGTTAACCTTCAGTGCATTAATAAGACTGAAGATTAACATCTTCTGAGTAGAATTTACTTGCTCAGTAGATGAGTGGTTCGCACCGATCACCTGAATCACAAAAGTGACCAGGATCCTCCAAGCCATGGGGAAAGCTATTTTAATTAATGGGATCTTATACACAAGAAGTTTAAGGACCCTGATACCTTTTAGTCCATTTTTAACTGACTCAGTGTCAGGATGCAAAACATACTCCCCTTTATTATAAACAATTCCACTTGATTCACAAAAAGTCTTAAAGTCTAAAGTCAATGGTGTCTTCCCACTGTTCACAGCAAACTTGATGACTGCCCCCTTATGTGTTCTTGTCTCAGACCCCTGAGACCCTTCAGGCCCTTGGGTGTTGGTTACAACCACAACAGTATACCATAACTCCCTGAGATAGTCATGGTATAATACCGAGGGGGTGTTTATAAATGCATCAACTCAGTCACAATTTTTCAAAAATTCCCAAATGTGTTTATAGGCTGATGTATTATGAGGGTCCTTGAAATAACCCCCGTAATTGTTTCCTGAAAAATGGATCCCCTCACTAAGGAGATGCCTAGACTGAGGGGCATATGGAATAACCTGGGATAGTGCCATTAATATATTTTTTTCAAATTATAAGAGGACAATGGCACTTGGGATAATCAAATCAAGACTTGTTTCTTGTTATAAAGCAATGGACGGTCAACAAGTGATTTAGTGCAAAATTTTGATTACGGATGGTTACTAAATAAATTCGGTCGCTGACGCGTATAATTTATAACAATAAAACAAGTAGATAATATGATTACTAGGTTTGACGAACACTTTTCTTGAAAGAATCTTTGATTACACACTTTCGCTTGGATAGAAATTTTTTGCAGAGTATACTTGCTAAGAACTTTTGTGTGTGTTATTGTGAGAAATGGGGTATTTATAGGCTCGGATGTGAACGTATAATTATAAGAAATAATTTTAAATTATTTTCGTATCCGCATTAAATGCAATGTACCCAAGTGGTACCCCATTTTTCTCGGCTACTGTTCAGTTACTGCATTTCAAATGTTTTTTTGTAGAGGTGCGTGTGGTCATGTGTAGTTGTAAAGACAGTTTTACAACGGATTATGTTTTAAGGAGCAAGCAATAAATGCTTAGTGGGTAGTTTGATTGTGGGGGCCCTTGACTAGTCGATGATATTTAAATAGGGAATATTTGTTCCTTATTTAATGTGATGAGTCACCAACCTTGGACATTTACTAACAAAATCCTTAGAGCATTTAGTTACATAATAAATATGTCTTTGTGTCAAGGGGAATTATAAGGTTATTCAGGGAGTAGATAAGAATATACACTATACTGAACAAGGTTTCATCAAAGAGCCTGACTAGTCAATGTTCAACATACCAAGTTCAGCTTTCAGTCTAGTGAACGTTGGTTCATCCAATGGTTTTTAAAATATATCAGCTAGCTGGATATTCAATAGGGATGAAGTGTAGCTCAATATCTCCTTTCATGATTTGATCCCTGAGGAAGTGATACCTTATACCAATGTGCTAGAGTGTTGGACTGGGTTGTTTGATATGGCAATGGCACTGCCGTTGTCACAAAATATGAGGACTACTTTGTATTCAACATTGTAGTCCCTGATTTGACTTTTCATCCAAAGAATGTTTGCACAATAACCAGTTGCTGCCACATTCTCAGCCTCAACAGAGGACATAGCTACTGACTGTTATTTCTTTGCATTCTAACATACTAGCTTGCCACTAAGAAATTGACATGAACCTGAGGTGCTTTTTCTATCCATGTTGCAGCCAACATAGTCTAAATATGAATATCCTTTAAGATAGAATCCTGAGCAACAAGGATACCAAAGACCTAGTGTTGGAGTACCCTTCAAGTACCTAAAGATTCGTTTAACAGCAATAAGGTGTGATTCTTTATGATCGGCCTGATTTCTTGCACATAATATCATTGAGAACTGAATATCAGGTCTAGTTGATGTTAGGTACATTAATGATCCAATCATGCCCTTATAGAGGGTTTGATTTACTAGTTTACTAGTTAGATCAGGACCTAAGTTGATTGGGGGAACCATAGGGGTCTTTACTGAAGCACAGTCAGAGATATCATACTTCTTGAGTATCTCTCTGGTGTATTTTTCTTGACAGGTTGAGATCCCTTTGTAAAACTCGTATTAATCCGAGTTTTGGTCATTTATGTCATTTTGAAAATTTGAAATTCATTTCTGAAAATTCATTTCATTTCTAAATACTCATTTCAATTATGAAATTTCATTGCATTTCTGAAAATTTTAAAAAATGTGCATTTAATTATACTTAAATAAGTTTAAAATAGTTAAGCTTTATGTAATAAAATCTTTGGAAAATATTAAGGGTATAATATAAAGTATTTTACAAAATGAAAAAATATAAATCTTTATAAAAATTATATATGTCATCCTATATTTTAAAATAAAAAGGATTATTTGATTTTATTTTGTTTATTTAGTTACTTAATTTAAAATGTTTTAAAAAGGGAAAAGGGTGTGAAATTATTTAGCTTATATTTCTAAGACTTTTTGTAAATGGTAAAAATTAATTTTAGTCTTATCAATAGTATTCCAGCTGTGTGTTTTGGGAAGGAAAAAGAGGAAAGAAGCGTTTTAATTACTAAATATTATGTTTAAAGGGAAAGTAAATAAAAATATTGAAAATATGTCTCCCTAAATCATTATACTTGTAAAAATTACACAAACCTCTCCCATAATCGATTTTGGCTGTCCCATTTGGCTCTCCAACTCCATCCTCCATTCTTGATTTTGGTTAAGGTTTTCTCTACATCTCCATTGTAGAAACCTTGAAAATTTGGTTGTTCTTGGTGCTTTTCTTTCATCCTTCTCCTCCTTCCTAGTGTTTTTGGTGCTTTGGTTATTAGCACATCATTATACTCATCTTATTTAATTCCTTATGATCCTTGTGTCACTTTTATGCTTTTGGAATTTTAATTTTACTATGTATATGATTTCTAGGGTTTTATAAACCTTAAAAACATGTTATGGGTGATTAAATATGTTAAAAACCTTTTCAAATGTTAGATCTATGTTAGAACAACCCATAAGAGTTTTAATTAAGTTTTCACATCATAATATTAAAGATATAGACACTCTATGGTGATCTAGATGGCTTTCCATTGATTTTAAAATAATGGTTTGGGGCTGTTTGGAAAAAGGGTCAGTTTGTAACCACCATAAAAAGAGTTTTATAAACGCAACCTATATGATTCTTGTGTGTAAAATTATTTACGGAGTCCGGTTTTCAAAATGTATTTTTATTCATTTATATGAGATCAGTAAAGACGGTTTTTATGATTTTACAAGATTAGTGGTCAGTTCTGATTTTTAAGACTGAAAATGTTATTGTTGTCCCATATGATATGTGATGATCAAACAAGAAAGGTAAATAGAATATAGATGAATTCTAGAGAGAGAAAGTAGAGAGAGAAAATAGAGAGAATGGTTTTAACTTGGTGAATATTAGATTGAGAGAGAATAAGAAAAATGAACCAACACCCTTCCTAACATGCTAGGAAGGGTTTTTATAGTCCCCCTACATGTGGGCTTGATTATGGACTATATGTTTGGGCCGGGCTTTCCTTTTAGGCTTTAGTTACTTATGAATGAACTTTAGCTTAAATTTAAGCCATAAAATACAACTAACCTACTACCTATTACAACGTTCTTAAATACGATACATAATAAACATATGACCAAAAATTATTGTTTGACTCAATATTTTGAGGCTAACAATCTCCCCCAATGAGAGGTCATTACCCTTTGTCATTTGGAGATTTGTAGAGATTACTAATCTCGCCATAAATGTGTCTTGAATGTGTAATATTAGTCTTGTTCCTTCATGCTGTGATCTTTGAGCCTTTGTCGTTGTCTTTCGACTTTGTCTTTTGATCTTGAGATCTTCAAATCATCCTTAACTTGTCTTTGCCATCTTGCGATCTTGTGTCTTTATCCACATACTCACACAATTAATTATTAAATATGTCTCTAGGCATGATTATGTGATTTTGAATCTTTGACTTTGCTGAGTACACCATAACGCCACCTTCTCGAGACAAAACATAGACACGGACCGAATGGCTTCGACATTCGTCCTAAATCGGTAGCGTTTTACCTTCGGTCGGTGAAGACCGTTATACGATATTAGATGCGTACCTGTGATTAGGTAGATTCAATTAAGAATCTCCTTGACAGGGTTTCGCGGCTGTACTAGCCGTTCTCTTTACTCGACCGTCTCAAAGCAAGACTGTGAACATAAAGAGTGAATCAATTGGATAAATATCCACTTGATTAAATTCGTCATTTCAAATTCCTAGAACAAGTGTGATTCATAAAGAATCTTACCATTGTTGTTTTCCAGTTGACACAAGCTTGATTCATAAGAATCTTACAAGTTACCTACCGTAGCGCTGTTTGAGGATGACGCTAGAAGGCTTTCCATTCGTCACTGTGCGTATTAATGAATATCACTGTGAATGTTCTGGCAAGATCATAATGATATTGCGTAGAAACCTCAAACGAGTTTGAATCAATTCAGAATCAAACCACTGTTGCTTTTCAGTTTTACATATGTTTAATTCATAAAGAATCTTACATATGACATACCACAGTTCTGTTTGATGTTAACACTAGAAGGATTTCCACTCATCATTGTGAATACTAAGTAGTATCACTCCGAGTGTTCTAGCAATATCGCAAGGATATAGCGTAGGAATCTCTTTATCGTCTTTCCATGTGTCCTAATGAAACTTGATTGATCTCTAGGCTCTAGAATCGATTTGTGCACTTTTAGTGGTCGGAGGCAAGAGCAGATGCCACCTACTCAATATCAACTATCTCGGAGTGAGAAAGTCAATAGAAGTCATGTTGATCTTGGTGACAATAAAACAAACTTCTTTTGAGAGAAGCCTGAGTAGCTAGGTAAGGGTTGTGCATTACATCACTGGGTCTATGATGAGTTGTCTTCATGACGTGTTGACCCGGTTTCTGCCTAAGTTGTATGGAGGGCTTCTTTATTTTCACCCTTTATCCTTACATTTCTTTTTCATTATTCAACCCCTTCACCTCTTACCAAGACATCATTACTAGCACCTTGTTGTGATTGTTCTAGTGCTAGCATCAGTACTTAGTCGACATTCAACTACGTTCACATTCTACTCCATCTTTCCTAAGGACTTCTAATAATCTATTGTATTGTCCCTGGGAAGATCCCTCCGGTTCGGGTTGGATCATAGGACTAAAACCTAACCACCCTTTTGACACCAATAACGTCGTGGGTTAAAGATGTTGTGAGTATGAGATCATAACCATAAAACCACTTTAAAAAGTCTAACAAAGTGATTGAAAAACATTTAACATCTTGATAGTTTTGTTGTTTCAGAAATGCTCCCTCTTCACATGTGCATCAATAATCGAAAGTGTTTTACACATGTGGGTAAGAGTTAAAGTGCTTGAGTCTTGCAAAATAGATTACATTTTAATCACATTTTCTCCCCTATCTCTAATATTTAAATCTTTTGATATTTAGAGATATCAAATTTGATTAAGATATATATTGTCAAAAATAGTCTTGAAAAATCTTCGGGAGGAAAATGTGTCTAACATAACATGAATTTTGAAAGCTCCCCCTCAAAAATTGATCCAATTGAATTGTGATTGTGAGGATGTGATCTACATTTCTCTTTTTGAGGATGGGAGTTGTTGAACACACAATTTTTTTAAAGATTTTAAATAATCATTGAAAAACTCTTGAAAAAATTATGTTCAACGCTTTTCGAAAAACTCTATTTCTTTTTGGCGAAGAGGTTTTTCTAAAGCATAAACTTGAGTTCATAGACTTTGAATGTCTTGACGAATCCACTCAAGTGTAAGAAGATTTCTCTTCTTTTGCTGAGGGTAAGCGCACTAAATCATACACTCCCTCGTGAATATAGATCCGGGTTGCAATCTGAAAGTGATTACAAGCCATTGTGTTGAGCTCAAAACCTTGAATGTTTTGTGACAAGCTCAACCCAACTTAGATTGCTCTACCCGTTGTTTGGAAATATTGTCCAAAATAGACAATTTCCTTTATTAAAAAGAAATGACATGTTTTGAAAAATATTTACAACTTTCATTCGAGCTTTATGTACACACCCGTGTCGTTATTGAGCGACATTTCTAGGTACGTCCATATTATCGATACTGAAAGACATGTCGAGAAGAATATTTATGGATTTTAAAGGATTTTTAATTTTGTGTTTTGCTTTTATATGTATTATATTTTTGTATTTTGTTTTTCAATGATATATACAAGTAGATGTTTGATAGATAAATCAAGGAGGCACCTTTGCCAGAATCTCCAGGTCTGCTGGAGTCAAACATCTCATACCAATTTGCCTAACAAGGTAATCAAACCTATCTTTCGATAGAGCTTTCGTAAACAAGTCGGCTAATTGGTAATATGTTCCATCAAAGTATAACTCAACGATACCTCTTTCAACTTGTTCCTTTATGAAGTGATATCTGACATCGATGTACTTCGTGCAGGAATGTTGTACCGGATTGCAGGAGATGGCTATGGCCGACTGTGAGTCACATTACATAGGTACTTTATCAAAGTGAAAGCCATAATTCGTGAGTTGTGTTCTCATCTAAAGAACTTGAGCACAAGACGCAGATAGAGACACATACTCCGCTTTGGCTGATGACAGTGACATGCAATCCTGCTTCTTGGATGACCATCCCATGAGCTTATCTTGACCTAGAAATTGTGCACCACCAGAATTAATTTTTCGTGTATCATACACCCTGCATGATCAGAATCTGAATATGCCGTTAGAAAGAAACCGGTTTCCCTCGGATACCAGAGTCCCAAATGAATGGTATTCTTGAGGTACCGAAAGATCCGTTTAACCTCCTTGAGGTGCTTTTCGATAGGTCGTGCTTGATATCGTGCACAATAACACGTAGCATGTGAAATATCGGGTCTGCTTGCTATCAAGTACAAGAGGGAGCCGATCATGGAACGATATCTAGTTTGATCTATGGCATTTCCCTCCAATTCAGCATCAAGCGATGTGGTTGATAATGGTGTCCCAACGGGGTCACATGAGGTCATACCATGCTTTTTTATTATCTCTTGACAATACTTAGCTTGGTTGATAAATATACCACTTGGGGATTGGTGAACTTGAATTCCTAGAAAGAATTTTAGTTCGCCCATCATTGACATTTCAAATTTGTTGTGCGTTACTTTTTCAAACCATTTTGAAAGTTTTGGGTTTGTAGACCCGAAAATAATGTCATCAACATAAATCTGCACAAGCAAAATGTCATCCCCATATTTATAAGTGAACAGAGTTAGATCAATGGAACCTTTTGAGAAACCTTTGGATACCAGAAATCTCGAGAGCTCATCGTACCACGCTCTTGGAGCTTGCTTTAGTCCATATAGTGCTTTGTGGAGACGATACACCTTGTCAGGATAATGAGGATTAACGAATCCTTCCGGCTGCGTGACATAGACTTCTTCCTTCAAAAAAGGACCATTAAGAAATGCTGTCTTCACGTCCATTTGATAAACAGTGAAATCCTTATGTGCAACATAAGCAAGGAAAATCCTGACTGCTTCCATACGAGCAACTGGTGCAAATGATTCGTCAAAATCAGTTCCCTCTTTCTGGCCATACCCCTTAGCCACTAGCCTAGCTTTGTTCTTGATGATCGTGTTTTCTTCATCCATCTTGTTTTTCTAGATCCATCGAAGATTTAATAGAATCACGTCGTATGGTCTGTAAACAAGTTCCCAGACCTTAAGTCTTTCAAATTGTTGAAGTTCATCCGTCATTGATTCAATCCAAGCATGATCAACCATGGATTCTTTGATGTTTTTTGGTTCAGCTGTACTCACGGCGAGTGCGAACATACAAACATCGCCATCGGTTTCTAGTTGTCGTCTTGTACGAACAGGCTGTGAAGGGTTTCCAATTACTTGAACCAAAGGATGATCTCGGGTCCAATGATGTGTTGAAGGATGTCATTTATAAAACGTATGCATATTTGACGGATCAACATGGCGAGTAGAAGACTCTCCAGTTTGGTGTACCGGTGTACCGAATGGGTTGTGAAAATCGTCATCGTCAGATAATGCATCGTCTGCTTGATTTGTGTTCTCTGGAGCAATGACAATAGTTGTGGATGTTGTAGGATCGATTGTTGAAGTTATATTCTGAGGAGGTAAATCTGCAGCAACCCGTGTTGAAGTAGATGAAGTTGTATCCCTTTGTTGATGATGATCAGTATCATCATTCTTATCATGAGTGACAGCGGAAGACTTCGATAAAACATGTTTCTCCCCCGTTAAATATTTATCAAACATTGGTCCATATAACATTTCCAACTCTTCTAGTGTCGTGTCTACTGTCATATCTGCTCTTGGAACATGTTGGTGAACCAACTTTAAACTTGTCGGTTCATTGCTGTGGTCTTGAGTTCTGAGTTCTGTGCGGTTATGCACAGAAGTCTCTTTTCATTGTGGATCGGGACTTAAACTTTTTTGTTCAAGTGCCATTTCTTGAAATTCATCGAATCAGACATGAATAGTCTTGACTATAAATTTTGTTATCTTGTTGTATACTATATATCCCTTAGACTGAGTTGCATATCCCACTAGAATGCATGCATCACCTTTCTCTTTCATCTTGTCCAGATTTTCACCATCTCGAATTATGTAACACGTACATCCAAAAACATGAAGGTGCTTGAGTGAAGGTTTGCGATCATGAATTATGTGATATGGTGTCTTTTCGTGTCGTGGGATAATTAAGGAACGGTTTTGTGTGTAACATGCGGTTGACACGGCTTCGGCCCAAAAGAATAATGGTAGTTTTGAAGCGGATAATAATGTTCGAGCAGCCTCAACCAAAGTACGGTTTCATCTTTCAACAACGCCATTTCTTTCAGGTGTTCTAGCAATAGATGTTTCGTGTTTAATCCCTTCGGCTTCAAAACAATTCTTCAGAGTTAAATTCAAGAATTCTGTGCCTCTGTCAGTACGTACCACTTTTACTTGAGCTTGAAGAGCATGTTGTATCAGCTTAAGGAAGTTAATGAGAACCTCAGGTGTTTCATCCTTGGACCTCAAGAAGTGAGTCCACGTGTACCTTCAGTAGTCAACGACAATTACCATAACATATTTCTTCCCATTGATGCTTTGAACACGCATGGGGCCACACAAATCTATATGAAGAAGATCTAACCGTCCTTTAGAGCTTGGCGTAGTCTTTGTATTGAAACTACTCCATTTAGCTTTACAAAGCTTACAAGAAGAACACAGATGATCTTTGATGAATTTCAAGTTAGGAAGGCCTCTCACAATATCTTTCTTGGAAAGAAAGTTGATGGTATCAAAGTTAAGATGAGATAATCGTTGATGCCATAACAAAGCTTGAGTCGTTGAAGCTTTAGCCATGAAACAGATTGGAGTTGAAGAATTAGAATCTTGTAGTAAAATAGTATAGAGATCAGTACCCCGTGAACCGGTAAGTAAGTCATTCCCATCATAATCACGAACAAAACATGTCTTCTTTCTAAAAGAAACCTCCAAATTCGCATCACATAATTGACCAACCAAGAAAAGATCGTGATTGAGACCTTCGACGTAGTAAAACCTTTTGATTGTGATATTCCCTTTAACCAAATATCCATATCCTAGGATCGGTGCAAATTGATCATTTCTGAATTGGACCGTACACAGGAACTTCTCCATAAAATTAATTAGAAGCTTGAGATTCCCCGTCATGTGCTTCGTGCATCCGGAGTCCAGTATGAAGAGAATTATTTTGATCACCTGCAGAAGAATTAGAACACGATGGAGCATTTTCTATATTGGATTCCATGTTAGTTGTGATATCCAAATCATTAGTTTCCGTAGTTTCATCACTTAAAAGCACACTAACACTCATAGTCACATTTTCAATCCTAACCTTAGGCATCCATTTATATCCTAGAGGACATTAATTAGCAAACCACCATTTCCAAGACTTGCTAGCAGACTCATATAATTCCCTAATTCTGCTTCTAGGGTTCTTAGTGGAGGAGTCTGATGCAATACTTTTCTTGGGGGGGGGGGGGGGGGGGGGGTTACGGCAGAATGGTTCACTTTGCGTTTGGGTTTTCTAGCACTAATAGTGTGACAATCCGTCAATTTATGGTTGATATTTTATTCTCAAATATTATTTAAAAACATTATTTTAATGTCATAATATGAACTCACTTATTCTTGGGAAGTAATTTGGATTTACGTCTTGAAGTAGCGTCGACTACGTCTAAACCGGAGGATTCAACGTTACGTGCTTACGTTTACATACACCGTTTTGGTGACAGTCCGACATTTCAGAAAATAAATTTATCCGTGAATATTATTTTGGGATTTTAATTTTGAGTTGATTCATAAACTCACAAATTTACGAGAAGAGATTAGGACTTACGATTTTAATTTAACGTCCTTTACGACCAAACCGGAAACCTTAGGATTACGTATTTACGTTTTCGAACTCCGTTTTTGATGAGACAATTTTTATTAGATTCGTTTTGTGCCGTTGCTTCATAATTTATAAAAACGTTTTTCGTAAAATGACCCGAGGGCACGCAAATCAAGGAAACTAGAATCGAGGAATACCCGTAAATTAATGGAGATGGAACAAGTACATACTTCTCCCACCCCCACAAATGGCTAAACAAAGCTAACAACACCATGTGGTGTCAAGCTTACAAGATAAGCTAAGACACATGTCTTAGTTTACTTGTAAACTAGCAACCAACATCAAAACCACCACCTCAAACCATTTTCATTCATTTCAACACATGCAAACCACTAAACACTCTCCTCCCTCTCTCTAAAATTCTTCCCAAACTCATCTAAAACAACCCCCATTTGATCTTGATTCAACCATAAATCATATGTATAATTTACATATGATGAAAACCCATTGAAGTTATGAAGATTGGAGGTGATCTTAACATGTAAAAAGGAGTTTTCAAGGGAGTTTGGAGCTGATTTCTCAAGGAGTTTTCATGAAGAACAAGGGCTGATTTTTGAAGGAATCTACAAATACTTGGTGATCCTAGAAGTGGTGTTGATATCTCATAAGATTGGTTACCCAAAACCATGTCTTGTTCATCCAAAAGCTCATCATTTCATCACTTTGGTGGTATAAAGATTGTTCTCCCCATCCTCTTGTTATTTTGATTATGTAATCATGTATTTTCTTTCCTATTGTATATGTATATGATGGTTATATGATGATAAAAGTATTGTGTGGGGATTTGATGTTGATAATCATGGGTAAAAAGATGAAAAACTACATGTAAAAAGGTTAAAATCATGCTTAAAAATGATGGCTGTATAACACAGTAAAGAACCATGTCATGAACTGATAAAATGGCATATATTAATGGATATAAAGTAAGTAATATGTATTGTACACATGTGAGAGTTGACCATGCAATGGAATCATTAGGATGAGTGAGATATGATCAAAACAAGTTTAAAGTACAAATCTGAGTTCACTGTTTTGGACGATTTTTGGAAAATACTTAGAGGCTGAGTCAACAGTAGCTATAAAAGAGTTAAATAGAGCACATATCATGTAGTTTATGTCATAAAAATTTGAGCTTCTATCTCCATATAGAACTCTAGATATGGCAGTTTTGGTGAACATGAAAATAAAAATCAGATTTTGGAAATTAAAGTATAATAGTATTATATAAGCACTCAAATAAAAATAGTATAAAATGTGAATTAAAACCCACTAACTCATATAATACATTTATATAAATATGCATAAGGATAAATAAATGGAAATTTTATAAAAATGGTAGCTTGATAAGTTTTATAAGTTATAAAACTATAAACATGATTTTTACGACTTTTTCGGCTATTACCGTAAAATTAACGTTTTTGCTAAATAAAACTTAGACGGTTAGACCCGTCTAAAGTGAACTTTATAAAACTCATATACTGATATATAAACATATATAACAAGTAAAAACCGATAAAACCCGAACTATATAACACACGGACATTAACGGGCTAAGTTAACGTTATTGGACTAATAATACAACAAAATGGGCTAAAACACTTATAAACTTATTTATTGGGCTTAACCCAATTGGGCCCAACATTTAAAGTATAAATACTGATAATACAAGTATGAAATGGATTAATACAAGTTAATGAACTTATAATAGGCTTATTGGACCTAAAACACGTAAATAGGTAAAACTAGTAAACTAGTAAGAAGTTACCAATACATAAACACTAAAATGAGCAAAAGAGAATATGTAAACCCACTTGATCATCATATATATATATATAATCATCATATGTATACATAATTGTTATTTTTATAAAGTCATTGGACATGAGTCTAAGACGAGTATTATTTGTCTAGGTTTCCGTGATTGAAGCACGTACCGTACATCCAAATCGCCGATAACCGCCTTCCCACATCAACGTGAGTTCATAGCCTCGCACTCTTTTAAATGTTTTTATAAATGTTTTATAAACCCGCGAGGGAGATAACATGTTAGTTTTTTAAAAATAGGACACCATTTGTCCCGATTGCTTGTTTATTGATTTGGACCCAAATGATGGTATGACCCGATGAATGATTATATGACCCGATAGATGAAATAAAATGGATTATTAAAGTTACGTTATGTCACTAAAAGTCCCATTAGCATGAATTGTGAACTACCGGGATTTGGTAGACGCTTATGCATATAATAGTACTATTGGGGGACGATCACCCGAGTTCGCGCCTTGAGGTTGATCCCTGTCGTGCCACATTGATTGGTATGCGAATTTATGTATGATAAGATTTACATAGCGTGACCTTTGTGACGACACGCTAATTTAGATGGGCAAATGAGTTTCGGGCTAGCTACCCGTTGTTTGTTGTAGTAAGGTAACAATGTCATGCGGCTTATAATAATCCAATTAACGAAATACTGCTATACGCACCGAATTATGATATATTGCCTGACTAGCAATATGGGGTCTTACTGTTGATATTATGTTCGTGTTTTGGTTTTTCATAACCATATTCATATAACGGTTTTATTTAACTTTATACAACGTTATAAAACGTATTGTATGATGTTTTTACGGCATTGGCTCGTATAATTATTTTGAAGGCGAAAGCCTATATTATGATTTTGATAAGGAATTGTATAAAATGACTTTGGCTATTTTATGGCCTATTAAAATGATTTGTACAAAATGATTTTCGGTAATAATTTTATACCGATGTTATATTGATGGTTTATTAAACTCAATGAATTCTCTCGGCGTTATCGCTGACCTTTTCTTTAACATGTTTTGTCTCAAGTACTTGAAGGTAATTCTCGGGAAGACAACAAGAATTCATGGCCCACACTTAAATTATAATTTCCATTCAAATGCTTTGTAAAACGTGTATGAAATACAATGACTTGGGACCTATGTAAATTTGATATTTTATGAATGGAAATGCTTTATTATTAAACGACGCGATTTTTATGCGTTGTCTATGATGTGAGTAATGTGCTATCCCGTAACACCAACGAGTCTTCCGCTGTATTGAGTTGTATAAATTTGGGGGTGTTACAGTTTGGTACCAGAGCTCTCGTTATAGAGAACGAAAGATTTTTAAAACTAAGGTTTTGAATAAAACTTTTCAAAATCTTTTAACTGTAAACATTTTTCTAAAAATGTCTAAAAATCTTTTGACTATAACGGTGCCGAAGAATTCCCGAGTTACCGACAAGGCCAGACTGAGAAGTGTTATTTTAATATATATAACTTGGATTATATATATATATATATATGATGTAATTTTATTACATGATTGTTTGATGATTATTTTGATATTTATACGAGGTATTTATACGACGTAGATTGTCACAAGGAACCCTAAATCCCCTAGTAAATTAATCGAAGCTATTCTCGTAGGAATTCTAGCTATCCAAGATATAAACCAAGTTGTGGATATTTATGATCCCAACAAATGATTGATATTCGTAGAAATGTTGATATTAGTTGATTGTGATCTTGAAAAAGAATTGGCGAAACTAAATCTGATATCGATGTCATGACGATCTTTCCTTATAGAGTGGAGTTTGACAAAACGTTACCACCTGGAAAGGTGTCATCTAATTCGTTGTCACCTAATTCTTAAATTTGAAATCGAAAGGGTGAATGTTGCACTTGGGTCTGTCATTAGAACCATTACCCAAAAGCCTCATGCCACTAGTACCTTTCCGAGAAGTCTAGTTGAATGTGTGAGTCATTTCATACTAGTGACTCATTTGATAACTATTGTTGTAAGAGCTTTAGGATTGGAAATTAAGTGTTGATCATATCGAGCTTTTATTGCCCTTTTAAGGTTTAAAAATAAAGTTGAAAGTATTGGAGAATGAAGTAAAATTTAACTTTTATGGAATATGAAATTGTTAAGAGGAAGTCGTTAAGTTCTGTGATTGAATTATAAGGTTTTAATTGATTGTTAGTTCGTGTTAAGGGTTGTTCCTAGGCCATTGTCCAATGATGAGGATGCCTAGTGTCCAAGAAATAAATTGAAGAAATCTTCTTCTGAATTGGGACCGATGGATCTTCCGGGACATTTGGAACACCTAATGACTCTTGTAGATTAGTATTCATTGTGGTATCTTTTAAAAATCCCTAATTTAACTGAGATATCAGTTGGTAGGATGAGTTTTGGAAATTGTATGACATAGTGACACGTAATGTGTTACAGTGCAATTTGACTTGTTTGTGATTAATGAAAAGACTACCTTTGATTGCTAAATCCTACATGTATCGATGTTATCTATCTTTTATTGCTTCATCCTAATGTTCGCATTAGTGATGCAACCATTGAACAAGTACTCATCTCGATTTGAGTTACGTTGTGGATTATTCTTCCTGAGTACCATCGAGGTCATGAACCTCATGATAAAGTGGCTAAGCTCATTTCCTATTATATTGTAGTTAGTTCTTGGTGAACAACTTTTCATCACTCTTTTGCAGATCACTCATTGTTTTTATAAGTTAAAACAGTATCCCTTGAGAAAAATTGGGTTTTCATCACCAAATGGATTATTTAAAGTGAGACTTATAAATAATCATTATTGAAATAAAGTTGATTATGAAATACCTTGGAAAACTTAATTGTTTTCATAACAAAGAAAATCTTTGTAAATGTTTTTATTATAAACATGATGATAAAGTTTTGACGAACTGAGTATTGCATCGTTAATCTTGAAATTGTATATAGTTGCGCGCCTACATACAATTTGGAATGGACCATGCAAGGCTGATTAGTAGTCACCATAAAATTGTTAATAAACATTACATTTTCTTTGAAGATTGTGAAAGATTAAAATTTATGAGATCTGCAAGAAGTGAAAAATAGGGACATAGTGTTAGGGACACCTACATATGTGCCCGTACTATCTATTCTTCTGAGTCGAATTTACTCATCTGTGGAAATTGTCTTATTTGACAATTGACAATTCTTTCTTGTCCAATTCTCCCGTACTGAGATTCTTAGGAAAAGTATCTGATTACCGAGTGTTGATACCCGACTGGATGTATCGACGTTCCTATCATTTCTTTTGATTTGGTATCATTTGAATGACCTGGGTAACGATCCGAGGAGCTTTCGAATGCTTACTCAAATTATGAAAACATGGGATATATTCATATTCGTTAAATGTTTTCGTCTGTATCTGATTGAAATTCTCTCGCATAGATTATGCGTTGACCTTACTCTTTTAAGGTTAGTTATGTCTCCAGATATCCTTGAACTTGTGAAGGATTATGAGTTATTATTAGTCTTTTGAGAAGTTCACATCTTATCGACGACAATAAATCTGGAAAGTTGATAGTGCCAGTAGAATGGATTGATTGATTATGACATGACGACATTGTCTTAATTGATGGGAACTCAAGTAGAATTACCCTAAATGATAAGATGTTGATTATCAAAGGTGATCTAAATAATTCTTGATGGATGACCGTATCCTGCATTTAGACTTAAAGTTATACCGTGAATGGTTGTGAATTAGTTATAAATATTATAATCTAGAAAGAACTTAAAAAGTGAATGTATTAAAAGATGTTTCCGTTATCTGAAATTTTAGGAGGTATTTGCTGGTGAATTACCTAGACTTTTGCCATTAAGGCAAGTTGAAATTGGTATTGATTATATTTCCGGTGCTGCACCTGTGGCTTGTGCACTGTACGTCAGCACCATCTGAATTAAAGGAATTACCGTACAACTGAGAGAGTTGTCGGAGATAGATTTTATTCTACCGAGCTCGTCATCATGAAGAGCTATGGTGTTATCATTCCTTATATTTATAGATTACTGTGAATTGAGTAAATTGACAATCGAAAACGATATCCATGACTCGAAATGGAAGATTTGTTCGATCATTTACAAGGTTTTAGCGTATGTTTTAAAAATTTGATCCACGGCATGGTTATCGTCAACTTCGCGTCTGCGAAGAAGAATATCTATTCCAATCACTACATCCAGAAATTGTAATTAACATTATGAGTTTCACGTGATGTCGTTTGGATTGACCAATGCACATGTAGCATTCATAAATTGGTGAATCACGTGTGTAGGCTGTAATTTGATAAATTCATGCTTATGATCATTAAGGACCATTTGTTTGTTTATAAGAATAAGAAGGAGTTAGGAATTATTTATAGATTGCCCTAGATTGGCCGAACAATGAAAACTTGTACCTTGAATATTTAAAACATGAGATTTAATGCTTAATCCTTTACATAATATGACCGTCCGATTAATGATGGTAAGATATATATTGACTTTTCAAAGATTAGAGCCATTAAGACTTTGGGTTTTACCAAAAAGAAAGTGCAAATGTGTTTTGACAAATGTTTTATCGAAAAGAACTTTTGAGGGATTATTCCCTTATACCCAGAACATTTAACTAAACTCCTGTTTAGGGGTAAATGTTCGTGTATACCTCAAGACAACCTAAGAGGGATTGAGGAAAACATTTAAACCATGACTTAGGATTTGAAACGCAAATTTCTGCTTTTCAACTAAGAAAATTTTTGGCCAAAGTATAAACAAATATTTTTCGAACATTTACGGATCTCATTAATTATTTTAATTATTTTCGATAAATCAACAAAAATCTTGTTAATTAAATTCAAATTTATTTTGAACACTTTTACAAAATTGGTCGAACTGAGAAAATTTAAAACTTTTACGTTTACCTTTCATAAAATTAATTATTTATTATTTAATTACTTGTAATAACTATCGACGCTTTAGACGCTGGACTGAGCAAAACTGATAAAAATGATAGCTGAAACGAAAATGAAACTTAGAAAATATGAAGGAAGGTGAACGTAATTACTGACATATTATGTAGAAAATATGAAGAATTAATTACGATGTATTTCTTAATAATGAATGTGCAAAATAAATTGCCGAACAATTTAAAATATAGCCGATGCTTATAAAAAGGATAATATAGATAATAAAAGTGGTTCGCGGCTAATGTGAACCATTAGAATTGAGAAGCCGATAGCGTTAAATGTTTTAAAGACCACTTGTGATTGTCTAAATATGGAGGATTGTGAGATATAGTTATGTTGGAATCTGCAAGTATAAGTATTCTATTCTTGTCATTTCTGATTTAATGTATCATTATCAGAAGAAGTTATACTGATGGCAAATTATGAAGGCAGACATCGCCTAATACATTAGTAAACGTCTAGCTATTGCAAAGGTCATCATCTGAATTTGATTTGATTTGGGTCATCGTCGACAGACTGACCAAATCTGCTAATATCATTCTTGTTAATGATAGATTCTTGATGAAGAAATTAACTCTTTATATTGAAAGGAGTTGTGTAAACACGGTGTGCCTGTATCGATCATCTCTATCAAGATCCTCGCTTCGCATTGAATTTCTAGAGATTTGCTCAGAAGTCATTAAGAACGAATCTTGATGAGAGTACTGTGTACCACCCCAATCGAAGGGACGAGGTAAAGTAACGATACAAAA
Source organism: Glebionis coronaria (assembly GCA_025667525.1). Taxonomy (NCBI): domain Eukaryota; kingdom Viridiplantae; phylum Streptophyta; class Magnoliopsida; order Asterales; family Asteraceae; genus Glebionis; species Glebionis coronaria. The sequence goes on from CM046876.1 coordinate 159,599,299, forward strand.
TACTATAAGCGTTGTTCTATGTTTGAATGATTGACCTTTGGTAATAGACTGTATAATCGTTTTCCTTTGGAGAGATTATCATTGATAATTATCGTGTTAGTATCGAGATCGACTCTTGTTAGGATCTATATTAGAGCATCTGTAAGCATGAGTTGGGATGAAGACACCCGACATACACCCATTGTGAGTTGGACATGTCTTTTAGGTTTAAGGTTTCCTATGATGGCGAACCTAACCTTACAAAATACTCGACTCGCGAGACCTGAAATGATTGTTGAAATTAGGATCTGATTATTGACTGCCGGTAGTGGGCAGGAGGTTATGTGAATATGAAATGTAGATCTTGAAGTGCCAGATGGGTAGCGAAGTTATGCCCAAAATTTTAACTATGGAAAAATGAATTGATGATCTGAGAGATCATGGGATATAAGTCCCCTTTGTCTGGGACCATTGAGATAATGTAAAAGATTGGTTTGAAAGGCGTATAAGCTGGATCTACCCTAGGACTTCAAGGACTGCGTGAATTATGTTTTGTAAATCGAACTTGATAAAATGTTTATCAAGTGAAAATCTAAATTCTTCTTAATAAAGCTTAGATCGGCGAAACGTTGCATTCATCAGAAACCCGTGAACATCATGGATAGAGAAAGTAAGTCAACATTTAGCCTGATCTTATTCCTGTAGTTATGTTTGATGAAACTCGAGTATTGTAATGGATTACACTTGTGAGAAAAGACCGAATGTGGAGGAAATACCCACATGGCTTTAACTCTATAAGAAGCGAGTAGTAAGATGATCTTTGAGGACAAAGATCCTGTTTAGGGGTAAATGCTGTGACAATCCGTCAATTTATGGTTGATATTTTATTCTCAAATATTATTTAAAAACATTATTTTAATGTCATAATATGAACTCACTTATTTTTGGAAAGTAATTTGGATTTACGTCTTGAAGTAGCGTCGACTACGTCTAAAGCGGAGGATTCAACGTTACGTGCTTACGTTTACATACACCGTTTTGGTGACAGTCGGACATTTCAGAAAATAAATTTATCCGTGAATATTATTTTGGAATTTTAATTTTGAGTTGATTCATAAACTCACAAATTTACGAGAAGATATTAGGACTTACGATTTTAATTTAACATCATTTACGACCAAACCGGAAACCTTAGGATTACGTATTTACGTTTTCGAACTCCGTTTTTGATGAGACAATTTTTATTAGATTCGTTTTGTGCCGTTGCTTCATAATTTATAAAAACGTTTTTCGTAAAATGACCCGAGGGAACGCAAATCAAGGAAACTAGAATCGAGGAATACCCGTAAATTAATTGGGATGGAACAAGTACATACTTGTCCCACCTCCACACATGGCTAAACAAAGCTAACAACACTATGTGGTGTCAAGCTTACAAGATAAGCTAAGACACATGTCTTAGTTTACTTGTAAACTAGCAACCAACATCAAAACCACCACCTCAAACCATTTTCATTCATTTCAACACATGCAAACCACTAAACACTCTCCTCCCTCTCTCTAAAATTCGTCCCAAACTCATCCAAAACAACTCCTATTTGATCTTGATTCAACCATAAATCATATGTATAATTTACATATGATGAAAACCCATTGAAGTTATGAAGATTGGAGGTGATCTTAACATGTAAAAAGGAGTTTTCAAGGGAGTTTAGGGCTGATTTCTCAAGAAGTTTTCATGAAGAACAAGGGCTGATTTTTGGAGCAATCTACAAATACTTGGTGATCCTAGAAGTGGTGTTGATATCTCATAAGATTGGTTACCCAAAACCATGTCTTGTTCATCCAAAAGCTCATCATTTCATCACTTTGGTGGTATAAAGATTATTCTCCCCATCCTCTTGTTATTTTGATTATGTAATCATGTATTTTCTTTCCTATTGTATATGTATATGATGATTATATGATGATAAAAGTATTGTGTGGGGATTTGGTGTTGATAATCATGGGTAAAAAGATGAAAAACTATATGTAAAAAGGTTAAAATCATGCTTAAAATGATGGCTGTATAACACAGTAAAGAACCATGCCATGAACTGATAAAATGGCATAGATTAATGGATATACAGTAAGTAATATGTCTTGTACACATGTGAGAGTTGGCCATGCAATGGAATCATTGGGATGAGTGAGATATGATCAAAACAAGTTTAAAGTACAAATCTGAGTTCACTGTTTTGGACGATTTTTAGAAAATACTTAGAGGCTGATTCAATAGTAGCTATAGGAGAGTTAAATGAAGCACATATCATGTAGTTTATGTCATAAAAATTTGAGCTTCTATCTCCATATAGAACTCTAGATATGGCAGTTTTGGTGAACATGAAAATAAAAATCAGATTTTGGAAATTAAAGTATAATAGTATTATATAAGCACTCAAATAAAAATAATATAAAATGTGAATTAAAACCCACTAACTCATATAATACATTTATATAAATATGTATAAGGATAAATAAATGGACATTTTATAAAAATGGTAGCTTGATAAGTTTTATAAGTTATAAAACTATAAACATGATTTTTACGACTTTTTTGGCTATTACCGTAAAATTAACGTTTTTGCTAAATAAAACTTAGACGGTTGGACCCGTCTAATGTGAACTTTATAAAACTAATATACTGATATATAAACATATATAACAAGTAAAAACCGATAAAACCCGAACTATATAACATACGGACATTAACGGGCTAAGTTAACGTTATTGGACTAATAATACAACAAAATGGGCTAAAACACTTATAAACTTATTTATTGGGCTTAACCCATTTGGGCCCAACATTTAAATTATAAATACTGATAATACAAGTATAAAATGGATTAATACAAGTTAATGAACTTATAATAGGCTTATTGGACCTAAAACACGTAAATAGGTAAAACTAGTAAACTAGTAAGAAGTTACCAATACATAAACACTAAAATGAGCAAAAGAGAATATGTAAACCCACTTGATCACACATATATATATATATATATATATATATATATATATATATATATAATCATATGTATACATAATTGTTATTTTTATAAAGTCATTGGACATGATTCTAAGACGAGTATTATTTGTCTAGGTTTCCGTGATTGAAGCACGTACCGTACATCCAAATCACCGATAACCGCCTTCCCACATCAACGTGAGTTCATAGCCTCGCACTCTTTTAAATGTTTTTATAAATGTTTTATAAACCCGCGAGGGAGATAACATGTTAGTGTTTATAAAATAGGACACCATTTGTCCCGATTGCTTGTTTATTGATTTGGACCCGAATGATGGTATGACCCGATGAATGATTATATGACCCGATAGATGAAATAAAATGGATTATTAAAGTTAGGTTATGTCACTAAAAGTCCCATTAGCATGAATTGTGAACTACCAGGATTTGGTAGACGCTTATGCATATAATAGTACTATTTGGGGACGATCACCCCAGTTCGCGCCTTGACGGTTGATCCCCGTCGTGCCACATTGATTGGTAAGCGAATTTATGTATGAGAAGATTTACATAGCGTGACCTTTGTGAAGACACGCTAATTTAGATGGGCAAATGAGTTTCGGGCTATCTACCCGTTGTTTGTTGTAGTAAGGTAACAATGTCATGCGGCTTATAATAATCCAATTAACGAAATACTGCTATACGCACCGAATTACGATATATTGCCTGACTAGCAATATGGGGTCTTACTGTTGATATTATGTTCGTGTTTTGGTTTTTCATAACCATATTCATATAACGGTTTTTATTTAACTTTATACAACGTTATAAAACGTATTGTATGATGTTTTTACGGGATTGGCTCGTATAATGATTTTGAAGGCGAAAGCCTATATTATGATTTTGATAAGGAATTGTATAAAATGACTTTGGCTATTTTATGGCCTATTAAAATGATTTGTACAAAATGATTTTCGGTAATAATTTTATACCGATGTTATATTGATGGTTTATTAAACTCTATGAATTCACACGGCGTTAACGCTGACCTTTTCTTTTAACATGTTTTGTCTCAGGTACTTGAAGATAATTCTCGGGAAGACAACAAGAATTCATGGCCCGCACTTAAATTATAATTTCCATTCAAATGCTTTGTAAAACGTGTATGAAATACAATGACTTGGGACCTATGTAACTTTGATATTTTATGAATGGAAATGCTTTATTATTAAACGACGCGATTTTTATGCGTTGTCTATGATGTGAGTAATGTGCTATCCCGTAACACCAACGAGTCTTCCGCTGTATTGAGTTGTATAAATATGGGGGTGTTACAAATAGGCATCGCAATTTGCTTCTTAGTTCTAGTATCTACGCCTTTGACATTATTTGAAACACACATAGCATGATTAGCATTGGCACATTTTCCACATTTCACACAAAAAAACTTAACATTCAAAGCATTCAAATTCGAATCATTCAAATCATCATTACACGCGACTACAGACGTTTTATTCTTAGAAACATTGAAATTCCTAGGCTGGTCTTCTACTTCCTTCATCTTCGCTTGACTTTCGTTTTGCTAAACCTTTTCATTCATTCGAGTGCTCTTAAGCTGAGGCCGGCTAACACTAGCAGTGGGGACTACTTCTGTAGTAAGAGACACACGTCTATTAGTGTTTCTAGAAGTCTGAGGTGATTGACTTTCTTTGTTATGTGTGGGTTTAGTGGCCAATCTATACATTCCTGGTTTAATCACATTTGTGTTCTTAAAGCTTTGTGATCGAACATGTGTTTCGGGAGTAATTTGTTGTAACCTATCCTTCCCAACCGTCTTGGGGGCAAACCCAGGTTTTGCAAATGCAGAATTGGAGAAAACAGATGGTATTCCCAAGACAGAGGGTTTAATCACTTTGTGCACATTGGGTTGTCTTACAATAGGTTTCTTAACGCTAGGTTCCACAATTTTTCCACCCATCTTAGCAACGAGTTTCTTCAACTCTACTATCGCTATTTCCCTGTCTTGTAACTGAGCTTTCAAGTCTTTAGTTTCCAAACTCTTTTCATTGATTTCTCGACACATTTGGGAAAGTTTTTCTTGCAATTTATTATCATGTGGAAAAATTCCTATGTCTTTTTGCAAAGCAAGTTCAAGATAATGACAATGTTTTTTAAGGAAATGAGTTTTGTGTTGAAGTAACTCAAAAGCCTTTTTATCAACATTTTCTTTATGTTTCGAAAGCTCAGTTTTAAGCCGTTCACACTCTTTGATCTTAATAAGATATTTGCATGCAACATCAGAATATTCATCGATATCAGCATAAGATTGAAGAGTAACACACAAAATATATTTGGAGAGACATTCTTCTAAGAGTAAATCATATTCGTTTGAAAAATCTGATTTGTCATCTTGAAGTTCATCAATTTCTTTTTCAAGAGACTCAACATATTTCAAATCATCAAACATTTCAGATCGAGTCAATTTTTCAAACTCAAGAACATTTTCTTTTATTATCTTCGTATTTGGTATTAAAAGTTTTTTCACAAGCACATTTATGTCGTGAGGAATCTCTGTTTTCCACTTATCCTTTTCACGTTTTTGCCAATCGCTTTCAACAATTGATTGAACATTATCAATGTGATGTTTAAGAATACCAAGTGTTTTTCTGCTTTTGCTTTTAGACACATCAAGAGGCAAATAGTTAATATATTTAAAAATATTTGATTTCTTAGTGGCAAAATCTTCCATTGAATTCTTCGTTGTTTGCTTTCAAGAAACAATTCCTCACGAGACTTTTGTGTTTGTGGAGTGAAAAGACCATAAAGACTGTTTTCATAAGCATAATTATATGGTGTTACAAAATCTTTATTGACCAGTGATCTACTCTCCTCATCCCAAAGGGACGTCTCTTCACTATCGAGCCTAACTACTGGGCAATCATGATCGATCCATTCGGACTCATCAAGATATAAGTGAGGGTTTGCAGCTTGAGCTTGTTCGAGGTACTTGGGACTTGCAAAACTAGCTTGACCCTTGAAAAATGACCGAGGTGCTATCATTATAACGGTTTGAATAGAGTCATGCATTTTATAAACAACTTTTTTTTTCAAAAAATCGACTTGTTCTTCAAGATCCTTTACTTTTTCAGTATCTTTGCCTTGTCTATTTTTGAAATCTTGTTTTAATTTTTCAACCTCTTGTTTCTTTTTGTCAAGAATTTTAACAGAATCGGTGGTATTCATTGAAAGCCTTTGTTCAAGTTCATTAACATTTGTTGTGGCAAGGTACGTTTTTTGACGTTCATCACTTAATAAAACATTAAATTGACGTTTTTCTTTAGTTAACAAAGCAAGAGCTTCGTTGTATTTATTTTCAAAATCGTCCTTTTTAACGTTAATTAAACGACTTTTGTACCCCTCAAGCTCTTTATCTCTTTGAAGAAGCTGAGCCCTATAACTATCAATGGTCTCATTAGATTTTATAAGAGCGGCTTTGCTTTCTTCAAAGTTTTGAGTGAGCGCTACGTTTTCCTTCTTTAATTGCTTTTGACTTTTTCTAGTTTCATTGACATATTTTTGTAAACTAGCAATTAAATTAGCAAGCGCGACACGCTCCTCGTCATCATACTCATTTGCATGTTGATCATCCTCAAACTCATTATTGCACATGTCTGATGAATCGGGTGTGGTATTGCTACCAACCGTTTCCATCATACACGTGTCAATAATTGTTGTTGGTAGATCACTATGCTCATGTGTATCACCAAACACATTATATTCATCATCATGTTATACCTTATGAATTGGCTCGGTATCAAATATAGGACCATTGTCATCTTCAGTGACGTTAAGGACCTCGTGAATCTTTGCCATGTATGAATAATGTGCCTCGAGTTCTTCGTCGGAGAGTTCATCATTTGTGTCGTCAAGCATTTCTCCTTCCTCAGCTGATAACTTGATCCCGACTTCCATTTTCTTGCACAACAGCATCTTTTCCTTATGATAACCATAATCTTTAACCTTCTTTGGTTGCATGCATTCCCTTGCCAAATTCCCATAACCTCGGCAGTTAAAACACTGAATCCCACTTTGTTGCACAACTTGAGTACCAACAGTTTCCCTATTTCCAACAACAGTAGCAACCCTCTGATTATCATACTTTGCGGGTTGTCGATCATACTTTGGAGGACTCTCAGCACGCCTTCGTGTGTCATTCCTTGGAGGACTCTGAGCATAGTTGTTCCTCGTGTTAGAATATGTTCGGAGGTTGTTGTTGGTGGGTTTGTAGGTTTTCTTGTATTGCTTCATAATTAAAGCCATTTGTTGCTTGAATTCCCTATCCTTTTGAGCTTGTTCTTCATCAATGTCTTCTTCGGATGATTGCTCAGGTGTGGGTGATGGTGCTCTTGCAATTTCTTTGCCTCGGGATCTTGTTGAAGCATGTGACTTAGAGACAGTAGATGATCGTGGTGATGATGATTGAGTAGAGTAGGTCTTTGGAGCACAAGAACGATAATCTAGGTAATGTTGAGTGGTAGACACCAAAGCAAGTGGAGTTGAAACCTTTGCAACTCGTTCAGCTCGAAGTTCATTTGCCTCATTTTGAAACTGCTTCAAAATGTCAAAGAGCGTGCAATATGAAACTTCGTCTAACTTTTGTTGTTGTTTCACCAAGGTGACAAACTGTGTCCACTCGGGTTGAATTTGCTGTAGAAATTGGACATTGATTTGCATGGTGGAAACTTGCAAATTGTTTTGGGTCATGTCATTCATCATTTTGTAGAATCAGGAGTAATAAGAATCAATTGATTCCCATCCATTGAAGTAAACTTGCCAAAGTTCCAAAACATCTTAATTTTCATATCTTGTTTGTTAAGTGATTCACCTTGTTGCAATCTTCTACATTTCTTTATCAGTATTGCTTGCATCAACCGTGGAATAAATGTCATCTCCAATGCCACTGATAATTAAGTAGATTGCTTCCTTCTCTTCATCAAACCAAGCACGGTTCTCTGGGGTGAGGTCGTTTCTCTTTTCATCACGTTCATAAGCTGGTTGTTCATCAGTTGTGTCTGTGGCTGGCACTGCAGGATTTCCATTGATCATATCGTTAGGTTTTGTGTCAAGATAACGTAGAAAACGGGATTTCCATTGATCATATCGACCCGACACAAGCATTGGTGGTCTCTCTTTGTTACCGCCACCATGATGTTGTTGTTCGTCACACGATATTATGTAGTAGAATCCATCTCAATAGTCTCTGAAATGATGAAGTGAATATGGATCTTAAGTAGATGTTATAGTGACTGTTGTTGATGTGAAAAATTGTTAAGTGTATTTTGGAATTTTTCAAAAAATCCTCCAATTTTTCGCAATGTCAAAATATCTATCGTAATGCAAAGTCTGTCGCAATGTCTTGAACCTGTCGCAATGTCTAAAATCAAACCTGTTGCAATGTATAAACTTTGAACCTATCGCAATGTAGAAACTTTGAACCTGTCACAATGTATCAACTTTGAACCTGTCGCAATGTAGAAACATTGAACCTGTCGTAATGTATCAATGTTGAACCTGTCGCAATGTAGAAACTTTGAACCTGTCACAATGGATCAACTTCTCAAATCTGTCGCAATGCCAAGACCTATCGCAATGTCTATCGGAATAAGTATCGAAATATTGAAACCCTTGTCTATTGCGATGGAATTTCAACAAATGTGTCGCATTGTGTTAACAGTTCCGAAGAAATTGAGTAAAAAATGAGATTTTTTTTAGAAATCCGTGATTTTAACCAATCGAAAGCACTCAAATCCCTACCGCAACTATGTAGGATATTTATAGCAAGAATTAGAGCACGGAAAACACAAAAAAATTTGAATCCGAGATGATTTATGGATTAAATCATACGAATCAAATGATATAACAACAACCAATCACAAATCTACCCCATGGCGATTGATATCAATTGTTGTCCCATATGATACGTGATGATTAAACAAGAAAGGTAGATAGAAGATAAATGAATTCTAGAGAGATAAAGTAGGGAGAGAAAATAGAGAGAATGGTTGAAACTTGGTGAATATTAGATTAAGAGAGAATAAGAATAATGAACCAACACCCTTCCTAACATGCTAGGAAGGGTATTTATAGTCCCCCTACATGTGGGCTTGATTATGGACTATATGTTTGGGTCGGGCTTTCCTTTTAGGCTTTAGTTACTTATGATTGAACTTTAGCTTAATGTTAAGCCTGTAAAACACGACTAACCTACTACCTATTACAACGTTCTTAAATACGATACATATTAAACATATGACCGAACATTCTTGTTTGACTCAATATTTTGAGGCTAACAGTTATGTTTACTATTAAAACTATAAATCCTTTAATATTATATGTTGGGACATCCCCTGGATTTTTGCTAATTTTTAAAGATGTTTAAGTGGGTCAAAATCCTTACAACATTCTGTAGGTTCTGACCAGATCTGTTTTTGGGCTAGGTTGAGCTTATTGGTTCATATCTTGGGTTGGGTAACCTTTGGGCTTAAACCCTCTTGCAGAGGCCTTATTGACCCATATGTCCACCTCTGTGATTTTTAAGGGAATTTATGAGAACTATACTATGGGGTAGTTAAGTAGTGAATCTTACCTTAATTACCAGGAAATCTTTTAAATAAGGAAACGATTATTTTTGGAAAGTCGATCACCTATTTATGGAAAATTGCATTTTTATGTATATGATCAGTAGGTATGAGATGTTTTTATATATATTGTAGCCTTTTAGACACGGGATTAGGACTTGTTTCATATTGTGCGGCTGTTTGTGTTGTTTTACGCTAAGGTACGTATATTCGGTTCTTTTAGTAAGAACACTCCTTTTACTCTTTTGTATACTCTTCCATTTGATCATTCCCTATGTCATTTCTATGTTCCTTATGAGATTGGTTGTTATTTTGATATGATCTTAGATTCCCTTTGCCTTGTTATGATCCCTTTGTTTGAAATGCCTTCTTACTCCTTTTGATCAGTTATGATATATGCTTTGATATGACTTTTTGTTATGAACCCCTTATGCTCGAACCATATTTTGTTTCTAGTCATGGTGGTACCATGACCATGTCGATTGATGCAAAAACGACATGACACTATCTGGGGTAGTGTGATTAGACCCCGTCGTTCCTTTTTTTTGGCCATTATGTTGCTATATTCTGTTAGTGTGTGTACTAGTCATGAGCTTGTATATGTGCTTTTGATTTTGATTTGCAGGGGGCGTATGGATGCATCCTAAGCTTTGGGTAAGTATGTTTAGATTTGTAGTGAACAGGTTGTGTGTGCTATACACCCCATATCGTTTTTGGTACGTGGGAGTAGTTACCCATGTACACATATGTGACTTTGATTTGATATGATATACGGTATGTTATATGAGCTCGTGGGCATTTTGATTACCTTTCATATGTTGTTAACATTTACAGCTTCTGTTACTACTCTTTACTTTTCGGCCTTATTTGTTATATCCGTTCACTGGGCATTCGCTCAGCCGCGTTTATTTTCCATGCGGCCGGTATTAAGCGAGAAACGAGGCAATGAGAGTTTGGTGTGTGTGTCTAGAGTTACCCAACTCTAATAAATTACTGATTACATTTATGATTTCAGTACTTTGCATCTTGGACCCCGTTGTTTTGGGGATTTGATATAGTTAGATTATGTTTATGTTTTAATTTATAAGCTTCATTTTGGACCTTTATGTTTTGATGTATCTAATAAGACACCATAAATGTTACACTTTGCCTCTTTTCAGAGCGGGGTGTTACACCCTTTCTCCCCAGCTTGATTTGTGGTCCAAGAAAGTATGTTAACACACCCATCATACTCATTTCAAATTTCTTTGTCATAAGTTTTATTGGAGGATAATATGATGTTATCAACATATATCTGAACTAGCAAGACATCTTCCTTGGTTCTTGTTGGAAATGCGTTTTTACGTATTTATGAAGGATCGGTCGCTACAACGATATTTATGTAATGGGCTCGTGATCTACTTAGTAAATGTATAGTCCATATAGCCCACATGTAGGGTGGGCTATATATATCCCCTCCTAGCATGTTAGGAGGGGTTGGTGATTTACATTATTCATCAATTCCATTTCACTTTCTCTCTCTACTCTTCTCTTTTCTCTCCTTTCTCTCTCTACACCCTCATCTCCTTCTCATCTCTTTTACATTATTAATCAATCAATCCACTTAATCAATCAAATCCAACATGTAGAATAATCCAAGATTTACGTAGACCTTCATTTGGCATAAGAGCCTCGGTTCCATCCCTAGATCGTGTTCTTGTTTTCGATTTGGTGGTCTAAAATTTTTTTATGTCTCGTTCTATCATTTTTTTGTCCGATTTGTTACTTTTTGGTCATGGTGGTTTAATGTTTTCATCATTCTTTTGTATCATGGATACATTTTGGTCATGAATCATACCGATTTCATTATCTTTTATGGTTCAAAAGTTGTCATTTTTCTGGGCACAGTATCAAAGTCAAACTTTTAGATCTGGTCAGATCTGGTCACAAGTCCATGGTTTCTCTGGTGGTCAAAAAGTATATCATATCTGTCCAAGATTTTCTATTTAAAAAGGTTTTAATACTTTTACATGGAATTTGGATCTGGTTGTTCCAAGTTTGTATGGGTTTCTTTGTTGTTTTTGAAGATCTACGAGAAAAAACCCAGATCCACAAAACCAAGATCCTGGAAAAACGGAAAAGTACTATGGATAAGATTTTAGATGGATACTTTCAGATGGATAAGATTTCAGAAAACACCAAAACCAACCATTTTTATTCCGGATGAAGCTTATTCCGGATGAAGCTTATTCCGGATGAAGCTTATTCCGGATGAAGCTTATTCCGGATGAGCTTATTCCGGATGAGCTTATTCCGAATGAAAAAATCACATCCAACCTTATTTCTCCTCAACACCAACATCATCTATCCTAAACCCGTCGACACCTATCCCATCTAGACTCGAATCAAATAACAAGGAACAACAAATAGTGTGATCTCAGATTCAGTTTTCGTGTAACAACATGCAAACCATGATCTAATCAGATCTCTACATGAAAAAATTTATTTCATCATTGACCATATGTGTAGGATTTAACATCCTTTTAATTTTGGACAACAAATTTAGATTAATAACAATCTGTTATTTTCTGTATCTTTATTTCGATTTGACTCAAACCAAAAACAACATGCATCATAGATCTATGTATGGTTCATCCATCTCGTTTATTTTCGAAAATAAAGAAAGACTAGGAACATTTATGTTCATATCTTCTCTTTGTTTCGTCAAAAACACATGCAATCCGAACCAAATCTGTCAAGGCATACACCTTAATTAATATACGAAAATAAAGAACGAATCCTAACAACTTTGTTATATTCGATCTTTGATTTGTTTTTTAATTAAACAAATTAAACCAACATGCAATCTATCACGAATCACAGATCCATATGTGGTTTACCCACTTTGATATTCGAATGTATGAATGATTGATAACAATTTTTTGTTATAATCTTTTCATTAATTCGATTTGTGTATCACATCTAATCAATCTCAAACCTACCCGAGAACAATTATTTTTCTTGAAGCCGTGATCTCACCTTTGTTCGTCCTTCCAAGTCTCGTTTTGAGATGATTACCTTTGTGAAGTTGAGATGAGATTAGAGGGGATTATGTTTCGATGATTTGATGAGAGCAGATAGGAGATTTGGTGATGGAGGTGTTTAGGAGTTTGGGAGAAAAAGACATGTGGCTGAGATGTTAGATAAGAAAAGAGGCGGATAAAACTAAATGGGGGATTAGGGTTAGTTAGTTAGTGTGAGGAGATTAGGTTAAGTTTAGGGTTTGGTGGGTATTTTATACCATTAATCTTTTCAAACCGGGTTAGGATTGGGCCGAGTGTCAAGACGGGCTGGACAGAGTTCATGGGCTGGGCATACATGGGCTCGATTTTTTTTTGCAAAGAAATTGGGCTGTGATGAGTTTATATTGTTTGAATGGGCTGTGTGATTTAAAACGCACTATATACGAATTTTTACTTCAAAATTTTTTATTTTGAATAAAATTTGGGTATTATGATATACTTTGTTTATAATCGGGACAAAAGTCTTAGATTATTCCGGATGAACAAAGTCTTAGATTATTCCGGATGAACCAATTTTTGTGAATTATTCAGAATGAAACACGTTTTGAATTATTCCGAATGAACCACTTTGTGAATTATTCCGGATAAGCAACTAGTTATTCCGGATAAAGCATTTATTCCGGATCGACCAGTTTATTCCGGATCAATCAACATTCCGGATCAACCAGTTTATTCCGGATCAATCAACATTCCGAATCAACCAGTTTATTCCGGATCAACCAGTTTATTCCGGATCAACCAACATTCCGGATCAACCAACATTCCGGATAAATCAAAAAAAAAAGGGGAGATTCAAACATAACAGACACCACTCGAACACCCTCTCTCGAACCAAAATCCTTACCCTCTATTCAAAACACACTCGACTCCCTCGACTCTCAAACGAAGACCAAAAAGACCCTTACAAAAACAACCCTCGTCTATCACCATAGTCTCCTCACCCACGGACTCAACACTCACTCCTCACTCAAACAAACACCTTCGAACACACAAACGCATACTCTCGAACTCTTCACCACTCGACTCAACCAACTGACCAAGTCAACCAGACTCGAATCTTCACAGAAAATAGATATAACATTTGTTACCAAAACATCACTCGACCCAAGACTCACACTCTTTCTCACAGACTCGACCCACGACTCACAATCTTTCTCACAGACTCGACCCTCGAACCCCTCACACTCTCGACCTACATCTCTCGGTCAACACAAACAGACTAAACCAACAACAACCAAACCTCATTCTCTCTTTTAACAAACAAACCCTCACGGCACCATCTTTCGACTTTCAACCCAGACTCGATCGTCACGTTAGACACGAAAAACAAAAAACATAAACAGTTAGTACCTACCCGAGACCTTGTAACAGATCTAGAAGACGAATCATCTTGTTTATTGGGGATGAGATGAGAGGATGAATCATCTTGTAAAAAATCTTGTTTATATATTGAGATGTTGCATGCGACGGTTGTGATTAATTGAGATAAGTGGGGTTTCGAAATTTAGGGTTTGTGATTTCCCGTTTAATAGTTTGGTGATTATTTGGTGTATTGGAGTAGATTGGGTTTGGGTTTGATCCATTGTATAATTTATAAATTATAATCAATCGTTTTATTAGATTGGATTGAATTGAACTGAAGAACGATTGATTGATTGATGATGAAGAGGGTAAAGGAAACGGAGGTAACAAGTTGTGGGAGAGACAAAGATTGTAGGCGGAGGTTTTGAGGTATTTTTTTAGAGAGAGAGAGAGTTTCCCAGCGTCAGAGAAGAAGAGGCGTTTTATTTTATTTTGTTTGGGAGAAGTACTTATAGTGAATTTTTTAATAGGCGGAGGAAACAAAGTTTTGGTTTGCCACGTTTTAAAATCGTAGCTACTTCTATTGCCACTCATCAAAGAAGTTTTACAGATTTTTTCTTTAATAAAGTTATTTTTTAAGGAATATATCAGATTTTTTTTTCTATTTTTAAAAATCAGCTTTTCTATTTTTTCGTTAAGTTTTTTTTTTAGTTTCATATTTTTATCCTTTTATATTTTAAAAGTTCATTTTTTAGTTAAATTTATTTTGTATATTTTGTCACTTGATATCCTTGGATTTGGCAAATCGTGTTGAGGCGGGTATTTTGAAAGTATTAACGTGGAAAAATATTTGTCGGGTTAAAAGTTTTTGGGGCCGGATTTGAAGACAAAAGTGACGAGTCAACGTGACGAGATTTATTTTTAGCGACTACGGATTTTTGATCGGGTTTAATTTATAATCGTTTGAGCCGAAAACAATTATTGAGCCGATAAAAGATTTATATCATCCATCGAGGATTTTTAAGTGTTATCTAGGGATCTTTCGTTTTTTTTCACGAAGTGTTAAATTCCGAAAACAACCACATCCACAATCATTTTTTTATCACATTCAATGGATTCGTTGAGTTCGACATTTCAAGAGGGAGAATCGCATTCAATGCAAAACAAAGTTAGAAAAAGTGGCATCACTTCATTTCAAATGCTTCAGTCTCATCTTGTCACTCTTTCGAGGATTCAAGGAGGGAGCGAATTTGTGACAATCTTTGGACAAGATCGTCATATATTCATCGACTCAACATTCACCACTTTGACCCAACTCTCCGAGCAACTCAACAATGAAAACTTCAATCACTCTGCATCGGCACTTGCATATAAGACTCTTGTGACACAACTCACGCCATTCCTCCAATACAATATCATCAAGTCTGAAAGTTCAGTGATTTGCCAATCTTTTCTTCGAGATACACATACCGAGCTTCGAGTTTTCCGTGATACAATATTGAAACTCATGACATCGGTCTCGTCTTCGATTTATCAAAGATCACAACTTCAGCAAGCGTATGATAATGGAGTGCAAGAATCAATGACGCAGATGCAAGAGGAGAATGGTCATACGGTTGACAACTTGGAGCATAACGATGGTAAGAGCACGGAATCAGGAGGACAACATGATACCAGTGGCACGTCAGGGAATGTTCACGAGATCTCTTTTGATGACACCTCACCCGTTTATGACGAAGAGCCTGCAAACATGGTACAATGTAATGTTGTTTATGATGTATATGCTGATGACATACCGCATATTGAGCATTCTGAACCTAATTATGACAAACATGGGATGGAAAAGAGTGATAGAAATACCACTTCTGATTCATCCGATGTGAGTCATAATGGGGGAGAAAGTGTTCAAAATGCTAAACATCATGATAATTGTTTTTTGACTGCTTCATTGACTGCTTCTGATTCTAAGATTAGAGAGCTCGAAACGATTGTAGCTCAACAATCAAAAGATCTTGAGGATGCCAAACTTGAATTTTCTAAGAAAACGAACAAATTTGAAACATACTTTGAAAAACTTGAAAAGTCAAACGTTGTTCTTGAATGAAAATTGGATCAAAAAGTTGTAGATTCTAAAGCTAAAAAGGAAAATCTTTTGAAAAAAATTCAGTTACTAGAGTCTAAATTGGCATCCCAAGATAGATTGCTCAAAGAAAATGAAACATTAAAAGCTCAAGTTCAGGAAAAGGTTTTTGCTATAGTTGCGTTGAAAAACGAATTAAGGAAAACTAGAGGACCTAGTGTGGACACTAAGCTTGAAAAACCATCAATCTTGGGGAAACCGCCTATAAATCAGTTCGTCAGACAATCGACTGTCAGACAACCTACTGCATTTAGATCCGAGCGACCACAATCCTCGAGACCGCGGTTTGCCTCCCAAGTTGATTTGGTTCATCTTTCTAGACCAGTCACTCCAGCAACTAGGTCCTATGTGACTAAATCAGCTTCAGCAAGACCTAATCACATGATTGCTTCTAGTTTCTCTAAGAATAGTTCAAAGAACACGTCTAGAACTAGTTCAAATGATGTGCGCCATGATTTTGGTCAAAGGGAAGCTATTCAAAAGACACATGTAAGAGATAACAATTTCCGACCTAGTCAGATGCCTTCTTGAAGAAATGTAAATCTATGCTTATGTTTTTAGAGAGAGAAAGAGATAGAGAGATGGTGGATTACACACACACTTAGAGAGAGAAACCAATGTTTTACTATGTGAAAAGTGAATAACCACACACCCTCTCCATCAAAGGAGAGGGTTTATATACCCAAGCCCATGAGATGGGCTTGGGTTTACATTAGGCCGCCGGCCCATACACTTCATGGGCTCGGTTTTGGGCTTTGTTTAATGAATGTAAATAACTAAACTACGAGCTATAACATGGACTATTGTTGGAGTGACCGATCCTTTCTAATACGTTAAACGTATTTCCAACAATCTCCCCCTAAGGGAGGTCACTCCAAACAAGGGCGTTACCCGAGTTACAATAATAAGAAAAACCTAGCATACTATGCTTGTCTTGAGCTCGTAGTCTTCGTCTTTCTTTTTCTTTTTCTTTTCTGGTGAACATGCTGATGTGATCATTGATATCAATCTTTGAGCATTAATCTCTTGCCTTGATCTCGTGCATCCATCACTTGTGATCTTCTCCTTTTCGTGACGCCATGTCCCACATACTTATACCTTCGTAATTCTTGAAAGCTTCAGAGTTCGATACAGCGGAAGACTTAACTTTTAGGATTTCTTGAATTAAATGAGATATTAAGTGCATAAAGTATAAGCATGCGGGGACGACTTCTTCTTGGATCCCGCAACGCCACCGTCTTCAAATGCCGCAACATAAGTAGATACGAACGAAATGGCTTTGAACATTTCATTCTAAATCGGTAGCATTTTACCTCCGGTCGGTGAAGACCGTTGGATGATATTAGATATCATACCCGTGACGGATAGTTTCAATTAAGTAACTTCCTGACAGGATTTCGCGGGTAAACCCGTTCTCTTTATTCGACCGTCCAAAGCTGACTGCGAACATAAAGAGTGAATCATTTGGATAATAATATCCGCATGATTTGAAGCCGTCAATTCATGTTCCTGGAACAAGTGAAATTCAATTAAGAACCGCACCATCGTTGCTTTCCAGTTGTCACGAGCTTGATTCGTATAGAATCTTGCAAGTTGCCTACCAAGTGCTGTTTGAGGTTAACACTAGAAGGATTTCTACTCATCACTGTGAACACTAAGGTATCACTCTGAGTGTTCTGGCAAGATCACTAAGATTTGCGTAGAGGTCTGGAACGTGTTTAAATTCAGTTAAGAATTAAACAGCTGTTGCTTTCCAGTTATCACAAGTTTGATTCATAAAGAATCGCACAAGTCACCTACCATGAGCTTTTTGATATTCGCTCAAGAAGGATTTCCATCTTCATTGTAAATACTTTTGTATTACTCGGATGTTCAGGCAAGGTCATGAAGATTTTGCGTAGGACTCTTAAAACCTTTCTTACTTTTCACAGTATGTGAAGAAGCAAGGACATGTAAAAGTGTGTCCTAATGAGATATTTGATGATCTCAAATGGCTCTAGACTCGATCGTGCATTTTGGATTTTAGTGATCGGAGGCTGGAGAGGAGTGCCACCTTTTCAATACCAATTTATTCGGAGTGAATAAATCAATAGATAACGTGTTGTCTCCGTGGGATTAAAACAAATACCTTTTGAGAGATATCTGAGTTAGCTGGAATGGGTTGTGCATTGCATCACTGGGTCCATGATGTCTGTCTTCAATATCAAGAATCATTAAAATGATCTCAATAGCATATGTGTTGACCCGGTTTCTGCCTAAGTTGTAAGGAGGGCTTCTTTCTTTACACCCTTTATCTTTACAATTCTTTTTCATTCTTCAACCCCTTCAATGCTTACCAATACGTCATAACTATCACCTTGTTGTGATTGTTCCAATGCTAACTTAAGTACTTGGTCAGCATTCAGCTACGTTCACAATCTTTCTCCAACTTTCCTAAGGACTACTATTTCTAGCTATGGAATGTCCTTGGGAAGATTCCTCCGGTTCTGGAAGAATCATAGGACTTAATCTATCCTACCATCCTTATGTCACCACAATCTTCATCGTCATGAGATAAATGGGTTTCGGGTATGTATATGTCACCATGAAAATCCATTTTGATATGCAAATCCGTTTTGCTCCCCCTTAACATATGCCACGATATTCGAAAACATTTCGCACATGTCGGGATGAGCCAGCACATTAAGTCAAACCATTTGTGATAATATCCCATATTAAATCACATTTTCTTCAATTGATTTAATGAAGTTTTAACAAAGGTTTTGGGAAGAAAAATGCACGTCCATTTTATCTTCATGATATCAAACGTATGATATATGATATCGATTTGTAACATGATCACATATTTACCATTTTAGAAAAGAATTGACAAGGTTGGACCTGATAGATGAGAACATCATATGATAAGATCAAATGGTTCTTGTCAGTATATGTTGGTCGCCTCGTCACGTCTGAAGTCATCTCTTGACACCACATGTACGATTGGTATTGTTGTCTTGACACCAGTTAGTGAGTTTGTCACGTTCGGCATCGAAGATTCTGAATGCTTGACAATTGCTCCCCTCAATTGTTGACCCGTGTTCTATTGAAAGAGATGTAGTCGTCGGTTGAGTAGTCGCATCGTCGAGTATGTAGATATCAATTGTTGATAGCATGGTTGTAGAGATGATAGCTTCATAAAAACAAGACTTCTCTTGTTTTAACAAATAAATGCACTGAGGCGTACATAAATTTATGTTAGACCAAGTTATAAAGTAAAATTGATCCCTTACAAGGTTTTAAAGTAAACCTTGCCCGAGAAATTAATTCCCGTTGTTAGCCAAAGCTTTCATAAGAAATACCTGACTTTAATGTGAAAACCGGGTTGCAGTCTGAAATAACTACAAGCCATTTAGGCATGTTTTATGAAATATTTACAACTTTTGTACGAACTCTATTTATGGCGCCGTGTCGATATTAATCAACATTTCTAAGGCCGTAAATATTATCGTACCAAAAGACATGCCTTTGAAAAATAAAGTAAAAATATTTTTGGATTTTTCTGAATTTTTCAATTTTTATGGTTTTTATATGGTTTTATATTTTTGTATTTTGCTTTTGAGGATAAAAATATAAACAATATATGCAAATGATCACCAAGGATACGGAGAATAGTTTTACCACCACTATTCTTTCGCTTCATCTGCTAGCTCCTTAAGAGTCTCAGGCGAGAAGGTTCTCATTCCTAGCTTGTCGGCCAAAAATTCAATTCGAGCGCGATCTAAAGCCTTCGTGAAAATATCCGCCAATTGATACTCAGATCGGACAAAGTAAAGCTCGATTACTCCATTTTCCACTTGCTCCTTGATGAAGTGGTAGCGAATGTCAATATGCTTCGACCGGGAGAATTGAACGTTGTTGCAGCATAAGGCAATTGCACTCTTGTTGTCACAGTACATCGGAATCTTGTTGAAACCTAGACCATAGTCGGTTAATTGCGATCTCATCCAAAGAATTTAAGCACAACAACCGGACATAGCTATGTATTCTGCTTCCGTACTTGAAATTGCAGCGCTTTTCTGCCATTTTGCTGCCCAACTGATTAGTCGATCTCCTAGTAGTTGCAAAGTTCCACTTGTGCTACGCCTTGTATCTTGACAACCCGCGTGATCCGCATCTGCATATGCCATTAGTGCAATAGAAGAGTCCTTCGAATACCAAAGTCCCCGATTAATGGTTCCTTTAAGATATCGAAAGATCCTTTTAACAGTAGCTAAGTGTAACTCAGTAGGCCTAGTTTGATACCTGGCACACATACATATAGTAAACTGAAGATCAGGTCGACTGGCTGTGATATACAGAAGAGTACCGATCATTCCACGATAAAGTGTCGGATCAGCGGCAACTCCATGTGGATCTGCATCAAGCTTAGATTTCTCCACCATTGGAGTGTCCACGGGGTCGCAAGATTCCATCTTATATTTCTTAAGCGATTCAAGGGCATATTTGGATTGATTAATAAAGATGCCTCTGGGACTCTGAGATATCTGAAGACCTAAGAAGAATGATACCTTGCCCATCATTGACATCTTAAATTTGGAAGACATGAGTGTCCCAAACTCATCCGATAAGGTTTGGGTCGAGGCTGCAAATATAACATCATCAACATATATTTGTACCATAATCATATCTTTACCTCGTTTCTGAATGAACAGCGTGGGATCCACCTTGCCTTTTGCGAAGCCTTGAGTAATGAGGAATTGTGACAATAGATCATACCATGCGCGTGGAGCTTGCTTCAACCCATATAGAGCCTTCTTAAGCTTGTACACATGATTAGGATAATTAGGATTTACAAAACCATCCGGCTGTTGAACATAGACTTCTTCCTTGATTTCACCATTAAGAAATGCCGTCTTCACATCCATCTGATAGACGATCATATTCATATGGGCTGCATAAGTGAGGAATAGTCTAATGGCTTCCAAACGGGCAACAGGTGCAAAGGATTCCATAAAGTCGACGCCCAATAATTGCTTGTATCCACGAGCTACTAGTCGAGCTTTGTTCTTCAATATTCCGCCTAACTCATCGAGTTTCACCTTGTAAACCCATTTCAAGGTGAGTAACTGCACTTGATCCGGGCATGGGATAAGTTCCCAAACATCAAGACGTATAAACTCATTAAGTTCTTCTTGCATAGCTTCTATCCAACAGGATTGAGTAAAAGCTTGTTGCCATGTCTTAGGTTCAACTTCAGTGAGAAAAGCATCAAAGTGACAAAACATTGCACTTTCTTGTAACTGACTTCGTGTGGATACCAGACGATTAGGGTCACCAATAATAGAATCTATAGGATGATCCTTTGTCCACTTGCTGTCATGTTCACGAATCCGTGGATTGGGGTAAACTGTAGAAGGAGCTTCCTCTGTGGTGGACGACCCGGCTTGATTAGGGTCGGGAATAGGTACACCAAAGAATGGAAGTTCACGCATTTGAGCGAATTCCAAATCGTGATCATCATCATCCTCTTCATCATCAATAGGCATGACGTGGGTAGTTGTTACATGTGTTGGTTGAGAATTACTTGTGGATGGTATATCTTGACCAATTGTAGGTGCAGATGTATCTGATTGTGCTTCGGTTGCTGGAGTGACAACTTCGGTTACCGGAGCTATTACCTCAGGTTCTGGAGCAACAATATTTGGAGGAGTAAAGAATTCATCAAAGAACGGTTGAAACAACGTATCCCATTCATTCCTAGTAGGTGGTATAAATGATGAAGTAGGGTTGTTTGGGACAAGACCAGAACTAATATTACTGGGTCCCATTTCATGAAGTGCGGGTTCAGAGCTGCTTTGCTCAGAAGCCATTGCTGTCAGCTCATCAAAATCAACATTCATAGTTTCAAGGATTTTGCGAGAGTTACGGTTGTAGATTCGGTATGCCTTCTTTGCGGGTGCGTAACCAATGAAAATACCAATATCAGCCTTTGGTTGAAGTTTTCCCAAATTCTCACTATCATTATTTGGATAGCAAAGAGAACCAAATACATGAAGATATGATAAATCTGGTACTTTTTCATGGAGAAGCTCATAAGGTGTTTTACCATGGCGTTTACGAATTAGTGACCGGTTTTGGGTGTACACTGCTGTAGATACTGCTTCTGCCCATAAAAATAATGGAGCCTTTGCGTAAATTAGCATCGTTCGAGCAGCTTCCATAAGTGTGCGATTTCGCCTTTCAACGACATCGTTTTGTTGTGGAGTGCGAGCAACGGATGTTTCATGAGATATGCCAACTTCTTCATAATAATCACGCAATATTTGATTCACAAATTCGGTTCCATTATCTGTACGAATGCGTCGGACAGTAGTGTTGAGACGCACTTGAATCATCTTGAGAAATCTGATGATGAATTTAGGTGCCTCATTTTTTGCTTTAAGAAATTTCACCCATGTAAAACGAGAGTAATCATCGACAATGACGAGGATGTACTTTTTACCACTAAGACTTTCAATACGCATTGGCCCACAAAGATCCATATGCAACAGATAAAGTTTCTCTTGGTTGGTGTCTTCCGTCTTGGGTTTGTAAGATTTCTTAGTGCTTTTCCCCATTGTACACGCGGAAAACAAATGATCCTTGTGAAATGAAAGTTTAGGAAGACCACGAACAAGTTCGTTTTTCGCCAAATGATTAATAGCGTCGAAGTTAAGATGAGATAACCGTCGATGCCATAGCCATGACTTAGTCTTCGATGCTTTGGAGAGAAGACATACGGGAGAAGCGGCCATCATGTCTTGTAGAGACAAAGTATACAAATTATTCCCTCGAGTACCTTTCAATAAATCAACCCCTTCCAAATTACGAATGAAGCAGGTATGCTCTCGAAAAGCAACTTCTAGGTTTGCATCACAAAATTGTCCCACAGAAAATAAGTTGTGACCAAGACCTTCCACGTAATACACTCTTGAAATTATAACATTCCCAATATGATATTCACCATAACCCATTATCTTTGCAATATGATCATTTCCAAATCTAACCGTACCAAGAAACTTGCTGACGAAATTTCTGAGCTGAGAGCGATCTCCGGTCATATGCTTGGAGCAACCAGAGTCCAAATACCAGAGAACAATTTGGACCACCTGTTTTCAATAACAACAGTAGACAATGCATTGGAAACTATTGGTTCCGGAGTGTTAGCAGATCCAGATATAGAATTATCAGAATTGCTAACATTTTTGAGACCTTTAGATTTCCTGCGTTTTCTAATGTGAGTTTTAGCACTAACAGGTTTTACTGTTCCAACTTTCTTTGGTTTTGGATTATTCGCGGGCACTACAGTGGGAGTAGACCTATTTAAAGGGCACTTGGTTCCTACAGTAGTGTCGGTGTTCCTAGTTAAAGGACACGCTTGTGTTTTGGTAGCCTTGGTACTCCTAGTTAAAGGGCACGCTTTCTTCACTTCAGTGGGAGTGATCCTAGTTAAAGGGCACATATTTCCTACTATAGTGAAAGTCCTACCAGTGGGGCGCCACATCCAACCAACTTGGGTTAACACTTTCCCAGTCGGTTTCCATTCTAATCCATTTTTCCAGGCATGCATCTCATTCACATGGTCAATAAGGCAAGAATCATGACGACTATAAAACAAACATTCATTGCAATTCCAACATTTCAAATTAGAATTCACAGTAGGCTTAGAATGCTGCACAACCGCAGAGCCTTTAGGTTTAGCTACATGATTCTTTTTATTCAAAACAGAATAACATTCCTAGGATGGGCTTCTACTTTCTTCTTCATTTGACTACTAGATGGGGGCAAGATCCTATCATTCTTCTTGTTTCTTTTAAGCTTAGATCTTTGAGCCTTAGTAGTGACGCTTACTCCTGTAGAAGGCAACACGGGAATATTAGAAGCTGGTTTTGATTCTGCCTTATCTTTAGTGACCAATGTTTGAGATGGTTTAGTCCTAGGGCCCTTGTTAATTGGTGTGACGGCAATAAGGTTCCTTTTGATTGCACTAGAGGACGATGCTGAGACAGTGGCTGCGTTATCCACAACATTCTTACCTTTTAGAGTACGAAGTGTTTCCTTTAACTCAGCCAAGACCAGATTCTTATCACAAATTTGTTCCCTCAAATCAGATATTTCCACAGACTTTCGATTCAATTGTTCAATCAACGATTGATTCTGTGCAGTGGTATGAGCACATGCTGGCTGTACTGAATCGAAAAGTCGTGTATTTTTCTGTTTTAAGTTATCAACTTTGGACAACATCTTGGAAACTCGATTATCTAGATCAAGTTTAAAATTCTCAGCGGCCTCAAGTACGTTCACACAGTGAAGCTCCTTAGATTTCTCTATTTCTATCGGCAAAGATTTAGCAACTTTGTCACTTGGCTGACGCTGTTTTGATTGTAAATTCAATCGAAAATTATTTTCAAAATTTGCATCATCGATATTAACACCTTCGAATGACGTTTCAAAGATTTCTTGAATAAATTGTTGCTTGCATTCAAGCGAAATACAATGTGTTTGAATCTCATCAAAACGTTTTGAAAGCGATGAATATGAATCTTGAAGCTTTAAAAATTCAGCGCCAGATTCGTGACAAGTACTATCTACCACACTGTCCACAGATTCAACATTATGCACAATAGAATCATTATCAACACTTTTATTCACACAGACAGAAACTATATCATGAGACATCACTTGATTTAGAAGCAGATCATTATGGCGTGAAACCCGTTCTATTTCAAGTAAACTGTTTTCATAAGCATCTTCCATTTCATTGAAAACACGTCTAACTTCTTCTATTTCTAAAAACAAATCTTGATCAATATTACGAAGACAAGCTTTAACATTGTTTACAAACGGAACAATTTCATCTCGAAACGCAGCTCTAGTGTGCTCAAAGTTCCATTCACCTTCCGTTATGGCCGTGGCCGTCGTACGTTCCAAAATGACCTTGTCAAAATCGGCTAAGTGTTGGTGAACCGTATTTAAGTTAACGGACGCCTTACTTACCGGTGGAATTAACTTCGTTAAATCCTTTTTGACGAGTGTAGGAGACGTACTAGGAAGGTTGTCATTTGACAAACTTTAGGGCACAAGAACTGTTAATTCTGCTAATTCCTTTTGTAAGCGAATGCGTGTCTTTTTCGAAAATTGATCTTTGTTATGTTGATCATAATCAATTGTATGGAATTTTGAGAGCATTTTAGAATGAGTTTCATCCCCAAGTGATTGTGTCTCCTCAGTACTACGAACAAAAGGTGCTTCTTTCGATTTTCCAATTATGGTCATATCATAAAGACCGGGAATATATTCCTGAGCTTGTTTTGCATAACCAGGATTAGGTGGTAAATCTTGAAGACGCTTAAGTTCGAATTCTTTAAATGATTTAGTTAAAAGATGAACCTTTTCTGTGGAAGCGTATTGTTTTAAAAGCTGTTGTTCTTTGAATTTAAGAAGTTTGGTAGCATTAATTTCCGATTCAACCTTTTTAGACTCGAGAGTTTCGAAATCCATTTTAAGTTTCTGAAAATCATTGACAACCGACTCTTTTTCTTTTAATTCATTGGAAAGATTAGCTTTTAATGATTCTATTTCTTTCAAGTGTTCAATCTTTTCAAAACGAAATTGGTCAAATTAGAACATGTTATTTTCTCTTCTTGAGGGACCATTTCAAAAGTTTTGACCTTTTCTTTATGCAACGCAAGCTCAGCAGTTAGGGTGGAATTGGTATCTACGGATTGTCTGAGGGCCATATGCATTTGATCAATAATATGTTTAGGCACCATTACCAAATCATGTTGAGCATAAGATTCCATACCCGTCGTAGCATTTGGTTGAGGTTCACTCAAATGTGTTGGATTGGGTACCACTTTATTTGAGTTACTAGTTCCCGAATGCTGTTCGAGGTTGTCATTTTCATGCCCAACTTGATGTTGGTTTTCATCAATATTATTAGATGTGGTTGGTACCTCACTGATGACATCAGAACCGTAGTGAGAGAGATTAGCAACAAGAGCAGCTTGGGCAGAGTGAATGTCATCACAATCCGAATCGTATGCCTCAAGATCATCTGCTTGATAAGCTGCATTAGAAGTGGAAACAACTGCAATGCCTTCAGTATCTGCTGCCCCTGGGTCTGCAAGAAATGCTAACTCCTCTGAATCCAAAATATTCCCCTTAGACTGAGCATCAACCAAATACATCTTCTCACGAAACCATGCATCATCCCTTCTCCTTTTTGGCTGAGTGCATTCCCTAGCCATATGACCTTGTCCTCGGCAACTGTAGCAAGTCACAATCTTCTTAGGACCAATAGGACTCCCATTTCCACTAGCTTGAGAATTCACAGCTTGATTGTTCCCAGTCCTTGTTGGAGGTCCATATGAATTTTTCCTTCCCTGAATAGGTTGCACCGTCACTTGACCATCTTGAACAGTGGCTTGTTGTCGAGGATTTGATGAGGTGCAGAGCTGATTGTTTGTTGGTGGAAATCCTCTAGTTGCAACAAGTTTTGACAAGTAGGCGGTGAGATGGTTTAGAACATCAGCTGGCGTATCATTTGGGGTAAAGACCGGTGCTTGGATTGGTGGAAGTTCATTAGAGTAGAAAGCTTGTGCTGGTTGTGCTTCTATTGGAAAATATCCTTGCTGAGGAGTATAGCCCAATGGAGAAGTGTTGGCTTGTGATGATGATGTTTGATATGGTGGTTGCTGTTGAAAAGATTGTTGATGAACACTTTGTTGATATTCTTGTTGTGGCATCATTGGTGGTTGATAAGATGGTTGCTGTGGTTGCTGATAGATGTGTGGTGGTGGCTGCTGCAAGTATGATGGTTGTTGATAAGTATAAGCCATGTTTTGTTGAGAAGCATACATTGCAAGTGGATCATGAACTTGAGGTGTAGACAACCGAGCCTCGATCACATGGCATTCGTGTTGTTGAAGAAAATCTTGAAGTTGATCCACATTGGTGTTATGCAAGTCCTTAGCCAATTTAACATCCGTCACGTATTTTTTCCATTCTGGAGGAAGAGTGTTCAAATACTTGGTGTTCAATTGAAAGGTAGGGATTGCCATGCCATAGATATTAAGCTCATTCAACAATAGGGTAAATCTCAGATAGTAATCATTGAGAGTCTCCCCTGGCACATAGGCAAACTTATCAAAAGTATCATAAAGCTTACACTCTCGTTCTTGTTTAGTTAACGAGGTGCCTTGCATAAGAACACGAATTCTATCCCATAACTCTTTGGCAACTTTATGTTTGCTGACGAGTTTGTAGACATCTGGAGGAAGAGCTTGGAGAATGATGTTTGTAGCATACTTATCACATTTATCTTGAATCTTCATATCTCCAGTCAACTCACCCGTTGTGCGAGGACGAGTGGTCGTACCTTCCGTCACAGTACCATAATCTAATGGTCCATTGAGCACCGATGCCCAAATTAGATGTCCATTCTCCTTGTTCAACATATAAAGTTCCATTAGGGAAGCCCATTCCTCATACATAGTCTTCACCAACATTGGTGGACGGTTATCCGTACCCGAGAGGATGGACTTATCCGTAAGAGATGTGTACTCCATTTCAATAAGTTAATATTTACAAAGTTGATCGATCAATGAAATAAGGTTAAGTATTTTTGTGTTGTTGTGAGTTAAAATCGAGAAACAATGTTAAACTCCCCTAAAATATGTTCTCGATAAACCAAAAATTCAAGTCAAAATTACACACGGTTCGAAATTTTTTAAGGAATAATTTTTGGTTTGTCGGAATGTCTAGATCGGAATGCCAGATCGTAATGTCAGATCGTAATACCAGATCGGAATATAGCCCTGTCGAAATGTTGTTGGTATCGAAATGCCTAGATCGCAATGCAAAGCTGTCGAAATAATTCAGATCGCAAAGTCCTATCGGAATGTTCAGATCGCAAAGCCCTATCAGAATGTTCAGATCGCAAAGCCCATCGGAATGATTCAGATCGGAATGCTCAGATCGCAAAGTAGCTGACAAAATTCAAGCAGAGTAACGACTTAAAATACTTCCTTATACCCGTCGGAATCCCAGATCGCAAAGCACGATTGGAATGTCCAGATCGGAATAAGTAATAAAACCCACGTATCGCAATGTAGAACCAAAACCCTTTCCGATGGTGATGGTTATTGCGATGGAAGCCCACGTTTCACTTGTACTTTCTGATGGAGTTTCTGCTTAAATTTTGGAATGAAGAACACACAACTTTTTTGCACTTTTGATCCAAGAAAGATGATGTTTTAGCGAAAACCAAGATACCAAGAACAGTTTAACACGAATCCCTATGTTACACTACTTTAAACTTCGATCCAACACCAAAATTTTTTTGAAGATTCGGCTAAAAACAAACCAACAATCTACGAAATGTTTAGAACACAAAAACAAACCTATATTTCATCCCAAGCTCTTGATACCATTTGAAGAAATGTAAATCTATGCTTATGTTTTTAGAGAGAGAAAGAGATAGAGAGATGGTGGATTACACACACACTTAGAGAGAGAAACCAATGTTTTAGTATGTGAAAAGTGAATAACCACACCCCCTCTCCATCAAAGGAGAGGGTTTATATACCCAAGCCCATGAGATGGGCTTAGGTTTACATTAGGCTGCCGGCCCATACACTTCATGGGCTCGGTTTTGGGCTTTGTTTAATGAATGTAAATAACTAAACTACGAGCTATAACATGGACTATTGTTGGAGTGACCGATCCTTTCTAATACGTAAAACGTATTTCCAACACTTCTAGATTACCCAACATTGCTAACCGTAGCATGTCACATCCTAGGAGCATCGATCTATCATCTAGGAATTACTCAGACATTAAATATGTTACTTGTAAAACATGTAGAAACTGTGTCTTTACGGCAAATCATGACTCTTGTGTCAAGAAATTACTTGATGAGGTGAACTCCCGTGCTAGACTTAAAACCCAGTGGATAGCTAAAATCAAACCCTTTGGTAAAGTTTGCGCCCCACTGGTAGAACTTTCACTCTTGTAGGAAATGAGTGCCCTTTAACTAGGATAGTCTCTGATTCTACTAAGTCTACTATGGAGGAAACTGATAAAGATGATACTTCACTTAAGCCTAAACTTAAGGTCTTCTATAATAGGAAACGTTTGCCAGCCAAGACTAGTGAATCATCTACTCAGGTCGCCTCTGACACAAGTAAAGCCAACCGTGAACCCCCACGTGCTTCTAAAATTGATATCGCTAACCCATGTCAAAGCAAGCAAATTCCTAATGAGAATTCAGGTACCAAAGTTGATGTTCCAAAAGAACGAAGCGGTCCAATCATTGTATACCGTTCAACTAAGGATACTCTTAGAGTTTGGTTGCTGAAGAAGCAGATATCGGAGAAACAAGTGTCTCAGGGGATTCATGGTTAAGCTTATCATCAAGGCTCACATTCAAATCACAGTCTATGCCCCGTGCTTCAAAGAAAGGAAAGTTTATCGCCGATGATAAACTTATCCTAAAAACGAGAAATTCATTTTTCTCTGGCATGAGCTTATATAAAAAACATTCCAAGTTTTTAAGCTCATGCATAGATGGCTTACAGTCAGATCACAGTCTGTAACTCGAACTTCAAAGAAAGGGAAGTTATCTACGCAACGATAATTTACCCTCAAAACGAGAAATTAAAATTTCTCGGACACGAGCTTATGTTAAAACCATTCAAAGGTTTTAAGCTCGTGTAATTGGTTTATCATTAAATATCAAATGATGACCCGATCTTCAAAGAAAGGAAAGTTTATCACCAATGATAAACTTATCCTCAAAACGAGAAATTAAATTTTCTCAGACACGAGCTTCTGTTAAAACTATTCAAAGGTTTTAAGCTCGTGTACAAGGCGTATAATCACATTACAGTTTATGCCCCGTTCTTCAAAGGCAGGAAGGTTTATCGCCGATGATAAACTTATCCTAACAACGAGAAATTCATTCTTCTCGGGCATGAGCTTATATTAAAAACATTCCACGTTTTTAAGCTCATGCACAAAGGCGTAATCACATTACAGTTTATGCCCCGTTCTTCAAAGGCAGGAAAGTTTATCGCCGATGATAAACTTATCCCTAAAACGAGAAATTAAATTTTCTCGGACACGAGCTTCCGTTAAAACTATTCAAAAGTTTTAAGCTCGTGTATAATGGCTCCTCATTAAATGACAGACGATGACCCGAACTTCAAAGAAAGGGAAGTTTATCTACGCAACGATAACTTACCCTCAAAACGAGAAATTAAATTTTCTCGGGCATGAGCTTATATTAAAAACATTCGAAGTTTTTTAAGCTCATGCACAATGGCGTATAATCACATTTCAGATTATGCCCCGGACCTCAAAGAAAGGAAAGTTTATCGTCGATGATAAACTTATCTTTACAACGAGAAATTAATTTTTCTCGGGCATGAGCTAATATTAAAAACATTCGAAGTTTTTAAGCTCATGCACAATGACTTACAGTTAAATGTCTTACTGTAACTCGAACTTCAAATAAAGGAAAGATTATCTTTTATGATAACTTATCCTCACAACGAGAAATTAACCTTTCTTGGTCATGAGCTTGTATTAAAACATTCGAAGTTTTAAGCTCAGAAAGGAAAGTGTATCTTTTAAATAAGAGAACTTTTCCTCATAACGAGAAATTAACCTTTCTCGGTCATGAGCTTTCCGTTAAAACAATCAAAGTTTTCAAGCTCATGAAAACGACTTCTAAGTAAATGTCAGCTTAGGACTCGCTCTTCAGATAAAAGGAAAGGTTATCGCCGATGGTAACTTATCCTTACAACGAGAAGTTTACAACTTCTCGGACTTGAGCTTTCCTAAGATATTCCAAATATTAAGCTCAAGTAATTGGTTTTCAAAACTTTGAACACAATTTTTCAAGAATTTCTCAAAAGGTTTTTCTAAATCTTTCAAAATTATGTGTTCAAAAATGTTTTTGATAAAAAGAGCATGTCTTCTGGAATCAAAAGTATTTACGAACCTAGAAATGTCATTCAATAATGATACGGGGTTGTAAATAAAGTTCGAGCAGAAGTTTAAAAGATTTAAAACATGCTCCATATGGTTTGCTATTATTTCAGATAGTAACCCGCTTTTCACTTTGATGTCAAGCATTTCACCGGAAAGCTTTGACTTCAGAATCCGAAGTTATCAACTCCACAATACGAAGTTCGGTGCAATTGATATCTACATACTAGACGATGCGACTACTCAAGCGACGACTACAGCTCTTTAAGTAGAACACGGGTCAACAATTGAGGGGGAGCGATTGTCCAGCATTCAGAATCAAGACAACGATATCAATTGTCCATGTGGTGTAAAGGGGAAGATAATTTCAGAAGTTACGAGGAAGACCAACATTCGTGAACAAGAACCATGTGCTTCTTTCATATGATGTTCTCCATCATTCAGGTCCAACCTCGTAAATTGCTAATATTGTGAATTCATTATCATATATGATCTTTGCACGTGATAAATACCTTACACTTGTGTTTAAAAGGTATTTAATTTACGTTTCAAGTACACCCTCATTAATTTGAGGGGGAGCTTGTGTAATTCATGAAGATAATTGGATTTGCATTTTTCTTCCCAAATTTTCTTAAAATGCTATTAAATCAATTGATATTAAAAACATCGATTGGGTTAATATTTTTAATATCGGGGAGAAAATGTGATTTAATATGGGAAATGATTAATCACAAATGGTTTGACTTAACGTGTTAGCTCATCCCGACATGTGCGAAATGTTTTCGGATATCGTGGCATATGTTAAGGGGGAGCAAAATGGATTTGCACTTCAAAATGGATTTCATGGTGACATACACTTACCCAAAACATCTCTATTCACGAAGGTGAAGATTGTGGTGACATAAGGATGGTAGGATAGGTTAAAGTCCAATGATTTATTTAGAACCGGAGGAATCTTCCCAAGGACATTCCATAGCAAGAAATAGTAGTCCTTAGGAAAGATGGAGAAAGATTGTGAACGTAGCTGAATGCCGACCAAGTACTTAAGTTAGCACTGGAACAATCACAACAAGGTGCTAGTGATGACGTATTGGTAAGCATTGAAGGGGTTGAAGAATGAAAAAGAATTATAAAGATAAAGGGTGTAAAGAAAGTAGCCCTCCTTACAACTTAGGGAGAAACCGGGTCAATTCATATGCTATTGAGATCATTTATGATTCTCGATATTGAAGATAGACATCATGGACCCAGTGATGCAAGGCACAAACCATCCCAGCTAACTCAGATATCTCTCAAAAGATATTTGTTTTAATAACACGGAGACAACACATTATCTATTGATTTATTCACTCCGAATAAATTGGTATTTAAAAGGTGGCACTCCTCTCCAGCCTTCGATCACTAAAATCCAAAATGCACGATCGAGTCTAGAGCCATTTGAGATCATCATATATCTCATTAGGACACACTTTCATAATTCCTCGCTTCTTCACACACTGTGAAAAGTAAGAAAGTTCTTAAGAGTCCTACGCAAAATCTTCATGATCTTGCCTGAACATCCGAGTAATACGAAAGTATTTACAATGAAGATGGAAATCCTTCTTGAGCGAACGTCAAAAATCTCATGGTAGGTGCTTGTGCGATTCTTTATGAATCAAACTTGTGATAACTGAAAGCAACAGTGGTTTAAACTCTTAAATGAATTTAAACACGTTCCAGGCCTCTACGCAATATCTTAGTGATCTTGCCAGAACATTCAGAGTAATACTATTAAGTATTTACAGTGACGAATGGAAATCCTTCTAGTGTTAACATCAAACAGCACTTGGTAGGTAACTTGCAAGATTCTATATGAATCAAGCTCGTGACAACTGGAAAGCAACGATGGTGCGGTTCTTAATTGAACTTCACTTGTTCCAGGAACATGAATTGACAGCTTCAAATCATGCGGATAATATTATCCAAATGATTCACTCTTTACGTTCGCAGTCAGCTTTGGACGGTCGAGTAAAGAGAACGGGTTTACCCGCGAAATCTTGTCAAGGAGGTTCTTTACTGAAACTACCTGCCACAAGTACGATATTTAATATCGTCCAACGGTCTTCACCGACCGGAGGTAAAATGCTACCGAATTAGAATGAAATGTTCAAGGACATTTCATCCGTGTATATGGTTTGTTGCTAACTGTCTTATGCAGCGTAACAAGAAGGTGGCATTGCGGTGTACAATCCAGAAGAAGTCGTCACCACATGCTTATACTACATACAATTAGTACTTCAACAAATTCAAGAAAGTCTGAAGGTCAAGTCTTCCGTTGTATCAAACTCTGAAGCTTTCAAGAATTTAAAGGTATAAGTATGTGGAACATGAAGTCACGAAGAGGCGAATATCACAAGTGATGAATGCACAAGGTCAAGGCAAGGAAACATGCTCAAGACTTAAGTCAAAGATCACATCAAGCTTATTCACAAGAACAAGATCGAAGACTCAAGCATAGATGCTAGGTTTAAGATTTTGTAAAAAGATGTGACCTCCCTTAGGGGGAGATTGTTGGAAATACGTTTTTCCCAATAAAGTCTCGGTCACATCTTAGTTAGCATAGATCACGAGATATAGAATATTTAGAACTTTGTCTCTTGGAGCGACCTCCCTTAGGGGGAGATTGTTGGAAATATGTTTTTACGTATTTATGAAGGATCGGTCGCTCCAACGATATTTATGTAATGGGCTCGTGATCTACTTAGTAAACGCATAATCCATATAGCCCACATGTAGGGTGGGCTATATATATCCCCTCCTAGCATGTTAGGAGGGGTTGGTGATTTATATTATTCATCAATTCCATTTCACTTTCTCTCTCTACTCTTATCTTTTCTCTCCTTTCTCTCTCTACACCCTCATCTCCTTCTCATCTCTTTTATATTTTATTCATCATTAATCCATCTAATCAATCTAATCCAACATGTAGAATAAGCCAAGATTACGTAGACCTTCAGTTCTAAAGATAAACAATATGTTGTCAATCTTCCCCTTGAAACATTTATTCATTATCGGGAAGGTAGAGAGAATTTCGTACCATAACCTAGGTTCTTATTTAAGTCCATATATAGCTTTGTCTAATTTGTAGACATGGTTAGGGAACTCAAAACTCTCAAAACTAGGAGGTTGTGTTACATAATCTTCTTCAGTGATCTTTTCATTCAGGAAGGCACTTTTCACATCCATTTGAAACGCTTTGAAGTTCATGTACGTCTCGTTGGCTAGGAAGATCCTGATGGCTTCCATTCTTTCTAAAGGGTCAAAGGTATCTCCATAGTCAATACCTTCCAATTGACCACACCCCTGCACAACAAACCTAGCCTTGTTTTTTTTTATCATAGTTCCACTTTCATCGGTCTTATTATTGAACACCCATTTTGTGCCAAGGGCTGATTTACCCAAGGGAGGGAAACTAGTTTCAATACTTTGTTCCTGAGGAACTAATTAAGTTCTTCTTGCATAGCCTCAACTCCACCTGGATGTTTCATAGCTTCTGAAACCTTTTTAGATTCGATTTTAGAGAGAAAGTCTGCAAACAGACATTCATGGCTGAGGCTGCAAAGAGTTGAGTTGCTTGGCTGCGAGTGAGCATCCCTTCAGATACATCACTAATTATAATTACAAGTTCCTATATGTTGATGTCGTGACCATATGTATTGAGGACATGGAGTAGAACTTGTGGATAACTGGTGATTATTAGGAACTTGTTCTTCAGTACCAAGTACTAAAGGATCAATTTCCACTGAAGGATTTTCAATGATTGCTGGAAATACGTTTTTCCTGTTAGAAGACTCGGTCATTTCAACAACATAGTTACGGGCTCGTAGTA
This sequence comes from Glebionis coronaria, assembly GCA_025667525.1. NCBI lineage: Eukaryota > Viridiplantae > Streptophyta > Magnoliopsida > Asterales > Asteraceae > Glebionis > Glebionis coronaria. The sequence continues at coordinate 159,634,310 of CM046876.1, forward strand.
TAGTTAGTTGTTTAATAATTAAACAAACCCGACCCATGGGCATGTCCATCGGCCGGCGGCCCAAGTCCATTAAGGACTTGGGTATATACACCTCTCCTTTGAAGGAGAAAGTGTTGCTTGGTCTCATATTTCATAATATATTTCACACGTTTTCTCTCATTTCTCTCTCAAACTTTTGCTCTCTGGAAAACCTTCAACCTCACTCTTGGTTATGGATTACCAATATTCTACAATTGGCAAGAGCCATGGGGTACAATAAAGATTTGTGTTTGTGATCTTTGCTATTTTTCGTGAGTTTATTGATTAAAAAACCCACGTCCAAACTTTTTTTTTGTGTTTTTTATGGTTTAAATCTTGTTACAAATCTTCTAATACCTTTGATTAGTGATTTGAGTTTTTATTATTTTGGCTAAAAACACAAATATATTTGGCGTTTGGATTGTTTTTTGTTGAAGATATTTCATAAAATGTACAAATCTTGATTTCAAATTTTTCATCATAAATTTGAAAAAGTTTGTATTTTTCTAGTCCCTACGAAGCTAAAAACATTTAAAGTACAAGTCGTTTCGTCAGAAACACTTGAAAACGTTGCCTTTCGAAGATCCAAAAATTTGCAAAATTTTCAGAAAAAAATTGCATATTCAAAGTTCATAAAACGCTAATTATTTAGAGTTCGTGACTTTTCAGTATATTCTGAAATCATAGTTTTCAGATTATTCTGAAATCATTGTTTTCAGATTATTCTGAAATCATAGCTTAGCAGATTATTCTGAAATCGTGGAAGACTGTTTATTCTGAGATCATAGTTTGCAAGTTATTCCGAATTCGTGGCTTAGCAGAATATTTCGAAATCGTCTAAAGGGAAATATTCCGAAATCATACAAAGGGAAATATTCCGAAATCGCCTAAAGGGAAATATTCCGAAATTGTAAAAAGGGAAATATTCCGAAATCGTAAAAAGGGCAAATATTCCGAAATGGTAAAGAATCATTTTTCGAGATTGAAGACTTGGCAACTTTTAGAGGATTTCAATCACCTTTAATCATCAACAAAACAAGAACTTAAGAACATTTACAGTTTAATCAGTGGTTTGTAAAATCCCGCGAATTTATTTTTCGGTTTCTCAACAATTTGTAAAACTCTGTATTGTTCTTTCAACAACAAACACAACAACTTTATTCATTGCTCGATCAACAAGGTAATCTTTCGATAGAGTGATACAAGATGAATCCTCATTCATCAATGCTGAAAATGACGTCACTTTCAGATTTGTCAATCATATCGGGTACCGATACCCGTCCTCCTATGCTTATCAAAGAATTATTCGAGTCATGGCAGAGCCGTATGAAGTTATATATATTGGGTAGACCTAATGGGAGGCTTATGTTAAAAACATTGGAAGAGGGATCACTTGATTGGGTACCATTACTACGGACGGTGTGACTCGACCAAGGGAATATTTCGACTTAACTCCATCAAACCAAATTATCGCCGATATAGATACTAAGGCTACCAATACAATTCTTCATGATTTTCCACCCGATATTTATAAGCTAGTGAGTCACCCATGAGAAAGCAGAGGAACTATGGGAACGAGTTAGTGTGTTGATGCTAGGGACTTCGTTGACCAAACAAGAACGTGTGTGTCAACTATATGATTTATTTGATAGGTTCTCCTATACATCAGGGGAAACACTTCATAACTTTTATTGGAGATTTGCTACATTGCTTAATAAACTGAATATTCACAACATGAGGATTGGGCAATTCCAAATCAACACCAAGTTCTTGAATACTTTACCCCCTAAATGGAGTCGTTTTGTTACTGATGCCAAGTTGGTCTGGGATTTGCACACAACTAATATGGATCAACTTTATTCTTATTTGCAACAACATGAAAAGCATGTGCAACTTTCTCGTATGTCACAAACAGCTTATAATGAACCATTGGCGTTAGTTGCAAATCAACAGTGGTCTCCCTATAGCCATTCACCCTACTCAACTGGCCAGCAATCATATCAAATGTCATTGTATCAAAATCCAAGTTACCCACGGTATTCTCTTCTACCACAACCAGCTAGTTCTCATCACCAATATCAGCATCAAGCACCTTCATCACACATAGGTCCATATCAATCACTCATGTTCCTCACTTACATCTTAATCACCAAGCACCTCCATCTCATGTGGTCACCTATCAGCATAATGATGTTCTTCACCCGAGCTATTCATAACACGTAAGCACTCCTCCAAGTGTATTTTCTCCTACATATGAAGTTCAACAAACACAAGCATTTTATGGTGATAAATTATCAAATATTACAATTCCTAAATTCAAGCAAGGTGATAATCCCACTGAAGTATTAGTTGCGACGTCTGCCTATATAACTCAAAAATTGAACAAGCGAGCATTTAGAGGAATTCCAACGACTAACAATCAATTGAGAACCTCTTCAAACTCTCGTCAGCAAGAGAAAATTCAAGAAGGCAGGGTCATGGTTTAACCAATTCAGGGAAGACCGAGTTCGTCTAACATGGGATTACGCACTTACAACACCACTGCAAAAGTAAATGCTATTGGAAAGCTGAAAATGATTACTTGTTACAACTACAAGGGAGAGGGTTACATGGCTAGGGACTTCATACAACCGAAAAGAAAAATGGACGCTTCATGGTTTAATCATAAGGTGTTATTGGTAAATGCTCAGGCATATGGGCATGAGTTAGATGAGGAGAAGTTAGCGTTTATTGCTGATCCAGGAGTCGCAGATAATAATGGAATCCAAGCAGCTCTCACTCATAATGTAGTGTATCAGGCAGATGATCTCGATGCATATGATTCAGACTATGACAACTTCAACACTGCCAAAGCAGCTCTGATGGAAAATCTTTTGGTCTACGGTTCAAAGCATCTGAGGTACCAATTATTACCAATGATACTAGTATTGTACCACATCAAGCTGGAAAGAGCCTAAGTATCCGAAAGAGCATCCGGTGGAAAGTAATTCAAACAAGGAGACGAACAATGATAGCAATATCAGTGTAAGTCGCCAGACTTTGAGTGAAATAAAACCGGAAACTCTTTCACGTATGGACCCTTCTGCTCAACGAGATTTAGTTATGGTTCCTTCTTCTTTGCTTGACCAAATGAATATTGATGTCCTAGACACCCTAAGTGTTAATCAAACACTTTCTACCGAGCTTGCTTTGTAAAAAGAAAAAGTTCAAACTTTAGAATTGACTCCTAAAACAACAACACTAACAAACCCATAATTTGATGAATTTTGAAAGGTACAAATGGATCATTTAAATGAGATAGAAATTTTGAGGGAAAATTTTTCTAAAGAGGTTAAAGAAAAAGAGTATGTGGTCCATAAATTTTCAAAAACTTAAAACAGATTTCGAAATACTCGAGTCTAAAAAGGTTGAAGCGGCAATTAATGCGACTAATAAGCTCAAAGCGATAGATCATATGATCTTAAAACAATATACGACCACTCACAGGATACATTTGTTAATGTCATCTTTTATAGAATGTGATTTAAAACGTCAACAAGACCTACCACCTAACCCGGGTTATGCAAGGCAAGCTCTTCTAGATAACCCTAGACTTTATGATGCCATCAAACTTAAAGGTGTTGGATCCTCCGGATGTTCGTGATGATGCTGTGACAGTATCACTTACGGAAGAGATTCGTTTGAAAATTATTTCCAAAAATCTAAACCCTTTTGATTATGAAAAGCACAATAGACTTTAACTTGATTTTAAAACTCGCTTTAAAACACAAAAGGTCGTTAATTATGAACCAGCAAAAGTGTCTTCAAGTTCGTTGAGCAATGAGACCCCTAGTACGTCTCCTACACTTGTTGAAACGAAATTACCCAAGGAAATTCCAAAGGTGATTCCACCGGTAAGTATGGTGTTTACTGGCTTGCAAGAGCTACGAAAACATTTTGCCAAATTTGACAAGGTCATTAAGGAACGTATGACTCCAACGGCTCAAACCGAAGTAGAATGGGCTTTTGAACACACCAAAGCTGCTTTTCGTGATGAGATCGTTCCATTTGTGCAAAATCTTAAAGCGGGATTTAACTCTCTTGATCAAAACATAACATCCGAAATTAAAGAAGTTCAAAGAGTTTTCTATGAAATGGACGACGCTTATGAGCAAAATTTAGATGATAAAGAAAAAGTTTTGAAACAAAATGACCGACTCTTAGAACAAGTGATGTCTTATGATATTGTGAAACTATTTGTGAATAATTGTGATGATGTGGATTCTTTTAACTCACTTTTAAAACGTTTTGATGAGCTCCAAAAGCATTGTATTTCTCTTGAAATAGAACAAAAATTTAGACCAGACTCCATTCAAGAAAACTCCAGGAGCTAAATCAACTCAAGCACTAGTCAAACCTAATAAGCACCATCAAAATCTAATTCTAAATGTTCCCATGTTGCCTTCTACAGGAGTAAACGTACCTACTAGGGCTAAAGGATCAATGGCCAAGAAAGATAGGATCAAGCCTTCCATTAGTAGCACTATGAAGAAGAAAGTAGAAGTTCACCCTAGGAATGTTATTTTGATTTGAATAAAATGAACCATGTAGCCAAAACTAAAGGCCCTGCGGTTGTGTAGCAGCCTAAGCGTAAAATGAATTCTGATTTGAAATGATGAAATTGTAATGAGTGCATATTTTCTCAATGTCATGATTTGTGTCTTGTTGATCATGTGAATGAAATGTATGCCCTTAAGCACAATCTTGTATGGAAACCAACTGGGAAAACCTTTACCCAAGTTGGATGGCAATGGTGTCCCACTGGTAGGACCTTCACTATAAATGGAACTAAGTGCCCTTTAACTAGGAACACTTCCATTCAAGTTAGGTCTCAGCGTCCTTTTAATAGGAACAACAACACTAGAGTATGGAAAAAGCGCCCTTTAACTAGGTCAACCCCTAATACAGTGCCTACCAGTAAAGAAATACCTAAGGAAATTAGACCACTAAAACCTGTTGTTAAGCCGATGAATAGGAAGAAACATTGTAAATTTAGGAAATCTAATGTAAGCATGTCTAAGATAATTTTATCTATACCTGCTAACACAAAGGAACAACTAGATTCTGATACATCGTCTTTGTCTGCTGATACTTTCAGGTGGTCCAAATCATCCTCTGGTACTTGGAATCCTTTTGCTCCAAGCATATGACCAGAGATCGCTCAATGCTCAAAAATTTCGTCAGCAAGTTTCTAGGAATGATTAAATTTGGTAATGATCACATTGCGAAGATTATGGGATATGGTGAATATCAAATTGGGAATGTTACGGTTTCTCGTGTGTATTATGTGGAAGGACTTGGTCATAATTTATTCTCCGTCGGACAATTTTGGGATTCAAACCTTGAGGTTGCTTTTCGACAACACACCTGCTTCATTCGTAATTTGGAAGGAAAAGATTTGTTACAAGGTTCTCGAGGGGATAATCTCTACACATTGTACTTAAGTGCTATGATGGCCGCCTCTCCAGTATGTCTTCTCTCCAAAGCATCTAAGACTGGGTCATGGTTGTGTCATCGACGTTTATCTCATCTTAACTTTGATGCTATTAATCACTTAGCTAAAAACAAACTTGTTCATGGTCTTCTAAAGATTAAGTTTAACAAGGATCATCTATGTTCCTCGTGTTCAATAGGGAAAAGCACCAAGAAATCTTACAAACCCAAAGCCGAAGACACCAACCAAGAAAAACTGTATCTTTTACACATGGATCTTTGTGGGCCAATGCGTACTAAAAGTGTGAGTGGTAGGAAATATATCCTCGTTTTTGTGGATGATTATTCCTGTGACACCCCGGGTAGGGTCAAAATATGTGGAATTATCTACGGAGATGTCACAAGGGTGGATCGATAGCACATAGTTCATAGAGCATAAGATAAGGAATTATTCAAATCAGATTACATGATTATTAAACAAATTAATAAAAATTATCTTTAACATGTCATAAGTAGATTGTTCATTTTCCCCAAATGGAACCCTTGACGATTCTTACAATGCAGATTACATAGATGCTTGAGTCCATGCACACACCACATACTAACTTCATTTCGCTGAGATAAACATGCTTAGAGGGTCAACATAAAGTTGGTGAAATTATAGGTTTTAACATTAATTAGTTTGGACATACATTAATCATAGAATTAACAATGCACAAAGCATTCTTACTAAAAAGTAGATTACATTTGCTATTACTCGAAACTGAAGCTTAACCTTCCATAGTCCTTAAAAGATGAGGACGTAGTGTCTTAAAAAAAGACACCCAAACCCAGTTCCAACATGGTATACATCTGTTGTCCCGGCCAAGGCACAGTGAGCATGACTCACCCAGATGGGGATGGTCAATCCCTAATAGATCTATGTATAACATTAGGGCGATTTACAACAATTTAACAGTTTCTATAATAGTCAATCATAGTCAAGTTTATACAATTCGGTTATGTCCATTTTAAAATAGTTGCATATTTTCTCCCCCGTAGAGGAAAAGTTTATCAATAGTTTATATGGGGCTGTGAACTCACCTGGGAGTTGGCAATAGCTGTATAACACGAATATCCAAATAATGCTCACGCCAAAAGCTATGCCTAATCAAATAGTACAGTCTTAATAGATAGTACAAAGAACATATGTGTATGCTTATACAGATTTTTAGTCAGTTCATTTATGCTACGACATTTATCTAAATAACCGTAGTACAAGTATTAGCAATATCCATTTAAACTTATCTATATAAGTTTCATAGTTAAGTAAACACAAAAATGTTCCACTTAATATATTAGTTCACGTTAGCAGTTCATGTATTATAATCATCCATTTAAACTTACTATTAAGTTTCATAATTAAGTAAACATAAAAATGTTCTACTTAAAATATTAGTTTACGTTCGTAGTTCATGTATTATAATCATCCATTTAAACTTATTATTAAGTTTCATAATTAAGTAAACATAAAAATGTTCTACTTAAAATATTAGTTTACGTTCGTAGTTCATGTATTATAATCATCCATTTAAACTTATTATTAAGTTTCATAATTAAGTAAACATAAAAATGTTCTAATTAAAATATTAGTTTACGTTCGTAGTTCATGTATTATAATCATCCATTTAAACTTATTATTAAGTTTCATAATTAAGTAAACATAAAAATGTTCTAATTAAAATATTAGTTTACGTTCGTAGTTCATGTATTATAATCATCCATTTAAACTTACTATTATGTTTTATATTTTAAGTAAACGTAAGGTGTTCTACTCATAATATTAGTGTTCTGTTTATTTAACGTTCATATAATTTTATTTCCTAAAAGTATATGAGTTCATGTATTAGTAATACATATCCACATTGTTTATATAGTTTTATTTCATAAAGCAAAACCATAAATATTTTATTTTTGAAAAATAAAATATAATATTTTATTTAACTTAAAAGTTCCCATAAATTATTTAACATCTATAAAATAATTTATTAATTACAAGTTTAAGAATTTATACATTAATCCTTATAGTTTAGGGTTTGTTTAAGTTTTACTAAGTTTAAAAATAGAATTAGGGTTAGGGCTTGTTAAAGTTTCGGAACATGGCAAAACTAGTCCCTCCATATTTTAAACAAAGTAAACTTTCGGATTTTTTCACATTTGGTACCTATGGCTTGTTAAAGTTTCGGCTTATGGCAGATTTAGTCCCCCTAGTTAAATCTAGGTTTTATAACTTCCCTAAAATGACAAAACAGCCCCTAGGGCTTCTTTATGTTTCAGATTATTACACAAATGGTCCTTAGGGTTATAAAATGACAAAACAACTTTTAGAAACTTCCCAAAATGGACCCTAGGGTTTTATATGCCACGGCTGGTATTTATTAAACCCTAGACTTTTAGATAATTACATTTTCAGTCCTTGTGTTTACTAATTTATCAAAAACAAGTTTCATAAGTCACGACTTTAGTCCTTAAGTTTCATAAATTGTCATTTTAATTCAAAAGTTTTTATAAGTTACATTTTATTATAAAAACTTTTATTTAAACATTCAAAATATTATATGGGCTTATCAAATGGGTTAAAATATCTAATGGGCCATCTAGTGGGCCTAAATACATTTTTAAGTTTACTAACTTGTTAAATGGGCCTTCATCACATTTATCGGGCTTAAATATATTTTAAGTCCATTAATTTATTTAAATGGGTTCAAGTAAAATCTTAAGTCCATTAGGTCACTAAGATTTATTAAATGGGCTTAATGGGTCCATTAATTCTTGGGCTAATATTGCATGGGCTTAATTAGTCCATTAATACTACTTTTCATTTTATGTAAATATTAACCTAGGATTTTCTTATAAGCTTTTTATTAGCTTATTCATATTTAGTTTTAAATCTTAATAAAAGAATAAAACACATGTTTACTTATGAGATCTATGATTATTAGATAACCAAAATCCCAATGAGTAAGATGTGTAACCCATACTACATTTAAATTCACAAAACGATTCATATGATTTTAAATCAAGTTAAAACATAGAGTACCAGTCATAGGTTTCTTTATTAAAAAGATTTTTAACCATGACTAATGGTGCTCACAAATATGCCGTGACCCTAAAGGTCATGGTTTTTTTACCAAATCTTGATTTTTAACAAGTTATTGACATGTGTTCATAGATGGATGATGATGCATGCAAGTAAAAATGAAGAAGCATAAAGAGTATACCTTTCTTGCTTAAAAGTTACCAAAGAAGATCTAGATGAACAAGGAGATTAGAGATCTAATCAAGAAGATGATGAAAACCCTAACTATAACCAAGCCGTGACCTTTAAGTTTTCGGCTAGGGCTTGTTATAGTGATTCCAAAGATGATGATACTACCAAATGATTAGTAGTTAAGATGGGACAAGGATCTAGTAGATTTAATGAACAACTTTGGATGTTTGTTGCTTAAAGCCGAATGATTTAAGAGAGAAGATGAAGAGAGAAGTGAGATTTGGTTGCATGAGAGAATGAGATGTATGTGTGTGTTTTTCGGCTAAAAGGGGGAAAGAGAATGCCAAGGCAAAAGGCATGATTGCCTTGGTAAGAACACTTATGCCAAGTGTAGGCTCTCATGTTTCTCATGCATCCCTTCTCCTTCCACATATGTGTGCATGCCGTGTAAAGGTAGCCAAAGGGTTAGTGGGCTTTGGCTTGGGCTTATGTTGGGCTAGCACACAAAGAGTATATGGTCTTGGGCTAATCCAAGAAGGTTTTAAAAACATGTTAGTGGTACACATACATACATATATACACGGCTACATGTAGCATGTTTTCAAATTTTAGTTAAGTGTTGTATACTTCAAATATTGATTATACATTTTATTACTTGTTTCCCCTAGTTTTAAATACAAGGTTTGAATTATGAAACTTATTACAACAAGTATGAATGTAAAAGTATGAGTACATGATGGACAAGTTCACACACAACTTATAGAAACATAACACATGAGTATGTGTTCTAGGATTAATGAGTATGTGTTCACACACAACTTATAGAATCATGGATTTTACAGCACCATCGCGTTATTTTAGCTTTGTCCTCAAAGCTACTAAAAACGTAGTTATCTTTTAAGTGAAAGATGTTCTAAGTATATGGTTCATTTCGGACACTTTCTCAGGGACAGATGGTGGCATTAACGCGAAGTGGTCTACACCTAGGTTACCCTTATATGTCCGGTTGAGCAGTAATGAAGGCTTTTAATACTACGGGTGGACAGAAGGTGACGCAAAGAGATCTTTATCCGGGTCGCACTATACATCCGATTGAGCAGTAAAGGAGACTGCTGCTATGGATGGATAGGAAGCAATGCAAAGAGATCTTTATCCGGGTCACACTATTCATCCGATTGAGCAGTAAAGGAGACTGCTGCTATGGATGGATAGGAAGCAATGCAAAGAGATCTTTATCCGGGTCGCAGTATTCATCTGATTGAGCAGTAAAGGAGACTGCTGCTATGGATGGATAGGAAGCAATGCAAAGAGATCTTTATCCAGGTCGTACTATTCATTCGATTGAGCAGTAAAGGAGACTGCCGCTATGGATGGATAGGAAGCAATGCAAAGAGATCTTTATCCGGGTCGTACTATTCATCCGATTGAGCAGTAAAGGAGACTGCTGCTATGGATGGATAGAAAGCAATGCAAAGAGATCTTTATCTGGGTCGAACTATACATCCGATTGGGCAGTAAAGGAGACTGCTTCTATGGATGGATAGAAAGCAATGCAAAGAGATCTTTATCCAGGTCGCACTATACATCCGATTGAGCAGTAAAGGAGACTGCTGTTATGGATGGATAGGAAGCAATGCAAAGAGATCTTTATCTAGGTCCCACTATACATCCGATTGAGCAGTAAAGGAGACTGCTGCTATGGATGGATAGATGCGGGTTTCTCAACGGGGTCGCAATTACATCCTTCCAGGATCTGGGAGAGGACCAATGGTATTGTGGATTTAGTTAGGAGGGCAAATCCACTGCAGATGGTTTCTAGTATGAGGAGGACACGCCAGCATGTTTTATATGTTGGGAAAGTTGGGGATGCACTACATCTGCATCCTTTTCACGGGTGAGATATAGGTTATATCTCCACACCCGATGATGAAAATTGGGGGTTGAAGGTAAAATAAAATAAAATAATATTTTAACTAGAACCCCTCCTATGTCAACAGCTTCACGCAAAAGACTTGTAGTTATACCTCAAGCTTATGGGATATAGACATTAGTTAATAGTACTAAATCTTCTACCCAACAGAGAGGTTAGGATTATTGTTGATGGTGATTGGGTAGGAAGTTGCAAAGAATCTGCTTCATTCGCCGCGTGGCTGAGCGAGAGGGGTGCAGAAAAGAAGTATCTCAAAGGATGGGAGTAAAAGAAGATACCAAGAATAAAGAAGTGCGCGCCTTGCGGGGTGCTGCAAAAAAAGGTCATGCATCCATTATCACTGGTTCAAAATTTGCACAAATTTTGACTTCTAAAGGGAGGAATTTACACCTCCCAGGGTCTGGTGGATGATGGTATTATCGAACTAATTGGACCCGAAGAGGGAAAAAGGTATGTCCAAAAACATGGGGCATTCAACATCTCTTTACGAGGGATGTCGAACCCATCCCTACAAAATACACCCATTATGAGTTGGATGGGTCTTTCAGATTTAGGGTTGCCTAAAGTGGCGGATATAACCCTGCAAAATACACCCATTGTGAGTTGGATGTGTCTTTCAGGTTTAGGGTTACCTACCTTCTCACGTAGGAAGAAACATGTTAGGAAAATGGGGCATCCTTTGACCAAGTATTCCCTGGCTTGTCGGTGCTAAAAATGACAGTAAATCTAGTGTTAACTATATCGGGGTTACCATCCCCTAGTATAATCAAGGTTTCATCTCCCCAAGGTATACGAACCAATTTTTGATCACATAGGATAACTGCATGATACTTGCTATTTAATTCATGCCAATGATGACATCAAAGCTACCAAGACCTACTGGGATCCGATTGATGTAAAACGGGTGATTGGAAAGGTTTAAGGTACAACCTCGAATGATGGTGTCAACCGTCACAACTTTTCTGTCGGCTAATTCTACAGTATAATAGGGGTCTAAAACTAATGGAGTAATTTCCAATACCTTACTAAATTTAGTAAATATAAAGCTTTGGTCTGCCCCGGTGTCAAACAAGACAGATGCATATCGTTGGTTTAGTAAAAACGTACCAGTGACGACGTTGGAATCTGGATTAGCTTGGGCATTGTCGGCCATGTACACTTGCGAAGAAGTTCCCTTGTTGTCCTTCTTCTGGTTAGCCAACTTGGGACAGTTGGGTCTCACATGTCCAGGGGTTCCACACTCGTAACATACCACATCTTTATTTGGTCCACTGCTGCCTCCACCTGTGGGGTTTCGGTTTCCCTGTTGCCCACTTCCGCTCTCACGGGCATTGGACTTGCCTTTGTTGCTGTTTCTAGGATTGTTATTTGGTCGACCTGGGGTAGCAACATTTGCTTGAGGTTCATGAGCAAAATGACCTTGTTGGTCGTACTTGTAGCATCCTTGGCATTGTCCTCCAGCAACATGATGATAGTTTCACTTTGAACACTTAGGCTTGGATCCTGAGTAGTTCTTGGTGCGGATTATGGGAGTAGTGTCATCAACTTGCCCAGCGTTTTGCCTTTTGGAAGGATTCTGGTGCTGGCTACGACAGCTTTCATCTGACTTTCTCTTGTTGTCCATTTTCCTTTCGGACAGATTGCGGGCTCGCTTGTTGATCAGCTCAGTCGCAAATTCCATAGCACCTTCAACGGTAGTGGGTCGTGAAGCTAGCACACTGTCATGGATGTTGTCAGGTAGTCCACTGACATACTTCTCAATCTGGTCACTCCTTTGAGGGAACATTCTGGTGCACATCAAGCTTAACTCTTGAAATCTTTGGTTGTACCAAAGGATATCATTGTTCTTACACTTTAGATCCCACATCTCTATTTCCAACTTCTTCATTTCTCCTCTACGACAGTACTTCTCAGTCATCCTCTCTTTGAGGTTGGCCCAAGTGAGGGTATAAGCAGTGTCATGTCCAAGCGTAGCGACCACTGAGTTCCACCAGGTAAGGGCGCTCTCAAGTAGTGTGCATGTGGAAAACTTAACTCTGTTCTCGTCAGCACAATCACTGATGCGGAAAACTGTCTCTAGTCTTTCAAACCATTGCATCAATTCAACAACTCCTTTTTTTCCTCGGTAGTATGAGGGTTTGCACTTTTAGAAGTCAGGGTAAGAGCAACCCCTGTTGGTGTTGTTTCTTCGCATATTGAGGTTTGGATCATTGTTTGCATTCGGATCAGCTCCTCTGGCTGCTATAGCTACTGTAATGCCTTCACTTATCATCTCCCGGAGTTGTGCGGCAGTGACACTTTGAGTAGCTTCTGGAAATTCAGCATAATCAGCGTTGGAAGTGGTTGCATTATTGGGATTTGATCTCGTAATCACCATTTGTGTCTATAGTCATACACAAAATGAGATTATTAGTTTAAACGTTAGTACAATTTTTATATTATTTGCACGGGAAAAATTCATGCACTGATTTCGTAACAAATTTGGATAACCTGCTAATATTTCATAACATAATACATTGCACATCAAATATAATAAAGAAAGTGATTACATGCTATTTCCATAAGAAATTTAACATCCATCTAGTATAACAAAATCCAAGTCATAGGCATGTCGAGCCTTGTCCAAGGTAATGATACACACAGTCTTTAAAACATTACATCCCAAAATTACATATCCAAAAAGAAAAGATAAAGTACAGGATTACATCACCAAAAGCTGAAAAGAAATAAAAGTACAAAAGTCCTATACCATGACAGCTAGGGTGCAACCCATAGGCTGATCATGATGTATCTAGTACATCTATCGAACTCCTGTCTAGATGGTCTGCTAGATGAGGTTGGGGCTGGTGGGGCTGATGAAGCTGCAGGTGCTCTCCTGGTATTCCACAAAGTCCGAACTGTCGCTCGGGCCTCCTTGAGCATGCGGAATGCTGTCAGCAGCTGAGTCCTGAGTCTGTCGACGTCCCCACGAAGATAGGTCATCTCTGTAGTAACTCCGTCGTGTCGGACGGTGGCAAGGTCGAAGAAAATGGACAGGGACTGCTCCTGAGCAAATAGAGCAGCATGGGTCTGGTGTTGGAGACTCTCCATGGTCTGGATACGTTGGTGGAGACGATAGTTCTCCTCCCAAAGCCACTGCAATGCCTCGTCAGTCTTGGCCTGGACGCCTCGGGCTGTCTGTGCCTCTCCCCGAGCGAGGGAGTCGATGCGCTCATGGATGGCAGTGTATCCTATTTGACCAGCTGTCAACAGGTTGCGAAGGTCGGATATCTCCTGATCCTGGCGTGCGGCCAGTGCGGCGATCTGGGCCTGGACAGAGTCGGCACGTCCCACCCTAGAGCCTTCCCCGATCTTAAAAGTGGAGCCGGGTCTAGACTCGGGAAAATAGCCCGATGGTAAAGATGCAGGTACAGAAGATGGTCGGTTTGGAGACACTTGGTCCTCCTCCATAGAGGTGGGGACCAGTATGGCTGATGCTGGAGCAGAAAAGGGGTCCTCAGGAAGTACAACTTCGATGGTCTGATCATCCTCCGAGTCAGAGGCTGATAACCATCCGCACTATACGGATCGTGGAGAAGAACGGGTAGCTGGAGCAGGTGCTACTACTGGTAGAAAAGTCGGAGGTGCAATAGGGGAAGTCATGATGCTCTGAAAATAATATTATTTTATATTTGAAGTAAGTATATTCTTACAAACAAAGAAAAATATTATTTTTATCTACAAGTTTTATGAAGTATTTCCCTTTTAAACAATCATCGTAATGTTTTTAAGGTTATATATATATTAATACTTATATATATATATATATATATATATATATATATATATATATATATATATATATATATATATATATATATATATATATATATATGTATATATATATATATATATAGGGAAGAGTTAAAATAAAAAGACTTTTTTTTTGTGAGAAGGATAAGAAGGATTTTCAGCCATTGATTTAAAATCAATAGATGAGATCAATCCATATTTGTAACTAACTAACCATATAAACATGATTTTAAAAAAGTTCTCGAAAAATTCTGAAAAATTTTCATAATATCGGATATGTTGGTGCATAAAAAAGTTGTGAAGAAAGTTTTCTTAATTTTGAGTTTTTTTAATGCACAAAAAACGAAATTTGATGCACAAAAAGGTGAAATTTTGTGTACAAATTTTTTTCATGCACAAAATTTTCAAGTTGTTTTAGTTTGATGCGGAATCAATTTTTAAAGCAAAATGTCAAAAGAAGTTGGGTATAAAAATGAATTCTTGATGCATAAAAAACGTAAAAAGCCTAAAAATTATCGTTTTTGTGCATCAAAATTTCGTTTTTGTGCATTAAAAAACCGTAAAAATCTTCGAATTAAAAAAACTTTTTTCACAAAAGTTTTTTGCACCAACATACCCGATCTACTCGAATTTTTCAGAATTTTTGAAAAACTTTTTAAAAATCATATTTAAATGGTTAGTTAGTTAGTTGGTTAGTTAGTTAGGATTATGGTTTAATCTCATCCATTGATTTTAAAATTAATGGCTGAAAATCTTTCTTATCCTTCTCACAAAAAAAAGTCTTTTTATTTGATCTCTCTCCTATATATATATATATATATATATATATATATATATATATATATATATATATATATATATATATATATATATATATATATATATATATATATATATATATATATATATATATATATATATATATATATATATATATATATATATATATATATATATATATATATATATATATATATATATATATATATATAATATAGTCATTTAACCAGTTTATTTATCAATCAGTAACACTTAGTTCATATAGCACGTATGCCCTACGATCTATAAGCTTAACTAATACAGTCCCAAAAAAAAATCCCAAAAGTTTTTATAAAGTTATAGTCCAGTTTTAAATAAAAGAAAATTCACTTTATTTTTATTTTATTTAAAAATTTATCTGGTTCTCTATAAATAATGCTCTGATACCATTCTCTGTGACACCCCGGGTAGGGTCAAAATATGTGGAATTATCTACGGAGATGTCACAAGGGTGGATCGATAGCACATAGTTCATAGAGCATAAGATAACGAGTTATTCAAATCAGATTACATGATTATTAAACAAATTAATAAAAAATTTCTTTAACATGTCATAAGTAGATTGTTCATTTTCCCCAATTGGAACCCTTGACGATTCCTAAAATGCAGATTACATAGATGCTTGAGTCCATGCACACACCACGTACTAACTTCATTTTCCTGAGATAAACATGCTTAGAGGGTCAACATAAAGTTGGTGAATTTACAGGTTTTAACATTAATTAGTTTGGACATACATTAATCATAGAAGTAACAATGCACAAAGCATTCTTACTAAAAAGTAGATTACATTTATTATTTCTCGAAACTGAAGCTTAACCTTCCATAGTCCTGAACAGATGAGGACGTAGTGTCTTACAAAAAGACACCCACACCCAGTTCCAACTTGGTATACATCTGTTCTCCCGGCCAAGGCACAGTGAGCATAACTCACCCAGATGGGGATGGTCAATCCCTAGTAGATCTATTTATAACATTCGGGCGATTTACAACAATTTAACAGTTTTTATAATAGTCAATCATAGTCAAGTTTATACAATTCAGTTATGTCTATTTTAAAAGAGTTTCATGTTTTCTCCCCCGTTGAGGAAAAGTTTATCAATAGTTTATATGGGGCTTTAAACTCACCTGGGAGTTGGCAATAGTTGTATAAGACGAATATCCAAATAATGCTCACGCCAAAAGTTATACCTAATAAAATAGTACAGTCTTAATAGATAGTACAAAGAACATATGTGTATGCTTATACAAATTTTTAGTCAGTTCATTTATGCTACGACGTTTATCTAAATAACCGTAGTACAAGTATTAACAATATCCATTTAAACTTATCTATATAAGTTCATAGTTAAGTAAACACAAAAATGTTCCACTTAATATATTAGTTCATGTTAGCCCGTTCATGTATTATAATCATCCATTTAAACTTACTATTAAGTTTCATAATTAAGTAAACATAAAAATGTTCTACTTAAAATATTAGTTTACGTTCGTAGTTCATGTATTATAATCATCCATTTAAACTTACTATTATGTTTCATATTTTAAGTAAACGCAAGGTGTTCTACTCATAATATTAGTGTTCTGTATTATAATGTTCTACTTAAAATATTAGTTTACGTTCGTAGTTCATGTATTATAATCATCCATTTAACTTATTATTAAGTTTCATAATTAAGTAAACATAAAAATGTTCTACTTAAAATATTAGTTTACATTCGTAGTTCATGTATTATAATCATCCATTTAAACTTATTATTAAGTTTTATAATTAAGTAAACATAAAAATATTCTACTTAAAATATTAGTTTACGTTCGTAGTTCATGTATTATAATCATCCATTTAAACTTACTATTATGTTTCATATTTTAAGTAAACGCAAGGTGTTCTACTCATAATATTAGTGTTCTGTTTATTTAACGTTCATATAATTTTATTTCCTAAAAGTATATGAGTTCATGTATTAGTAATACATATCCACATTGTTTATACAACTTTATTTCATAAAGCAAAAATATAAATATTTTATTTTTGAAGAATAGAATATAATATTTTATTTAACTTAAAAGTTCCCATAAATTATTTAACATTTATAAAATATTTTATTAATTACAAGTTTAAGAATTTATACATTAATCTTTATAGTTTAGGGTTTGTTTAAGTTTTACTAAGTTTAAAAATAGAATTAGGGTTAGGGCTTGTAAAAGTTTCGGAACATGGCAAAACTAGTCCCTCCATATTTTATACAAAGTAAACTTTCGGATTTTTACACATTTGGTACCTAGGGCTTTTTAAAGTTTTGGCTTATGGCAGATTTAGTCCCCCTAGTTAAATCTAGGTTTTATAACTTCCCTAAAATGACAAAACAGCCCCTAGGGCTTCTTTAAGTTTTAGATTATTACATAAATGGTCCTTAGGGTTATAAAATGACAAAAAAAACTTTTAGAAACTTCCCAAAATGGTCCCTAGGGTTTTATATGCCACATATGGTATTTATTAAACCCTAGACTTTTGGATACTTACATTTTCAGTCCTTGTGTTTACTAATTTATCAAAACAAGTTTCATAAGTCACAGTTTTAGTCCTTAAGTTTCATAAATTGTCATTTTAATCCAAAAGTTTTTATAAGTTACATTTTCTTATAAAAACTTATATTTAAACATTCAAAACATTATATGGGATCATCAAATGGGTTAAAATATCTAATGGGCCATCTAGTGGGCGAAAATACATTTTTAAGTTTACTAACTTGTTAAATGGGCCTTCAACACATTTATTGGGCTTAAATATATTTTAATTCCATTAATTTATTTAAATGGGTTCAAGTAAAATCTTAAGTCCATTAGGTCACTAAGATTTATTAAATGGGCTTATTGGTCCATTAAGTCTTGGGCTAATATTGCATGGGCTTAATTAGTCCATTAATACTACTTTTCAGTTTATGTAAGTATTAACCTAGGATTTTCTTATAAGCTTATTATTAGCTTATTCATATTTAGTTTTAAATGTTAATAAAAGAATAAAACTCATAGTTTATTTTATGTGATGTACCAAATAAGATCAAGATGTGTTACAAGGTTGCATGCAAGTCATAAGCCCTAATATGAGCGTATAACTCACGGCTATAATTAATTATAGCTTATTAATATGAGTCAAAACTTATTTAAGGTTGTATGTACTTATAAGTGTCCCTAAAATAAGATCTAGCTATATAAAAAACAAGAAATCAAGTCACAAGTCCATACATACATACATATAGCCCACAGCTATAATTTTAAATCTTGGTGTTTCTAAGATGAACATTTTAGCTAGTTTTATGTCTTGTGAATATTTATAAAAATACAACATGATTATCTAGGTTCATGCATGTTTCCAAGGTTACCACAATTCCAAGAAAACAACATATAGCTCATGGCTATATTGTTTTCTCCCAATGTTCCCATAAGATGTTATAAGCTTGTTTTATGATTATCATGTTAAGTTATACTCTTATAATTAGATCTAGGCCTTATATAAGCATGCATGTACATTAAAAACCCATTCAAGGTCATATATAGCCCACGGCTATATATGTACACATAAATCATTTTAGTGATTTTTAGTATTCCATTTCACATGTAATAATACATTTTCCATCATTAAAACTTAGTACATAAATCATAAGTTAACCACTTAATTATGTCGTGCCCTTTAGGTCATGGTTTTTTATGATTTTTAAGTTACACATGTTTACTTATGAGATCTATGATTATTAGTTAACCAAAATCCCAATAAGAAAGATGTGTAAGCCATACTACATTTATATTCACAAAATGATTCATATGATTTTATATCAAGTTAAAACATAGAGTACTAGTCATAGGTTTCTTTATTAAAAAGATTTTTAACCATGACTAATGGTGCTCACAAATATATCGTGACCTTTAAGGTCATGGTTTTTACCAAATCTTGATTTTTAACAAGTTATTTACATGTGTTCATAGATGGATGATGATGCATGCAAGTAAAAATGAAGAAGCATAAAGAGTATACCTTTCTTGCTTAAAATTTACCAAGGAAGATCTAGATGAACAAGGAGATTAGAGATCTAATCAAGAAGATGATGGAAACCCTAACTATAACCAAGCCGTGACCTTTAAGTTTTCGGCTAGGGCTTGTTATAGTGATTCTAAAGATGATGATGCTACCAAATGATAAGCAGTTAAGATGGGACAAGGATCTAGTAGATTCAATGAACAACTTTGGATGTTTGTTGCTTAAAGCCGAATGATTTAAGAGAGAAGGTGAAGAGAGAAGTGAGATTTGGTTGCATGAGAGAATGAGATGTATGTGTGTGTTTTTCGACTAAAAGGGGGAAAGAGAATGCCAAGGCAAAAGGCATGATTGCCTTGGTAAGAACACTTGTGCCAAGTGTAGGCTCTTGTATTTCCCATGCATCCCTTCTCCTTCCACATATGTGTGCATGCCGTGTATAGGTAGCCAAAGGGTTAGTGGGCTTTGGCTTGGGCTTATGTTGGGCTAGCACACAAAGAGTATATGGTCTTGGGCCAATCCAAGAAGGTTTTAAACATGTTAATGTTACACATACATACATACATACACGGCTACATGTAGCATGTTTTTCAAATTTTAGTTAAGTGTTGTATACTTCAAATATTGATTATACATTTTATTACTTGTTTCCCCTAGTTTTAAATACAAGGTTTGAATTATGAAACTTATTACAACAAGTATGAATGTAAAAGTATGAGTACATAATGGACAAGTTCACACACAAATTATAGAAACATAACACATGAGTATGTGTTCTAGGATTAATGGGTGAAACTTCATTACATTAAATCATGGTAAAATCATGGATTTTACAATTCCAGGTTTACATAGGCAAAATTTTTACGCACCAACGATGAGGTACCATATTATATTATCAAGTTTCTCAAGATGATTCAAGTGCGTATAAATGCTACTATCCGCCATATCCGTACCGATAATGAAACTGAGTTTGTTAATCAGACTTTGCATAACTATTATGAAGAAGTTGGTATTTCTCATGAAACATCTGTTGCTCGTACTCCACAACAGAACGGTGTCGTTGAAAGGCATAATCGTACTCTCATGGAAGCTGCTAGGACTATGTTAACTTACGCGAATGCTCCATTATATCTTTAGGAAGAAGCAGTTGCGACCGTATTTTATACTCAAAACCGCTCTATCATTTGTAAGCGCCATGGAAAAACACCATATGAGCTTCTTCATGAACGAAAACCGATTTATCATTTCTTCATGTGTTTGGTGCACTATGTTATCCGACCATTAAAAGTGAGAACTTAGGTAAACTTCAAACGAAAGCTGATATAGGAATTTTCATTGGTTACTCTCCCGCAAAGAAAGTATACTAAAAGAAACAGTCTCTAATGGGTAAAAGAGGTACACTATTGCTTGATGATTAATTGTTTTTATGTTGTAATTATACATCATCATTATCCTATATGGAGAGATATGCAATTGTGAGACTTAATTGACTCTGATGCATCTCTGGAAGAAGATATGTGCATTTTTGGGACTTAATTGACTTTGGTGTTATGATGTCGACTTCATGAATGGGATAATGTGTGCACTCCAGGGTTTTAGGATTCATACATGGGATTGGTTTCCTTTCTTCAACTATGTGGGGGAAGAAATGTATTTATTCTTTCTAGTATGTATAACTTAAACTCTCAGGGGGAAGAAAATTTAGAAGAATTATTCAAGCGTGAGAAGAGACGTTACTGATCTACTTGGTGTTCCCTAAATGATCAGTCTCTCATAGAAACATTATTATTTCATATGATGGGGTTTGCTTTTAAATTCCGATGTGCACTTAATGTGACAACCCTAGGTTTTGGATTTGTCACTTGGTCTTACTTTTAGGTTATTTTATGTGTGCTTACTTAATTTGTGTAATTACGTGTTTATTTTGAGTGATTAAGGTTGGTGTGGTTATCGTTTATGAGTATAGAAGTACTCATAAGTAAATCGAGGAACGGTTATTTCATGTTCATGAGCTCACAAGTTGTGACTATGAAAGGAAATGGTGATATTTTGGTGTTTACGTATACGTATATGTATTATAGAAAATCGTATTTTTTTTTTACGATTTACGTTTTAGCATTTAGAGGTCTCGGATGAGGTAATTAGTCATATGAATATTTTTCGGGATGGTTTTAAGTCATTTCGGACTTAGTTATAAAGTTTATTTCAAAATTTGAGATTTTTATTAAAAGTGTATATTTTACGTCTTTTACGGTAAAACGCGTAAAAACTGACTAGTTTTACGGTTTTGAGGCTTTGGAGGCTTTAGGAGCTGAAATAAATTAAGGAAAATTAAGGTAATGTTATTATTACATATATTAATAATAAATAGAAAAAAACGAAATTAAAGGGGGTTTAGGTCGGTTTGGAAAAAGAAAAGAAGGAAAAAGGAAAAAAAGAGGAAAAAGGAAAGTTGGGTTTTATATTTGGACTAGGACTCTTGTTACATTATATAAGGATTTTAACGAGAAAAAAAAAACATAAAATCCCTGGAGAAAAAGAATGGTCAACGGTTTATGGAGAATTTTTAGGGTTCTTCATCAAAATTTAGGGTTTTCATAAATCAAAGGTAAACTTTCGTAATCCCTTTTTAATTTAATTGTTTTTAATGTTTACATAATCATCTTATGATGGATTTAGGTTAGGGTTTTAATAAGAATCTGTACTTTAATGATATTATAATGATTAGATGGTTTAGGGTTTGTAATTAATGGGGTTATGGGTAATTAATTAGGTTAAATTTATTAAACCCGTTTTTAAAAACTGGGCAGAATTTTGAGTCAATTGTTTTGATCATATCGGGAGTTCTAGGAACATTCAAGATGCGATCCAAGTATCCCTGAAAAGGTAATTGAAGTGGCTTTCCGATGCAAGAAACTAGAACTAAATTAGAGGTCGGTAAGTGGGTCAAAAACAGGTTACAACAGTCGGAGGTCGAAACAGTTTTGTAATCAGCTTGTTTTCTTTTTAAGTTTTGGGTTGTTTGGGGTACTTAGGGTTGCATTGGGACCTTCTCACGAACATGAGAGATGGTTTATATATTGTAGTAAGTATCTGCACTTGGGCTAAGATTGTGTTTTAGGGTAAGACCCTCTAATGGTAACAAACTTTTCATACGTTTAAAATCAGTGAATTCTGGATAGGTAGCAATATTTACACATATATCGGGGCCTTAACAGTAGCTTTAAGGTTAGGGCAAGTGGGAGGTTTTAGCTAACATATGTAAAAGTATGAATATTCCTTTTACAGGAACCATGGGTATGTTTAAGTGGACGTTTGACTTAAAGTTTTGAGACCTAAAAACTGGGACTGTTTTGTGTAAAATATGAACGGGATAGTTATTAAACTTAACCAAGTTAAGGACTTGTTAAGGAAGGGTAATGGGGTGATTAGAGCTTATCTATGAGGTATTTATATGGGAATAGGCTAGATGTCCATCATAGGTTGATGAGCCATCTTAGTGATTGGTTTGTGTATTGATTGCGTGTTTTTGGTTTGTTAGCTTGTTGCTAGTGCTAGGACTTGTGAAGAAGCAATCAGGTGAGTTTCATAGTCCCATATTTATTTTTGATTTTGACTTCCAGATGGGATGGAAGAGACACTGTGTTGAGTTATTTTCTAAATTGATGCTGTGAATGTTTTTGTGATTTGAGATGGACTTGTGTGTGCATTGTGTGATTAAATGCTATGTGATTCTTGATTGTGTATGATTTGGATCGGGGAACACGTGTCGTCTCAGTTATTGTGGTTTGACAAGGTAGGGGCCTTGGGATAGGTACATAGCGTGATCGTCTATGGGACCAATGGAAAATGACAAGGTAGTGGCCTTGGGATAGGTACATAGGTGTATGGGCGCCTATGGTACCATGGTTGTTGGTAAGGCGTGATGCCTTGGTAATTGTGGTTGTTGGTAAGGCGTGATGCCTTGGAATTGTGATGATTGATTTATCTTGAATGCTAGTTGTTAATGCATACTTGTAACACATTGTCCATATGTTATTGTGTTGATGGTTGTAATTCACAGCTTGTAACTGATTTAGCTTTGGAGTCTAAACCTATGACTCTCACCAACTTTATGTTGACGTGTTTTAGTGTCTCTTTCAGGTGATGCTTTCGTTAGGCATGAGAACTTAAGTGGCTAGGATTTGGAGAGCGTAGGAATGCATATAGAAGGATATCCCTGTTTCCTTCTTAGTTTTTTTATTTGTTCACTTAATAAGTGATAATGTGGCACACATATGTTTGTTTTGATTATGTTACTTGTTTGTCTTGGGTAAGAGGTAGGACTGTTACCTACTTACCTAGACTCCTGCATTTGATGAGATATTGTCATGACTTTTGTGTCACCATTTTATGACAATTCTTATTTCATATAGTTATCTCTATAGACACGCCATGTTGTGATGATATCCATACGTCGCGCCCCATATTCCACCATGGTGGGGTGTGACACTTAATCATTCTAAGCTTTATTGAAAGCTTTGAAATTGCTCATGAGGATTGTCGATTTAGGGGGAAGCTATTACAGCTTCTACATCAAGAATATGTGGCATGAATTACGGGGAAGCTAATTCAGAAGTTTCTCCTTAACCAGAAGTGTATGGGTTACTTAGTTCGTGCCTTTACAGTATTTCTTCTAGAAGTTACTACAAAGATGGGTCGCTTTGGAGTGCAGACTTGAAGTTAAAGGCCTTAGAAGACATCATCAGCATTGGAAGCTACTCGGAAGCTCTTGTTCTTAATCATTATGTACTTGTTAAAGAAAACTATTGTAAGGAATTTTTCATGTCGTCCCATGAGGAAGATTATTGGGAATCCACTTTATGTGACGACATTCTGGAATTCCCATAATTTATCATAGTCACACACGCAAAGACTAGACTAGGAAACTATGTATAGTTTAGGTATGTGTGTGACTATAATAACTTATGGGAATTCTAGAATATCGTCACATAAAGTGGATTTCCATCAATACCCATGTGTATCTGAAATATTCATCAACAATTATTAGGGTATATATCTCATGATTTATGGACATTAGACTGATGGGTCCAAAACTATCCATATGGAGTAGGTGATGAGACTGCTTTTATACATAGTCTCATCGTCCAAATAGGGCTTAAAATGCATTAAATATCATCAAAATACCCATATATATGCTTGTGTTTGTTGCTTGTGTATTTTAGGTACGGATATTGAGAAATGACAAAAGATCACAAGAATCATGCAAAAAACGAACACGGGAAACGAAGCCGCACAATGAACCAAGCCCTAATCAAGACTTTCCCAAGAAAAACCCTTAAAGACTTGAAGAATTATGAAGAAGGGTCCTCCAATATGGAATAATTGACACTTTATACCCTTGTATCTTCATAATTACAAGTTTGGTCCCTAAAGTCTATCAAAACTACAAAAAGGGCCCTCCACTTTGAAGAATTGACAAGTTTAGCCCCTCAACAAAGCTAAATTGTCAACCATTATCCTCCACAAAGTCAAATATATCATGAAGTCCTTCAAAGTACAAGAAATTACAAGTTTGGTCCTTTGAAAATCCCAAAATTATAAAAAGGACCTTTAACTTTCAACATTTGGCAAAAATGGTCCCTCAATCATTATGACTTGGCAATTTCAGCCCTCCAAAATATCAAATATGCAAGTCAAGACCATTACCATTGAAGAAAATGCCAAATCAGTCCCTCAAAAATTACAAAATGGCAAGAATTACCCCTGAATTTACTTTGCAAAATGTTTTAGGGCAAAAGTGTAAAGATGCAAAAGTTGACAAAGAAGAGTTTTGGCGTTGATAGCAAGTTAAACTGAAAAGACAACAAAACTTACCTTAGTGATTGATGACCAAGAGAAGAAGAGAAGGAGGGCTTAATTTGGCAGACAACCAAACTTACCTTAACCAACCACATCCTGCCACCTCACCCCACTCACCACTTCCACCAATCACCATTCACCCTTCTTCCACATCATCCTCCACTCACCAGATTAATTACTTAATTAATCTTGGCGCCTTAACACAACATTTAAATAAATCCCACACTAATCTGGATCAAACACTCAACTATTTACCAAGAACACAATTGGAGTTTTCTTAATTACTTGTAATTAAGCCTCAATAATGTGCAGATTAGTGATTGATGACCATGTTAACACAACCCAACCTTAAAAACAGCTGCCACCTCACTCCTTTGTCCCACACAAGATTCCCTTGCACCAAGGAAGAACAAAACGCCAAAAAGTTGGCAGCCATCCAACCATCCTCATTCAACTTTCATTTTAAGCTTCTTTGTGAGCCCTTTGATCAACTTTTCATCTGCCAACTCATGCAAACAGCCAAGAAAAGTCACATGATCTTCAAGATATTCAAATTTTCAAAGGGTAAATTGGGGACTTCACAGCTAGGGTTTATGTTATTTTTCAGCTTCCTTGGTCTCATTGTAGCCTATATAAAGGCATTAGGTCTTTACATTTACGTTTGCTTTTGGTTTTTCCTTGTTCAAGCACATGTAAATCCTCTTTTCAGCTTTAATGAAATTGTGTTAAGTGTGTTGAAGAAATACCAAGTGCCATCTTATTTTATGCTTGTTTATGTTATTTGTTCACTGAATTTGAATCTCAAAACCTGTTTTTAAGGAGAGTGCAAAAGTTTGCATTTTTCCTTCAAGCTTGATATTTTGCTAAGTTCTTGTTTCAACCTTGGAATTCTTGGGTTATAGGGCTGATCATAGCATCCTAATTGTGATATTAAGGTGTGGTGAGGCTTATAACTTGGGGATAATCAAGTGTGGGGTAACAAGGTTGCATTAATCAAGGCTTTTTAAGTTTCTGATTTTGATATTGTGCTACTTACCTTGTTGAATCTTAGCAGGGTTGTTATTGGAAGCTTGTGCTTGTTCTAGCTAGCACATAATCTCATAAATTCGTGTGTGTGGATGTACATCCATGAGGTTTGTCTTAAATCCTTGAAAAATCTGATAAATATTGGATTTTTTGTGGATTTTTGCTCTATTGGTGTTCTTGTTGATTTCTTGGCTTGAATCTGCTTAGTCTTGCATGATAAGGTTGTTTATATGCTAGATTAATCATTAGGTTAACTGAATCACACTTTTTCTTGTTTAAAATTGGATTTGAAAAGATAAAGGGGTGGTTGGGTCTACCTGTTTAAGCTTGAATATTGTTATTGTATTGTGGAAAGTTTGTATTTGTGTTCTATATCTTATATATGCCTTGTTGAGAGTGTTTTGCTGCAAGTTTTTGGGCTTGAAACTTCAAATCAAACAATCTGCTATAACTTGGTGAGTTTAACTGTTTTTGACCTAAGATTTTGGTGAAATCTAGTATTTGTGCATGCTTAGGGTTGAAAGTTGTTAAAACATCATTATTATAACTTATTTGATAGATCTTGAGTGTTGAATCTGGCTTGTGTGTCAAATACATCAGCAAAGTAAAAAAATGCATGTGTTAGTGTTCATCAGTAACATTCATAAGCTTGAATCTTGATTTAGGCTTTAAACCATTGCATGAAACCTGTTTAGACTTGTTCATTAGAGTTTATAATAGCTTGTGTATGATTTTGGTTGAATTTGGTTGGCTGATTATTGCTAAAACTGCTTATAAGTGCTCAACTGCTTATTTGTTCATGTTTGTATCATATCTGGTGCTTTATTGATTAAACTGTATCAATTGGGTGATTGTGTTTGTGATCTTTTGATTGTTATTGACTCCTTTTGATCCAAAGATCATTTGGGTGCCTTTGTGTAATCTAAATCTCTAAAAAGTTCACTAAAAACAAAAAGTCAAACAAGTCAAGCAATGGAAAAAGTTTCCACTGCTCAACACCCAAAACTAGCCCCTGCTAGTGTTAAATTGAACTCAGCTTATCAATAAGCTATTTTAGCTTATCCAGACCTGCAACAACTTATTTTTTGTGATAGATCTTCATTGTTTGACCCATTTGATTAGACTGGAGCTTATTGGACTTTGACTTTGACTTTTTACTAGAAAACCAACTTATTTGAGTTTTACATAAGGGCTTATTTGCTTTTTCCAGCTTATTGAGTCAGCTTATTTGAAAACTCTTTGTTGATTTTGCTTAATTAAGTCATTTAAAAGCTTTAGAAACTTGAATCAGCACTTGGGGTGGCCTAGAACTCAAAAACGACTATTTTGTCGTTTTCTGTAGATTGCTTATTGCATTTTCAGGCTTATTCCTTGGGCTTATTTCAAATTTCTTTTTACAGAAGTCTTATTTAGGACAAAAGAAGCTTGTGTGTCTAATTTCAGCTTATGGTATTGGCTTATAGCTTAATGGGCCAAAAAGCCCATTAAGAATAAGCTGTTTGGTATAAGCTAGCTTATTTCACACTTTCAGCTTTTGGGCCTTTGGAAAAAGTTGTTTTTTGGAAAAAGTTGTTTAAAATCAAATTTTGAGTCAAGTAGTGCTTTTTGGGCTTATTTTGGACACTTTTTTATATTGGGCTCAATTTTGGCCCATTATGGATCTGTTTTGGGTTTAGCCCATTTTCTAGGCCCATTAAGGGTATTTAGGTAATTTCACTTTCATTTCTGAGTTACTTAGGTTAAATTAAGCTAGTTTGCAACTTTTTAGAATTTTTTATGATTTTTTGGATTTTTAATAATATTTTAATTTTATTTTATTGTTAAAAATTAAAAGTCTGATTTTCTAAGTTTTTATATTTTTCCTAGATTGTAGACACTTAATTAGGAATTTTGCAACTTTTTCAAATATTTTTAGAGTCTTTTAATTATTTTCTAGAATTAATTTAAGTTTTAATTGATTTTAATAGTTTTTAATTGTTTAAAAATAGCTTTTAGTGGTTTTAAAATTTTGAAAAATACTTTTTAGCTTAATTAGGGTATTTTTGAGGTTTACAAACTTTAAGATCTTGTTTTGGACTTTTTAATAGTTAATATTGATTTTTAGGGCTTTAATTAGCATTAAAAAGTCATTATTTAATTAATTAAAAGGTTTTGGCAAGTTTGGATTTTTTGTAAACTCTTAGAATATTTTTGTGGATTTTTAGTAATTTTTGGTAATTTTTAGGGTGAAATTTTAATTTTAGTGCTTTTTACGGTTTTACGTGCACACCTTTTTCGTCTTGGTTTAATACAACATCGTAACCGTCATTCTCTTCTCATCTTTTTTTTCTATCATTCTTTCTAACAAGTATAATCACAAAGATAATCATTTCATTACACACACACTAAGCCTCCTTGAGAACGATCCCCATTTTGGGTCATTAGTGCTTCATTTTCCTAAACCGACACTTAACGCTTACCACTTTTGCTCTCTTTTCCTAAAGAGTAGTAAAACCACTACATCATTTTGGCGCCGCTGCCGGGGAGGCGTGTTGTGTTTTGATTTGGAATTGTTGTTTTTATATACTAACCAAAATAGTATTTGTATTAGTAGCACTCTACTAATACGTATTATCGGTTTTTGATTTTTGTGTGAATACTATTACTATATTGTATACGTAGAACAATAAATTCACAAGTACTCCAAATACGTGAGAAATCACAACCTTGACTTGGGAGGTCATTACCCACACATTGTATTCGAATCTCAAACCAAAGAAAAAGGCAAAAATAGATAAATACTTTCGTGAAGCTCAATTTTGAAAAATACAAACTATAAGGTGGGTATAAGGCGGATATTATAAAATATATCCTAAGGAAAAAGGCTCTTAAGTGCTTCGCGCCGCCTCGTTTCCCCGCTTGCTTGTGATTATTTGATTTTGAGAGCTAATCGAGGGTTTTGTCGCCAAAAGTATTAGTAAGTATCATATATATTTTCTTGGTTTCCATTGATTAAACCCTCTTGAACGTTTTGGTGTTCCACCAACGTTCTAAAGTCATCGAAGGCGTTCACTTCACGTGATCATTTTCATTCCTTGAGGCTTCTTTAATCGAGAGATTTGATTAAGGAGGAGATTTGTAGATTTGTGTCTACTTAATACATTCACCAAGATCCAAAAAGGTTAATACAATCAAAAACCACAAAAAAATTGAAAAATACAAAACACCAAAAAGAATCTTCTTTGCTCGTCCCCTCGTTGTACGTGACGTTTATGCTAACTCGTAATCAAGCAAGACGTGCATGTAAACAAAAGAACAAAACTCCCACTCCTAATCATTCTAGTGAGGAGTCTCCTATTGACGAACCCATTATAAGAGAAGCACCAACCATGGCGAATCGAACTATGATGGAGTTACTTCAAGCACCCACCGAGGGTTATGGAGAGGCTATTGTGATTCCCGGTATCCTTGCGGAGATTTTTGAGGTGAAAACGGGTTTGTTGTCGATGATCCAAAACAACAAATTCCGTGGTGATGAGAAGGACAATCCACACAACCATATCCGCCAATTCAATCGTCTTACCACCACTTGCAAGTTTAAGGATGTCTCAAATGACTCGATTAAGATGATGCTTTTTCCGTATTCCTTAGCGGGGCCCGCTAAAATTTGGTTAGAGAAAGAGCCACCCAATTCTATATTGACGTGGAAGGATCTCGTGTCTAAGTTTGTGAACCAATTTTTTCCGCCCTCTAAGACTACGCACTTGAAAAACGAGATTTCAAAATTTTCACAAGATTTTAATGAAAGTTTTTCAACGGCTTGGAATAGGTTTAAGGAGATGTTACATGAATGTCCTCATCACGGTTTTTCCGACTTGCATCAAATTGACACGTTTTACAATGGACTTAATGATCATGAAAGGGATTATTTAAATGCCGCCGCGGGTGGTAATTTTTTGTGTAAAACGGTTGAGGAAGCTTTGGTGATAATTGAGAATAGATCTAAGGTGTATAGTCCTCGTAGCACGTCTAGTGTTCGTAAGGCTTCGTCTTCGGCTTCACCTTCTTTGTCTACTACTATCGATGCTTGCCAAATTGAGGCGAACTTGGAAAACAAGATTTTTGATAAGCTAAAAGGACTTTTGATTGAGTTTAAAGTTGGTGAACCAAGTGCTCCCGCTACGGCTAAAGTGGTTGAGGTTTCGTGCATGTATTTTAGTGGAGGTCATGATTTCTCCGAGTGCATTACCAACGGTGGTAACACTTCGAGTGCCTACGCGGCCACGGGAAATTACAACCAAAACGGTCAAGTTTCCCGCTCTAATCAATTGACTCCACCGGGTTTTGGTTCAAATCAAAATGCTAACAACAACTATCGCAACAATCAAGTTGGTTTCAAAAACAATTTCAACAAGGGAAACTATGGGAATCAAGGGGCTAATAACCAAGTTTCAAACAAAAATCAAAATGATTTTCAAAATAACAACAAAGGTTTGCAAACGTTGAAAGATCTTCCAAATGAATTTATTGAATACGCTAATGGGAATGATGCTAGGTTTGACAATATTCAAAGAGAAATCATTAGCCTAAGATCCGAGTTTAAGAACGACTTGAAGAAAGAGTTGAAAAATGAGTTAGCTAATGAACTTAAGATCCATACCAACAAGATGGAAGGAACCGTAACTAGGTTACAACAAAACCAACAAAAAAAGAACAAGGGCAACATGAGATTAAACAAGAAATGGTTAAAGCCAAGAAGAGGCAATCCAAGTTTGAAGATAAAATCTCATCTATGTTTGAGGCAATTATGTGTAAACCGTCTTCGATTAGTCTTCCTAGCAACACCGTATCAAACCCTAAGGGTGAGATGAAAGTGATTACCACACGTAGTGGTAAGACACTTAAGGAACTGGCTCCTCAACCAATTGCTCCTATGGAGGAAGCAATTGAGGAAGAACCCGAGGTGGTGGTCCAAAAGGAGCATGTCCCAATCCCACGAAGTACCGCTCATGCCACACCTACGGTTGACCCTTTACCAACATTGGAACCCGAGATTCCAAAGGCTATGCCTATGCCTCAACCCACACCACCTTTGCCCTATCCATCGAGACTTAGGAAGGAGAAACGTCAAGAGCGCGACAATTATCAAATTAAGCTTTTTATGAAAATGTTTCGTGATTTGCACTTTAATGTGAGTTTCGTCGATGCTTTGGTCATGATGCCTCGATTTGCCGCTAACTTTAAGAGTATGTTGAACAACAAGGAGAAATTGCACCAATTGTCTAGTTGTTCGTCGGTTTATCTTAATCGCATACCTCAAAAAGTCGGTGATCCCGGTAAATTTTTAATCCCTTGTGCAATTCAAGATATGGAGGAATGCTTCGCCTTGGCCGATCTTGGTGCTAGCATTAATTTGATGCCACTTGCAATCTTCAAGTCGCTCAATCTTCCTAATCTTACTCCTTCACTAATGTCTATCGAGTTGGCCGACCATTCCACGATTCCCGCATGTGGTTTGGCGGAAGACGTTTTTGTGAAAGTGGGGAAGTTCTACTATCCCGTAGACTTTATCGTTGTTGATATCCCCACGGATCCTCAAGTTCCTCTCATTTTAGGTCGTTTATTTTTAGATACGTCTATGGCTTTGATCGATGTTCATGCTAGAAAGATCACCTTACGTTTCAACGACGGGGAACTTGTTATAAACGCAACTCAAAACTCTCAAATTTCTCATGTTTATTCCGTTGCAACCATAAACCTCGTTGATATGATCGACGTGGTTTGCGAGGAATTTTCACAAGAAGTTCTAGGTTTTGGTGATGAAGAAACTAGTGGCAATCCCACTATGCTAGATCCAATTCTTGATAACTCGACACCAACCTTCACTCCATTTGAAGGTGGTGATTTTACGTTAGAAGAATTCGATGTTCCACGTACTTGTAACGAAGACCTCGACAACGATGAGGACTTCTCGATTATCAAGGATTTTCTTAACGATTTCCCATTTCCTCCACCCGAGGAGGTTATGAGTATCGAGCCCAAATCTTCACTTGAGGAACCACCTATCCTCGATTTGAAAGATTTACCTTGTGACAATCCGTCAATTTACGATTGATATTTTATTCTCAAATATTATTTGAAAATATTATTTTAATGTTACAATATGAACTCACTTATTTTTGGGAAGAAATTTGGAATTACGTCTTGGAGTAGCATCGACTACGTCTAAACCGGAGGATTCTACGTTTCGTGCTTACGTTTACATACACCGTCTTTGGTGACAGTCCGACATTTCAGAAAATAAATTTGTCCGTGAATATTATTTTGGAGTTTTAAATTTGTGTTGGTTCATAAACTCACAAATTTACGAGAAGAGATTAGGACTTACGATTTTATTTTAACGTCCTTTACGACTAAACCGAAAACCTTAGGATTACGTATTTACGTTTTCAAACTCCGTTTTTGATGAGACAATTTTTATTAGATTCGTTTTGTGTCGATGATTCATAATTTATAAAAACGTTTTTCGTAAAACGACCCGAGGGCACACAAATCGAGGAAACTAGAATAGAGGAATACCCATAAACTAGTGAGATGGGACAAAATACATTGTCCCACCCCACTAGCACACATGGGACGGCTAACTTTGCCTCAACACATGAGGTGTCAAGCTTTAAGCTAACTAGTTACAAGTGTAACTTAGCTTACACCTTAAGCTTAACCACCTCAAAACAACTAGCTCTCAAACCACTTCACTCATTTCACACATGCAATTCCACTCAATCTCTCTCTCTTCACCTCATATGTGCCGTCCCATTTGCTCCATAAACCACCACCATTGATCAAAATCAACCACAAAATCTCATGTTATTCATATACATGTTGATGCCCTTTTGAAGCCCTATTGATTGGTGCAAGTTATAACATCCAAGGAGGAGTTTCCATGAAGTGTTAGGGCTGATTTTCCACAAGGAGTACATGAAGCATGGTGGTCTTGAAGATGGTCATGGTTATCCACAAGTTTCTCCATCAAAAACCATGTCCAAATCACAACTTACATCAACTTGGTGGTATAAAGATTGTCCTCCTCATCTTCTTGTTATTTTGATTATGTAAACATGTATTTTATTTCCTATTGTATATGTATATGATGATTATATGATGATAAAAATGTTATGTGGGGATTTGTTGTTGATAAACATGATTAAAAAGGTGAAAAACTACAAGAAACAAGCTTAAAATCTTGATCAATTTACATGGCTGTATAAAACAGTAAAGAAACATGTTATGAACTGATAAAATGATTAAGTAGAATCCATTTACAGTAAGCTATATGTCTTGTACACATGTGAGAGTTGGCCATGCAATGGAATCATTGTAATGAGTGAGATATGATCAAAACAAGTCTAAGGTATAAATCTGAGTTCACTGTTTTGGACGATTTTTAGAAAATATTTAGAAGATGATTCAACAGTAGCTATAGAAGAGTTAAATGTAGCAAATATCATTTAGTTTATGTGATAAAAATTTTAGCTTCTATCTCCGTATAGAACTCAAGATATGGCATTTTTGGTGAAAGTGAAGATAAAAATCAGATTTTGGAAATTAAAGTATATTACTATTATATAAGCACTCAAGATTTAATAGTATAAAATGTAAAATAAAAACCCACTAACTCATGAATTTTATTTATATAAATATTTTAAAGGTTAAATAAGTGGACATTTTATAAAAATGGTAACTTGTTAAGTTTTATAAGTTATAAAAACTATAAACATTGTTTTTACGACTTTTTCGGCTAATACCGTAAAAATTAACGTTTTTGTTAAATAAAACTTAGATGGTTGGACCCGTCTAATGAAAACTTTATAAAACTTATATACTGATATATAGACATGTATAACAAGTAAAAACCGATAAAACCCGAACTATAAGAAATACGGACATTTACGAGCTAATTAACGTTATTGGACTAATAATTGGACTAAATAAGATAAACACTTATAAAAAGAACTTATTGGGCTTAACCCATTTGGGCCCAACTTGTAAAGTTTAAATACTGATAATATAAGTGTAAAATGGATTAAAACAAGTTAAAGAACTTATAATAAGTTTATTAGACTTAAAACGTGTAAATAGGTAAAACTAGTAAGCTAGTATAAAAGTTACCGACATATAACACTAAAATGAGTAAACGAGAATATGTAAACCCACTTGATCATCATATATATATATATATAATCATCATATGTATACATAATTGTTATTTTTATAAAGTCATTGGACTTGAGTCTAAGACGAGTATTATTTGTCTAGGTTTCCGTGATTGAAGCACGTACCGTACATCCGAATCGCCGATACCCGCCTTCCCACATCAACGTGAGTTCATAGCCTCGCACTCTTTTAAATGTTTTTATAAATGTTTTATAAACCCGCGAGGGAGATAACATGTTAGTTTTATAAAAATAGGACACCATTTGTCCCGATTGTTTGTTTATTGATTTTGGACCCGAATGATTGAATGACCCGATTGTATGACCCGATAAATGATTAATGGACCCGATAGATGAAATAAAATGGATTATTAAAGTTAGGTTATGTCACTAAAAGTCCCATTAGCATGAATTGTGAACTACTGGGAGTTGGTAGACGCTTATGCATTTAATAGTACTATTTGGGGACGATCACCCCAGTTCGCGCCTTGACGGTTGATCCCCGTCGTGCCACATTGGTTGGTAAGCGAATTTATGTATGAGAAGATTTCCATAGCGTGACCTTTGTGACGACACGCTACTTTAGATGGGCAAAATTGGTATCGGGATAGCTACCCGTTTTGGTTTTAGTAAGGTAACAATGTCATGCGGCTTATAATAATCCAAAAACTAACGAAATACCACTAGACGCTCCGAATTACGATGTATTGCCTGAATAGCAATACTGGGTCATACTATTGATATTATGTTTGTGTTTTGGTTTTCATAACCATATTCATATAACGGTTTTTATTTTCATACAACGTCATAAGACGTATTGTATAATGTTTTTACGATATTGGCTCGTATAATAATTTTTAAGGCAAATGCCTATATTATGATTTTCGATAAGGATTTGTATAAAATGACTTTGGCTATTTTATGGCCTATTACAAAGATTTGTATAAAATAATTTTGGCTATTTTACGGCCTATTACAATGATTTGTACGAATTGATTTTTGGTACTAATTTTATACCAAAGTTATATTGATGGAATTTATTAAACTCTATGAATTCACTCGGCGTTATCGCTGACCTTTTCTTTTAACATGTTTTATCTCAGGTACTTGAAGGTAATTCTCGGGAAGACGACAAGAATTCATGGCCCGCACTTAAATAATATTTTCCATTCAAATACTTTGTAAAACTTTGTATGAAATATAATGACTTGGGACCGATGTAACTTTAATGTTTATGAATGGAAATGATTTATTATTAAACGACGCGATTTTTATGCGTTGTCTATGATGTGAGTAATGTGCTAACCCGTAACACCAACGAGTCTTCCGCTGTATTGAGTTGTATAAATTTGGGGGTGTTACAGTTTGGTATCAGAGCTCTCGTTATAGAGAACGAAAGGTTTTTAAAATCAAGGTTTTGAATAAAACATTTCAAAATCTTTTAACTCTAAACATTTTTCTAAAAATGTCTAAAAATCTTTTGACTATAACGGTGCCGAAGAATTCCCGAGTTACCGACAAGGCCAGACTGAGAAGTGTTATTTTAATATATATAACTTGGATTATATATATGATGTAGTTTTATTACATGTTTGTTTGATGATTATTTTGATTTTTATACGAGGTATTTATACGACGTAGATTGTCACAAGAAACCCTAAATCCCCTAGTAAATTAATCGAAGCTATTCTCGTAGGAATTCTAGCTATCCTAGATCTAAACCAAGTTGTGGATATTTATAATCCCAACAAAATGGTTGATATTCGTAGAAATGTAGATATTAGCTGATTGTGATATTGAAAAAGAATTGGCGAGATTAAATCTGATATCGATGTCATGACGATCTTTCTTATAGAGTGGAGTTTGACAAAACGTTACCACCTAGAAAGATGTCATCTGATTCGTTGTCACCCAATTCTTAAACTTGAAATCGAAAGGGTGAATGTTGCACTTGAGGCTGTTATTGGAACCATTACCCAAAAGCCTCATGCACTAGTACCTTTCCGAGAAGTCTAATTTAATGATCAAGTCATTTCATACTAGTGACTCATTTGATAATTGTTTTTATAAGAGCTATAGGATTGGAAATTAAGTGTTGATTTATATCAAGCTTTTATTGCCCTTTTAAGGTTTATGAATAAAGGTTGAAAGTATTGGAATATGAGGTAGGATATCGAATTGAGTATAAGTTGGTTGAAACTTGAATGAAGTAAAATTTAACCCGTATGGAATATGAGATTGTTAAGAGGAAATTATTAAGTCATGTGATTGAATTATAAGGTTTTAATTGATTGATTAGTTCGTGTTAAGGGTTGTTCCTAGGCCATTGTCCACTGACGAGGATGCCCAGTGTCCAATAAATAAATTGAAGAAATCTTCTTCTGAATTGGGACCGATGGATCTTTCGGGACATGTGGAACACCTAATGACTCTTGTAGATTAGTATTCATTGTGGTATCTTTTAAAAATAATCCCTAACTTAACTGAGATATCAGTTGGTAGGATGAGTTCTGAGAATTGTATGACATAGTGACACGTAATGTGTTACGGTACAATTTTGACTTGTTTGTGATTAATGAAAAGACTACATTTGATTGCTAAATTCTACATGTATCGATGTTATCTATCTTTTATTGTTTCATCCTAATGTTCGCACTAGTGATGCAACCATTAAACAAGTACTCATCTTAATTTGAGTTACGTTGTGAATTATTCTTTTAGATTGCCATCGAGATCATGAACCTCATGATTATTTGGCTAAAGCTCATTTCCTATCATATTGTAGTTAGTTCTTGATGAATAACTCTTCATCACTCTTTTGCAGATCACACATTGTTTTTATAAGATAAAACAATATCCATTGAGAAAAGTTGAATTTTCATCACTAAAGGATTATTTAAAGTGAAATTGTAAGTGATCGTTATCGAAATGAAGTTGTTTATAAAACACTTTGGAAAACTTAACTGTTTTCATAACAAAGAAAATCTTTGTAAATTTATTTTTGATTCTTATTTAAGAATTAAGCATGAAAATGTTTTTATTATAAACATGATGATAAAGTTTTGACGAACTGAGTATTGCATCGTTAATCATGAAATTGTATATAGTTGCGCGCCTACATACAATTTGGAATGGACCATGCAAGACTGATTAGTAGTCACCATAAAACTAAATGAATAAAAACTACATTTTCCTTGAAGTTTGTGAAAAATTAAATTCTATGAGATCTGCAAGAAGTGAAATATAGGGACACAGTGTTAGGGACACCTACATATGTGCCCGTACTATCTATTCTTCTGAGTTGAATTTACTCATCTATGGAAATTGTCTTATTTGACAATTGACAATTCCTTTCTTGTCCAATTCTCCCGTAGTGAGATTCTTAGGAAAAGTATCTGATTACCGAATTTTGATACCCGACTGGATGTATCGACGTTCCTATCATTTCTTTTGATTTGATTACATTTGAATGACCTGGGTAACGATCAGAGGAGCTTTCGAATGCGTACTCAAATTATGAAAACGTGGGATATATTCATATTCATTAAATGTTTTCGTCTGTATCTGATTTGAAATTCTCTCGTGTAGATTATGCGTTAACCTTACTCTTTTAAGGTTAGTTATGTCTCCATATATCCTTGAATTTGTGAAGGATTATGAGTTATTATTAGACTTTTGAGAAGTTCACATCTTATCAACGGCAATAAAACTGAAAAGTTGGTAATGCCAGTAGAATGGATTGATTGATTATGACATGACGACATTGTCTTAATTGATGGGAACTTGGATTGAATTCCCCTAAATGATAAGATGTTGATTATCAAAAGTGATCTAAATAATTCTTGATGGATGACCATATCCTGCATTTAGACTTGAAATTATAACGTGAATAGTTGTGAACTAGTTATAGACATTGTAATCTAGAAGAACCTAATATGAATTTATTAAAAGATGTTTATGTTATCTAAACTTTAGGAGGTATTTGTTAATAAACTACCTAGACTTTCGCCATTAAGGCAAGTTGAATTTGGTATTTGATTATATTCTCGGTGCTGCACTTGTGGCTTGTGCACTGTACGTCAACACCATCTGAATTTAAGGAATTGCCGTACAACTGAGAGAGTTGTCGGAGAAAGATTTTATTCTACCAAGCCTGTCATCATGAAGAGCTATGGTGTTATCATTCCTTATAGTTATAGATTACTGTGACTGAGTAAATTGACAATCGAAAACGAAATCCATAACTCGAAATGGAAGATTTGTTCGATCATTTACAAGGTTCTAGCGTATGTTTTAAAGATTTGACTCACGGCATGGTTATCATCAACGTCGCGTTCGCGAAAAAGATTATGTATTCCAATCACTACATCCGGTACTTGTAATGAACATTATGAGTTTCACGTGGTGACGTTTGGATTGACTAATACACATGTAGCATTCATAAATTTGGTGAATCACGTGTGTAGGCTGTAATTTGATAAATTCATGCTTGAGATCATTAAAGACCAATTGTTTGTATATAAGAATAATAATGAGTTAATAATTAGTTATAAATTGCCCTGAATTGGCTAAACAATGAAAACCTATACCTTAAATACTTAACATAAGACTTAAGACTTAATTCTTTACATGATTTAACCATGTGATTAATTGATAATGGAAGCTATATTGACTTTTCAAAGATTAGAACCATTAACGCTTAGGGATTAAAAACTTAATCCTTTACATAAAATGACCGTTGGATTAATAATGGTAAGATGTATGCATATAGACTCTTCAAAAATTAAGAGCCCTTTTAAGACTTTAGATTTTACCAAAAAGAAAATGCAAATATGTTGTGACAAATGTTTTAACAAAGGATTTTTAAGGTATTATTCCCTTATACACCAATCATTTAACTAAACTCCTGTTTAGGGGTAAATGATTGTGTATACCTCAAGAAAACTTAAGAAGGATTGAGGAAATCATTTAAACCATGACTTGAAATTTGAAACGATACATTTTGCTTTTCGAACTAAGAAAACTTTGACCAAAGTATAAACAAAGGTTTTTCGAACATTTACGAATCTTATTAAATATTTTCGATAAATCAACAAAAATCTTGTTAATTAAATCCAAATTTATTTTGAACATTTTATATAATTGGTCGAACTAAGAAATTTAAAATCTTTACGTTTACATTTCATAAAAATTGAATAATAATTATTTAATTAATTATAATAATTGTCGACGCTTTAGACGACGTATTGAGTAAAACGGATAAAAATGATAGTAAAGACGAAACTAAAACATAGAAGATATGAAGAAAGAATTTTGAATAAATACGGTTGTGATCTTTATTTCATCAGGAAAGTGAACGTAATTACTGACGCATAATGTAGAAAGAATATCTAAGTGAATTGTGGACATAATAATTATATCATCATGAGAAGTGAATATAGATACTGACATATTATATAAAAAGGATAAAGAACCAATTAAGATATATTTCTTAATAATGATTGTGCAAACTAAATTGCCGAACAATATAAAAAAAATAAACGATGTTGGTAAAAAGGATAATATAAATAATAAAAAGTGGTTCGCGGCTAAAGTGAACCATTAGAATTGAGAAGCCGATAAGGTTAAATGTTTTAAAGACCACATATGATTGTCTAAATATGGAGGATTGAGAGATATAGTTATGTTGGAATTTGTAAGTATAAGTATTATATGTATGTCATTTTTGACTAAAAGTATCTTTGTCTGAAGACGTTGTACTGATGGCAAATTATGAAGGCAGACATCGCCTCATACATTAGTAAACGTCTAGCTATTGCAAAGGTCATCATCTGAATATGATTCGATTTGGGTCATCGTCGACTGACTGACCAAATCTGCTAATATCATTCCCGATAATGAAAAATGCAAAAGAGTTATGTAAACATAGGGTGCTTGTATCAAACATTTTTATCAAGATCCTCGCTTCGCATCGAATTTCTAGAGATTTGCTCAGAAATCATTGAGAACGAACCTTGATGAGAGTACTATGTACCACCCCAAATCGAAGGGACGAGGTAAAGTAACGATACAAAGTAATATAAGTGCTGTTTTATGTTTGAATGATTGACCTTTGGTAATAGACCATATAATCGTTTTCCTTTGGAGAAATTATCATTGATAATCATCGTGTTAGGATTGAGATCGAATCTTGTTAGGATCTAAATATTAGAGCATCTTCAAGCAAGAGTTGAAATGAAGACACCCGACGTACATCCATTGTGAGTTGGACATGTCTTTTAGGTTTAAGGTTTCCTATGATGGTGAACCTAACCTTGCAAAATACCCGACCCGCGAGATCTGAAATGATTATTGAAATTAGGATCTGATTATTGACAGCCGGTAGTAGACAAGAGGTTATGTGAATGTGAAATGTAGATCTTGAAGTGCCAAATGGGTAGCGAAGTTATGCCACAATTTTTGACCTTGGAAAAATGAATTCATGATCTGACAAATCATGGGATATAAGTCCCCGTTGTTTGGGACCATTGAGATGATGTGAAAGATTGGTTTGAAAGGCATATAAGCTGGATCTACCCTAGGACTTCAAGAACTGCGTGAATTATGTTTCGTAAATCGAACTTGATGGAATATCTATCAAGTGAGAATCTGATTATTCTTAGTAGAGCTTAGATCGGCGAAAAGTTGCATTCATCAAAAACCCGTGAACATCATGGATAGAGAAAGTAAGTCAACATTAAGCCTGATCTTATTCCCGTAGTTATGTTTGATGAAACTCGCGTATTATAATGAATTGCACTTGTGAGAAAGGACCGAATGTGGAGGAAATACCCACATGGCTTTAACTCTATAAGAAGCGAGTAGTAAGGTAAGATGATCATTGAGGACAA
Source organism: Glebionis coronaria (assembly GCA_025667525.1). Lineage (NCBI taxonomy): Eukaryota > Viridiplantae > Streptophyta > Magnoliopsida > Asterales > Asteraceae > Glebionis > Glebionis coronaria. The sequence continues at coordinate 159,675,594 of CM046876.1, forward strand.
AGATCCTGTTTAGGGGTAAATGCTGTGACAATCCGTCAATTTACGATTAATATTTTATTCTCAAATATTATTTGAAAATATTATTTTAATGTTACAATATGAACTCACTTATTTTTGGGAAGAAATTTGGAATTACGTCTTGGAGTAGCATCGACTACGTCTAAACCGGAGGATTCTACGTTTCGTGCTTACGTTTACATACACCGTCTTTGGTGACAGTCCGACATTTCAGAAAATAAATTTGTCCGTTAATATTATTTTGGAGTTTTAAATTTGTGTTGGTTCATAAACTCACAAATTTACGAGAAGAGATTAGGACTTACGATTTTATTTTAACGTCCTTTACGACTAAACCGGAAACCTTAGGATTACGTATTTACGTTTTCAAACTCCGTTTTTGATGAGACAATTTTTATTAGATTCGTTTTGTGTTGATGATTCATAATTTATAAAAAGGTTTTTCGTAAAACGACCCGAGGGCACACAAATCGAGGAAACTAGAATCGAGGAATACCCGTAAACTAGTGAGATGGGACAAAATACATTGTCCCACCCCACTAGCACACATGGGACGGCTAACTTTGCCTCAACACATGAGGTGTCAAGCTTTAAGCTAACTAGTTACAAGTGTAACTTAGCTTACACCTTAAGCTTAACCACCTCAAAACAACTAGCTCTCAAACCACTTCACTCATTTCACACATGCAATTCCACTCAATCTCTCTCTCTTCACCTCATATGTGCCGTCCCATTTGCTCCATAAACCACCACCATTGATCAAAATCAACCACAAAATCTCATGTTATTCATATACATGTTGATGCCCTTTTGAAGCCCTATTGATTGGTGCAAGTTATAACATCCAAGGAGGAGTTTCCATGAAGTGTTAGGGATGATTTTCCACAAGGAGTACATGAAGCATGGTGGTCTTGAAGATGGTCATGGTTATCCACAAGTTTCTCCATCAAAAACCATGTCCAAATCACAACTTACATCAACTTGGTGGTATAAAGATTGTCCTCCTCATCTTCTTGTTATTTTGATTATGTAAACATGTATTTTATTTCCTATTGTATATGTATATGATGATTATATGATGATAAAAATGTTATGTGGGGATTTGTTGTTGATAAACATGATTAAAAAGGTGAAAAACTACAAGAAACAAGCTTAAAATCTTGATCAATTTACATGGATGTATAAAACAGTAAAGAAACATATTATGAACTGATAAAATGATGAAGTAGAATCCATTTACAGTAAGCTATATGTATTGTACACATGTGAGAGTTGGCCATGCAATGGAATCATTGTAATGAGTGAGATATGATCAAAACAAGTCTAAGGTATAAATCTGAGTTCACTGTTTTGGACGATTTTTAGAAAATATTTAGAAGATGATTCAACAGTAGCTATAGAAGAGTTAAATGTAGCACATATCATGTAGTTTATGTTATAAAAATTTGAGCTTCTATCTCCATATAGAACTCAAGATATGGCATTTTTGGTAAAAGTGAAGATAAAAATCAGATTTTGGAAATTAAAGTATATTACTATTATATAAGCACTCAAGATTTAATAGTATAAAATGTAAAATAAAAACCCACTAACTCATGAATTTTATTTATATAAATATGTTAAAGGTTAAATAAGTGGACATTTTATAAAAATGGTAACTTGTTAAGTTTTATAAGTTATAAAAACTATAAACATTGTTTTTACGACTTTTTCGGCTAATACCGTAAAAATTAACGTTTTTGTTAAATAAAACTTAGATGGTTGGACCCGTCTAATGAAAACTTTATAAAACTTATATACTGATATATAGACATGTATAACAAGTAAAAACCGATAAAACCCTAACTATAAGAAATACGGACATTTACGAGCTAATTAACGTTATTGGACTAATAATTGGACAAAATAAGATAAACACTTATAAAAAGAACTTATTGGGCTTAACCCATTTGGGCCCAACTTGTAAAGTTTAAATACTGATAATATAAGTGTAAAATGGATTAAAACAAGTTAAATAACTTATAATATGTTTATTAGACTTAAAACATGTAAATAGGTAAAACTAGTAAGCTAGTATAAAAGTTACCGACATATAACACTAAAATGAGTAAACGAGAATATGTAAACCCACTTGATCATCATATATATATATATATAATCATAATATGTATACATAATTGTTATTTTTATAAAGTCATTGGACTTGAGTCTAAGACGAGTATTATTTGTCTAGGTTTCCGTGATTGAAGCACGTACCGTACATCCGAATCGCCGATACCCGCCTTCCCACATCAACGTGAGTTCATAGCCTCACACTCTTTTAAATGTTTTTATAAATGTTTTATAAACCCGCGAGGGAGATAACATGTTAGTTTTATAAAAATAGGACACCATTTGTCCCGATTTTTTGTTTATTGATTTTGGACCCGAATGATTGAATGACCCGATTGTATGACCCGATAAATAATTAATGGACCCGATAGATGAAATAAAATGGATTATTAAAGTTAGGTTATGTCACTAAAAGTCCCATTAGAATGAATTGTGAACTACCGGGATTTGGTAGACGCTTATGCATTTAATAGTACTATTTGGGGACGATCACCCCAGTTCGCGACTTGACGGTTGATCCCCGTCGTGCCACATTGATTGGTAAGCGAATTTATGTATGAGAAGATTTCCATAGCGTGACCTTTGTGACGACACGCTACTTTAGATGGGCAAAATTGGTATCGGGCTAGCTACCCGTTTTGGTTTTAGTAAGGTAACAATGTCATGCGGCTTATAATAATCCAAAAACTAACGAAATACCATTAGACGCTCCGAATTACGATGTATTGCCTGAATAGCAATACTGGGTCATACTATTGATATTATGTTTGTGTTTTGGTTTTCATAACCATATTCATATAACGGTTTTTATTTTCATACAACGTCATAAGACGTATTGTATAATGTTTTTACGACATTGGCTCGTATAATAATTTTTAAGGCAAATGCCTATATTATGATTTTCGATAAGGATTTGTATAAAATAACTTTGGTTATTTTATGGCCTATTACAAAGATTTGTATAAAATAATTTTGGCTATTTTACGGCCTATTACAATGATTTGTACGAATTGATTTTTGGTACTAATTTTATACCAAAGTTATATTGATGGAATTTATTAAACTCTATGAATTCACTCGGCGTTATCGCTGACCTTTTCTTTTAACATGTTTTATCTCAGGTACTTGAAGGTAATTCTCGGGAAGACGACAAGAATTCATGGCCCGCACTTAAATAATATTTTCCATTCAAATACTTTGTAAAACTTTGTATGAAATATAATGACTTGGGACCGATGTAACTTTAATGTTTATGAATGGAAATGATTTATTATTAAACGACGCGATTTTTATGCGTTGTCTATGATGTGAGTAATGTGCTAACCCGTAACACCAACGAGTCTTCCGCTGTATTGAGTTGTATAAATTTGGGGGTGTTACATACCTCCTCATCTCGAATATGTCTATTTGGAGGAGGGCGACAAGTTGCCGGTTATTATTGCGAAGGAACTTTTGAATGATGAAAAAACCGCACTTGTCGATGTTCTAAAGGATCACAAAGGGGCAATTGCGTGGAAGTTATCCGACATTAAGGGAATCGATCCCAAGTTTTGTACCCACAAAATCTTAATGGAGAAGGATTACAAGCCCGCAATACAATGTCAAAGGAGGGTGAACCCAAAAATTCACGACGTCATCAAAAAGGAAGTCCTTAAACTCCTTGACGCGGGAATGATTTACCCTATTTCCGACAGCCCTTGGGTGAGTCCTATCAACTGTATCCCTAAAAAGGGAGGAATGACCGTTGTGCCAAACGATGCCAACGAGTTGATTCCCACTAGACTCGTGACCGGATGGAGAGTGTGCATTGACTATCGTAAGTTGAATGAAGCCACTCGAAAAGACCATTTTCCCTTGCCCTTCATGGACCAAATGTTGGAGCGTCTTGCGGGAAACGATTTCTATTGCTTTTTAGATGATTTTTCCGGTTACTTCCAAATTCCCATCGATCCTCGTGATCAAGAAAAAACTACGTTTACGTGTCCATATGGAACGTTTGCCTATTGTAGAATGCCATTCGGACTTTGCAATGCACCGGGAACCTTTCAAAGGTGCATGATGGCTATTTTTCATGACATGATCGAGAAGACGATGGAAGTCTTCATGGATGACTTTTCCGTGTTTGGTAATTCGTTCACTTCGTGTTTGTCGAATCTTGAGAAAATGTTGAAACGTTGTGAGGAAACCAACCTTGTGCTCAATTGGGAAAAGTGTCATTATATGGTTAAAAGTGGAATCGTGTTAGGGCACAAGGTCTCGAAAGCGGGGATTGAGGTAGATCAAGCTAAGGTGGACGTCATCGCCAAATTACCTCATCCCAAAACCGTTAAGGGAGTTAGGAGTTTCCTAGGCCACGCGGGCTTTTATCATCGATTCATCAAGGATTTTTCAAAGATCTCTCGACCCATTACACATCTTCTTGAAAAAGAGGCACGTTTTGTCTTTGACGAAGATTGTGTACGAGCCTTTGAAATCCTTAAGAGGAAACTTACCGAAGCTCCCATTCTTGTTGCTCCCAATTGGATCCTCCCCTTTGAGCTCATGTGTGATGCTAGTGATTACGCTATTGGGGCCGTATTGGGGCAACGTCATGAAAAGCACTTCTTGCCTATTCACTATGCTAGCAAGAAGTTGACCGAGGCTCAACTTAAATACACTACAACGGAGAAGGAGTTCCTTGCCGTGGTGTAGGCATTTGAAAAATTTTGACCTTATCTTGTCTTGACGAAATGCATAGTGTATACGGATCATTCGGCTATCAAGTATCTCATGGCTAAACAAGATGCAAAGCTGAGATTACTTCGTTGGATTCTCCTCCTTCAAGAATTTGATCACAAAATTGTTGACAAAAAAGGAGCCGAGAATCTAGCGGCCGATCATCTTTCTCGTTTGGAAGATCCTCACCAAAGTGTTTACGAGCCCAAGGAAATCACCGAAACATTTCCGCTCGAGACACTTGGTGTAGTGAATTCTAAGCTTGATTCTTCCACCCCATGGTTTGCGTACATCGCAAATTACCATGCGGGCAACTTCATCATCAAGGGTATGACGACTCAAGAAAAAAGAAAATTCTTTCGTGACGTCAAGTTCTACTTTTGGAACGACCCTTACTTGTTTCGAACTTGTGCGGATCAAATCATCCGACGTTGTGTATTTGGCACCGAAGCTTCTAATATCCTTAGAGCTTGCCATGAGGGACCCACGGGTGGTCACCACGGTGCTAATCTCACGGCTAAGAAGGTGTTTGATGTCGGCTTCTTTTGGCCTACTATTTACCGAGATGCACAAGATCTTGTGAAGTCGTGTGACTCATGCCAACGACAAGGAAAAGCCTCACAAAAAGATGAAATGCCACAAAATATCATCCAAGTATGTGAGATCTTTGACGTTTGGGGTATAGACTTTATGGAGCCTTTCCCATCATCTCGTGGTAATAAGTACATCCTCGTTGCGGTTGACTACCTATCTAAGTGGGTGGAAGCTAAGGCTTTGCCCACTAATGATGTTCGTGTGGTAGTCAAGTTTTTGAAAAACTTGTTTTCTCGATTTGGAACCCCTTGTGCGATCATAAGCGATCGTGGAACCCATTTTTGTAACGACTAATTCGAAAGGGTCCTAAGGAAATATGGGGTTACACATCGGCTTTCTACGACTTATCACCCACAAACGAGTGGGCAAGTCGAGGTTTCAAACCGAGCGTTGAAGAGGATCTTGGAGAGATCCGCTGGGGAAAACCGAAAATTATGGTCGGATAAGTTGGACGATGCTTTATGGGCCTTTAGGACCGCTCATAAGACGCCCATTGGGTGCACTCCCTATAAGCTTGTGTATGGGAAAAATTGTCATTTGCCAATCGAATTGGAACACAAGGCTTATTGGGTCCTAAAGCATTGTAATGATGATGTTGAGACCGCGGGAAAACACCGGAAAATGAAATTAAATGAATTGGATGAATTGAGGGACATTGCTTATGAAAATTCATAGATTTATAAGGAAAAAACTAAAATGTTGCATGATTCTAAAATTAAAAACCGGGTTTTTAACATTGGGGATCAAGTTTTGCTTTTTAATTCTCGCTTGAAAATCTTTTCCGGTAAGTTGAAATACCGTTGGTCCGGTCCATTCACCGTGACTCAAGTATTTCCATATGGGACCATCGAGCTAGCTCAAAATGATGGCCCCAATTTCAAGGTGAATGGACATAGGTTGAAGCACTACTTTGGCGGGGAAGTTCCATCCTTGAAATACCTCTACCAAGTCACCTTCCCCAATGATAATTAGCATTGCGGGGATCGAGTCGAGCTCATGACTCGGTAATCAAAAACGAGGTGCCTCGTGGGGGAGTCTGATGAGACTGCTTTTATACATAGTCTCATCTCCCAAATAGGGCTTAAAATGCATTAAATATCATCAAAATACCCAAATACATGCTTGTGTTTGTTGCTTGTATATTTTAGGTATGAGTATTGAGAAAATGACAAAAGATCATAAGAATCAGTCAAAAACGAACACGGGAAACGAAGCCGCACAAAGAACCGGACCCGAATCATGATTTTCCTATCAAGTCCTTGAAGTTTGAAGATTTGGCAAGATTTGGCAAGATTTGTCCCTTATCTTTTGAAGACTTGTCATTTTAAACCCTTGTAAAACTCAAATATTACATATGGGTCCCTAAAATGTCAGGATTATACATCATTTGCCCTTGAAGAATGCAAAAAGTGCATTAAATACCCTTGAATACATGCTTGATAAAGTTTTGTGGCCAATATGAGAAAAAAGAAACTTTCATATAAAGGGAATTCGTTTTAGGAGTTGTTTAAACTTATATGACAAGTTAAAGGAAAGCTAGGGGTCATTTGTGGGAGACATGAAAACTCCACCAGCCAACCATCACACGACACCTCATCATAAACCCACCCAAACCCATTTACCCATATCTTAACCCGCCCAAACCCATTCAACCCACCACTTAAACTAAACACGTTTATTAAAACGTATTTTCCCTTTTTAACATCTCTAAACCTACCCTTAACAGATCAAAACACACAACTTTTCCCATAAACCCTAAATTCCATCCCTAAATTAATTTACATGAATTACGACATGATCTATTCCAGATCAGTAATTAACCATGGATAAACCCAAACCCCACTTTTAGTTTCCCATCACACTCACTCCCTGGTCCCCAAAATCCCACCCACTGGCAAATAGACAAAGAGGCACCAGAGAATCAACGCTTCATAAGGATTTCGTGTCCTCCAAACGAAATCCAACGTCCAAGATTGATGCATCCCAGCCTGTCCATCACAAAAATCCAAACGAGGGTCACATGGCTTCAAGAGTTATTCAAAAGGAGGAATCAAAATCAGCATATTCGAGTATATCCGCATCTTCAGCAAGGGTAATCTTGGAAACTCACTAGTTTAGGGTTTTCTTTTGTCTTCATTTCTAGAACAATCCGAGGGGTCTATAAATTGAGGACCGACTTGTAGTGCCCTAATTTTCCCTTGTCTCGGATTTTTGTAAAACCTCTTTTATGAATGAAAGTTTGAAGTTTTTTAAATTTATCTGAGTTCCATTTTATTTAATGTTTATGATTTGAGTTAATGTTTTTTAAATTTGTGTTGGGGGTTTCCTGTTTATGTTAATCAGTACAAGGATTGAAGTGAATCAAAGTTTTCTTGTTTAAATTTATTATCAATTTTTAAGTATTAAGTATTTGAAGTGGGTTTGAAAAGATTTTGAAAAAAACAAGTGGGGTGTGTTTATCTATCTTGTGAGCTCACTGAATCAAGACCATAGGTCTTGATTCTTGGATTTCTTTTGTGTGTTCGTTAGTGTTTTTACAGGATTGGAAGCTTGTGCTTGTTTCGCTAGCACATAAGCTCGAAAAATCGGGGGTATGGATGTGTATCCCTGAGGTTTGCCCTCTTTTCTCGCACCCGTATTTCTTTTTTTTATGCTTTTGATTTATTGTTCATGTTGTTTGTTGCCTGTTAAGTCTTGCTAGTTTATGGGATTTGATTTTGTATTGAAATAGTTTCTTGAGTTTAATTTGTAGTATAATCAGTAAGTGTCACTTAGGTATTGTTCTTTTTGTTGAGTTTGGTTAATCTTGGTAATATGATATGTCAACTTAGGAATTTGTGATAGCTTGTTTATGTTTGTTTACCCTCAATCTAAGTTGTTTTGGTCATATTCAATGTTTGCCTGCTGATTTTTTTGAAATCGTGTGTTCTGTTTATGTTATTATGATTGATTTGTGTTAGTGCATGCTAGACTATAGCCTTAGAGTGTGATTTGCTCATTTTGATCTATCTGCTTGTTTTGTATTCAGTTTACGCTGCTTTGTTCATTTTGTTTTTTTTTTGTTAGAAAATAGTGTTTGAAAAATACTGCTACAATCAACTGATTTTCTGTTAAAACTGAGCAATCTTCTTGTTTAAAAGAGTTGCTGTGAAATCTGGGTATTTATATTGCTTCTATAATACTTTTAGGGACTAGTTAGATGCATTCCAAAGATTTCACAAGCTATTATGACTATGTAAATCTTCGGACCACCAAAACAGTCCAAAAAGTGTGAGACAGCCGTATAAATAGCTAAATAGGGATTTGCTGCCTAGGAGTTGTTAGTCTGCTAGATTAGTAGGATAGCTAGGGTTCACGGGTTCTATTCCTGCAATTCTTTGATTCTGCTAGTCAGTTTTGTATCTCTGCTTAGTTTTAGTTTTGTGCGTTGTTATTTTGTGTTTACTGTCATTGCACACTTGCATAAGCTGCTAAGCCTGACCATTATATAGTTTCCTACTGCTTAGAATCTGGTTTGATTTTCATTTAGCTTGATTTCCTTTTTTTCGTGCTTACTGCTACTGTTCATCAGACCACAGGGTATTAGGTTTGCTTATTTGCATTATATGACATGATTCAGTAGTTGATTGTTGAATTGGATTGTATCTGCATAAGAGTGCTTGCAACCTTTTGCTTCCTGATTACATGCTTGTGTTATCAGTCAGTTTGTTGTCCGAGTTTGTTTTTGCTTTCTGCTTGCTTAGTACGCCCCCACAAGCCAACTGCTAGTGGGGGTTTTGACTGTCCAAAAAGAACAAAAAAAAAACAAGGATCAAGATAAAAAAAAGGGGGTCCAGGTCTGAGAATATTTTGCTTTGTTTTGGTAGTAATTCGTGCTAATTTTTCTGAAATTATCTGAATTTTATGTGATAAGTAACTGTGTAAAAAGTGGGGTAAAAAGAAAAACAAAAAAAAAATATTTGAAAAATTTTGGCGTGGCAAGGACTCGAACCTGCGCCACCACTGCCAACACACACACACACACTACCGCTCGCCCTTGGTTCTTTTATTGTTAAGACTCCAACACGTTTTCTATATAAGGTGTGTTCTGAATTGGCTTATTTTATATAATTCGAACATTATTAGCTGATTTTCAGCTTATTGAGTAAACCAATTTCAGCTTTTCCATTTTTCTTGTATTCCTGTTACATCTTAGGACTTTTTAGATCTAAGTTTTGATTTTTCACGTTACTTAATTAATTTTTACCAATATTTTATTATCCGGTTTTTAATAAATAGTTTAAAAATAGATTAATTAAGTTTAAAATTTTTCAAAAATAGTTTTTAGGTTTTAAATAAATAACTTTAGGTTTACATTCATTTAAGTTTTAATTTGGACTTATATTTAATTTTATTTAATTTTGAGATTTTTCTTTAATTTTAAAAATTAATATAAAATTATTAAAAAAGTTTTAGATAATTTGGTTTTCAATTTTGTAATCTTTATAATTTTATTTATTTAAGTTAATTTTTTGGTAATTTTTGGAATAGTTTTTAGTTTTGTCAAATTTTACGATTTTGCGTTTTTTACGTCTTAGGGTTATTTTTAGCATTATCCGTCTTTTCCTTTCTTTTCTTTCATCAATATAATCACAAACAAATCAAAAATCAATTCATTACACAACGCACTTGCCTCCTCGAGAACGAACTCACTTTTAGGGTCATTCACACACGGTTTTCCTAAATCGTCGTGCATACTTGCCCTATTTTACCTTCCTTTTCCTAAAGGGGTAATTTTACAACATCATTTTGGCGCCGCTGCCGGGGAGGCGTGTTGTGTTTTGATTTGAACATTGTTGTTTTTATATATAGCCATAATAGCTATTTGTATTAGTAGCACTCTACTAATACGTATTATCGGTTTTTCGTTTTTTGTGAATACTATTACTATATTGTATACGTAGAACAATAAATTTACAAGTACTCCAAATACGTGAGAAATCACAACCTTGACTTGGGAGGTCATTACCCAATCATTGTATTCGAATCTCAAACCAAAGAAAAAAGGCAAAAATAGATAAATACTTTCGTGAAGCTCGATTTTGAAAAATACAAACTATAAGGTGGGTATAAGGCGGTTGTATTTCACGACCTAAAGGAAAAAGGCTCTTAAGTGCTTCGCGCCGCCTCGTTTCCTCCGCTTGCTTGTGCGTATTTTGAGATTGAAAGCCTATCTAGGGTTTTGCCGCCCAAAGTATTACTTAAGTATCATATATATTTTCTTGGTTTCTATTGATTAAACCCTCTTGAACGATTTGGTGTTCCACCATCGTTCTAAAGTCATCGAAGGCGTTCACTTCACGTGATCGTTTTCATTCCTTGAGGCTTCTTTAATCGAGAGATTTGATTAAGGAGGAGATTTGTAGATTTTTGTCTACTTAATACATTCCACAAAATCCAAAAAAAGTAAAAACAATCAAAAACCACAAAAAAAATTGAAAAAGTAAAAACACCAAAAAGAATCTTCTTTGCTCACCTTCTCGTTGTACGTGACGTTTATGCAAACTCGCTCCAAAGCAAGACGTGCTCGTAAACGAAGAAACAAATCAATCACTCCTTCTAGTGAGGAGTCTCCTATTGACGAACCCATTGTATTGAAAAAAGCACCCATGGCTAATCGAACTATGATGGAGTTGCTTCAAGCACCCACCGAGGGTTATGGAGAAGCGATTGTGATTCCCGCTATCCTTGCGGAGAATTTTGAGGTTAAGACGGGTTTGTTGTCCATGATTCAAAACAACAAGTTTCGAGGTGACAAAAAGGACAACCCTCATAACCACATTCGCCAATTTAATCGTCTCACCGCCACTTGCAAGTTTAAGGACGTCTCTAACGACTCGATTAAGATGATGCTTTTTCCGTATTCCTTAGCGGGGCCCGCAAAAATTTGGTTAGAGAAAGAGCCACCCAATTCTATATTGACGTGGAAGGATCTCGTTTCAAAATTCGTGAACCAATTTTTTCCGCCCTCTAAGACTACGCATTTGAAAATCGAGATTTCAAAGTTTTCGCAAGAGTATAATGAGAGTTTTTCAACGGCTTGGAATAGGTTTAAGGAAATGTTGCACGAATGTCCTCATCATGGTTTTTCCGACTTGCATCAAATTGACACGTTTTACAATGGCTTGAACGATCATGAGCGTGATTATCTTAATGCCGCCGCGGGTGGTAATTTTTTGTGTAAAACGGTCGAGGAAGCATTGTTAATCATTGAGAATAGGTCTAAGGTCTATAGTCCTCGTAGCACGTCGAGTGTTCGTAAGACTTCGTCTTCGCCTTCGCCTTCATTGTCACACACCGTTGATGCTTTCCAAATCGAGGCTAATTTGGAGAACAAGATTTTTGATAAGCTTAAGGGATTGTTAATTGAGTTTAAAGTTGGTGAACAACCCACTCCCGCTACGGTGAAAGCGGTTGAGGTTTCTTGTATGTATTGTGGTGGAGCTCACGATTACTCCGAGTGCATTACCAACGGTGGTAACACTTCGAGTGCCTTCGCGGCCGCGGGAACTTATAACCAAAACGGTCAAGTTCCTCGCACTAATCAATTGACTCCACCGGGTTTTCCACCAAATCAAAATGCTAACAATAATCGAAACAATCAAGTTGGTTACCAAAACAATCAAAGGAACAATTACAAGGGTAATAAAAACTATGGGAATCAAGGAAGTAGTAGCCAATTGCAAAATCAAAATCAAAACCGTAATTTTCAAAACACGAGTCAAGGTCTTCAAAATATTTACACTAAAGAACTTCCAATGGACTTTTTGAATTACGCTACGGCAAATGATAAGATTTTGGAAAACATTCAAGAGCAATTGGCTAGTCAAGCTAGGGACACGGCTAAAAACACCAAGGAGTTAGCTAATTTTGTGAAGGAAAATCTTAACATGAGAAATGAGTTGAAAAATGATTTTGCTAGCCAAATTAGAGGTCAAAACAATAAAATTGAACAAAGTCATGCTAGGCTTGAACAAAGATTTGACCAAAAAGCCGCTAGTCAAGATGTTAAGTTTAATAGTCAAGATGCTAAGCTTAATGCCATTTTAGAAGCCGTCATGGGGAACAAAGCCTCTACTTCGGGAAGTTTGCCTAGTAACACCATATCAAACCCGAAGGGAGAGATGAAAGTGATTACCACACGAAGTGGTAAGGCACTTAAAGAACCGACTCCTCAACCAATTACTCCAACGGTGGAGGAAATTGAGGAAGAACCCGAGGTGGTGGTCGAAAAGGAGCATATCTCAAGCCCACAAAGTACCGCTCATGCCACACCTACGGTCGACCCTTTACCAACATTGGAACCCGAGATTACAAAGGCTATGCCTATGCCCCAACCCACACCACCCTTACCTTACCCATCGAGACTTAGGAAGGAGAAACGACAAGAGCGCGACAATTATCAGTTTGAGCTTTTTATGAAAATGTTTCGTGAGTTGCACCTTAATGTGAGTTTCGCCGATGCTTTGGTCATGATGCCTCGATTTGCCGCTAACTTTAAGAGTATGTTGAACAACAAGGAGAAATTGCACCAATTTTCTAGTTGTTCGTCGGTTTATCTTAATCGCATACCTCAAAAAGTCGGTGATCCCGGTAAATTTTTGATCCCTTGTGCAATTCAAGATATGGAAGAATGCTATGCCTTGGCCGATCTTGGTGCTAGCATTAATTTGATGCCACTTGCAATCTTTAAGTCGCTAAATTTTCCTAATCTTACTCCTTCACTAATGTCTATCGAGTTGGCCGACCATTCCACGATTCGTGCATGTGGTTTGGCGGAAGACGTTTTTGTGAAAGTGGGGAAGTTCTACTATCCCGTATACTTTATCGTCGTTGATATCCCCACGGATCCTCAAGTTCCTCTTATTTTAGGTCGTTCGTTTTTAGATACGTCTATGGCTTTAATTGATGTTCATGCTAGAAAGATCACCTTACGTTTCAACGACGAGGAACTTGTTATAAACGCAACTCAAAATTCTCAACTTTCTCATGTTTATTCTGTTGCTACCATAAACCTCGTTGATATGATCGACGTGGTTTGCGAGGAATTTTCACAAGAAGTTTTAGGGTTTGGTGATGAAGAGACTAGTGGCAATCCCACTATGTTAGATCCAATTCTTGATAATTCGACACCAACCTTCACTCCATTTGAAGGTGGTGGTTTTACGTTGGAAGATTGCAATGTTCCACGTACTTGTGACGAAGACCTCGACAACGATGAGTACTTCTCGATTATCAAGGATTTTCTTAACGATTTCCCATTTCCTCCACCCGAGGAGGTTATGAGTATCGAGCCCAAATCTTCACTTGAGGAACCACCTATCCTCGAGTTGAAAGATTTACCTCCTCACCTCAAATATGTCTATTTGGAGGAGGGCGACAAGTTGCCGGTTATTATTGCGAAGGAACTTTCGAATGATGAAAAAACCGCACTTGTCGATGTTCTAAAGGATCACAAAGGGGCGATTGCGTGGAAGTTATCCGACATTAAGGGAATCGATCCCAAGTTTTGTACCCACAAAATCTTAATGGAGGAGGATTTCAAGCCCACAATCCAAAATCAAAGAAGGGTGAACCCCAAAATTCACGACGTCATCAAAAAGGAGGTCCTTAAACTCCTTGACGCGGGAATGATTTACCCTATTTTCGATAGCCCTTGGGTGAGTCCTATTCATTGTGTCCCTAAAAAGGGAGGGATGACCGTTGTGCCAAACGATGCCAACGAGTTGATTCCCACTAGACTCGTGACCGGATGGAGAGTGTGCATTGACTATCGAAAGTTGAATGAAGCCACTCGAAAAGACCATTTTCCCTTGCCCTTCATGGACCAAATGTTGGAGCGACTTGCGGGAAACGGTTTCTATTGCTTTTTAGATGGTTTTTCCGGTTACTTCCAAATTCCCATCGATCCTCGTGATCAAGAAAAAACTACGTTTACGTGTCCATATGGAACGTTTGCCTATCGTAGAACGTCATTCGGACTTTGCAATGCACCGGGAACCTTTCAAAGGTGCATGATGGCTATTTTTCATGATATGATCGAGAAGACGATGGAAGTCTTCATGGATGACTTTTCCGTTTTTGGTAATTCGTTCACTTCGTGTTTGTCGAATCTAGAGATAATGTTAAAACGTTGTGAGGAAACCAACCTTGTTCTCAATTGGGAAAAATGTCATTGTATGGTTAAGAGTGGAATCGTCTTAGGGCACAAGGTCTCGAAAGCGGGGATTGAGGTAGATCAAGCTAAGGTAGACGTCATCGCCAAATTACCTCATCCCAAAACCGTTAAGGGAGTTAGGAGTTTCCTAGGCCACGCGGGCTTTTATCGTCGATTCATCAAGGATTTTTCGAAGATTTCTCGACCCATTACACATCTTCTTGAAAAAGAGGCACGTTTTGTCTTTGACGAAGATTGTGTACGAGCCTTTGAAATCCTTAAGAGGAAACTTACCGAAGCTCCCATTCTTGTTGCTCCCAATTGGAACCTCCCCTTTGAACTCATGTGTGATGCTAGTGATTACGCTATAGGGGCCGTTTTGGGGCAACGTCATGATAAGCACTTCTTGCCTATTCACTATGCTAGCAAGACGATGACCGAGGCTCAACTAAAATACACTACAACGGAAAAGGAGTTCCTTGCCGTGGTGTATGCATTTGAGAAGTTCCGACCTTATCTCGTCTTGACGAAATGCATAGTGTATACGGACCATTCGGCTATTAAGTATCTTATGGCAAAGCAAGATGCTAAGCCTAGATTACTTCGTTGGATTCTCCTCCTTCAAGAATTTGATCACACCATCGTTGACAAAAAAGGAGCCGAGAATCTAGCGGCCGACCATCTTTCTCGTTTAGAAGATCCTCACCAAAGTGTTTACGAGCCCAAGGAAATCACCAAAACATTTCCGCTCGAGACACTTGGTGTATTGAATTCTAAGCTTGATTCTTCCACCCCATGGTTTGCGGACTTTGCAAATTACCATGCGGGTAACTTCATCATTAAGGGTATGACGACTCAAGAAAAACGAAAATTCTTTCGTGACGTCAAGTTCTACTTTTGGAACGACCCTTACTTGTTTCGAACTTGTGCGGATCAAATCATCCGACGTTGTGTATTTGGCACCGAAGCTTCTAACATCCTTAGAGCTTGCCATAAGGGACCCACGGGTGGTCACCACGGTGCTAATCTCACGGTTAAGAAGGTGTTTGATGCCGGCTTCTTTTGGCCTACTATTTACCGAGATGCACAAGATCTTGTGAAGTCTTGTGATGCATGCCAACGACAAGGAAAAGCCTCACAAAAAGATGAGATGCCACAAAATATCATCCAAGTGTGTGAGATCTTTGACGTTTGGGGTATAGACTTTATGGGGCGGTTCCCATCATCTCGTGGTAATAAGTACATCCTTGTTGCGGTTGACTACCTATCTTAGTGGGTGGAGGCCAAGGCCTTGCCCACCAATGATGCTCGTGTGGTAGTCAAGTTTTTGAAGCAATTGTTTTCTCGGTTTGGAACCCCTCGTGCTATCATAAGCGATCGTGGAACCCATTTTTGTAACGACCAATTTGAAAGGGTTCTAAGGAAATATGGGGTTACACATCGGCTTTCTACGGCTTATCACCCACAAATGAGTGGGTAAGTCGAGGTTTCAAACCGAGCGTTGAAGAGGATCTTGGAGAGATCCGTTGGGGAAAACCGACAATAATGGTCGGATAAGTTGGACGATGCTTTATGGGCCTTTAGGACCGCTCATAAGACGCCCATTGGGTGCACTCCCTATAAGCTTGTGTATGGAAAGAATTGTCATTTGCCTATCGAATTAGAACACAAGGCTTATTGGTCCCTAAAGCATTGTAATGATGATATGGAGACCGCGGGAAAACACCGGAAAATGCAATTGAATGAATTAGATGAATTGAGAGACATTGCTTATGAAAATTCATTGATTTATAAAGAGAAAACTAAAAAGGTGCATGATTCTAAAATTAAAAACCGGGTTTTTAACATTGGGGATCAAGTTTTGCTTTTTAATTCAAGATTAAAAATCTTTTCCGGTAAGTTGAAATCCCGTTGGTCCGGTCCATTCACCGTGACTCAACTGTTTCCGTATGGGACCATCGAGCTAGCTCAAGATGATGGTCCTAACTTCAAGGTGAATGGACATAGGTTGAAGCACTACTTTGGCGGGGAAGTTCCATCCTTGAACTACCTCGACGAAATCACCTTCCCCAATGATAATTAGTATTGAGGGGATCGAGTCGAGCTCATGACTCGGTAATCAAAAACGAGGTGCCTCGTGGGGGAGTCCCATGCTTATCCTATATACATATTATCGCTTTCTAATGTAGCTTACGTGTGGGGATTTGTGCCCTTCCAACCTTTGTTCCGTGGTTGTTTGTGAATTGTGAAATTTAGATGATCATGATCTTCACGATTGGAGCCTCTCGTGTTCGTTTTATGGGAGCACTAGATCGTTTGCGTTGAAGACTTTCTCAATATCCATGATATATCCTTTTGATGTTCTAACCTTAGGTTTTTAGCACACTTCATAAACGGCTATTAATTTATTGGTTACACCCTTTCCATGCTAGACTAGGCATTTGACTACGTCTCTAGTATGGGGGTGTTTGCACCCCTAGACTCGAAACATTGAGGACAATGTTTAGTTTTAGTATGGGGGGTGAGTAGATACTTCACCTTGCTTACGTCAACACGCAATCCAAAATTTCATCTTTTTGTTATAATTTTGTTGGCTAAAAATGGCCAAATTTTAAAATTTTTCTCATGTTTTAATAAGTGTTTGAAGACACGAATGTAGGTTTTCCGATGGCGAGAATAAGAGTAATTTTTGACTCGACCGTGCGTGTTGAGCACTTAGCTTTGGTTCCTTAACTACACATTAGGCTAAGTCTCTTAAACGAAGATGAGAAATGATAGAGTTAATTATAAGTTACTATGCTAAACGTAGAGTACTCGTATTCTTTCAAAAACTCATGTGTTCTCGTTATTTGCTTATTCTCCCTTCGCTTGTAAATATTTTTTGCTTAATAAATATTGACTTAGCGGTTTAGTTAGGATTGTTGGGTTTCTAGTCTTTTCTAGTAGCTTTCGTGTAATTAAATTGGGAAGACATTAAGGTATCGCCAGCGTCACGGTTTTGAAGTATTGGCACCCGAATAATCGAAAGCTTCAATCAAGCAAACAATTTGAAGCACTACAAGGCCGAAAAATCTATGCAAAATTGGAAGTGAATCAAGCCTTAATCTTCGAAGATTTAAAGATCCAAAATTCGCTTTAGCGTGAGGATATACGTCTTTGGCTAATAAAACCACCGATGAGGCGGATAATAAAAGGCAAGGCAAGACCGAAGTCATAATAAAAGCTTCATGGCGAAGTTGAATAAAAGATGGAGGTAAACCAAAGATAATAAGGCCCTTCCGTTAGGGGGCGTATAAAAGTCTTGGTAATAAGTCTCATGTTCAAAACCGTTATAAAACCGTGTTTATCGATTCTTCTTGTCAACTTAATTTTTTGACATCGTTGTCTATTAGGAGGGGTTATTGATTTGATGGTCTTAGTTACACCGTTAGGACTCTATTTTTAGACCTAAATCTCTATTATCGCATAAGTCAAACAATGTATCCTCGTGAAACATTCAAGACAAAATAAAATATAAGAGATACAACTTAGGAATAATGGGAGGATAAGTACGTGATTAGGGCATATGAGTAGTGTTAGCATTACTAACTTATAATGACAATGATCTCGTTACACGCTTGGCATGGAATTGGAGTGAAAATCGAGGACGATGAAATTATTTCTAACGAAGCATTCACGTGTTCTTATTCTATGAACCTAAACGTCCCATTTTGCGATGAAAATCATACATTATGTCTAAAACACAAGTAGTAGCAATAGTAGTAGTATAGCTAGTTTATCATTCAATAAATTGAATAAAAATGAATTTTGGAGGTGCTACGATACTTTATTCTAGCATTGCGTGAGGGCACGACAATGGTTTAGTATGGGGGAGTGATGAGACTGCTTTTATACATAGTCTCATCTCTTAAATAGGGCTTAAAATGCATTAAATATCATCAAAATACCCAAATATATGCTTGTGTTTGTTGCTTGTGTATTTTAGGTATGGGTATTGAGAAAATGACAAAAGATCACAAGAATCAGTCAAAAACGAACACGGGAAACGAAGCCGCACAAAGAACCGGACCCGAATCATGATTTTTCTATCAAGTCCTTGAAGTTTGAATATTTGGCAAGATTGGTCCCTCATCTTTTGAAGACTTGTCATTTTAAACCCTTGTAAAACTCAAATATTACATATGGGTCCCTAAAATGTCAGGATTATACATCATTTACCCTTAAAGAATGCAAAAAGTGCATTAAATACCCTTGAATACATGCTTGATAAAGTTTTGTGGCGAATATGAGAAAAAAGAAACTTTCATATAAAGGGAATTCGTTTTAGGAGTTGTTTAAACTTATATGACAAGTTAAAGGAAAGCTAGGGGTCATTTGTGGGAGACAAGAAAACTCCACCAGCCAACCATCACACGACACCTCATCATAAACCCACCCAAACCCATTTACCCATATCTTAACCCGCCCAAACCCGGTCAACCCACCACTTAAACCAAACACGTTTATTAAAACGTATTTCCCCTTTTTAACATCTCTAAACCTAACCTTAACAGATCAAAACACACAACTTTTCCCATAAACCCTAAATTCCATCCCCAAATTAATTTACATGAATTACGACATGATCTATTCCAGATCAGTAATTAACCATGGATAAACCCAAACCCCACTTTTAGTTTCCCATCACACTCACTCCCTGGTCCCCAAAATCCCACCCACTGGCAAAAAGACAAAGAGGCACCAGAGAATCAATGCTTCATAAGGATTTCGTGTCCTCCAAACGAAATCCAACGTCCAAGATTGATGCATCCCAGCCTGTCCATCACAAAAATCCAAACGAGGGTCACATGGCTTCAAGAGTTATTCAAAAGGAGGAATCAAAATCAGCATATTCGAGTATATCCGCATCTTCAGCAAGGGTAATCTTGGAAACTCACTAGTTTAGGGTTTTCTTTTATCTTCATTTCTAGAACAATCCGAGGGGTCTATAAATTGAGGACCGACTTGTGGTTCCCTTTTTTTCCCTTGTCTCGGATTTTTGTAAAACCTCTTTTATGAATGAAAGTTTGAAGTTTTTTAAATTTATCCGAGTTCCATTTTATTTAATGTTTATGATTTGAGTTAATGTTTTTTAAATTTGTGTTGGGGGTTTCCTGTTTATGTTAATCAGTACAAGGATTGAAGTGAATCAAAGTTTTCTTGTTTAAATTTATTATCAATTTTTAAGTATTAAGTATTTGAAGTGGGTTTGAAAAGATTTTGAAAAAAACAAGTGGGGTGTGTTTATCTATCTTGTGAGCTCACTGAATCAAGACCATAGGTCTTGATTTTTGGATTTCTTTTGTGTGTTCGTTAGTGTTTTTACAGGATTGGAAGCTTGTGCTTGTTTCGCTAGCACATAAGCTCGAAAAATCGGGGGTATGGATGTGTATCCCTGAGGTTTGCCCTCTTTTCTCGCACCCGTATTTCTTTTTTTATGCTTTTGATTTATTGTTCATGTTGTTTGTTGCCTGTTAAGTCTTGCTAGTTTATGGGATTTGATTTTGTATTGAAATAGTTTCTTGAGTTTAATTTGTAGTATAATCAGTAAGTGTCACTTAGGTATTGTTCTTTTTGTTGAGTTTGGTTAATCTTGGTAATATGATATGTCAACTTAGGAATTTGTGATAGCTTGTTTATGTTTGTTTGCCCTCAATCTAAGTTGTTTTGGTCATATTCAATGTTTGCCTGTTGATTTTTTTTGAAATCGTGTGTTCTGTTTATGTTATTATGATTGATTTGTGTTAGTGCATGCTAGACTATAGCCTTAGAGTGTGATTTGCTCATTTTGATCTATCTGCTTGTTTTGTATTCAGTTTACGCTGCTTTGTTCATTTTGTTTTTTTGTTAGAAAATAGTGTTTGAAAAATACTGCTACAATCAACTGATTTTCTGTTAAAACTGAGCAATCTTCTTGTTTAAAAGAGTTGCTGTGAAATCTGGGTATTTATATTGCTTCTATAATACTTTTAGGGACTGGTTAGATGCATTCCAAAGATTTCACAAGCTATTATGACTGTGTAAATCTTCGGACCACCAAAACAGTCCAAAAAGTATGAGACAGCCGTATAAATAGCTAAATAGGGATTTGCTGCCTAGGAGTTGTTAGTCTGCTAGATTAGTAGGATATCTAGGGTTCACGGGTTCTATTCCTGCAATTCTTTGATTCTACTAGTCAGTTTTATATCTCTGCTTAGTTTTAGTTTTGTGCGTTGTTATTTTGTGTTTACTGTCATTGCACACTTGCATAAGCTGCTAAGCCTGACCATTATATAGTTTCCTACTGCTTAGAATCTGGTTTGATTTTCATTTAGCTTGATTACCTTTTTTTCGTGCTTACTGCTACTGCTCATCAGACCACAAGGTATTAGGTTTGCTTATTTGCATTATATGGCATGATTCAGTAGTTGATTGTTGAATTGGATTGTATCTGCATAAGAGTGCTTGCAACCTTTTGCTTCCTGATTACCTGCTTGTGTTATCAGTCAGTTTGTTGTCCGAGTTTGTTTTTGCTTTCTGCTTGCTTAATACGCCCCCACAAGCCAACTGCTAGTGGGGGTTTTGACTGTCCAAAAAGAACAAAAAAAACAAGGATCAAGATAAAAAAAGGGGGTCCAGGTCTGAGAATATTTTGCTTTGTTTTGGTAGTAATTCGTGCTAATTTTTCTGAAATTATCTGAATTTTATGTGATAAGTTACTGTGTAAAAAGTGGGGTAAAAAGAAAAACAAAAAAAAAATATTTGAAATTTTTTGGCGTGGCCAGGACTCGAACCTGCGCCACCACTGCCAACACACACACACTACCGCTCGCCCTTGGGTCTTTTATTGTTAAGACTCCAACACGTTTTCTATATAAGGTGTGTTCTGAATTGGCTTATTTTATATAATTCGAACATTATTAGCTGATTTTCAGCTTATTGAGTAAACCAATTTCAGCTTTTCCATTTTTCTTGTATTCCTGTTACATCTTAGGACTTTTTAGATCTAAGTTTTGATTTTTCACGTTACTTAATTAATTTTTACCAATATTTTATTATCCGGTTTTTAATAAATAGTTTAAAAATAGATTAATTAAGTTTAAATTTTTCAAAAATAGTTTTTAGGTTTTAAATAAATAACTTTAGGTTTACATTCATTTAAGTTTTAATTTGGACTTATATTTAATTTTATTTAATTTTGAGATTTTTCTTTAATTTTAAAAATTAATATAAAATTATTAAAAAAGTTTTAGATAATTTGGTTTTCAATTTTGTAATCTTTATAATTTTATTTATTTAAGTTAATTTTTTGGTAATTTTTGGAATAGTTTTTAGTTTTGTCAAATTTTACGATTTTGCGTTTTTTACGTCTTAGGGTTATTTTTAGCATTATCCGTCTTTTCCTTTCTTTTCTTTCATCAATATAATCACAAACAAATCAAAAATCAATTCATTACACAACGCACTTGCCTCCTCGAGAACGAACTCACTTTTAGGGTCATTCACACACGGTTTTCCTAAATCGTCGTGCATACTTGCCCTATTTTACCTTCCTTTTCCTAAAGGGGTAATTTTACAACATCAGAGTCCCATGCTTATCCTATGTACATATTATCGCTTTCTAATGTAGTTAACGTATGGGATTTATGCCCTTCCAACCTTTGATCCGTGGTTGTTTGTGAATTGTGGACTTTAGATGATCATGATCTTCACGATTGGAGCCTCTTGTGTTCGTTTTATGGGGAGCACTCGATCGTTTGCTTTGAAGACTTTCTCAATATCCATGATATATCCTTTGATGTTCTAACCTTAGGTTTATAGCACACTTCATAAACGGCTATTAATTTAACGGTTACACCCTTTCCATGCTAGATTAGGCATTCGACTACGTCTCTAGTATGGGGGTGTTTGCACCCCTAGACTCGAAACATTGAGGACAATGTTTAACTTTGGTATGGGGGGTGAATAGATACTTGCCTTGCCAAACATTCACGCTTTCCAAAGTTTATCTTTTTGTTTATCGTTTTGTTGCAAAATAAGGCTAAAAATGGCCAAATTTTAAATTTTTCTCATGTTTTATAAGTGTTTGAAGACACGAATGTAGGTTTTCCGATGGCGAGAATAAGAGTAATTTTTTACTCGACCGTGCGTGTTGAGCACTTAGCTTTGATTCCTTAACTACACATTAGGATAAGTCTCTTAAATGAGGATGAGAAATGATACGGTTAATTATAAGTTACTATGCTAAACGTAGAGTACTCGTATTCTTTCAAAAACTCATGTGTTCTCGTTGTTTGCTTATTCTCCCTTCTCATGTAAATATTTTTTGCTTAATAAATATTGACTTAGCGGTTTAGTTGGGATTGTTGGGTTTCTAGTCTTTTCTAGTAGCTTCCGTGTAATTAAATTGGGAAGACATTAAGGTATCGCCAGCGTCACGGTTTTGAAGTATTGGCACCCGAATAATCAAAAGCTTCACCCAATAATAAGATTTCAAGTGCTCACCTAAATCAAGCAAACAATTTGAAGCCTCACAAGGCCGAAAAATCTATGCAAAATTGAAAGTGAATCAAGCCTTAATCTTCGAAGCTTTAAAGATCCAAAATTTGCCTAGCGTGAGGATATACGTCTTTGGCTAATAAAACTACCGATGAGGTGGATAATAAAAGGCAAGGCAAGACCGAAGTCATAATAAAAGCTTCATGGCGAAGTTGAATAAAAGATGGAGGTAAACCAAAGATAATAAGGCCCTTCCGTTAGGGGGCGTATAAAAGTCTTGGTAATAAGTCTCATGTTCAAAACCGTTATAAAACCGTGTTTATCGATTCTTCTTGTTGACTTAATTTTTTGACATCGTTGTCTATTGGGAGGGGTTATTGATTTGATGGTCTTGGTTACACCGTTAGGACTCTATTTTTAAACCTAAATCTCTATTATCGCATAAGTCAAACAATGTATCCTCGTGAAACATTCAAGACAATATAAAATATAAGAGATACAACTTAGGAATAATGGGAGGATAAGTACGTGATTAGGGCATATGAGTAGTGTTAGCATTACTAACTTATAATGACAATGATCTCGTTACACGCTTGGCATGGAATTAGGGTGAAAATCTAGAACGATGAAATTATTTCTAACGAAGCATTCACGTGTTCTTATTCTATGAACCTAAATGTCCTATTTTGCGATGAAAATCATACATTATGTCTAAAACGTAAGTAGTAGTAGCAATAGTAGTAGTGTAGCTAGTTTATCATTCAATAAAGTGAATAAAAATGAATTTTGGAGATGCTACGATACTTTATGCTAGCATTGCGTGAGGGCACGGCAATGGTTTAGTATGGGGGAGTGATGAGAATGCTTTTATACATAGTCTCATCGTCCAAATAGGGCTTAAAATGCATTAAATATCATCAAAATACCCATATATATGCTTGTGTTTGTTGCTTGTGTATTTTAGGTACGGATATTGAGAAAATGAGAAAAGATCACAAGAATCAGGCAAAAAACGAACACAGGAAACGAAGCCGCATAATGAACCAAGCCCTAATCAAGACTTTCCCAAGAAAAACCCTTGAAGACTTGAAGAATTATGAATAAGGGTCCTCCAATATGGAAGAATTGACACTTTATACCCTTGTATCTTCATAATTACAAGTTTGGTCCCTAAAGTCTGTCAAAATTACAAAAAGGGCCCTCCACTTTGAAGAATTGACAAGTTTAGCCCCTCAACAAAGCTAAATTGTCAACCATTATCCTCCACAAAGTCAAATATATCATGAAGTCCTTCAAAGTACAAGAAATTACAAGTTTGGTCCTTTGAAAATCCCAAAATTACAAAAAGGACCTTTAACTTTCAACATTTGGCAAAAATGGTCCCTCAATCATTAATTGGTAATTTCAGCCCTACAAAA
Organism: Glebionis coronaria; assembly: GCA_025667525.1. Taxonomy (NCBI): domain Eukaryota; kingdom Viridiplantae; phylum Streptophyta; class Magnoliopsida; order Asterales; family Asteraceae; genus Glebionis; species Glebionis coronaria. The sequence continues at coordinate 159,700,164 of CM046876.1, forward strand.
TATCAAATATGCAAGTCAAGACCATTACCATTGAAGAAAATGCCAAACCAGTCCCTCAAAAATCACAAAATGGCAAGAATTACCCCTGAATTTACTTTGCAAAATGTTTTGGGGCAAAAGTGTAAAGATGCAAAAGTTGACAAAGAAGAGTTTTGGCGTTGATAGCAAGTTAAACTAAAAAGACAAGAGAAGAAGAGAAGCAGGGCTTAATTTGGTAGACAGCCAAACTTACCTTAACCAACCACATCCTGCCACCTCACCCCACTCACCACTTCCACCAATCACCATTCACCCTTCTTCCACATCATCCTCCACTCACCAGATTAATTACCTAATTAATCTTGGCGCCTTAACACAACATTTAAATAAATCCCACACTAATCCGGATCAAACACTCAACTATTTACCAAGAACACAATTGGGGTTTTCTTAATTACTTGTAATTAAGCCTCAATAATGTGCAGATTAGTGATTGATGACCATGTTAACACAACCCAACCTTAAAAACAGCTGCCACCTCACTCCCTTGTCCCACACAAGATTCCCCTGCACCAAGGAAGAACAAAACGCCAAAAAGTTGGCAGCCATCCAGCCATCCTCATTCAGCTTTCATTTTAAGCTTCTTTGTGAGCCCTTTGATCAACTTTTCATCTGCCAACTCATGCAAACAGCCAAGAAAAGTCACATGATCTTCAAGATATTCAAATTTTCAAAGGGCAAATTGGGGACTTCACAGCTAGGGTTTATGTTATTTTTCAGCTTCCTTGGTCTCATTGTAGCCTATATAAAGGCATTAGGTCTTTACATTTACGTTTGCTTTTGGTTTTTCCTTGTTCAAGCACTTGTAAATCCTCTTTTCAGTTTTAATGAAATTGTGTTAAGTGTGTTGTAGAAATACCAAGTGCCATCTTATTTTATGCTTGTTTATGTTATTTGTTCACTGAATTTGAATCTCAAAACCTGTTTTTAAGGAGAGTGCAAAAGTTTGCATTTTTCCTTCAAGCTTGATATTTTGCTAAGTTCTTGTTTCAACCTTGGAATTCTTGGGTTATAGGGCTGATCATAGCATCCTAATTGTGATATTAAGGTGTGGTGAGGCTTATAACTTGGGGATAATCAAGTGTGGGGTAACAAGGTTGCATTAATCAAGGCTTTTAAGTTTCTGATTTTGATATTGTGCTACTTACCTTGTTGAATCTTAGCAGGGTTGTTATTGGAAGCTTGTGCTTGTTCTAGCTAGCACATAAGCTCATAAATTCGTGGGTGTGGATGTACATCCATGAGGTTTGTCTTAAATCCTTGAAAAATCTGATAAATATTGGAATTTTTGTGGATTTGTGCTCTATTGGTGTTCTTGTTGATTTCTTGGCTTGAATCTGCTTAGTCTTGCATGATAAGGTTGTTTATATGCTAGATTAATCATTAGGTTAACTGAATCACACTTTTTCTTGTTTAAAACTGGATTTGAAAAGATAAAGGGGTGTTTGGGTCTACCTGTTTAAGCTTGAATCTTGTTATTGTATTGTGGAAAGTTTGTATTTGTGTTCTATATCTGATATATGCCTTGTTGAGAGTGTTTTGCTGCAAGTTTTTGGGTTTGAAACTTCAAATCAAACAATCTGCTATAACATGGTGAATTTAACTGTTTTTGACCTAAGATTTTGGTGAAATCTAGTATTTGTGCATGCTTAGGGTTGAAAGTTGCTAAAACATCATTATTATAACTTATTTGATAGATCTTGAGTGTTGAATCTGGCTTGTGTGTCAAATACATCAGCAAAGTAAAAAACTGCATGTGTTAGTGTTCATCAGTAACATTCATAAGCTTGAATCTTGATTTAGGCTTTAAACCATTGCATGAAAACTGTTTAGACTTGTTCATTAGAGTTTATAATAGCTTGTGTATGCTTTTGGTTGAATTTGGTTGGCTGATTATTGCTAAAACTGCTTATAAGTGCTCAACTGCTTATTTGTTCATGTCTGTATCATATCTGGTGCTTTATTGATTAAACTGTATCAATTGGGTGATTGTGTTTGCGATCTTTTGATTGTAATTGACTCCTTTTGATCCAAAGATCATTTGGGTGCCTTTGTGTAATCTGAATCTCCAAAAAGTTTACTAAATACAAAAAGTCAAACAAGTCAAGTAGTGGAAAAAGTTTCCACTACTCAACACCCAAAACTAGCCCCTGCTATTGTTAAATTGAACTTAGCTTATCAATAAGCTATTTTAGCTTATCCAGACCTGCAACAACTTATTTTTTGTGATAGATCTTTATTATTTGACCCATTTGATTAGACTGGAGCTTATTGGACTTTGACTTTGACTTTTTGCTAGAAAACCAACTTATTTTTTTTCTTAACGGTAAATTTATTAAGAAAAGGCCACAAAGGCAGAAGTACAAAGCTAAAGCTTGACAAAAATTAGATGGCACACATCCCCAACTAACAAGCAATAGCAACAAAAAAAGGTATGGACAACAACCCATACTCTAAAATACTACATGTAATGGCAATGGACAAGCCCCATGCTCAATACAAATAAACAAGCAACTAAAAGAATGACAAATAGTTGCTACCCATAACACAATCTTGATCCCAGTAGAAAAGACCAAGCTTCTGCAATCCATGGCACACCTAATACAAGGCAAGTTCTTAGCTTGTGATGAGGAAACCACTTCGGAATCCATGATTGATCTTGTTTCAACCACAAAGGGAAGCAACCAAGACCAACCAATCCATCCCAATGGAAAACCCCACCACAACTAAGAAACAAGCAGAGTAGATAAAAGAGACCTACTCAAAACGCCATCAGACTAAATGCAGGAAACAAGAGAGGTGCCAGTGTAGCACATCACATTCATTGCCTCCTCAAAACCCCCATCTATGTAAAACCCAGTGGGAAACCATAGAAGGGGGAAAGAGTACAACTGAACATGAATCCTCTCAATGATGCAAAACCTATATATCTATTAGCTTGACAATCAACAGATACAAGGTTAAAGATAACAAGGGAGGACAAAGCATCAACAGAAACAGGTTTGGTATCTAAAAAATTGTTCAAAAGGGTAGAACAAGGGAAGAAATGAACCATACCTAGCAAGACGGCACATCTTTCAGCACGCTCTAGAAGGCATAGATCACTCCCCCAAGAACTACCCTAATGACCACTAATAGCACATCAAACCTCCACAGTCCACCCCAAATGTCCTCCCAAACACCCCATCAGAAAATGGAATACCCAAGCTGCTCCACACTCTAAACCATCGTCTTGGAACCCTTCATTCCACCAAAGGAAGCAAGTAACCTGAAAGAAACAAACGGGACCAAACAACACCCAAACAAACTGCATACCTCTCATCAGCATACAGTAGAGCATAAAACTAAAAGAACTACCTATCATCAGTTTGCATATCCGTAACACCATCACAAATCTGCTTAGCTATAAGATCAGGAAGATCCCAAAGCTTAGCAGCAATATGAACATCAGTGGACCAGTTGAAATTAAGCCCAAGGAGCTTCAATCTCACCACTCTCGTAATGATACTTACCACAGCCTCAGCAGGTCTTGAAGTCTTCGCAAAAATTCTGGAGTTTCTTTCTTGCCATATATAGTAAACAGTAGCACCCCAAACAAGTCTTTGGACAACGCTCCAAATAGACTTGTTGACCTTTCTGATGCAAACCCCAGAAACCACCTCAGCCCAAACATATGAAAGGTTGTCTAATTTAGCAAGGGCTTTCATTCTATCCCAAACATATCTTGAAAAATTACAGTCAAAGAACAGATGAGGTGCAGTTTCTAAAACAGAATTACACAAAGGACACATAACCATGTCGATACGAAACCATTTAGATAATCTGTCTTGTGTTTTCAGCCTCCCTCTAACCGCAAGCCATAAAATGAATGAGTGGCGAGGTATGCATTGAGGAAACCAAACATGCTCATACCATAGAACCTTAGGGTCATCCTGTCTTAAAACCTTACCAACTTCACTCACACTAAAGTTAGTCGGCTCCCTTTGCTTATTAAACCAAATGGCCTTATCATTATTATCACTAAGAATAGGGGCCTCAAAATTAAGCGAACTTCTATCTCTCCTATTCCAATCATGTGGCCAAGACCAAGCAATCCCATTAACTCTCTCCGCCACTTTGTCTCTGATATTATAACCACTAGACTCTTTAAGGGCATCAGAAATGATATCACAAAGGAGTCCTTTAGTATGCCACTTATCAACCCAAAGAAAACAGTCTTTACCATCACCAATCTTAACACCAACGAAATTCTTAATTTTATCTCTTAGCATTAAAATGTGTCTCCAAGACCAAGAAGCATGACTCTTAATCTGACAACTCCAAATGTTATAACCCTTAAGCCTATAACTATTAATCCACTTTACCCATAACGAATCTTTTCTACTAAACACATTCCACAAATGCTTAATCATCAGACTGTCATTCATACTCCTAGTAGTCTTAATGCCTAAACCACCCTGATTTTTAGGTCTATAAATATCTTTCCAGGCAACGCTAGTAAACCCCTTTCTTCCCTCATTAAAACCCCATAAAAAATTCTTCAACAGTTTGTCAATACTAAAACAAACATGTTCAGGCAAAACAAACATAGACGCCTAATAAACACTTAACGAGGATAGAACAGATGAAATAAGTTGTAACTTACCTGCATACGAGAGATACTTGTTCTTCCAATCAAGAATTCTGCATTTAAGCTTATCCATCAGAAAATTACAATCAATATTACGAAGCTTCTTGGTAACCATAGGGACACCTAGATACTTAACAGGAAGCTTTCCTTCAGCAAACGGCATAGCTAAGCAAATTCTAGCTTTAATATCATGAGAAACATTACTAAAATAAACTATGCTTTTCTCCATACTTGGGTATAAACCAGAGCACATACTGAACTCATCCAATCCTCTTCTAAGAACACTAGCCGATATTTCATCAGCATGACAAAGAAGCAACAAGTCATCCGCAAAACATAAATGTGTTAAGTTCAGCTCCTTACAAAAAGAATGAAACTTAAATCTTTTATCCATATTAATATGCCTTTTAATCATAAGATTCAAAACTTCCATGACCAAGGTAAAAAGATAAGGCGATATAGGATCACCCTGTCTTAAACCTCTACCGCTCTTAAAAAAACCATGAACTTCTCCATTAATGCATAAAGAGAAGGTTGCAGTCGTAAGGCAAACCATAATCCAATTAATCATTGTGTTATGAAAGCCAAACTTAGCAAGAATGGTTTTAAGGAAATCCCAATTAACTGTGTCATAAGCTTTCTTAATGTCAACCTTAAAGACACAATTCTTAGAACTAGTAGAATTATCATAACCCACCAATAACTCTTTCATAATCAAAATATTATCACTTATGTGCCTACCCGGAACAAAAGCACACTGATTACTATCCACAAGGCTATCAAGACCTTCCTTAAGCCTATTAGTTATAACCTTGCTAAGACACTTGTAAACAACATTACTACATGCTATTGGTCTATAATCCGAAAACTTCCTAGAAACTTTAAGCTTAGGAATAAGAGTGATGAGATTCGTATTCAACTCACCTAGAAGTTTACCTGAGACAAAAAACTCCTTCACAGCTTTACAAACATCCGGACCAACGACACTCCAAGCTCTCTTGAAAAACTTGGAAGTATAACCATCCGGGCCTGCGGCTTTATCATCCTTTATCCCAAACATAGCAATCTTTATTTCCTCATCTAAGACGGGTCTAATCATATGCTCAGCAATCAAAGGATCAAGTTTCTTGGAGAATAAAACATCAATATCTTCAATCTGGTAAATATCATCATCTTTCTGGAAAAACTTCTTGTAATGGTCAACAAACCGATCATAAACGTCACACCCATAATAGGTATGACCTTCATCATCACAAACAGCTTCAATTCTTCTCCTACTCTTCTTGCCTTTGAGAAGCTTATGGAAATATGCCGTGTTGTTATCTCCTTCTCTAAGCCATTCTACCTTGGTCTTCTGTCTTAGAACCCGTTCTTCATTAAGGACTGCATCATGATAAGCCTTAGAAAACAATCTCTCCTCTTCTCTCAAGGACGGGTTGAGAGGATTTGAATCAAGTCTTCGCTGCACATCCTTAAGCTTGTCCTTACAAGTCTTCACATTCTCAAACACATTACCGTTTTCTCTGTTAAATCTTCTCATATATTTCTTCATATTTTTTAGTCTTTTGGCCAACACATACATGGAAAAGCCATTAACCTCAATAAACCAATTTTCCTTCACCCTTTCAACAAAACCCTCCTTCTCAGCCAAGAAATTCATAAATCTGAATGACCTCGGCTTCATACTAGTAACCTCAGGAAAAGTGACTAGAGCAGGACAATGGTCTGAAGTCAAATAAGGTAAGAAATTAGCAAAACTTCTACCAAACATATGATTGAAGCTTTCATTACACATAACCCTATCCAGTTTCTTAAGAATACCACTGTTAGGGTCATTTCGCTTCTCAATCCAAGTGTAAAACATACCACTGTTGCATAAGTCCTCCACTTCAATAAAATGGACACACTCTCGAAAGTCATCCACTCCACTAATTCTAGATGTATAACCCCTTGAGCTCTCTTCAAAGGATAATATAACATTGAAATCCCCAAGTAACAGCCATGGGGAATCTCCAATATCAGACTTGTACTCAACCAAATTTTTCCATAGGAGTCTTCGGCTCATTTCAGTTATCTCACCATATACAAAAGAGACAAAGAACCTCCTTTGATCATTCATAAACAATACCTCAAAATGCATTACTTGATCTATATGGGATATTAATCTAGCATTAATAGCCAAAGGATTCCAGCCAACAATTAGCCTACAACCCTTTCTACTATCTATAGAGTTTGACACCCACGACCATTCCCCAAACACATTATCACACACATCCTTAACCGATTTCTTCCTCAATCTAGATTCAACTATACCAAACATACTCACATGATTTCCGCTGATAAAATCTTTTACTTCTTTCTGCATAAGGGTAGAATTTAACCCTTGTACATTCCACACGGCTAACTTACCTATCATTGAAAACTTGAAGGATCTGCTGCCACACCCCCTTGCATTTCTGCCATGGATACATCATGTACATTACTCATTTCATTTTTAGACACAAACTCTGCAGTGGCGTTCGGAGCACCATCTACATCATTATAATGTCCATTAATCCTATCCTGATAGATGTTCTCAAGTGCATCATCGTAATACTCAACCATATCTTCTGACCATGTAGCTTTAACTTCATCCGTCAGAGACATACCCAAGTATACAAATAAATCCACTCTCAACTTATCCCTTTCCCAAGCCAACATAACCACCTTGTCAGATTCTTTTTTCACCGCTTGTTCATAAAACTTACCAAAGGCTACATTATTCTTTTTTCCTCCACACTCATTAACGATTCTTTTTTTAGCAACCTTTGTAGCAGTCTCATGAAGACCTTCTTTAATAGCAGCAATACTTTCTTGTATCTCATTAATTCTATGTTTTATAATACTTTCCTGCGACTTTTTGGATCAACATTCATACTATTACTCTTCTCCTCATAATATTTCAACTCTTCCGCAGACCATTTCTTCTTGTCTTCTTCTGTCACACCAACACCCGATTCTACAATAACATCAATAAATTTCTTCTTCTTCTCACTTGTCTCCTTTTCTCCTTCATTAACTAGAACGCCAAATTTGTTTCCTGTAGTCACCTCATGGACCATATTGACTTTTTTCGGAGCCTCATTTGGAGTTGAATTATTATCACTAGGAACAACAACTTTCTTCTTGACTTCATTAACTTTCTTACTCTTATCTTCCTTTGCCTCTTGCACCACTGGCTTACTACTATCATTAACTTGATCACTTTTATTGTTTTGAACACCCTGTTTCGCAGCACCATTTCCTCTACCACCATAAATACCATTACCTCTTCCACCATTATATGAACCTCTTCCTGAGTTACTAAAACCACCCCTGCTATAACCTCCTCTTCTATTAACAACATTAGTCCATCCATCATTGCTGGCATTGCTTGCATTATTATTATTAGTTGCTCTTATATGATTCACAGCAGGCTTAGTACTATCTCCTCCTTTCTTAACAATACAATTCTTCAAAATATGACCAAAAACTTTACAATTCTCACAAACCGGAGGCTTCCATGGATACTCAACTTCCAAAACCATAGAGCGATCAGTACTCTTATAATAAATTTCCACCTCATTCAAAAGCTCCTTTGAAGAATCAACCTCCACTAAAACCCTGGCAAAACTAGCCCTACCATATGTTTTTTCACACATCTCCGTGGTAATTCTATCCATAATGATAGGAATACCAAGTCTGCTAGCAATGCGACTAATTCCATCAACATTCCAGGCTTCCAAAGGTACATTAAAAATCTTAGCCCATACTGGTACTTTAGTGACTTCTGGTTTAGACAAACAAATCCCCGGTTCCCATTTTTGGACGAAGAACGGTTTGTTGTCTACAAACCATGGGCCATTCTCAAGCACAGTTTGCATACCATCAACAGAGTTAAAATTACAGAAATATAAACCGCTATTATTCATCATCACATCACTGAATTGGTATGGCCTCCACATCCTTCTCAAATTTCCCAATAATTCCCTATGACTCATATGGTATCCTACAAAATGACCAATGAGAGTCCTGCTCCATTTAGCACTACCTGATTCAACTATTGGATCCATATCAGCAACTTCTTTTCCTTTACTATTCACCAAACCTTCAAAAAACTTCAATCTATTATTACCACTTACATTATCACCTGTTAAATCCCTAACAAATGAAAATGGCTTCTTTCTACTTGCCTCACTATCCTTCATCTGCTCATCCTTTACACCACTTCCTTCGCCAACCTCAAAATTACTCACTGATTTTATTCCATTACTAGCATCCACACTACTAACCTTAAATATACCCGGCCTTTTTTCCCCACCAAAACTAACTTTCACAGGGCTCCTAGGTTTACTTCCATTAGCAACCTTAGGATTGAAAACATGGTTTTCATTAAAAGGAACAGGCATAGGAGAACCATCAGAACTACCCTTACCCTGATTCCCCTTATCAATATTCTTAACAATATTTTTAACAACACTAGGCTTACTACTATTATCACTTTTAGTAGCAACAGAGTTATCACCTACCCCTATAGACCCAGATGCTACTTCAACCTTCTTATCACCTACTTCACCCTTACCCCTTTCTTCATTCTCCCCATTAGGACCCCAAAACATCTCAGTATCCTCACCTGAGTTTACTAAGACGTTTTTATCGCCCTTCTTAATACCCACTTCATCAACAATCTCCATTTCTTCAACAACACCACCCAAATCACCTGACCTAACACTAGAACGAGTATTCACCCCCTTTTTAACAACAATATTTTCAGGATGCTCTAAAAAATCTTTATCAATATATTTCATGGTATTACCTGAACTAGGATTCATATTCCTAGTCGTCTTCACCGGCTTAAGCTTCCCTGATTTCCTAGAAGGTGGAACAAAAGTCGTCACCGGAGGAGGTCCAACAACCTCCACCGGAGATGGTTCAACAGAACCCACCGGAGTAGTCATAGAATGATTAGACATGAATCATGGTTTAGAGAAGGTTTAAGGAAAGGATGATGGACGATTAAGGTTAAGAAGGAGGATTAGTGTAATGGTTTAGGCGGAAAAGAAACAGTGAAAAAACTTAATAAAATGTATTTAAAATGGGTGAACAGGAAGATTTAATGGTGAAATTTTATATGAAAATGTGTAAAATGAATAGGAGATTATGGATCTATAATAAAATTCATGATCCCATGGTTGGATCAAAATTAATCAATGATTTCTTAATAAAATGCTTTAGGGTTTTTAGAGAGAAGTTTTTAGAGAGAAGTTAGAGAGAAAACCAAAATATTTGACTTTTACATAAGTGCTTATTTGCTTTTTCCAGCTTATTGAGTCAGCTTATTTGAAAACTCTTTGTTGATTTTGCTTAATTAAGTCATTTAAAAGCTTTAGAAACTTGAATCAGCACTTGGGGTGGCCTAAAACTCAAAAACGACTATTTTGTCGTTTTCTGTAGATTGCTTATTGCATTTTCAGGCTTATTCCTTGGGCTTATTTCAAATTTCTTTTTATATAAGTCTTATTTAGGACAAAATAAGCTTGTGTGTCTAATTTCAGCTTATGGTATTGGCTTATAGCTTAATGGGCCAAAAAGCCCATTAAGAATAAGCTGTTTGGTATAAGCTAGCTTATTTCACACTTTCAGCTTTTGGGCCTTTGGAAAAAGTTGTTTAAAATCAAATTTTGAGTCAAGTAGTGCTTTTTGGGCTTATTTTGGACACTTTTTTATATTAGGCTCAGTTTTGGCCCATTAAGGATCTGTTTTGGGTTTAGCCCATTTTCTAGGCCCATTAAGGGTATTTAGGTAATTTTACTTTCATTTATGAGTTATTTAGGTTAAATTAAGCTAGTTTGAAACTTTTTATAATTTTTTATGATTTTTGGATTTTTAATAATATTTTAATATTATTTATTGTTAAAAATTAAAAGTCTGATTTTCTAAGTTTTTATATTTTTCCTAGATTGTAGACACTTAATTAGGAATTTTGCAACTTTCCAAATATTTTTAGAGTCTTTTAATTATTTTCTAGAATTAATTTAAATTTTAATTGATTTTAATAGTTTTTAATTGTTTAAAAATAGCTTTTAGTGGTTTTAAAATTTTGAAAAATACTTTTTAGCTTAATTAGGGTATTTTTGAGGTTTACAAACTTTAAGATCTTGTTTTGGACTTTTTAATAGTTAATATTGATTTTTAGGGCTTTAATTAGCATTAAAAAGTCATTATTTAATTAATTAAAAGGTTTTGTCAAGTTTGGAGTTTTTGTAAACTCTTAGAATTTTTTGTGGATTTTTAGTGATTTTTGGTAATTTTTAGGGTGAAATTTTAATTTTAGTGCTTTTTACGGTTTTATGTGCACACCTTTTTCGTCTTAGTTTAATACAACATCGTAACCGTCATTCTCTTCTCATCTTTTTTTTCTATCATTCTTTCTAACAAGTATAATCACAAAGATAATCATTTCATTACACACACACTAAGCCTCCTTGAGAACGACCCCCATTTTGGGTCATTAGTGCTTGGTTTTCCTAAACCGACACTTAACGCTTACCACTTTTGCTCTCTTTTCCTAAAGAGTAGTAAAACCATTACATCAGTAGGTGTAGACACTTCCTGATTGAGAAGTTTTGTTTTGGCTTAAAAGATGCCCTCTTGTATTTACCTTTCTCATAAGGTGGGAAAGTTTTATGTTTAGAGTACATAAGAGACAGTAAGCCAATGACTTTGTTTTGTTTTGCAAGTTTATGAATGTCTTTGAAATTAAGATGGGACAACCTTTTGTGACAAAGCCAGTTGACGGAGTCTGAGGCCTTGGCAAAGGAGCATGCCCCTAAGGAAGTCGCAGATGACATGTCAAGGACATTGTAACACCCCATTTTGGTAAATGGAATGTCACGCGTAGTTATGGCGTGTCATCAAAGCATGCAAGGTAAATGTCTTTAAAACATTAAATGACCATGAATGGAAATACCAGAAACAAACATCGGTAGTCCAAGTATAAGCTCATTACACATAAACATAAGTACTGAAATGAAAATGGGCTAAACAATGTCCAAAGAAATAAGTAGCATAATGTATGGAAAAATGCATAAAGTAGAGAAGGCTAGATATCTTCCAATCCATATGCACATACTCTTAAAGTCTACGAGCGCCCTTGAGTACCTGCAGTTTAGGAACATGAAAGGAAAACAGCTAAGCATAAAGCCCAGTGAACGGATATAAAAGTATAGCATGAAATGACATATGCATAAAAACTAATAGCAGCGGAAATGTATAAGTCCTAGATAACCTGGAAACATGTTCATAAAACTGGTTCTATAGTTTGAAAAGACTTATTTTTTATGTAAAACCTATATTAATTAGCCAATAGCCCATAAAGGTCATGAGGTTCCACCATGCATGAATACTTGGAGGGGAGACCTTGTCATGTAATTAGAGGGGTTGCCTCTAATTAAATAGTCTGGGTAGGAGGGATCAACTCCTTGTGAAGGATGCAAGGCACACATCGCATTCACCATGAAAATCCTGTAAAACATGTAACTAGGATGCACCCATACGCCCTACATGATAGTATAATATAATGGCCAAAACTGAAAAAGGACGCCACGAGCAATCACTCTGCCGTGGGGAAGTCATAACACTGCTGCCTCTAGTGTTATGGTTATGGTACCTCCATAACTAGGTGACACTGGTCATGCATGTATATGGCTTAGGAAATTATTCTAACATAAGTAATCAAACATATAAAACAATACTGGGAAAATAGTTGGCTGCAAATGAGGAATCCTAATAAGGAAAGAATGTCCATATTGAAGAACGGGAAATCCGTACCTTATGTCCAGTGAACGAGGAAAGATGAAAGGATGAAAGTCCTACTCCGACCTCACTAATGCTACATAAACGGGGAACATGTATAAGTATTCAGACTACTGAGTACGTAACTAATTATATCATGTCTTAGCTTGTTTTATATGTTCTTGTCTTGTTTTACTGATTTAAATGTTACTGTGTTTATCATGTATTTCATGTATTCTGATTAAGTATTAACTTGTATCCTTGTATTATTATACTTGTTGCGTAATAATAAGTAACTTTCTAAAAATAGCACGTTTCTTAAAATAGAAAGTTTCCAAAAATAGAAAGTTTCCAAAAGTAGAAAGTTTCCGAAAAAAGATCAGTTTCAAAAAATAGATCAGTTTCTAAAAATAGAAAATTTCCAAAAATAGTAAGTTTCCTGAATTAGAAAGTTTCCATATTTCAAATAAGCTGAATTAATAAGCTAATTATATAAGCTTAAATTTACTAGTTAAATATCATAAGTCATGTAATTATTAGTATAGTTTATTAATAATGTCATGTTAATTGAACAAAAACTATAGGTTATATAATTTAATTAAATATAAGCATGATTTAATTAAATTAAGGCATATAAAATACTTAGGTTAAACATGTATTAATAATTTATTAATTATAACCTAAGTCATGTTTTATTAACTAATTACAGTGCATGTTTTCAATAATTAATTAATACTATAGTCTAAGTTTAATGGTAAAATGCTTAGGTTAAAACATGTATTATTTCTAAAATAATTATAACCTAAGTCCATGTTAAATTAAATTAATTAATAGTCATGGTTTAATTAATTTAATTTGTCTTGTAAAACAATAATATAACTTGTAAATTTAGTTATGTGCACGAACCCGTGTTTAATTTAGACCGAACATAAACTGGACCGGACCCCATGAACCTGAACGAACCAAACACCCCTTAGCAGTGGCTACCCGGCCTAGCCGGTTGCCACTTCTCGAGTAAAATCACCACCGGCTGCAGCCGGTGGTTCCCCCTGGTTTGTCTCGGCTTCCCACTGCGCACAACAAGGTTCTCATCGGCAGTAGGCCGGTGGTTCCCCCTGCTGCGTTGCGCGCCCCTGCTAGAACCAAACAGCCACCAGCTTAAGCCGGTGGTGTTGTTCTTGCTACGCAGAGACCACAACAAACCACAAGGCCACCCCGCCTCAGGCCGGGCCCTTGTTTCTTGCTGTCGACTAAAACCCCAGCCACGCAGAGACCTTGAGGTCTCGCTGGTGGTGCGATTAACCAAGGCGATAGCTTGGTTGCTCTCGGTGGTGCGTCGGCCGAACCAAACCCAAACCAAAAACCTTTCTTTTTACTTTTCCATGATTTACTAACATGTTTTTCTTGTTTGTTTTTATGATTTACATAACATGTGTTCTTGATCCCAATTAAAAGAATAAAAAGAAAAGGATTAAAAGGTTACCGAATGCGTGATAAATGAGGATTAATAACACGAACACGTGGGTATCAAAATCAAAGATCAAATCAAACAGACACACCCTTGGTGTCTCCTTAGGCCGGCGGCAAGAGAGAAGCGGGAAGAAGCTAGGGTTTTATTTTTTATGAAAACTCTGTAAAAATAAGTCTGTTTTTTTTCCTTTTTGTTATTTAGTTAAAATCAAACTGGGCTGGGCCCTTTCTCCCTTTCTTATCCGCGGCTATAAGGCCCTCAAAAGGCCTTGATGGGCCTTGTTCATGTTTAACCATTTATGTGTTCATTTACTCATGTGTTCGTGTTAGTTCGTGATTAATCATTCGTGTTATAATTAATACTTGTACGTAATTAATATTTATATGTAGTTCACATGTTCGTTTTAATATTCATAATTTCATGCTCGTGATTAATTATTATGATTTATAATTATCGTGTATTAATACGTACTTAATTAATTATCGTGCACTAACACGTACGTACTTTCTGAATTTAATATTCGTGACACGTGTTCATGCTATAAAAGGAAAATTTTAACTTGTTCGTATGTTTATGTAATGTACTGTTCATGGCATTTAGATGCGGGTTTTACAGACATATACATCATTCCTTCTTGGATCCGTCGGCACAATTTTTTTATTCGCATTAAAAATTATTACTTGCTTGTCATCAAACTGAATGATGTATTTGACATCACACAGTTGGTTGATGCTTATTTCAGACCATTTACAAATGCTACTTTTGAGAAAACTATTCCACCATATTTAATTGAACCATATCCCTTAATAATACACGATGAGTTATCACCAAACACTACCTTAGGACCTAGTTGCTCCACGTATTTGTGTAGATAACTTTTGAACCCTGTCATACCTCTTGAACACCCGCTGTCGAGATACCAAACAGGCTCCTTGAAGTGTTTCTTCACAAATAACAAGGTGGATTAGTTTCTCTTGTGAGCCCACCTTTTAGTAGGCTATTTTGCTCTTGAAGCCTGACGTCTTTCACCTTGGTTAAAATATTGAAACTCAGCATGGTATGAAGTGGAATGAATAGTGCTTCCACATGTGTTGCAGCTTAGTCCTACTAAGGATTCAACAGTTTGAGATGACTCATCAAAAATTCCTCTTCTGACCATAATGACCCTATTGTGTCCTGAGGTGGAGTGATCATTACTTCCACAAAATTCACACTCAAGATAGTAAAGGCAATCCTCATGTCGATGATCAGAGATACCACAATGTGTACATGGTGGATAAGGCTTAGCCTTGGACTTCTTGGTTTGCTTAGAGGTGGGCTCATAGTTGTAAGGCTAAGCATTGAATCTATTAGCCTTTCTAATAGAAGCCATGTACATATCATGGTATGAGGTCCTGTGATCATCACTTTTGCATTTCATGCAGTAGAGTATTCTAAAGCAATTATCAGTGGTGTGATTTATAAGTGACAGAGTTCATAGGACGGCTTTGGTTTGGTTTTAACATTCTTGGTAGACTCAAGTACTGATTTAGTATTTTTTTTTTTAAGGAATCAGGTTGTGAGGACACAGATGTATCACCCTAAGTCTTTGTAGTTGAGTTTCGCTTTTCTTCCATGAACATTTGAAAGAGTTTTGCTGACTCCTCTTGATTAACAATTGGAGTAGTGGTAATTGAATTTGTAGGAGTCCCTGATGAGGATGTAGATTCAGCTGTTTTCTTAGTGATAGTTCCTGACTCAGTATGACTGGACGGATCCTTTGAGACAGGCTTTGTTTGATTCGTATAACTTAAATCAGATCTTCTGTTGTCCCATATCATATGATGATTAAACAAGAAAGAAAGGTAGAAGATAGATGAATTCTAGAGAGAGAAAAGAGAGAGATGTATGTGAAACTTGGTGAATATTAGATTAGAGAGAGTGAGAAATAATGAACCAACCAACCACTCCTTACATGCAAGGAGAGGTATTTATAGCCTTGCCTACATGTTGCATAATGGGCTATATGATAATGGGTCGGCCTTTCCTTTTGGGCTTTATTTACTTATGAATGAACTTTAGCTTAAAGTTAAGCCCGTAAAACACGACTAATCTACTACCTATTACAATGTTCTAAAATACGATCCATAATAAACATATGACCAAGCATTCTTGTTTGACTCAATATTTTAAGACTAACAATCTCCCCCAATGAGAGGTCATTACCCTTTATGAGAGGTCATTACCCTTTTCTCATTTGGAGATTTGTAGAGATTACTAATCTCGCCATAAATGAGTCTTGAACGTGTAATAGTAGTCTTTTTCTTTCATGTTGTGATCTTTGATCCTTTGTCATTGTCTTTCGACTTTGTCTTTAATCTTGAGATCTTCAAATCATCCTTGACTTGTGTTTGCCATCTTGCGATCTTGTGTCTTCATCCACATGCTCACACTATTAATTATTGAATATGTCTTTAGGCATGAGTATGTATTTTTTGAATCTTTGACTTTGCTGAGTACACCGTAACGCCACCTTCTCGAGACAAAACATAGACACGGACTGAATGGCTTTGATATTCGTCCTAAATCGGTAGCGTTTCACCTCCAATCGGTGAAGACCGTTATAAGATATTAAATATTGTACCTGTGATAGGTAGATTCAATTAAGAATATCCTTGACATGGTTTCGCAGCTGTACTAGCCGTTCTCTTTACTCGACCGTCTCAAAGCAAGACTGCGAACATAAAGAGTGAATCAATTGGATAAATATCCGCTTGATTAAAGTCGTCAATTCAAATTCCTGGAACAAGTGTGATTCATAAAGAATCTTACCATTGTTTCTTTCCAGTTGACACAAGCTTGATTCATAAGAATCTCACAAGTCACGTACCGTAGCGCTGTTTGAGGTTGACGCTAGAAGGATTTCCATTCGTCACTGTGAATATTAATGAATATCACTCTGAATGTTCTGGCAAGATAATAAGTGTGAAAACACTTATCCTTTTACCACTTATTTCCAATAATAACAAGACCAAAACGTGTATTTTATGTCGTAAAAGTCGGAATTATGCGGGGTTAGTGTTTTTATTGTGTTACAGGATAAAAATAGGAAAAAGGAAGAAAACACGGGCTATCACGGGCTTTTATCGAAGAAAACGAGAAAAGACGAAGTCTTCTAATAGAATAGAAAATCAACTCCCCCTTTTAGCTTTTAGCTTATTTTAATTACGTTTCGCACTTACCCTTCTAATAGAATAGAAAATCAACTCCCCCTTTTAGTGACCATTACCAACTATTCCACCATTAACCGTGATCAATTTGATTAGATACCGAGAACGATATTGAGTACACAAATGCTAAGCAAAAAGTCATGTATCAAATGGCGCCGCTGCCGGCTCTTTTCGTAAAGATTAACGGTTTTTAGTGAGAAAAATTGGATTTTGGGATCCGTTCTTTTGGGAACGTTATTTTCAAGCACAAAAATTTTCAAAAAAAAAATCCTAAAAAATATAAAATTTTCAAAAATCCAAAAACAATAAAAAGATAAAAAAAAATCAAAAATACTTTCTTTTAGTGTATGCGTACTCGATCTACGTCTTATCCTGAGCCCGAGACTCTTAGAGACGTAGATATGGTCGGTGTACATAACAATAATAACAACCCCCCCCCCCCCCACCCCAATTTGAATAACAATAACAACAACAACAATGTTCCCCCACCCGACTTACGAACAATGGAGGAGCTTTGTTAACCAACCATGAACGGACGCGGAGGACCGATTGCGCCGATGCAAATCACGGCTCTTGAATTTTCGTTGAAGCATCGCATGATCCAGCAAGTTCAAAACGCTTGCCCTTTTCGCGGATTACCGGATGATGATGCCAACAAACATCTCGAAAAGTTCATCACCGTCACTCAAAGCATGAAACTGCCTGGTGTTTCCATGGATTTTCTTCGCCTTCACCTCTTTCCACACACTTTTCCCAGCATGCCGAAAAATGGTTTGTTCGTCTTCCCAAAAACTCAATTCAAACATGGAATGACATGACTCAAAAAATTTTGTCGCGCTACTTTACACCATCCATGGTCACTGGTCTTTGCAACCAAATCAGTGGATTCACTCAAGAACCTGATGAGTCACTTTTCGATGCTTGGGAACGATCTAATGTCTTGATCGACCGTTGTCCAAACCATAACATGCTCCCCGTTACTTTGATTGATACTTTCTATAATGGTTTAACTTTTCGTGATCGTGATACGATTAATGTTGCCGTCGGTGGTACATTCATGAAGAGAAGACCTGAGGAGTGTAGAGAGCTGATAGAGAACACGACCACTCACAACAAAAATTGGGATTCATCTGCATCTTCAAGGAATAACCAGAGGGCCAATGTTTCTTCTACATCATCCAACTCAGAGCTAACCGAACTTACTCGCCAAGTAGCTGAGATGAACAAAAACTTCTTAACCATGGCTACGAACCAATTTCAACAAGCTAAAGCTGTAGCAACTTCTTGTGAGATTTGCGGGGGTTCTCATTCAAACACAGATTGTCCTTCTACTCTTGACAATTCGGAAAATATGTATGCGCTAACGGTAACTTTTCTACAGGAGGCTATCAAGCACGTCCTCAAGGAGACCGTAACTTGCTAAGTTATCGTTCCAACAACTTTTTATCTCCACCCGGTTTTTCTCCTCAAAACCAAAACCAAAAAAATTTCAACCGCAACAATCAAAGCCAACCTCGAGCTACCAATAAATATCAATCCCAAATAAACGCATATCCACCTCAAGGAAATAATCCAGCTTACCAAGCCCCACCTCTCAATTAACCCACGGTATTGAACCAAGACCTCGAAGCTTACATGAGAGATGGTGACGAATCTTCAAAGCCAATTCATTAACTTGAAGGGTGACATGGCGAAACAAGGGAACGATATTCGAGCCGATCTAAGGAGTGACATGGCGAAACAAGGGAATGATCTTCGAGCCGATATGAGAAACTCTATGAGCAGTCAAATGAATAACTTAAGGGATATGATGGCTAGTTTTTTCCCAATTAATCAAGCCTCTGGTTCGGGTTCTCTTCCGAGTAACACCGTTGCTAATCCAAGAGGGGAGATGAAAGCAATCACTACCCGAAGTGGCAAAGGTTTAAAGGAACCCGAGATTCCTACACCTACACCGGTGATTGTGACAAAGGAAAACGAGTCCCCTTCTCCAATTCCTCCACCTTCTACTTCCACCCCTCCACCACCTAAGGATGTGAGTGAGAATTCCATTCCGAAGCCTTCATCTCAACCCAATATACCTTATCCCTCAAGGTTGAGGAAAGAGAAGTTGAAGAACAAGGATGATATTCAGGTTTCTAACTTTCTTAAAATATTTAAACAACTGAATTTTAACATCTCCTTTGCTGAGGCTCTCGCTCACATGCCGAAGTATGCTAAAATGTTTAAAGATCTTCTCAGCGATAAGGAGACACTTCTTGATATCGCTCAGACCCAACTTAATGAGAATTGCTCCGCAGTGCTCTTAAGGAAATTACCCACCAAACTTGGTGATCTGAGTCGTTTTCTCATTCCTTGCAACTTCCCCAGGGTAGAGAATTGTATGGTTCTAGACGATCTAGGTGCTAGTATAAACTTAATGCCTTTAAGCGTTTGGAAACAATTGTCTCTACCCGAGCTAGTCCCCACACGCATGGCATTGGAATTAGCTAACCGTACGGTTGCTTATCCGGTGGGAATAGCCGAAGATGTCTTCGTCGGTGTCGACAAATTCACCTTTCTGGCGGATTTTGTTGTCGTTGACTACGAGATGATCCCCGTGTTCCATTAATCGTTGGACGTACATTCTTGAGGACCGGTCGCACTCTCATTGATGTAGCCACGGGCGAATTAATCATGAGAGTTGGTGACGATAAAATCATCTTCAACATGGGTAAACTTTCTAAGCAACCTTCTGAAAACGAGAGCGTTAATTTCATTGACGTTCTTGATGAGGCTTGTGAAGAACATTTCAAACACGCTTGTAAAAGTGGTTCTTCTTCTCTACCCATTGTTGAGACCGTTGCCTCTGTTGCTCCATCACTAACTCCATTTGGAGAAAGTAATTTCCTTTTAAACGAATTTGAAGCAACTTTGGGAGATGTGGATTTACAATATGACGATTCTCCCTCCAATTGGGATGAAGACATTCGTACCATTGAGAAACTTCTCAATGAGGATCATATTTCTCCACCATCTCCTAAGGAAATCTCTATCGATGATCCGAATTTGACTACGCCTTCCATCGAAAATCCTCCGGATTTAGAGCTAAAGGATATACCGTCTCATCTCGAGTACGTTTTCCTTGAAGACACTAAGAAGTTACCCGTCATCATCGTTAAGGACTTGAAAGAAGAAGAAAAATCTTGACTTATCGATGTGCTGAAGAATCATAAGAAAGTGATTGCTTGGAAAATCTTCGATATTCGTGGAATTGATCCTCACTTTTGCACACATAAAATTCTCATCGAGGACGACTTTAAACCCACTATTCAAAACCAAAGAAGGGTGGATCCCAAGATCCATGACATTATCAAAAAAGAGGTTGTCAAACTTCTTGATGCGGGAATGATCTACCCTATCTCGGATTCACCATGGGTTAGTCCGGTCCATTGTGTGACTAAGAAAGGCGGAATCACCGTTGTGCCCAATGAAAACAAAGAGTTGATTCCTACTCGTCTCGTTACAGGGTGGAGAGTTTGTATAGACTATCGCAAACTCAATGATGCTACCAGAAAGGATCATTTTCCCCTTCCTTTTATGGACCAAATGCTTGAACGTCTAGCGGGTAATGACTATTATTGCTTCTTAGATGGTTTCTTCGGGTATTTTCAAATTCCCATCGATCCTAACGACCAAGAGAAAACCACATTCACTTGTCCTTACGGAACATTTGCTTACACACGAATGCCTTTCGGCTTATGCAATGCTCCTGGGACTTTTCAAAGGTGTATGATGGCTATCTTCCATGACATGGTTGAAGAAACTATGGAAGTCTTCATGGTTGATTTCTCGGTCTATGGTGATTCTTTCTCTACTTGCCTTGCCAATTCAGAACGTATGCTCAAACGGTTTGAAGCCACTCTCTCGTTCTTAATTAGGAAAAATGCCATTTCATGGTAAAAGAAGGCATTGTGCTTGGACATAAAATCTCAAAAGCCGGTCTCGAAGTAGACCGTTCTAAAGTTGATGTCATAGCCAAATTACCTCCACCTTCAACCGTGAAGGGTGTGAGAATTTTCCTTGGTCATGCAGGCTTCTATCGTCGATTCATTCAAGATTTTTCTAAAATCTCTCGCCCAATGACCCATCTCTTGGAAAAAGATACTCCCTTTATCTTTTCTAAAGAGTGTCTTGAATCCTTCAATCTTCTTAAGGACAAGCTAACTAAGGCACTGGTCTTGGTTACCCCTAATTGGGAGCTACCTTTTGAATTGATGTGTGATGCTAGCGACTTTTCCATTGGAGCGGTTTTGGGCCAAAGAGTGAATAAACACTTCCAACCAATCCATTATGCTAGCAAGACAATGACGGGGGCTCAATTGCATTATACCACTACCGAAAAGAAGCTCTTAGCTGTAGTGTATGCTTTTGAGAAATTCCGCCCCTATCTTATCCTTTCCACCACAATCGTGTACACCGATCATTCCGCGTTGAAGTACTTGTTAACTAAACAAGATTCCAATCCAAGACCTCTTCGTTGGGTTTTACTCCTTCAAGAAATTAAAAATGAAATTCGTGACAAGAAGGGAGCCGAAAAACCTAGCCGTAGATCATCTCAGTAGACTTGAGGATCCTTATCAAGGGGATCATCCGAATCAAGAGATCAGTGACTCTTTTCCCCTTGAGGCCTTAATGTCTATCAATTCCAATCTTGATGACACCCCGTGGCTTGCGGATATT
The DNA here is from genome assembly GCA_025667525.1 of Glebionis coronaria. Lineage (NCBI taxonomy): Eukaryota > Viridiplantae > Streptophyta > Magnoliopsida > Asterales > Asteraceae > Glebionis > Glebionis coronaria. The sequence goes on from CM046876.1 coordinate 159,722,047, forward strand.
ATAAACTACTTAGCGGGTGGTATTCTCATCGAAGGGTTAACATCCCAACAAAAGAAGAAGTTCTTTAAAGATGTTAAGACTTACTTTTGGGATGACCCTTATCTCTTCAAACAATGTGCTGATCTGATTATTCATCGGTATGTTGATGGACCCGCAGCTTTAGACATTCTCGAAGCTTGCCATAAAGGACCCACCGGTGGTCACTTTGGTCCCAACTACACCGCTAAGAAAGTGTTTGACTCGGGATTCTATTGGCCCACCATTTATCGTGACGCTCACGAGATGGTTAAAAATTGTGATGCTTGTCAACGCCAAGGCAAGATCACACATAAAGATGAGATGCCTCAAAATTTCATCCAAGAATATGAAATCTTTGACGTATGGGGCATCGACTTTATGGGGCCATTTCCATCATCTAAAGGGAACAAGTACATCCTCGTAGCCGTTGACTACGTATCCAAATGGGTTGAAGCGAAGCCTCTCCCTACGAACGATGCGAGGGTGGTTGTGACCTTTCTGAAGCAACTTTTTGCTCGATTCGGTGTTCCTCGTGCTATCATCAGTGACCGGGGGACTCATTTTTGTAATGATCAATTTGCTAGAGTCATGGCTAAGTACGGTGTTAATCATCGTCTTTCCACCACTTATCATCCCCAAACAAATGGTCAAGCCGAGATATCTAATCGTAGATTGAAGCGAATTCTAGAGCGTACTGTGGGAGAGCATCGTGCCTCGTGGGCCGATAAGTTAGACGATGCTTTGTGGGCTTTCCGTACCGCATATAAGACTCTGATTGGTTGCACTCCATATCGTCTTGTGTACGAGAAGGCATGCCACCTCCCTATTGAGCTGGAACATAAGGCGTACTGGGCCTTGAAGTGGGCCAATTTTGACATCAACAAAGTCGGTGATCTTCGGAAGATTCAACTCAACGAGCTAAATGAACTGATGAATGAAGCTTATGAGAATTCTTTGATCAACAAGGAGAAGACCAAGATCATTCATGATTCAAGGATTAAGAACCGAGAGTTTCACGTTGGTGATCAAGTTTTACTCTTTAACTCTCGGTTGAAGATTTTCTCGGGCAAGCTGAAGAGCCGTTAGTCTGGTCCATTCACCGTCACCAAAGTCTTCCCTTATGGCACCATTGAGCTTTCTCAGCTAATGGGCCTAATTTTAAAGTAAATGGCCAGCGTGTGAAGTTGTACTTTGGTGATGACATCTCTCATGAGATGATTCCATCCCTCACCACGTTTCCCTTGAATTAGTTCTGGGTCGAGTCAGGCTCGTGACTCGATTAACAAAAACAAGCGCTTCTCGGGAGGCAACCCGTTGATCTATCCTTTACCGTTTTCATAATAAGTTTAGGGGGAGCCCCGTATGTGTTTGTTGTCTTGTTTCTTATGATGTGTAGGGATTAAAGCTTCAAAGATCCACTCTTGATGACATTTGACGACCGTGATCCCGTGTACCCGTCTTCCCGGTTCTATCCTAAACTGTCGTGATTCAATATTTCATATATTATATGTTCACATTGAAATCACTATAGTTTTCCTTTCCTTAGCAAGATTTAAACAAAGTGCACAATGTCATAAATGTAGGGGAGTTTACTCCCACATGCTTAAACATTGAGGACAATGTTAATATCAAGTGTAGGGGGACTTCTATTGAAGTAAGTGGCCTTTTCCATTAATTTGTCCTCATTTTAACCGAAAAATTTGATTTTTCGACATTTTTCAAAATTTTAATCTATTATGGCCTAGTAGTTTTTCCTTTGTTATCGTTATTTAATTTCTTTGCTAGAATAAATTTTTAATAAAGTGGTTTTAAATTTTTAAACGTCGTGAATCTTTTGACTCAACCCGAGTTTAGTTATTTAAGTTTACTCTAGCTAGTATCCTTAACGTGTTTAAGTCAAGTTTTGCTAGGCTTTTATATAGGGAACTTTAAAACGCGAAAGTCTTAACTTTTGCGGGTTAAGAACAAGAACTTTTCGCAAGTTCCTATAATTGCTTCTAGAAATTCGTTTATCAAGGGAACTTTAAAATGCGAATTCTAAACTTGAAAGAGTCTAAGAATTTGCAAAATCCTATAGATGACTTGAAAACCCAAAACTTTGATTTAATTGGCTAAGCATCCACGAGTCTCATTCCTTGAGATTTTAAATTGTGGAGAACGAGAGATGATAGAGTCAATTATAAGTTCGGTATTCTTCCATGAATTTATGTGAGTTGATTATAAGCTTTTTCTCCCATCGCTTTTTAATATATATATATTTGAAATAAATAAGGTTGTACGATTTGAAAAGTTACTTAGCTTCTAGCCCAAGATCGTTTAAAAGTTGCTCGGTATTAATTAGAGTTCATAGCCAAGGCATAACTTATTGAAGCGGGATGCGAAGATTGGCGAGTCCGAAAAGGCCCTAACAAGGCATGAGGGCTACATTTTGTTGCTAAAGATCCCAAGTGATGTGAAGAATCATTTATCAAAAATCAATATGAAGGATCGAGACACACGACGAAAAGCAAATACTCCCCTAAAGATAATGGAGAAGTCTATCCAAAAAGGCCCTAACAAGGTATGAGGATAAATAGATCCAAGTCCTAAAAGGAGGCGAATCGTTGTATATCAAAATCCAAAATAAAGATTGGAGAAAAATGAAGAAGTCGTGGTCCAAGTATGAAGAATCTCACAAAAATCTTCAAGTGAAGAAATTCCTATTATGAAGAGAAGACCATAATTTCAAGAACGTCTCTCAAGATTTGAAGTATGAAGCCGCTGCCAAATATCGGTCCGAGAAAGGTCTCAAATCGTGAAGCGAGTTATGCCAAGATATGAACTTTAATAGGTCCCGAGAAGCAGTTTTAAAAGATTTTGTCCTTTAGCTAACTATTGATTAAATCGTCCCACTTTATTTTCGGCCTAAATAAACTATCGAAATAAGTCAAACAATGTATCCTCGTGATCATTCAAGACAATATTAAAATATAAGAGATACACATAGGAATAAGGGATTCTAAGTAAATAATTGGGCCACATGAGTTCGTGTTAGTTTGCTAACTTATAATAACAATGATCTCGTTTTTAAGCTTGGTATGGGGAACGTGAAACTTGAGGATGATGAACATTCATGACGGCCAAAACCCCAATGTAAGTCTTTAATTTCTTTACTTGTTTTGTACATATTTCTATCTTTTTAGTTTCCTTAAAGTTTAGTCTTTAATAAAGGCCAAGGTGGGTTATTTATGATGAAAAATGTAAACCGTGCTTTGAAATTAATGCATTGCATGAGGGCATTGCTATGGTCAAGTGTAGGGGATGTAATAAGTGTGAAAACACTTATCCTTTTACCACTTATTTCCAATAATAACAAGACCAAAACGTGTATTTTATGTCATAAAAGTCGGAATTATGCGTGGTTTGTGTTTTTATTGTGTTTCAGGATAAAAATAGGAAAAAGGAAGAAAACACGGGCTATCACGGGCTTTTATCGAATAAAACGAGAAAAGACGAAGTCTAAAGATCAAGAGTGTAAAAAGAACGGAAGTCCAAGGCCTATTCTGAAGATTTATCGAAGAAAAAGTCTAAAGACGGAAGTTTAATGAAGTCGAAGAACTCAAGTCTAATAGAAGAAGAAAATTATAAGACAAGTTTAATTTGTATCGACAAATCCCGAGACGACGTCGAGAAAGACAAAGAATTTAAGTCGAGTCGAGACGAAAAGAAAGAGAAAGGAAGCAACACATGCACCTCCCCACCTCCTATATATACCCTCCTAATGACACATTAGGAGGGTGTTAGTTAAGTTAGCTAGTTTATTTTTCTTTCCTTAGGTTTTCATTTTTAGAGAGAGAAAGTGTTTAACTTTCTCTCACTAGAACTTTATCTTTTATTTCTTGCTTAAGCTTTAGTTTAATCTTGTATTTGGAATCATTAATCTAAAAGTTCAAGTTTAAGCTTTTCATTTTTAATCTTCTTCTACCTTTCTTAATTTTGATTTATCTTTGATTCGAAATTTTAATGCACCTTGTTTAAATTTGATGTTTATGTGATTAAAAAGTTTATCTTTTTAATCCTATATAAGTCTTTTTACGATTAAGCTTAAAGCTTGTTATGCTTTTTGGCTTATTTAGTATCTAGCTTATTGTCTTTTAAGTTTTCCTAAAAGTTTGGTCTTTTTAAAGTTTGATTTATAAAGTTTGCTTATTTCGTGTCTCAAAAGTTGTCGAATTTGTGCTTATTTAGTTTTGGCTAAGAGTTGGGAAATGCTTATTTGATAAAGAGCTTATTCGGTTCGGCTTTGTTACCTTTTGTGTCCATCGCAATATTGTAAGGGTTTTACCTGTCACGATCCCTTGGATACGATCTTCTGGATACGATCGCATTGACTGTGATCCATACTTCTTTCATTGACTACGATCCACACCACGATCCACTTGTTACGATCTGTGGGTGCGATCGTGTCACGATCTCTTGAGTACGATCGCATTGACTGCGATCCTCTTGGTTACGATAGCAGGCCACGATCCAATAGTGCGATCCCTCATTTATTGAGTACGATCCACCATTGCGATCCACCACTGCGATCCACACCACGATCCATCCTGCAATCGCTTGTTACGATCGTGTGTTGTGATCTGAGGTACAATCGCATTGCGATCTAACTTTGGTTTTTACATATTTATCTTATTTTTCAAGCTTACTTTTCATTACGTTTTAATCTCCAAAAATTGCACGCTTCCCGAAATCTCTGTTTTTACCAAGTGTTTCTCTAATTTTAGAGAAAAAAAGTGACAGTTTTTCTAGATTTACTTTTAGCTTATTTTAATTACGTTTCGCACTTACCCTTCTAATATAATAGAAAATCAAATCCCCCTTTTAGTGACCATTACCAACTATTCCACCATTAACCGTGATCAATTCGATTAGATACCGAGAACGATATCGAGTACACAAATGCTAAGCAAAAAGTCATGTATCACAAGACCATAAAGATATTGCGTAGAAACCTGAAACGAGTTTGAATCAATTCTGAATCAAACCACTGTTGCTTTTCAGTTTTACACATGTTCAATTCATAAAGAATCTTACATATGACCTACCGCAGTGCTATTTGATGTTAACACTGGAAAGATTTCCACTCATCATTGTGAATACTAAGTAGTATCACTCTTAGTGTTCTAGCAATATCGCAAGGATATAGCGTCGGACTCTCTTGTTCGTCATCCGTGTGTCCTAATGAGATTTGATTGATCTCTAGGCTCTAGACATGATTTGTGCACTTTTATTGGTCGGAGGCTGGAGCAGATGCCACCTATTCAATATCAACTATCTCGGAGTGAGAAAGTCAATAGAATTCATGTTGATCTCCCTGACAATAAAACAAACTTCTTTTGAGAGAAGCCTGAGTACCTAGGAAAGGGTTGTGCACTTCATCACTTGGTCCATGATGTGTTAACCCGGTGTTCTGCCTAAGTTGTATGGAGGGCTAATTTCTTTATTCCCTTTATCCTTACATTTCTTTTTCATTCTTCAACCCCTTCAATGCTTACCAAGACATCATTACTAGCACCTTGTTGTGATTTTTCTAGTGCTAGCATTAGTACTTGGTCAGTATTCAGCTACGTTCACATTCTACTCCATCTTTCCTAAGGACTTCTAATAATCTATTGGATTGTCCCTGGGAAGATCCCTTCGGTTCTGGTTAGATCATAGGACTTAAACCTAACCACCCTTTTGACACCAATAACGTCGTGGATTAAAGATGTTGTGGGTATTTGATCGTAACCATAAAAACCACTTTAAATTTTAACAAAGTGTTTTAAAAACATTTAACACCTTGCTAGTTTTGTCGTTTCAGAAATGCTCCCCCTTCACATGTGCATCGATAATCGAAAGTGATTTGCACATGTAGGTAAGAGTTAAAGTGCTTAAGTCTTATATCAGATCACATTTTAATCACATTTTCTCCCCTATCTCTAATATATAAAATCTTTTGATATTAGAGATACAAAATTTGATTAATATATATTTTGAAAAAATAGTATTGAAAATCTCCGGGAGAAAATGTGTCAATCTTTGCATGAAATTGAAATGCTCCGCCTTAAAAATTGATCCAATTGAATTGTCATTGTGAGGATCCACATTTAGATTTTTGAGGATGGGAGTTGGTTGAACACACAATTTTTGAAAGATTTTGAATAATCATTGGGAAATTCTTGAAAAAAATTGTGTTCAACGCTTTTTGAAAAATCCTATTTCTTTTTGGCGAAGTGGTTTCTAAAGCATAAACTTGAGTTCATAGACTTTGAATATCTTGACGAATCCACTCAAGTGTAAGAAGATTTCTCTTCTTTTGTTGAGAGTAAGCGCACTAAATCGTACACTCCCCCGTGAATATAGATCCGGGTTGCATCTCAAAGTGATTACAAGCCATAGTGTTGAGCTCAAAACGTTGAATGTTTTGTGACAAGCTCAACCGGTGATAGATTGCTCTACCCATTTGTTAGGATAAGTTATCTTTAAAGATACACTTTCCTTTATTTGAGGTTCGAGTTACAGTCTGACATTTAACTGTAAGTCGTTTACATGAGCTTAAAAACATTGAATGTTTTTTAATGAAAGCTCATGACCGAGAAGATTTATTTTCCCGTTGTTAAGGATAAGTTATCATGCATGATCAACTTTCCTTTCTTTGAGGCACGAGTCACAATCAGAAGTAATTGTAAATCATTGAAATGACATGTTTTGAAAAATATTTACAACTTTCATTCGAGCTTTATGTACACACCCGTGTCGTTATTGAGAAACATTGCTAGGCACGTCCATATTATCGATACTGAAAGACATGTCGAGAAGAATAGTTTTGGTATTTTGAAAGTTTTTCCATTTTTTTATTTTGTTTTTCTATGGATATTTACGTTTTATTATATTTTTTAGTTTTATCAAGTTTTTAGAAAATAATCCAAAATAGACTTTTGTAGGTGATATCGAATGTACAGAATTGGAACCCTTGGCGGAAGAAGTGAGTTCGGAATCCGTTGTGGTACCTGCAATCAATGAAGAAGAGTTCGTACAAATACTAGTGTTAGGAGTAACAAATTCCTTGTCTACGCTCATGACATTCGCATTCGTACTAGCGCATGTTTCATCACTCTTCTCTATTGGAATCCACTTAAGACCAACTTATGTGAAGATTCAACCCGTTGGTTTTCATTAAAGACTAGATTTAGGAGTAGTTTTCTCTTGCACAGCGGAAGACTTCTTTGGTGAGAAACTATGTCCTTTTTGAATCCACATTTCAGATTTGTTGTTATTGCTTTTCTTTGCGACGGGTTTGTATCTTCTTGTTATCTTATGGGATTTTGTATTCGATCTCCGTTCAAAAGAACAAGATTTGACCTCATAGAGGTATTGCATAACGCAATGGTCATAATTTCCATTTTGAATGTCCTTTTTGCAAGTGGGGCATACGGGGAATTTGGGATTCACGAAAGTCCTTGTATTCTTGGGTTTTCCAAATCGTTCAGGCGTAATGTTAGAAACATGACTATTCATGGATGGTTTCTAATTCCTAGATTGCTGGTGATGGATCCTATGTTGAACTCTAGCGGGATTTGGTGAACTAGGTTTTGAATACACGGGTTTTGTAACACCCCCAAATTTATACAACTCAATACAGCGGAAGACTCGTTGGTGTTACGGGATAGCACATTACTCACATCATAGACAACGCATAAAAATCGCGTCGTTTAATAATAACTCATTTCCATTCATAAATATCAAAGTTACATCGGTCCCAAGTCATTACATTTCATACAAAGTTTTACAAAGTATTTGAATGGAAAATATTGTTTAATTGCGGGCCATGAATTCTTGTCGTCTTCCCGAGAATTACCTTCAAGTACCTGAGATAAAACATGTTAAAAGAAAAGGTCAGCGATAACGCCGAGTGAATTCATAGAGTTTAATAAAATCCATCAATATAACACCGGTATAAAATTATTACCGAAAATCATTTTTGTACAAATCATTTTAATAGGCCATAAAATAGTCAAAGTCATTTTATACAAATCTTCATCAAAATCATAATATAGGCATTTTGTGACAAATCTAACATTTTCAGGTAGTGAAATATTTTCTCGTATAATATTTTGAAACTTATTTTTGTGTTGGTTGACGAACTCACAATTTACGGATTTAAATTTGGGCTTACGTGCATAATTTGGCGTCTTTTACGACTAAACCGGAAACCTTAGGATTACGTATTTACGTTTTTGAACTCAGTTTTTGATGAGACAATTTTTATTGGATTCGTTTTGTGACGGTGATTCATAATTTATAAAAACGTTTTTCGTAAAACGACCCGAGGGCACGCAAATCAAGAAAACTAGAATCGAGAAATACCCGTAAACTAGTGAGATGGGACAAAACACTTTGTCCCACCCCACTAGCAAAAGGGGATGGCTAAACTTGACACCACCACACTAATGTGGCATCAAGTTAGCTAACTTGTACAAGTGTAAGCTTGTGCTTACACCTTAAGCAAACTTTCCACTTAACACATCAAAAACTAGCAACTTGTTTCATTCATCTCATTTTCTACATGCAACCCACTCTAAAATCCTCTCAACTCTCATCCTTGTGTCGTCCCAAATAAGCTAACAAACACCATCATTGATCTTTTCTAGCCACAAACCACATATTTACTAGTCCTATTAAGGTGTTCTCTTGAAGCCTTGATCATTTGGTGGCGATATTAACAACTTTGGAGGTGATTTTCTTGTGTCCTAGGGCTGATTTTCCAACCTATGTTCTTGATAATTGATGGTCTTGGAGATACTTGTTGTGTTCATCAAGTTCTTGCCTTCCTAAAACAAGAAATCCACTTGGATTGGTAAAGAAGATCATCCTCTACATTTTTCTCTTATTATTTTGTAAAGAACAAATGTATTTTCTTTCATTTTGTATATGTATATGATGTATATATGATGATAAAAATATTGTGTGGGGATCAAGTGTTGATAAACATGCTTAAAAATGATGATAACTATAAGAAATGAAGCTAAAATCATGACTAATTAGTTGGCTGTATAAAAACAGTAGATAAATAAAAGATGAACTGATAAAATTGCATGGTTTGATCCATTTACAGTAAGTAGATGATGTTATACACATGTGAGAGTTGGCCATGCAATAAAATCAAAATAATGAGTGAGATATGATAAAAACAAGTTAGGTGGTGTAATCTGAATAAGCAGTTTTGTAGGGACTGTTAAGGCAACTTAGACTCAAAATGGGCAGTAGCTATAACTAAGTTATATGTGGCACATATTATGAAGAATTTGTCATCCAAAAATGAGCTTCTAAGTCATTGTAGAACTCTAGATATGATAAAAATGGGGAATATGAAGTTAAAAATCAGATTTTGGAAATAATGTTTATTATTATTATATAAGCACTCACATTATAATTTATAAAATGTAAAATACAAACCCACTAACTTATAGAACTTATTTATATAAATGTATAAAAGGTTAATTAAATGGGTAAATTAGATAAATGGTGGTAAAAATAATATTTATAAGTAATAAAAACTATAAACTTGATTTTTACGACTTTTTCGGCTATCGCCGTGAAATTAACGTTTTTCGCCAAATAAAACTTAGACGACCAAACCCGTCTAATGTAAAGTTTATAAAAGTTATATACTGATGTATAAGTAACTAATACAAGTAAAAACTGATAAAACCCGAACTATAAGAATTACGAACATTTACGAGCTAACTAAACCTATTGGACTAATAATTAGACTTAAAAAGATAAATACTTGTAAAAAGAGCTTATTGGGCTTAACCCATTTGGGCCCAACATGAAAAATATATATACTGATCATATAGGTATAAAATGGGTAAAAACAAGTAAAAGAACTTATAAAAGAATAAATGGACTTAAAATAGGTAAATCGATAAAACTAGTGAACTAGTAAGACGTTACCAAAACGTAAACACTAAAATGAGTAAACGAGGATTTATAAACCCACTTGATCATCATCATATGTACAAAATCATCATATGTATATTGTTATTTTGATAAAAGTCATTGGACCAAGTCTAATATCGATTATTATTTATATAGGTTTCCGTGACCGAAGCACGCCCGTAGCCGATAATCCGCCTTTCATTAACAACGTGAGTTCATAGCCTCGCACTCTTTTAAATGTTTTATAAAATGATTTGTAAACCCGCGAGGGAGATAACATGCTAGATTTTTATAAAAATAGAACACAAGTAGCCCCGATTGTATGCTAAATGATATGGACCCGAATGATGCTATGACCCTATATTCGAGACTAAAAGGATTATTAGTAGTTAGGTTATGTCACTTAAAGTCCCATTAGCATGAGTTGTGAACTACCGGGTTTTGGTAGAAGCTTATGCATTTGATAGTACTATTTGGGGACGATCACCCCAGTTCGCGCCTTGACGGTTGATCCCCGTCGTACCACATTGATTGGTAAGCGAATTTATGTATGAGAAGATTCCATAGCGTGATTTTTGTGACGACACACTAACTTAGATGGGCAAACTGTTTGTCGGGTTCGCGGCCCGCTGTTTTCACAGTAAGGTAACAATGTCATGCGGCTAATAATAATCCTAATACAATATAAGACATAAATAATAAAAGATAACGACGCTATTACGATGAATATATTACCTATCATGGTAATATAGAGACTACGGTCTCCTGGACGGTTTCAGATGTATGCTTGATATATATTGCCTGACTAGCAATATGTGGACTTACTTCTGATATTATACTTGTGTTCTGATTTTAAATGATTGTAAATGATTGTTTTATATAACGGTTTTCATTAAACTCTATGAATTCACTCGGCATTCGCTGATATGATTTTTGCATGTTTTCTATCTCAGGTGCTTGAAGGTAATCCGGATGGAGATCGACTCTGATGGCCCACACTTAATATTAAAAATGTTCATTCGATCTGTGTTTTGTAAACTTAATGACCTGTATAATTTGGGACCTGTTGTACACTTTTAAACCTTTTTATCGAATGAATGTTTGTTAAACCTTGTACAACCATTTTTATGTGTTGTCTATGATTGGAGTTATTGTGCTATCCCGTAACACTCTGAAAGACCCTTCCGCTGTACCGATACGAAAAATGAGAGTGTTACAGTTTGGTACCAGAGCTCTCGTTATAGAGAACAAAGGATTTTAAAAACCAAGGTTTTGGAACAAAACTTTTTAAAATCTTTTGACAATGAACATTTGAGAAAATATTTGAAAAATCTTTTGACTATAACGGTGCCAGAGATCTCCGACGTTACCAACAAGCCCTATTGAGAAGATATATATTTTGATATATATAATTTAATTTATATATATGTATATATCGTGATTTCATTATGTAATTGTTTAACTAGTATGTTATCCTAATACGAGATAAATCTATATAAATGCAGATTGTCATGGCTGACCCTAATATTCCTGTAGAAAACCATGCTATTCCCGAACCTAATATAGAAGATGATCCTTATTTATACTTAGTAGATTTTGATATTGATGACGAGGAGGAACCATTTGAGGATCCCAAGCCCGAGTTAGGACTAGGAGATCAGATTGCCCCTCAGGTTGACTTAGTAGAGAATGATATTGAGAATGTGGGTAATGAGAATGTGGAGATTGAGAATGCTGATATTGAGAATGAGGATGAGATTGGGTTAGATAATTTAGATGACGAGATTGACGACGACGATGTTGAGGAGGACGTAGGTATAGATGTTGAGGTTGATGACGATGAGGAAGCTGAGCTTATTTATCCGTATGATGTACCAGAGGGCGAGCCTTTGCCCCCACCAGTTTGTTTGTCTGATTCTGAAGATGAGTTACCTAGGGATGAAATGTCTGAATCGTCTGAATCTGATTCTGAATCAGAGGAGGATGAGGATGACGATGCACCTGACGGTACTAATGGTATTGCTACTCGTAGACGTGAGATAGGAGAGTCGTCTAGTACTCGAGAGGCTACTCATATTGATGGTCTTGCACCATGGGCCTTGAGACGTGATCTAGATGCTTCCCGTGTTAAGAGTTGTGTGACAAAGGTAGGATTAGGTGTTGTTCAGACTCAGGTTGCTTATTTGGAGTCGAAGACTAAGGTTGGCGAGAAAGAGCGAGAATTGCTTAGTTTGGATTTGAGTGATGTAGAGCGTGGGTTGAATGAGGCTTTTAGGAGGTTATCAGTGTTGGAAAGCCGTGAGTATGTTGCTATGAAGAGAAAGGTGAATTCTATGGAGATTCAGTTGAGTGTGGCTCGTGCGATGCGTGAGAAAGCCGAAAAGGAGTTGGATATATCTGTGGGTTGGAACAGTAGATTTTATGCCGACATGGTTGAAAGAGGAGTAATCCGTAAGCGCCCAGCTGAAGATGTGTCTAGTGATCGTCCGGCGAAGATCCAGAAGACGATGGATGATGGACCATCTGGCGGTTCTCAGTAGACCAGTCTGTATTTAGTAGTGACCTTTATATCTTTTGTGTTTGTAGCTTTGACTGAACCGACTTGTTAGTAGTAGACTTGGCACGAATTTTGAGTGTATATAGTGTTAGAACTTTGATATGGGATGTACTAAGACAATACTTTTGTTTCAGATCGAATGAAATATGTATTTTGTCTTGAATTCCATATTGTGCCTTATTTGTATCTTGATTATGAATTCGATCCATATTATATGAATCCTTTGTTGGATGAATGCTTAATACTTTGAAATTGTGGAATTATAGAACTATGCCGCCCAAGAAGGCTGTGACTGAGGATGATGTACGTAGGATTATTACAGGGCAAGTTACCGCATCTATGACTGAATTTATGGCAAATGCTAGAAATGAAGCTGGCGGTAGTGGAGCTGGCGGTAGTGGAATTGGCGGTACTAATGTGAATGTGAATGCTAATAATGTGAATGCTAATGCTGGAGGAAATGTAGGAGGACTTGGAACGAATGCACCTGAAGTTGGTGGCTATACTTATGTGACGTTCATGAAGTGTGAACCTCTACCTTTTAATGGAACTGAAGGTGTTGTAGGACTAAGCCAGTGGATCGAGAAGATTGAATCGGTGTTTAGGATTAGTAAGTGTAAGGAGGAAGATAAGGTAACTTTTGCTATGGCTACTCTTAAAGGTCGTGCGTTGACTTGGTGGAACGGGAGAATTGCTTTCATGGGTCTTGATGCTGCTAATGCTACTCCTTGGGCTGAAATCAAGAAGTGGATGACTTTGGAGTTTTGTCCTCGTAGTGTAATCATTAGGTTAGAACAGGAGTTGATTCATCTGAGAATGAAAGGTGTGGACATTGATAGTTACACGAATCGATTCCATGAGTTGGCCTTGCTATGTCCTCGATTGGTTGAACCCGAAGAGATCCGAATTGAGAAATATGTGAAAGGGTTGACCAGGAATATCCGGGGGGACGTAACATCATCGAAACCACTGACCATTGATGATGTTGTTCGAATGGCTTACCAGCTCATTGGACAGATAATTCAGGATAAGGAAGATGAAGCCCGTGTTGGTGAGAAAAGAAAGGGAGACGGTGAGCGTGTAGATAGAGGTGATAATAGGAAGAATTTCAATCGCCGTCAGAACCAGAGAAAGGGGAATGCAAATGCTCTTACCAACAATGCACCGCGCAACGATGATAGATGTCCTAAGTGTGGCAACAAGAGGCATGCTGGCGACTGCTGGAAGTGCCGAAATTGCGGAAAGCTTGGACACAAGGTTGAAAGGTGTAAGAAGAGAACCATTTGCTTCAACTGTAATGAAGAAGGTCATAGGAAATCGGAATGCCCCAAGTTGAAAGCGATTGTACCTGGAAGAAACCCCCAGGGTGGTATCTACCAACTTGGAACGATTGAGGTGAAGAAAGAGGATCCGAATGTCGTTACCGGTACGTTTTTACTCAACAATCATTATGCTGTTGCTTTATTCGATTCGGGTGCCGATAGGAGCTTTGTATCCACTAAATTTAGTGCCCTTATTAATATTGAACCTGTTGAGATAAGTACCAGTTACGAGGTGGAATTGGCTGATGGTAAATTAGTGAAAACTAATAAGCTATTAGAAGGATGCTCTCTAAATCTCTTGAACTATTCCTTTCCGATTGATTTGATGTTGATAGAATTAGGTAGTTTTGATATTATTATTGGTATGGATTGGTTGTCGTTGAATAATGCTACTATTTTATGTGGAGAGAAGAAGGTTAAGATTCCTCTTAGGAATAGGACGTTAGTAATTGATGGTAGTCGAGGTGAATCCCGTTTGAAAATCGTTTCATGTATTAAAGTCCAAAAGTACATCAGGAACGGTTGTGAGTTATTTTTAGCTCAAGTGACTGGGAATGAGTCTAGGGAGAAACGATTGGAAGATGTACCTATTATTTGTGAATTTCCTAAGGTATTTCCTAAAGATTTACCCGGACTTCCACCGATAAGGCAAGTAGAGTTTCGAATCGATTTAATTCCTGGTGCTGCACCGGTGGCATGTGCGCCTTACCGATTAGCCCCTTCTGAATTAAAGGAGTTATCTGAGCAACTTAAGGAGTTGTCTAATAAAGGTTTTATTCGACCGAGCTCATCGCCTTGGGGAGCTCCAGTCTTGTTCGTTAAGAAGAAGGATGGATCTTTTCGTATGTGCATTGATTATAGGGAACTGAATAAGTTGACAATTAAGAATCGATATCCTTTACCTAGGATTGATGATTTGTTTGATCAACTGCAAGGATCTAGTGTGTATTCTAAGATAGATTTGCGGTCAGGATATCACCAACTTCGCGTTCGTGAAGAAGATATTCCTATAACTGCATTTAGAACTCGTTATGGACACTATGAATTTCAAGTAATGCCATTTGGGTTAACTAACGCACCTGCGGTTTTCATGGATTTAATGAATCGAGTGTGCAAGCCCTACTTGGATAAATTTGTGATTGTGTTTATTGACGATATTCTAATCTATTCTAAGAATGGAGATGAGCATAGAGAACATTTGAGGATTGTTTTGAAGTTGTTGAAGGATGAACGGTTGTATGCTAAGTTTTCGAAGTGTGATTTCTGGTTGGATTCTGTGCAATTTCTTGGTCATGTGATTAACAGAGATGGAATTCATGTTGATCCTGCAAAGGTTGAAGCTATTAAGAATTGGTCTGCACCGACAACGCCAACGGAAGTGCGACAGTTCTTAGGATTAGCTGGCTATTATAGGCGATTCATTAAAGAATTTTCTTTGATAGCTAAACCCTTGACTAAGCTTACTCAGAAGAATAAACCTTTCGTTTGGGGAAGTGATGAAGATGGAGCATTTCAGACATTGAAGCAAAAATTATGTAGTGCGCCAATCTTATCATTACCCGACGGGAGTGAAGATTTTGTAGTGTATTGTGATGCATCTCTTAGAGGTTATGGAGCTGTTTTGATGCAGAAAGAGAAAGTGATAGCTTATGCTTCTAGGCAATTGAGGAAGAATGAGGAGAATTATACTACTCATGATCTTGAGTTAGGAGCTGTAGTCTTTGCTCTTAGGTTATAGAGACATTATCTGTATGGCACCAAGTGTACGGTATTCACCGATCACAAAAGCCTACAGTATATTCTCGACCAGAAGGAATTGAACATGAGGCAACGAAGATGGATAGAGTTTTTAAGTGATTATGATCGTGATATAAAATATCACCCAGGAAAAGCCAATGTTGTTGCTGATGCGTTGAGTAGGAAAGATAGAGAGCCTATCAGGGTGCGTTCTCTAGTCTTGACCGTGCACAATAATTTGCCTGAGCAAATTAGAAATGCGCAAATAGAAGCTTGTAAGAAGGAGAATTTTGTTAATGAAGGGTTCCGAGGAGAAGGAGATCCTTTAGAGGTTAGAGCTGATGGAGTGAAATGCTTAAGAGGTCGTATGTGGATACCTAAGTTTGGAGGCTTAAGAGATTTGATTATGTTAGAATCCCATAAATCTAAGTATTCCATTCATCCGGGATCTGATAAGATGTACCATGATTTGAAGAAGTTGTACTGGTGGCCGAATATGAAAGCTGACATAGCTATGTATGTTCTTCAATGCTTGACTTGTGCTAGAGTTAAAGCTGAACATCAAAAGCCATCAGGACTACTTCAACAACCAAAGATTCCTGAATGGAAGTGGGAGCGAATTACAATGGACTTTATCACCAAGCTTCCTAGAACTTCATCTGGAAACAATTCGATTTGGGTTATTGTCGATAGACTGACCAAATCAGCACACTTCATTCTGGTTAAGGAGCAGTTCTCACTGGAGAAGCTGACTCGAATATACCTTGATAATGTTGTATGCAAGCATGGAGTGCCTGTATCGATCATTTCAGATCGAGATCCTAGATTCGCATCGAATTTTTGGAAATCTCTCCAAAGAACTTTGGGAACGAATCTCGACATGAGCACTGCTTATCACCCCCAGACTGATGGGCAGAGTGAAAGGACGATACAAATACTGGAAGATATGTTGAGAGCTTGTGTGTTAGACTTTGGTAAGAATTGGGATAAACATTTGTCGTTAGCAGAGTTTTCGTATAACAATAGTTACCATTCTAGTATTAAGGCTGCACCGTTTGAAGCTTTGTATGGTAGGAAGTGTAGATCTCCTGTATGTTGGAGTGAAGTTGGGGATACCCAGCTCACGAGACCGGAATTGATCCGGGAGACTACGGAGATGATAGTACAGATTAAGAAGAGGTTGTTGACTGCCCGAAGTAGACAGAAAAGTTACGCGGATGTGCGGCGGAAGCCAATGGAGTTTGAAGTAGGTGACCGAGTAATGTTGAAGGTATCGCCATGGAAAGGCGTTATAAGATTTGGAAAACGAGGAAAATTGAATCCCCGTTATATTGGACCCTTTAAGATTTTATCTAGAGTAGGTACGGTGGCTTACAAACTAGAGTTACCCCAGAACTTCATGGTGTTCACAACACATTCCATGTATCTAATCTGAAGAAATGTCTAGCAGTGAGTGATGAGAAAATTCCGTTAGGTAAGGTTCGAATAGATGGGAAGTTGCATTTTATCGAAGAGCCCGTAGAAGTTATGGACCGTGAGGTAAAGCAACTGAAACAAAGTCGGATACCTATTGTCAAGATCCGATGGAATTCAAAGCATGGACCGGAGTATACTTGGGAACGAGAGGATGAAATGTGGAAGAAATATCCGCACCTCTTCGATTTCAATAAGAAACGGACATCCAAATGAAATGGATCACGAGGACGTTGATCCCTTTTAGGAGGAAAAGCTGTGACAAATCTAACATTTTCAGGTAGTGAAATATTTTCTCGTATAATATTTTGAAACTTATTTTTGTGTTGGTTGACGAACTCACAATTTACGGATTTAAATTTGGGCTTACGTGCATAATTTGGCGTCTTTTACGACTAAACCGGAAACCTTAGGATTACGTATTTACGTTTTTGAACTCCGTTTTTTATGAGACAATTTTTATTGGATTCGTTTTGTGACGGTGATTCATAATTTATAAAAACGTTTTTTGTAAAACGACCCGAGGGCACGTAAATCGAGAAAACTAGAATCGATAAATACCCGTAAACTAGTGAGATGGGACAAAACACTTTGTCCCACCCCACTAGCAAAAGGGGACGGCTAAACTTGACACCACCACACTAATGTGGCATCAAGTTAGCTAACTTGTACAAGTGTAAGCTTGTGCTTACACCTTAAGCAAAATTTCCACTTAACACATCAAAAACTAGCAACTTGTTTCATTCATCTCATTTTCTACATGCAAACCACTCTAAAATCCTCTCAACTCTCATCCTTGTGTCGTCCCAAATAAGCTAACAAACACCATCATTGATCTTTTCTAGCCACAAACCACATGTTTACTAGTCCTATTAAGGTGTTCTCTTGAAGCCTTGATCATTTGGTGGCCATATTAACAACTTTGGAGGTGATTTGCTTGTGTCCTAGGGCTGATTTTCCAACCTATGTTCTTGATAATTGATGGTCTTGGAGATACTTGTTGTGTTCATCAAGTTCTTGCCTTCCTAAAACAAGAAATCCACTTGGATTGGTAAAGAAGATCATCCTCTACATTTTTCTCTTATTATTTTGTAAAGAAAAAATGTATTTTCTTTCATTTTGTATATGTATATGATGTATATATGATGATAAAAATGTTGTGTGGGGATCAAGTGTTGATAAACATGCTTAAAAATGATGATAACTATAAGAAATGAAGCTAAAATCATGACTAATTAGTTGGCTGTATAAAAACAGTAGATAACTAAAAGATGAACTGATAAAATTGCATGGTTTGATCCATTTACAGTAAGTAGATGATGTTATACACATGTGAGAGTTGGCCATGCAATGGAATCAAAATAATGAGTGAGATATGATAAAAACAAGTTAGGTGGTGTAATCTGAATAAGCAGTTTTGTAGGGACTGTTAAGACAACTTAGACTCTAAATGGGCAGTAGCTATATCTAAGTTATATGTAGCACATATTATGAAGAATTTGTCATCCAAAAATGAGCTTCTAAGTCATTGTATAACTCTAGATATGATAAAAATGGTGAATATAAAGTTAAAAATCAGATTTTGGAAATAATGTTTATTATTATTATATAAGCACTCACATTATAATTTATAAAATGTAAAATACAAACCCACTAACTTATAGAACTTATTTATATAAATGTATAAAAGGTTAATTAAATGAGTAAATTAGATAAATGGTGGTAAAAATAATATTTATAAGTAATAAAAACTATAAACTTGATTTTTACGACTTTTTCGGCTATCGCCGTGAAATTAACGTTTTTCGCCAAATAAAACTTAGACGACCAAACCCGTCTAATGTAAAGTTTATAAAAGTTATATACTGATGTATAAGTAACTAATACAAGTAAAAACCGATAAAACCCGAACTATAAGAATTACGGACATTTACGAGCTAACTAAACCTATTGGACTAATAATTAGACTTAAAAAGATAAATACTTGTAAAAGAGCTTATTGGGCTTAACCCATTTGGGCCCAACATGAAAAATATATATACTGATCATATAGGAATAAAATGGGTAAAAACAAGTAAAAGAACTTATAAAAGAATAAATGGACTTAAAATAGGTAAATCGATAAAACTAGTGAACTAGTAAGACGTTACCAAAACGTAAACACTAAAATGAGTAAACGAGGATTTATAAACCCACTTGATCATCATCATATGTACAAAATCATCATATGTATATTGTTATTTTGATAAAAGTCATTGGACCAAGTCTAAGATCGATTATTATTTATATAGGTTTCCGTGACCGAAGCACGCCCGTAGCCGATAATCCGCCTTTCATTAACAACGTGAGTTCATAGCCTCGCACTCTTTTAAATGTTTTATAAAATGATTTGTAAACCCACGAGGGAGATAACATGCTAGATTTTTATAAAAATAGAACACAAGTAGTCCCGATTGTATGCTAAATGATATGGACCCGAATGATGCTATGACCCTATATTCGAGACTAAAAGGATTATTAGTAGTTAGGTTATGTCACTTAAAGTCCCATTAGCATGAATTGTGAACTACCGGGTTTTGGTAGACGCTTATGCATTTGATAGTACTATTTGGGGACGATCACCCCAGTTCGCGCCTTGACGGTTGATCCCCGTCGTACCACATTGATTGGTAAGCGAATTTATGTATGAGAAGATTCCATAGCGTGATTTTTGTGAAGACACGCTAACTTAGATGGGCAAACTGTTTTTCGGGTTCGCGGCCCGCTGTTTTCACAGTAAGGTAACAATGTCATGCGGCTAATAATAATCCTAATACAATATAAGACATAAATAATAAAAGATAACGACGCTATTACGATGAATATATTACCTATCATGGTAATATAGAGACTACGGTCTCCTGGACGGTTTCAGATGTATGCTTGATATATATTGCCTGACTAGCAATATGTGGACTTACTTCCGATATTATACTTGTGTTCTGATTTTAAATGATTGTAAATGATTGTTTTATATAACGGTTTTCATTAAACTCTATGAATTCACTCGGCATTCGTTGATATGATTTTTGCATGTTTTCTATCTCAGGTGCTTGAAGGTAATCCGGATGGAGATCGACTCTGATGGCCCACACTTAATATTAAAAATGTTCATTCGATCTGTGTTTTGTAAACTTAATGACCTGTATAATTTGGGACCTGTTGTACACTTTTAAACCTTTTTATCGAATGAATGTTTGTTAAACCTTGTACAACCATTTTTATGTGTTGTCTATGATTGGAGTTATTGTGCTATCCCGTAACACTCTGAAAGACCCTTCCGCTGTACCGATACGAAAAATGAGAGTGTTACACATTTGCCTTAAAAATCATTATACGAGCCAATGTCGTAAAAACATCATACAATACATCTTATGACGTTGTATAAAGTTAAATAAAACCGTTATAGGAATATGCTTATGAAAAACCAAAACACGAACATAATATCAATAGTATGACCCTGTATTGCTAGTCAGGCAATACATCGTAATTCGGTGCGTCTAGTAGTATTTTGTTAGTTTGGATTATTATAAGCCGCATGACATTGTTACCTTACTAAGCCAACAACGGGTAGCTAACCCGATACTCAATTTGCCCATCTAAAGTAGCGTGTCGTCACAAAGGTCACGCTATGGAAATCTTCTCATACATAAATTCGCTTACCAATCAATGTGGCACGACGGGGATCAACCGTCAAGGCGCGACTGGGGTGATAGTCCCCAAATAGTACTATTATATGCACAAGCGTCTACCAAATCCCGGTAGTTCACAATTCATGCTAATGGGACTTTTAGTGACATAACTTAACTTTAATAATCCATTTTATTTCATCTATCGGGTCCTTTAATCATTTATCAGGTCATACAATCGGGTCATACAATCATTCGGGTCCAAATCAATAATCAAACAATCGGGACAAATGGTGTCCTATTTTATAAAAACTAACATGTTATCTCCCTCGCGGGTTTATAAAACATTTATAAAAACATTTAAAAGAGTGCGAGGCTATGAACTCACGTTGATGTGAGAAGACGATTATCGACGATTTGGATGTACGGTACGTGCTTCAATCACGGAAACCTAGACAAATAATTCTCGTCTTAGACTCATGTCCAATGACTTTATAAAAATAACAATTATGTATACATATGATGATTATATATATATATGATGATCAAGTGGGTTTACATGTTCTCTTTTACTCTTTTTAGTGTTTACGTATTGGTAACTTCTTACTAGTTTACTAGTTTTACCTATTTACGTGTCTTAGGTCCAATAATCTTATTATAAGTTCTTTAACTTGTTTTAATCCATTTTATACTTATATTATCATTATCTATACTTTCCATGTTTGGCTCAAATGGGTTAAGCCCAATAAGTTCTTTTTATAAGTGTTTATCTTATTTAGTCCAATTATTAGTCCAATATGCTTAGTTAGCTCGTTAATGTCCGTATGTCCTATAGTTCGGGTTTTATCGGTTTTTACTTGTATTAGTTGCTTATATATCAGTATATGACTTTTAAGAACTTTACATTAGACGGCTTTGATCGTCTAAGTTTTAATTGGCGAAAAACGTTAATTTTACGGTAATAGCCGAAAAAGTCGTAAAAATCATGTTTATAGTTTTATAACATATAAAACTTAACAAGTTACCATTTTTATAAAATGTCTACTTGTTTACCATTGTACATATTTATATAAATGTATTATATGAGTTAGTGGGTTTTTATTCACATTTTATACTATACAATTTTGAGTGCTTATATAATAGTATTATACTTTAATTTCCAAAATCTAATTTTTATTTTCATCTTCACCAAAACTGTCATATCTAGAGTTCTATATGGAGATAGAAGCTCAAAATTTTATCACATAAACTAAATGATATTTTCTCCATTTAACTCTTCTATAGCTACTGTTGAATCATCCTCCAAATATTTTCTAAAAATCGTCCAAAACAGTAAACTCATATTTGTACCCTAAACTTGTTTTGATCATATCTCACTCATTACAATGATTTCATTGCATGGCCAACTCTCACATGCGTACAAGACCCATAGCTTACTGTAAACCATTAATCTATGCCATTTTTATCAGTTCATCATTTGATTCTTTACTGTTTTATACAGCCAACAAATTTAAACAAGATTCTAACCTTGTTTTTATAGTCTTTCATCTTTTTAAGCATGTTTATCAACACCAAATCCCGACACAATAATTTTATCATCATATAATCATCATATACATATACAATAGGAAATAAAATACATGATTACATAATCAAAATAACAAGAGGATGGGGAGGACAATCTTTATACCACCATGATGATGAAAAGATGGGATTGATGATGAACAAGACATGGTTTTGGGTAACCAATCTTATGAGATATCAACACCACTTCTAGGATCATTAAGTATTTGTAGACTCTTTGAGAAATCAGCCCTAAGACACCAACAAATCTCCTCCTTGGATGTTAAAATCACCTCCAATCTTCAAGACTTCAAAGGAGCATCATCATGTGTATGAATAACACATGAATTTATGGTTAAAATAGATAAAATGAGGATTGTTTTTGAGGATTGTGGGACGAAATGATAGAGAGAGGAAGGGTGGTTTAGTGGTTTTGCATGTACAAGTGAAGAAATGGTTAGTGAAAGATGGTTTTGTTTGTTGGATAGCTTACTTGTTAAGCTTAGGCTAACAAGTGTAGCTAGTAAGCTTACACACTTGACACCTCATGGTGTTGAGTCAATGTTTTGGCCCTCCCATGTTAGTGGGGTGGGGCAAAACTTGTTTTGTCTCATTCCACTAATTTACGGGTATTTCTCGATTTTAGTTTCCTCGATTTGCGTGCCCTCGGGTCGTTTTACGAAAAACATTTTTATAAATTATGAATCAACGGCACAAAACAAATCTAATAAAAATTGTCTCATCAAAAACGGAGTTCGAAAGCGTAAATACGTAATCCTAGGGTTTCCGGTTTAGTCGTAAAGGACGTTAAAATAAAATCGTAAGTCCTAATCTCTTCTCG
This sequence comes from Glebionis coronaria, assembly GCA_025667525.1. Classification (NCBI taxonomy): domain Eukaryota; kingdom Viridiplantae; phylum Streptophyta; class Magnoliopsida; order Asterales; family Asteraceae; genus Glebionis; species Glebionis coronaria. The sequence continues at coordinate 159,745,189 of CM046876.1, forward strand.
TAAATTTGTGAGTTTATGAACCAACTCAAATTTAAAACTCCAAAATAATATTCATGGACAAATTTATTTTCTGAAATGTCGGACTGACACCAAAGACGGTGTATGTAAACGTAAGCACGTAACGTAGAATCCTCCGGTTTAGACGTAGTCGATGCTACTTCATGATGTAAATCCAAATTACTTCCCAAAAATAAGTGAGTTCATATTGTAACATTAAAATAATGTTTTCAAATAAATATCAAGAATTAAATATCAACCATAAATTGACGGATTGTCAGAGCATTTACCCCTAAACAGGATCTTTGTCCTCAAAGATCATCTTACCTTACTACTCGCTTCTTATAGAGTTAAAGCCATGTGGGTATTTCCTCCACATTCGGTCTTTTCTCACAAGTATAATTCATTACAATACGCGAGTTTCATCAAACATAACTACGGAAATAAGATCAGGCTAAATGTTGACTTACTTTCTCTATCCATGATGTTCACGGGTTTCTGATGAATGCAACTTTTCGCCGATCTAAGCTTTATTAAGAAGAATTCAGATTTTCACTTGATAGATATTTTATCAAGTTCGATATACGATACCTAATTCACGCAGCTCTTGAAGTCCTAGGGTAGATCCAGCTTATATGCCTTTCAAACCAAATCTTTTACATCATCTCAATGGTCCCATACAACGGGGACTTATATCCCATGATTTGTCAGATCATTAATTCATTTTTCCAAGGTTAAAATTTTGGCATAACTTCGCTACCCATCTGGCACTTCAAGATCTACATTTCATATTCACATAACCTCTTGCCCATTACTGGCAGTCAATACTCAGATCCTAATTTCAACAATCATTTCAGGTCTCGCGGGTCGAGTATTTTGTAAGGTTAGGTTCACCATCATAGGAAACCTTAAACCTAAAAGACATGTCCAACTCACAGTGAGTGTATGTCGGGTGTCTTCATCTCAACTCTTGCTTACAGATGCTCTAATATTTAGATCCTAACAAGATTCAATCTCGATCCTAATACGATAATTATCAATGATAATCTCTCCAAGGGAAAACGATTATACGGTCTATTATCAAAGGTCAATCATTCAAACATAAAACAACACTTATTTTACTTTGTATCGTTACTTTACCTCGTCCCTTCGATTGGGGTGGTACATAGTACTCTCATCAAGGTTCGTTCACAATGACTTCTGAGCAAATCTCTAGAAATTCGATGCGAAGCGAGGATCTTGATAAAGATGTTCGATACAGGCACACTATGTTTACATAACTCTTTTGCATTTATCATTAACGGGAATGATATTAGCAGATTTGGTCAGTCTGTCGACGATGACCCAAATCGAATCAAATTCAGATGATGACCTTTGCAATAGTTAGACGTTTACTAATGTATGAGGCGATCTCTGCCTTCATAATTTGTTATTAGTACAACTTCTTCAGACAAAGATACTTTTAGTCATAATTGACATAAATAGAATACTTATACTTACAAATTCCAATATAACTATATCTCAAAATCTCCATATTTAGGCAACCACAAGTGGCCTTTTAAAACATTTAATGCTATTGGCTCCTCAAATCTAATGGTTCACATTAGCCGCGAACCACGTTTTATTATCTATATTATCCTTTTTACGATCATCGGCTATTTTTAAATTGTTCGGCAATTTATTTTGCACCTTCATTATTAAGGAACATGTCCTAATTGGTTCTTTATCCTTTATACATAATGTGTCAGTAATTACGTTCACTTTCCTGATGAAATAAATATCATAACCGTATTTATTCAAAATTCTTTCTTTCTTTATATTTTCTAAGTTTTAGTTTCGTCTCAACTATCACTTTATCAGTTTTGCTTAATCTGACGTTTTAAAGCGTCGATAATTATTACATGTAAATTAACAATAATTACTTAATTTTTATGAAACGTAAACGTAAAAATTTTAAATTTCTTAGTTCGACCAATTATATAAAATGTTCAAAATAAATTTGAATTTAATTAACAAGATTTTTGTTGATTTATCGAAAATATTTAATAAGATTCGCAAATGTTCGAAAAACCTTTGTTTATACTTTGGTCAAAGTTTTCTTAGTGGAAAAGTAAAAATTGTCGTTTCAAATTTCAAGTTATGGTTTAAATGGTTTTCCTCAATCCTTCTTAAGTTGTCTTAAGGTAGGCAAAAACATTTACCCCTAAACAGAAGTTTAGTTAAATGTTTTGGTTATAAGGGAATAATCCCTCAAAAAGTTCTTTGTTAATACATTTGTCAAAACACACTTGCACTTTCTTTTTGGTAAAGCCAAAAGTCTTAAAAGGGCTCTTAATTTTTTTTTATTTTTTTTTGAAGAGTCAATATATTTCATTATCTATTATTCACACAGCCAATTAATATAAAGGATTTAGTCTTTAGTCACATGTTAAATATTTAAGATACGGGTTTTAATTGTTTGGGCCAATTCAGGTCAATTTATAAATAATTACTAACTCCTTCTTATACTTACAAACAAACATATAGTCCTTATTGATCACAAGAATGAATTTATCAAATTACAGCCTACACACGTGATTCGCCAAATTTATGGATGCTATATGTGCATTAGTCAATCCAAATGACATAACATGAAACTCATAATATTCATTACAAGTTCTGGATGTAGTGATTGGAATAGATAATCTCTTTCGCAGATGCGAAGTTGATGATAACCATGCCATAGATCAAATTGCTAAAACCTTGTAAATGATCGAACAAATCTTCCATTTCGAGTTATGGATATCGTTTTCGATTGTTAATTTACTCAGTTCCCAGTAATCTATAAATATAAGGAATGATAACACCATAGCTCTTCATAATGACGAGCTTGGTAGAATAAAAGCTTTCTCCGACAACTCTCTCAGTTGTACGGTAATTCCTTTAATTCAGATGGTGCTGACGTACAATGCACATGCCATAGGCGCAGCACCAGAAATATAATCAATACCAATTTCAACTTGCCTTAATGGTGAAAGTCTAGGTAATTCATCAATAAATACCTCCTAGAGTTTCAGATAACATAAACATCTTTTAGTATATTTATATTAGGTTCTTCTAGATTACAATATCTATAACTAGTTTACAATCATTCACGATATACTTTTAAGTCCAAAATGCAGGATATGGTCATCCACCAAGAATTATCTAGATCACTTTTGATAATCAACATCTTATCATTTAGGGGAATTCTATTCGAGTTCCCATCAATTAAGTCAATGTCGTCATGTCATAATCAATCAATCCATTCTACTGGCACTATCAACTTTTCAGTTTTATTGCCGTCGATAAGATGTGATCTTCTCAAAAGACTAATAATAACTCTTAATCCTTCACAAATTCAAGGATATCTGGATACACAACTACTATTAAAAGAGTAAGGTCAACGCATAATCTACGCGGGAGAATTTCAAATCAGATACAGACGAAAACATTAACGAATATGAATATATCCCATGTTTTCATTAATTTGAGTACGCATTCGAAAGCTCCTCGGATCGTTACCTAGGTCATTCAAATGAAATCAAATCAAAAGAAATGATAGGAACGTCGATACATCCAGTCGGGTATCAACACTCGGTAATCAGATACTTTTGCAAAGAATCTCGCCACGGGAGAATTGGACAAGAAAGAATTGTCAATTGTAAAATAAGACAATTTCCACAGATGAGTAAGTTCGACTCAGAAGAATAGATGCTACAGGCACATATGTAGGTGTCCCCAACATTATGTCCTTATTTTTCACTTCTTGCAGATCTCATAAAATTTAATCTTCCACAATCTTCAAGGAAAATGTAGTGTTTATTCATTAGTTTTATGGTGACTACTAATCAGTCTTGCATGGTTCATTCCAAATTGTATGTAGGCGCGCAACTATATACAATTTCAAGATTAACGATGCAATACTCAGTTCGTCAAAGCTTTATCATCCATGTTTATAATAAAAACATTTTCATGCTTAATTCTTAAATAAGAATCAAGAATAAATTTACAAAGATTTTCTTTATTATGAAAACAATTAAGTTTTTCCAAGGTACTTTATAAACAATCTCATTTCGATAACAGTCACTTATAAATCTCACTTTGAATAATCCTTATAGTGATGAAAATTCAATTTTTCTCAAAGGATACCGTTTTAACTTTATAAAAACAATGAGTGATCTGCAAAAGAGTGATGAAGAGTTGTTCACCAAGAACTAACTACAATATAATAGGAAATGAGCTTTAGCCAAATAATCATGAGGTTCATGATCTCGATGACGCTCAAAAAGATTAATCCACAACTTAACTCAATTCAAGATGAGTACTTCTTCAATGGTTGCATACATTAGGATGAATCAATAAAAGATAGATATTATCGATACATGTAGAATTTAGCAATCAAAGGTAGTCTTTTCATTAATCACAAACAAGTCAAATTGTACCGTAGCACATTACGTGTCACTATGTCATACAATTCTCAGAACACATCCTACCAACTGATATCTCAGTTAAGTTAAGGATTTTTAAAAGATACCACAATGAATACTAACCTACAAGAGTCATTAGGTGTTCCACATGTCCCAGAAGATCCATCGGTCTCAACTCAGAAGAAGATTTCTTCAATTTATTTATTGGACACTAGGCATCCTCGTCATTGGACAATGGCCTAGGAACAACACTTAACACGAATTACCAATCAATCAAAACCTTATAATTCAATCACAGAACTTAACGACTTCCTCTTAACAATCTCATATTCCATACAAGTTAAATTTTACTTTATTCAAGTTTCAACCAATTTTATACTCAATTCAATATCCTACCTCATTCTCCAATACTTTCAGCCTTAATAGGGCAATAAAAGCTCGATATGAACAACACTTAATCTTCAATCCTATATCTCTTACAACAACAATTATCAAATGAGTCACTAGTATGAGATGACTCATACATTCAATTAGACTTCTCGGAAAGGTATTAGTGGCATGAGGCTTTTGGGTACTGGTTCCAATGACAGCCTCAAGTGCAACATTCACCCTTTCGATTTCAATTTTAGAATTGGATGGCAACGAATCAGATGACATCTTCCTAGGTGGTAAGTTTTGTCAAACTCCACTTTATAAGGAAAGATCGTCATGACATCGATATCAGCTTTAATCTCGCCAATTCTTTTTCAATATCACAATCAACTAATATCTACATTTCTACGAATATCAACCATTTGTTGGGATTATAAATATCCACAACTTGGTTTAGATCTAAGATAGCTAGAATTCCTACGAGAATAGCTTCGATTAATTTACTAGGGGATTTAGGGTTACTTGTGACAATCTACGTCGTATAAATACCTCGTATAAATATCAAAATAATCATCAAACAATCATGTAATCAGATTACATCATATGTATATATAATCCAAGTTATATATATATATATATATATATATATATATATATATATATATATATATATATATATATATATATATATATAGAATCTGGATCGATTGAGAAGGAAAAAAACCTTCTCAATTGAGAAGGTTTTTCAAAAACCATAGCTTATTAACTTTGATTCAAGTTTTTCAAGTGTTGATTCATTTTAATATGATAATAATACAAAAGAGTCAAAAAGAATTTGAATCAACATTAAAAAAACTCTCGATGTTGCGATATTTGTAAAATATTGAGTTTACTGCACAAATTTTTTGAATCATTTCATAACTCGATTTTTACAAAGATTTATGAATCAAAATTATGATTTATAGTTTTGATTCACTATTAAATGATGTTAACTAGTGAATCAATGAAAAATTTTTGAATCAATGGCTCAAACGAAGATTTCTCAAATTTCTCAAAATAAAAACCTTCTCAATGGAACCGGAGCATATATATATATATATATATTAAAATAACATTTCTCAGTCTGGCCTTGTCGGTAACTCGGGAATTCTTCGGCACCGTTATAGTCAAAAGATTTTTAGACATTTTTAGAAAATGTTTATAGTTAAAAGATTTTGAAATGTTTTATTCAAAGCCTTTGGTCTTAAAAATATTTCGTTCTCTATAACGAGAGCTCTGGTACCAAACTGTAACACCCCCAAATTTATACAACTCAATACAGCGGAAGACTCGTTGGTGTTACGGGATAGCACATTACTCACATCATAGACAACGCATAAAAATCGGGTCGTTTAATAATAACTCATTTCCATTCATAAATATCAAAGTTACATCGGTCCCAAGTCATTACATTTCATACAAAGTTTTACAAAGTATTTGAATGGAAAATATTGTTTAAGTGCGGGCCATGAATTCTTGTCGTCTTCCCGAGAATTACCTTCAAGTACCTGAGATAAAACATGTTAAAAGAAAAGGTCAGCGATAACGCCGAGTGAATTCATAGAGTTTAATAAAATCCATCAATATAACACCGGTATAAAATTATTACCGAAAATCATTTTTGTACAAATCATTTTAATAGGCCATAAAATAGCCAAAGTCATTTTATACAAATCTTCATCAAAATCATAATATAGGCATTTGCCTTAAAAATCATTATACGAGCCAATGTCATAAAAACATCATACAATACGTCTTATAACGTTGTATAAAGTTAAATAAAAACCGTTATAGGAATATGGTTATGAAAAAACAAAACACGAACATAATATCAATAGTATGACCCTATATTGCTAGTCAGGCAATACATCGTAATTCGGTGCGTCTAGTAGTATTTTGTTAGTTTGGATTATTACAAGCCGCATGACATTGTTACCTTACTAAGCCAACAACGGGTAGCTAACCCGATACTCAATTTTCCCATCTAAAGTAGCGTGTCGTCACAAAGGTCACGCTATGGAAATCTTCTCATACATAAATTCGCTTACCAATCAATGTGGCACGACGGGGATCAACCGTCAAGGCACGAACTGGGGTGATCGTCCCCAAATAGTACTATTATATGCACAAGCGTCTACCAAATCCCGGTAGTTCACAATTCATGCTAATGGGACTTTTAGTGACATAACCTAACTTTAATAATCCATTTTATTTCATCTATCGGTTCCTTTAATCATTTATCGGGTCATACAATCGGGTCATACAATCATTCGGGTCCATATCAATAATCAAACAATCGGGACAAATGGTGTCCTATTTTATAAAAACTAACATGTTATCTCCCTCGCGGATTTATAAAACATTTATAAAAACATTTAAAAGAGTGCGAGGCTATGAACTCACGTTGATGTGAGAAGACGATTATCGGCGATTTTGATGTACGGTACGTGCTTCAATCACGGAAACCTAGACAAATAATTCTCGTCTTAGACTCATGTCCAATGACTTTATAAAAATAACAATTATGTATACATATGATGATTATATATATATGATGATCAAGTGGGTTTACATGTTCTCTTTTACTCTTTTTAGTGTTTACGTATTGGTAACTTCTTACTAGTTTACTAGTTTTACCTATTTACGTGTCTTAGGTCCAATAATCTTATTATAAGTTCTTTAACTTGTTTTAATCCATTTTATACTTATATTATCAGTATCTATACTTTCCATGTTGGGCTCAAATGAGTTAAGCCCAATAAGTTCTTTTTATAAGTGTTTATCTTATTTAGTCCAATTATTAGTCCAATATGCTTAGTTAGCTCGTTAATGTCCGTATGTCCTATAGTTCGGGTTTTATCGGTTTTTACTTGTATTAGTTACTTATATATCAATATATGACTTTTAATAACTTTACATTAGACGGGTTTGATCGTCTAAGTTTTAATTGGCGAAAAACGTTAATTTTACGGTAATAGCCGAAAAAGTCGTAAAAATCTTGTTTATAGTTTTATAACTTATAAAACTTAACAAGTTACCATTTTTATAAAATGTCTACTTGTTTACCATTGTACATATTTATATAAATGTATTATATGAGTTAGTGGGTTTTTATTCACATTTTATACTATATAATTTTGAGTGCTTATATAATAGTATTATACTTTAATTTCCAAAATCTGATTTTTATTTTCATCTTCACCAAATCTGCCATATCTAGAGTTCTGTATGGAGATAGAAGCTCAAATTTTTATCACATAAACTAAATGATATTTTCTCCATTTAACTCTTCTATAGCTACTGTTGAATCATCCTCCAAGTATTTTCTAAAAATCGTCCAAAACAGTAAACTCAGATTTGTACCCTAAACTTGTTTTGATCATATCTCACTCATTACAATGATTCTATTGCATGGCCAACTCTCACATGTGTACAAGACCCATAGATTACTGTAAATCCATTAATATATGCCATTTTTATCAGTTCATCATTTGATTCTTTACTGTTTTATACAGCCAACAAATTTAAACAAGATTCTAACCTTGTTTCTTATAGTCTTTCATCTTTTTAAGCATGTTTATCAACACCAAATCCCGACACAATACTTTTATCATCATATAATCATCATATACATATACAATAGGAAATAAAATACATGATTACATAATCAAAATAACAAGAGGATGGGGAGGACAATCTTTATACCACCATGATGATGAAAAGATGGGATTGATGATGAACAAGACTTGGTTTTGGGTAACCAATCTTATGTGATATCAACACCACTTCTAGGATCATTAAGTATTTGTAGAATCTTTGAGAAATCAGCCCTAAGACACCAACAAATCTCCTCCTTGGATGTTAAAATCACCTCCAATCTTCAAGACTTCAAAGGAGCATCATCATGTGTATGAATAACACATGAATTTTTGGTTAAAATAGATAAAATGAGGGTTGTTTTTGAGGATTGTGGGACGAAATGATAGAGAGATGAAGGGTGGTTTAGTGGTTTTGCATGTACAAGTGAAGAAATGGTTAGTGAAAGATGGTTTTGTTTGTTGGATAGCTTACTTGTTAAGCTTAGGCTAACAAGTGTAGCTAGTAAGCTTACACACTTGACTCCTCATGGTGTTGAGTCAATGTTTTGGCCCTCCCATGTTAGTGGGGTGGGGTAAAACTTGTTTGTCTCATCCCACTAATTTACGGGTATTCCTCGATTTTAGTTTCCTCGATTTGCGTGCCCTCGGGTCGTTTTACGAAAAACGTTTTTATAAATTATGAATCAACGGCACAAAACGAATCTAATAAAAATTGTCTCATCAAAAACGGAGTTCGAAAACATAAATACGTAATCCTAGGGTTTCCGGTTTAGTCGTAAAGGACGTTAAAATAAAATCGTAAGTCCTAATCTCTTCTCGTAAATTTGTGAGTTTATGAACCAACTCAAATTTAAAACTCCAAAATAATATTCATGGACAAATTTATTTTCTGAAATGTCGGACTGACACCAAAGACGGTGTATGTAAACGTAAGCACGTAACGTAGAATCCTCCGGTTTAGACGTAGTCGATTCTACTTCAAGACGTAAATCCAAATTACTTCCCAAAAATAAGTGAGTTCATATTGTAACATTAAAATAATGTTTTCAAATAAATATCGAGAATAAAATATCAACCATAAATTGACGGATTGTCACAGGTTTTCTTTCTGAATCTTCCCTTTTTGTTTAGCATTGTAAAACCGCAGCATAATCGCATCTTTAATTCGGGGACGAATTATTTTTTTTAGAGGGGAAGAATTGTAAAACCCGCTTTAATAGTCCACGAACATTAATTACGTACAATCACAGATTTAAATTAAACGTTTCGTAATTATTTATTCAGATAATAAATGAAAGTGTTAATTCAAGTATTACGAAGGTATTATTCATTCAGGAAATAAATAATTCACGACATAATATATTTACGAGGATTAATTTACGAACACGTACGCAATGTTTAAAGTCCACAAATATAAATATCACGCAGTCTCAATTTTAATAAATATCGTGACGTAATTTAATTATTCAGAAAATAATTATTAGTAAATAATTTACTTACTAGCTATTCCGTATTAAGTGTGTATTCATTTTTAGGATATAAATAAACTCATGATGGGACCTAAAAAAAACGCAAACGCAAGTTAATGTATAAACGAAATGAAAATATGAAACATTGGTGTTGGTGCTTATTGGGCCGCAGCTTAGAAACCAGTAGGGATAAGAGGGCTTTGAGCCCATTAAGCTAGTACAAAAAAAACGGGGGGTCACCATTTTGTCTGGTCAAACATTTTTCACACAAAACAAAAGGTAGGGTTTCTGTAACCTTGGAGGTGCCGTCGGAAAAAAAAAAAAAAAAAAAAAAGAGGGCGACGAATTGGTTGCCATTTGATTCGTGTGTGTTATTGATTATGTACCTCAGATCACAAAAGGTAACCTTCCTCCTTCCTTCATTTAATCATGTAATCCATGTGTTAAAAAGAAATAATAATAATAATGTTAATTAAACATAAATCATGTATTGGAAGAATCAGGGGTGTCGGGTTTGTTTGGACTGCACAGAAACCGAGACCACTATGGTCTCGGTACAGTTACTATTGGGCCTGACGTGACCACAAGGGCTGTTTGGTTGATGTGTGTGGTTCTATGGTGATCTGGGTGTTTCGGCAGCAAACAACAACCAAAAACAGTGGGAAAAAATGACTAACATGGCTGTTTAGGTTTAAACCGCAGACAAGGGGGGTGTTTGGCGTTTCAAACAGCAAAAACCAAACCAGCAGGGGTGTTTGGGTCTATTTCGCCCAGCAGGGTGTGTTTGGGTTTGTCAGAAACAAAAGCAGTGGGAACCACTGCATTAGCAGTGGTAACCACTGCACTAGCGGGGGGAACTCGACCAGCAGGGGGAACTAACAGTGAAAACAGTGGGAACATTATATTAACAGTGGGAACATTATATTAACAGTGGGAAATATATGAATATTAAGGGGGTCACGTATAGAGTCGTTTTGGATAAACCGAGACGTGGGTGTCTCGGGAGAGTTTTAGCACGGGTTTTCGAGATAGCTTGTAATTATAAACGTGAGAAAATTATTATTATAGTTAAATCATTTTACAAGGAGCTTGATTAAAGATTTATCTAATAGTTAATTTTATTAATTTATTTAGTAAAATTAAATCGATATTGTTTTACCTTGTATTATTTCTAAAACGTGATTTAATTAATATTTTTAAGAGAAACGAATTTGTAGACCTTTCTAAATTTAGAAACTTTCTATTTAAAGCTATTTAAAGCAGGTTACTATTTATAGTAATATTACTTTATTAGACAGGTATTACACAGTAATCAGGAGCACATAATATGTTTAATCTGCAATGTTTCAAACAATAAGAACTTATCAGATTGTATACGGTCATTATTTCAAGAACTTTAATCCAACGAAAACAGTCAAGAGCAGTAAAATAAATAAACATCAGTCAACTTACTTACGCGTCCGTTAATTTATGTAGTAACCGTGAAGTCAGATTCGATCCGTCAGCTTTCAGTCTTATTTCAGTACTGGACACGAGGTATGGATTTTCCGTCCTTTCAGTAAGGATTTCCTTTCTATGCATGATTAGGATTCCCCGTCTTCAGCCAAATGTTTTCCCCAGTATATGTTTAAGCTTATCAGTAATCATGTTAATAATAAAATACATTGCCTGAGCATTATATACAAGCATGATTAGTTTATGTACTAGTTACGGAGGTACCGTAACCATGACACTAGAGGCACCGGTGTCGTGACTCACATGCAGGAGAGTGATATCCTGCATCATCCCACTCAGCTCAGCTTGGCCATTTTATCAGTATTATTAGTGGGGCGTATGGATGCATCCTAGGCTACAGTTTATAGTTTAGCAGGTGAATGTGGTGTGTGCTCTACATCCTTCACATTGGAGCTGATCCCTCCACCCAGCACAGTTATTTAGAGGTCACCCCTCTACAGCATGACGAGGTCACCCCTCCAGTTATTCATGCAACATTGTTACAGCACATGACCTATATAAGCTCTGGCAATTAAATTACAGTAAATGCATGTTTTCAGATTTAACAGATAACAGTTCAGCTCTATTATTTATAAATCAGGCTTTACAGATTATACACAGATTTCCGCTGCAACTTTACTTATCAGTCTTACAGCTCCAGTATTTTATCATCTGTTTCATTTTAGTAATTCCCTATCATGCTTTATATCCGTTCAGTGAGCGTTATGCTCAGCCGTAGTTCCTTTCATGTTCTAACGGCAGGTACACCAGGACGCTTTTAGGATTCTAAGAGCATGTGCATTTGGATGGAAGCTATCCAGACTTCTTACTTTATGCATTTCTTACATTATCCTGCTTATTTGGACATTGTTTAGTCCTTTTCCTTCAGTATTTTATTTTTCATGTTTTGGGATTATGTTTGGATTACCGATGTTTGATTCCGGTATTCCTTTATGGTCAGTTAATGTTCTAGGACATTTACCTTATGCTTTGATGACACGCCATAAATACACGTAATGGTCCACTTATCCAAGTGGGGTGTTACAAGCATCCACTAGGTTTTTGGTAGGAACGAAGTCATTTGAACCTATAGATTCCTTTGTGGATGCGAATGTCACACGTTTTGTAGGAGTCCTAGAAGTGCTAGGTGCATTCACATGGTTGGGTTTAGCAACAGTGTGCTTTCTAAATGGAGGAACATAGGGTGATATGGATGGTTTTGGAACACTTGGTTGCACATCAGTCTGAGGAGGTAACCTAGATTTCACATGAGAAGAATTGGAGAAAGGAGTCGGTTTTCCTAAGAGAGATGGCTTTGGATCCTTGTAGGCATTGGGTTGTCGAACAACAGGTTTCACAACTTTAGGTTCCACAGTTTTCCCACCCATTTTAGCAACGAGTTTCTTCAACTCTTCTATCGCTATATCCTTTTCTTGCAACTGAACTTTCAAGTCTCTAATTTCCATACGTTTTTCGTTCATTTCGACACAATGCGGAAAGTCTTACTTGCAAGTTATTATCATTTGGACCTTTTCTGATGTATTTTTGCAAAGCAAGTTCAAGAGAATGACAATGTTTTTGAAGGAAATCAGTTTTGTTTCTTTACATTTTGAAAGCTCGGTTTCAAGACGCTCACACTCTTTGATCTTATCAAGTTATTTGCATGGAACATCAGAATATTCATCGATATCAGCACAAGATTGAAGAGTAACACACAAGATATCTTTGGAGAGACATTCTTCTAAGAGTAGATCATATTCGTTTGAAAAGTCAGATTTGTCATTTTGAAGTTCCTCAATTGCTTTTTCAAGAGACTCAACATATTTCAAATCATCAAACATTTCAGACCGAATTAATTTTTCAAACTCAAGAACATGTTATTTTATTATCTTCGTATTTGGTATTAAAAGTTCTTTCACAAGTACAGTTATGTCGTGAGGAATCTCTGTTTTCCACTTATCCTTTTGACGTTTTTCCCAACCACTTTCAACAACTGATTGCACATTATCAATGTATTGTTTAAAAATACCAAGTGTTTTTCGACTTTTGCTTTTAGAAGCATCAAGAGGAAAATAGTTAATATATTTAAAAACATTTGATTTCTTAGTGGCAAAAATTTTCTTCCATTGAATTCTTCGTTGTTTGCATTCAAGAAACTGTGACAACCATGGTTTTGGGGTTCGTCACTTAGACTATAGTTTAGGGTGTTTTGTGTAAATATGTGCTTTTATGTGCTTATGTGTTTATTTTGTATGTTTGGAGTGAGGTTTAGATATCGTTTATGGGTATATGGTACTCATAAGTAAATTGAGGGACGGTTATTTCATGTTCATGAGCTCACAAGGTAGTGACTATGAAATGAGATGGTGTTATTCGTGGTTTTACGTATACGTATATGTATTATAGAAAATCGTATTTTTACGATTTAAGGTTTAGCATTAAGAGGTATCGGATGAGGTAATTAGTCACAGGAATAATTTACGGGATGGTTTTAAGTCATTTAGAACTTATTTTTATAGTTTATTTCATATTCTAAGAGTTTTTATAAAACTGTATATTTTTACGTCTTTTACGGTATACGCGTAAATTGACTAGTTTTACGGTTTAGCGGTTTTGGAGGTTTTAGGAGCTGAAATAAATTAAGGAAATTTAAGGTAATGATAATTAATAGTTAATTTACAGTAAATAATAAAAAATAAAGAAAAAGGCTATTTGGGTCGGTTATAGGCCAATTTGGTGGAAGGGGGTTAGAAAATATGGAAAGTTTTGGTTTTAGCCTTAAATTTGGATTAGAAAAGGTGTTTTAATATAAATTAAGACCCCTGAAGGACATGAACGACTTATATCAGCTATAGGGTCGAAAATACATCAATGGAGGTTAGGGTTTTCAAGAAAACTCAATACCTTGAAGATTAGAAGTAAAAATCATGTTCTAATTACGTTTTTATTAACTAAATCATGTTTCTAATTCATGTAAACATCAATTATGATGGATTTAGGGTTAGGGCAAAATTAAAATCTGAGAATTTATGTTATTATAATGATTAGATAAATTAGGGCTTGTGATTAAATAAATTATGAATAATTAATTAGGTTAATTCAATTAAATTCGTAATTAAAAACTGGACAGAATTTTTGGTGCATTTTTTGATCATATCTAGATCTCTACAAACTTTTAATTTTCGAATCATGAAAAGGTAATTGAATTGGATTTCAAATTTAAGAAATTAGAACTGAATTGGAGGTCGGGAAGTGGGTCAAAAACAAGTTACAACAGTCGGAGGTCAAAGCAGTTTTGAAATCAGTTGGGTTTAAATTAATGTTTTTAGATGTTTAGGGTACTTAGGAGTATAATTGTATCTTGAAACGAACATGAGACTTAGATTATATATTAAATAAAAGATATGGAGGAGGGCTAAACAAATGGGTTAGGGTAAGACCCTCTGATCATAAAAAAAAACTTTTCATATGTTCAAAATCAGTAAATTCTGGATAGGTAAAGTATATATATATATATATATATATATATATATATATATATATATATATATATATATATATATATATATATATATATATATATATATATATATATATATATATATATATATATATATATATATATATATATATATATATATATATATATATATATATATATATGGAGGCCTTAACAGTAGCTTTAAGGTTGCGACCAAAGGGGAGAGTTAGCTAACACATGTAAGGGCATAAGGTTTCTTTTATAGGGTATGTTATTTTGGTTAAGGGGGTGTTCGACCAATAGTTTGAAGTATGAAAAACGGGACTGTTTTGGGTTAAATATGAACGAGACGAGTTATGAACTAAACTAAGTTAAGGGCTTTATATAGGGGTGTAATGAGATCCATATGGAATATAAATGGGGTTAAGTGGTAGGAGAAGGTTAGATATCCATCATAGATTGATGAGCCATTTTGGTATGTGGTTCATGCCTTGATTTTATACGTTTATGTGTTTAGATTTGTGCTAGAGTGCGGGTACTTGAAGAAGCTTGGTCAGGTGAGTTTCATAGTCCAATATTATTTGATGTATTGATTTATAGATGGGATGGAAGAGACATTGTATGGTTTTGTAACTAATGCTGTGAATGTTTTTATAGTTTGTGATGGACTTGTGTGTACACTTATGTGATTAACTGCTATGTGATTCTTGATTGTTATTGTGGTTTGATTTGGTACCAAGGGGATGTTGACAAGGCGGGGCCTTGGGATTGGTTCATAGGTGTATGGGCGCCTATGGGACCATGGTGATTGGTAAGGCTTGGAGCCTTAGAATTGTGGTTATTGGTAAGTCTTGGAGCCTTGGATTTGTGGTGATTGGTTAATCTTGAATGCTAGTTGTTAATACATAATTGTAGCACATTGTCCATATGTTCATTTGTTAGTGGTTCTTATTCACAACTTATAATTGATTTGGAGTTGGAGTCTAAACAAATGACTCTCACAAGCATTATTGTTGACGTGTTTTAATGTCTCTTTCAGGTGAGAATGTGGTTAAGCGTGAGAATAGGAGTGGCTAGCTAGAAGGCTTAGGTTTCATTTGGAGGAACCCCCATTCCTCTTAGCCTTTATTTTATGTTTTAATAAGTGATGCATTGTGGACACCTATATGTTGATGTGTGTATTTGTATGTCTTTCGTAAGCGGTAGACCTGTTACCTACTTACCTAGACGGCTTCATTGTTTGTGATATTGTCATGACATTGTGTAACCCATTTATGATATTTCCATTTCATTTAGTTATCTCTATAGACACGCTATTGTTGTGATGATATCCATACGTCGCACCCATATTCCGCCATGGTGGGGTGTGACAAAATGGTATCAGAGCCAATGGTTATAGAGAATTAGGTTGTCTAGTCTAGTAGCCTAGTCTATAGCTTAAGGATCCCTGCATATAGGTGTCATAAGAATATGTGTGTATGGTTTCGATTGTATAATCTGAGTCTTGTTGATTCGTTTTCTGTGAGTTTTGACTATTATGGATTGAACTATAGTCGTTCATACTTAGTCACATGTTATTTTCTGTTTTATTTTTGATATATGAATTACTTTCATAATAATTGATAAGTTATTTGGTGTACCTAATGTATAGTATTTTTTCTTTTGATGTTTAAGTCATGTTCCCTAAAAAATCATGTGGTGATTCGAGTTACTAGGAGTAGGTGGATAGGAAGGATTTTAAGTTGTTTCCACTCTTATGGGCGACATGACTTATAATTGATTATGATGTTGTGTCGGAGTTTGTCTATGCTGTTTTAACTAGACTATGGATTTAGGTATTCCAAGAGTTTTACTATGTTATTTTAATAGATGGAGTTTTGGACCTTATTTTTTATGTGGTTATGAGCTTATGTGAGTAGATGGATTTATGTGTTATATGTTGTATTGATTCTTATAAGTGTCATCATAGGATGGAGTGCATTGAGGAAAGGGTAATTGTATAAGTATGGTGGCCAACATAGTTATACAAGTGCCACAACTTCAATGGGTTCTCAAGTATGATTGCATGAAAGAGGGTTAGTACATGCTTGTATATGATGAGATGTGGATTTTTTGGTATATGTATAATATATGGGTTTATGTAATGGTTGTCTACCATATGGCTATTTTTGAGTGTGTTATATGTTTTGGGTTATACGTGTGATAATGGGGTCACACGATATGGACTGGTTTTAGTGATGGGTTTTATGCCTTGTGGTAAGATGGTGATTACTCGTATGGAAAAACGAGTGTATGACACGATTGATTGATCTGACATGTATGGTAACGAGTATGTTTTGGGTGATTTAATAGGTATATATATATATATATGCGGATGTATATATACTAGTATATGTTAAGTTATGATATATGTTCGTTCAGTAGTTATTATAACTTGAACGTACCTTGTGTTTGCTCGTGTTTTATGGTGCTGGAGTTTGATGGAGTTCCAACGACGTTTTGAGTCTTTGGATGTGTGTCTAAATTCAGGTATCTATTTTAATTAATGAGAAATACTAAATTTTCTTACAAATAAGTGTGGCTAATTATAGGAAAACGGTTTTGAAAATAATTTATAAGTGTATGGTATGATATCGTGACTTACATATTTTTTTTAAGTTTGTGGTAGTAAGCTATAAAAAAATTCCTCTTGAAAATAATTGGATTAGTTTTCTATGTAACAGGTGATAATACATTTTAAAGGGGTAAAGAAATTTTACAAAAAAATTCTTAAGTGGAGTTAAAATTTTAGAAGTATTTAACTAGACGGAAAGAGTAAAAGGGGATATTTTATTATAGTAATGATAAAAAAACACCACACCTTGTAAACGTGTAGTAGTTTAGTTATAACCAGCCTAAATGGATTTTATAAAATAATAATAATATTAATATAGAATAAAATGAAAATAAAACACTGTATTTTATAAACATGTATTGGTTTCATAATAACAAGTGAAATAAGTTTAATACGGGTAACAAGATAATGGTTAGAATAAGATTGTAGTATACTAACTAGTTGATATCTTTGATAAAATAATGAAGATAAAAGATGAGTTTATTGTTCAAAACGAGTATGATTAATTTTAGTAGTATTGAAGTTTGGTTCTTACGAGGAGTAACTAAATGGGGCGAAAGTTTAAAATTTTTTGAGGTATCGAAATTTGGTAATACTAACCGTGACGAGTCTAATTTTTCGTTGTTGGCACACTCCATTGAATATTTTGGATTACATTGTTTCGTTTTCAGTTGTTTTGGCTAGGGTTCATTATGGTTGATCTTTCGGTTTACCCTATATTCATTATGGAACGCGATCGGTTGGAATTCTTTTGGTACACGTCATGGTCGATTTAGTTATGCGGTTGTGGAAACGTTAGGATGAGAGGATAGAGTTGGGTAGTATTACTTATGGTTAGATATTAGAATGGAGAGATGTATTTTGGTTTAAAGGTTGTGTTGAAGGAATGATTAAGATTTGTGGAGTTTTGAAACTTAGATTGGTTACGGGAATAAGGAATAAGTAAAGTTAGTTAACTAGTCGTGGGAACGAGATGTCATGCTATGAGAAGTTGGTTGAAGTACCATAAAGAGATTGATGAAAGTACTAGCGGATGTGAGGGTAGAGTCAAAAAAGTTTCTACTAATTGAAGGATTAACACGCAAGGGAATTGGAATAGTTATGGAGGCAAGGTAGTAGTAGACACGTGAAGGAAAACATGAATGTGAAAGACTGATTGGTAGGAGGCTGATTAATGGTGAAGTACAACAAGTAAGGAAGAGTGAGCCATTTAGGGGTTGAAGTACCTTTAGAAATATTGTGGTAGATGAGTTGAAGTTAGAGGCTACTGGGTAGTGTGAAGTTCCTAGGTAACATCATAGAGACGAGAAGGAGTGCGTGAAGAGCTACATCGTGAATCAAGGAGCTGAAAGGACTACATGCCAGCTGCTAGAAGGAAGCAAGAGATTTCAAAGGAGTCACAAAAGTTGCAAGGACTGGAAAGGTGACAAGCACTATGATGGGAATCTCCGTATGGTTCATGATGAAGAAGGACAGATCGAGTACCGGATTGGAGTTAAAAAGAGTTGAACTAGTGGATCGTGATGAATTAAATACATGACATGGGAGATTAAGAACTCGTGGAGGTAACAAGGGGAGTCGAGTGACTACACGGATAGAATTTTTGTGGCAATCAATATCGAGGGATAAGTAGTGAAGCTGAGTTGAATAAGTTCATGGAGAAGTGATTAGAGAGTCGGTTTTGTGAAGGTGTTATGAAAGATCATTGGAAGAGACAGTTATGCATTATTCAATGCACTAACAGTTTCCATAGAGTTGATGAATTGAGTGAGAAGTTTTGGTTGGACATGTTAGTGAAGGAATTAGGGAGAACCATGGAAGGAGAGAACCAAGTATTCCTAGAAGATGATGATTGAAAGTACCTCATGTTGGGTGCAAGATCAAAATAGAAGTATGAGATTTGAATAACAATTTAAAATATGGCTTAGTTTAGACAAATGGAAACTAATATGGGTATAAGATGAGAGTATGATCACATGGGATCACATAAAACTCTAGTCTGTCCCTATTAGGAGGGAGTAGGAGAACTGATCGTGAGGAAAAACAAGTGAAGCTACTTGGAAAATTTTGAGGTATAGATGACTTGAAAGACGGGAAGCATAACATCGTGATGTATGTCATGAGCTGAGGAAGAAGAAGGAAGTGTGGATAGATGCGAATCATGAATGAAATAGGTCGAGATAGGAACCGAAGGTAAAAATTTGGTATAGCCTAATGAGTAGACTAAGGCACTAAGCATGCTAATATTTTTGTAGTGTGGAAAGGAAATGGTATTGACCTATACTGTTTGATTGGAAGGCTTAGTATCGATAATCGAATGGTTGAGGAGTTATAGATGTGATGTGTCAAGAGAGAAGAAGGGCTTGGTCTAACTAAGACAAGATGAGGAGCACTATGACCTTGAAGGTAAGACATTATGTAGGTATAAAGGAAGTGTTGAGTATCAGGGGAAAAAATCTTTCATGGAGAAAAGTGAGAAATAAGTGTATAGGTGCAACTAATGATCTATCCAAATTTTATGGAAGTAGTTGTAGCATGGGTTTGGATGGAAGTTGATAGAGTAACTGAGATAACCGTCCTTTTGGTGATGCGTATAGATCATAAGTTGATTTGGATTGGAAGAGCCTCGTTGTGATAAACTAATCAATATCTGAAATATCGTCATAGGTCACTTGTGTAAGGAAATTGGAATTTTTAAGTAGTTTGTGGTATGGACTAAAGGAAGTTGATGAACATGATTAGATATGAGTATATCCAGCTAATTGGAAAATGATGGACGAAGTGGGAAATTGATACAAGTATAGGATTCGTGTTGAGAGCTTGGGTGACTGATTTAGAGGGATGTTGGAAACTCGTTAGCGATGTCTGAGTTTTCATATAATAATAGTTATCATACTATAAGTCGATGAATGCCATTTGAGGCACTATAGGGAAGGATAGGGTGAGTTGTCCTTATGGTGGATTAAAATTCATGAAAGAGACTACTAATGTGGAAATGGTTTTTGTGGAAAGGATGAGAGTAACAAGAGATGATATGTTGAAAGAGAGGAAATAACTAGAGTTTAGTGACAAAGTTATGTAGGAAATTTCACCTATAGGAATGGGTGGCATGTTTTGGTGAAAGGGAAAAGTTGATGATGGGTTTTGTAGGTCCATTTATGATATTTGGAAAGATTGGACCAGTATCTTATGGGTATAGAATTACCTAGGTAATTGAATGGTATACATGATATATTTCATGTATAAGATTGGTAAATGTTGTTTGAGAATGCGTATTTGCATGTATGGTTATTCGGGATTTGTGTTAATAAGAGTCTTCGTTCTATCAAAAGTCATTTGTGAGATTTATTGGCTGTGAGGTCAAGAGTTTGGGAATGAATTTAAATATTGTTGGTTAGTATATGTGATATATTAAGTCATGAACTAAGGTACACATGGACATGAGAAGAGTTTATTTTGAACAAGTATCCTCATGTGATTTGTTGTTTGGTTTGTTTGATCCTAAGGAGTAAATCTCGGGACAAGATTTCTATTAGGAGGGAGTGATGTGACAACCATGGTTTTGGGGTTCGTCACATAGACTATAGTTTAGGGTGTTTTGTGCAAATATGTGCTTTTATGTGCTTATGTGTTTATTTTGTGTGTTTGGAGTGAGGTTTGGATATCGTTTATGGGTATATGGTACTCATAAGTAAATTGAGGAACGGTTATTTCATGTTCATGAGCTCACAAGGTAGTGACTATGAAATGAGATGGTGTTATTTTTTGGTTTTACGTATACGTATATGTATTATAGAAAATCGTATTTTTACGATTTAAGGTTTAGCATTAAGAGGTCTCGGATGAGGTAATTAGTCACGGGATAATTTACGGGATGGTTTTAAGTCATTTAGAACTTATTTGTATAGTTTATTTCATATTCTAAGAGTTTTTATAAAACTGTATATTTTTACGTCTTTTACAGTATACGCGTAAATTGACTAGTTTTACGGTTTAGCGGTTTTGGAGGTTTTAGGAGCTGAAATAAATTAAGGAAATTTAAAGTAATGAAAATAGTTAATTTACATTAAATAATAAAAAAATAAATAAAAAGGCTATTTGGGTCGGTTATGGGCCAATTTGGTGGAAGGGGGTTAGAAAATATGGAAAGTTTTGGTTTAGCCTTAAATTTGGATTAGGAAAGCTGTTTTAATATAAATTAAGACCCTTAAAGGCCATGAACGACTTATATCGGCTATAGGGTCGAAAATACATCAATGGAGGTTAGGGTTTTCAAGAAAAATCAATCCCTTGAAGATTAGAAGTAAAAATCATGTTCTAATTACGTTTTTATTAACTAAATCATGTATCTAAGTCATGTAAACATCAATTATGATTGATTTAGGGTTAGGGAAAAATTAAAATCTGAGAATTTATGTTATTATAATGATTAGATAAATTAGGGCTTGTGATTAAATAAATTATGAATAATTAATTAGGTTAATTCAATTAAATTCGTAATTAAAAACTGGAAAGAATTTTTGGTGCATTGTTTTGATCATATCTAGAGTTCTACAAACTTTTAATTTTCGAATCTTATATCCCTAAAAAGGTAATTGAATTGGCTTTCAAATTCAAGAAATTAGAACTGAATTGGAGGTCGGGAAATGGGTCAAAAATAGGTTACAACAGTCGGAGGTCAAAGCAGTTTTGAAATCAGTCGGGTTTAAATTAATGTTTTAAGATGTTTAGGGTACTTAGGAGTATAATTAGACCTTGAAAAGAACATGAGACTTAGATTATATATTAAATAAAAGATCTGGAGGAGGGCTAAACAAATGGGTTAGGTAAGACCCTCTGATCATAATAAACTTTTTATATGTTTAAAATCAGTAAATTCTAGATAGGTAAAAGTATATATATATATCTATATATATATATATATATATATATATATATATATATATATATATATATATATATATATATATATATATATATATATATATATATATATATATATATATATATATATATATATATATATATATATATATATATATATATATATATATATATATATATATATATATATATATATATATATATATATATATATATATATATATATATGGAGGCCTTAATAGTAGCTTTAAGGTTGCGACCAAAGGGGAGAGTTATCTAACACATGTAAGGCCATAGGGTTTCTTTTACAGGGCATGTTATTTTGGTTAAGGGGGTGTTCGACCAATAGTTTGAGGTATGAAAAACGGGACTGTTTTGGGTTAAATGTTAACAAGATGAGTTATGAACTAAACTAAGTAGGGGTGTAATGAGATTCATATGGCGTATAAATGGGGTTAAGTTATAGGAGAAGGTTAGATATCCATCATAGATTGATGATCCATTTTGGTATGTGGTTCATGCCTTGATTGTATACGTTTGTGTGTTTAGATTTATGCTAGAGCGTGGGTACTTAGAGAAGCTTGTTCAGGTGAGTTTCATAGTCCAATATCTTTTGATGTATTGATTTTTAGATGGGATGGAAGAGACATTGTATGGTTTTGTAACTAATGTTGTGAATGTTTTTATGGTTTGTGATGGACTTGTGTGTACACTTATGTGATTAACTGCTATGTGATTCTTGATTGTTATTGTGGTTTGACTTGGTTCCAAGGGGATTTTGACAAGGCGGGGCCTTGGGATTGCTTCATAGGTGTATGGGCGCCTATGGGACCATGGTGATTGGTAAGGCTTGGAGCCTTGGAATTGTGGTTATTGGTAAGGCTTGGAGCCTTGGATTTGTGGTGATTGGTTAATCTTGAATGCTGGTTGTTAATACATAATTGTAGCACATTGTACATATGTTCATTTGTTAGTGGTTGTTATTCACAACTTATAATTGATTTGGAGTTGGAGTCTAAACCTATGACTCTCACCAGCATTATTGTTGACGTGTTTTAGTGTCTTTTTCAGGTGAGAATGTGGTTAAGCGTGAGAATAGGAGTTGCTAGCTGGAAGGCTTAGGATTGAATTTGGAGGAACCCCCATTCCTCTTAGCCTTTATTTTATGTTTGAATAAGTGATACATTGTGGACACCTATATGTTGATGTGTGTATTTGTATGTCTTTGGTAAGGGGTAGACCTGTTACCTACTTACCTAGACGCCTTCATTGTTTGTGATATTTTCATGACATTGTGTCACCCATTTATGATATTTCCATTTCATTTAGTTATCTCTATAGACACGCTATTGTTGTGATGATATCCATATGTCACACCCCATATTCCGCCATGGTGGGGTGTGACAGAAACAATTCCTCACGAGACTTCTATTTTTGTGTGGTGAAAAGACCATATAGACTATTCTCATAAGCATAAGTATATGGTTTCACAAACTCTTTATTGACCGGTGATCTACTCTCCTCTTCCCAAAGGGATGTCTCATCATTAACAAGAGGACATTCAAGATCGGTCCATTCGGACTCATCCATATAAAGGCGAGGGTTCGCAGCTTGAGCTTGGGCAAGGTAATCAGGACTTGCAAAGCTAGCTTGACCCTTAGACATCGACGGAGGTGCTATCATTCTTACGGTTTGAATAGATTCATGCGTTTTATAAACAACTTTCTTCAAAAATTCGACTTGTTTTTTTAGTTCCTTTACTTTTTCATGTCGAATTTTGGAATCTTGTTTTAACATTTCAACCTCCTGTTTCTTAACATCAAGAATTTTAGCAGACTCGGTGTTATCCATCGAAAGGAGTTGTTCAATTTCGTTAACTTTGGTGGTAGCAATGTACACTTTTTGACGTTCATCCATTAATAAAACATTAAATTGACGTTTCTCTTTGGTTAATAACTCAAGAGTTTCGTTGTATTTCTTTTCAAGATCGTCCTTTTGACTTTTTAACGCACTACCCTTGTAGCCCTCAAGCTCTTTGGTCTTTTGAAGAAGCTCAGCTCTATCACTTTCAAGGGTCTCATTAGATTTAATTAGAGCGGCTTTGCAATCTTCAAAGTTTTGAGTGAGCGTTGCGTTTGCCTTCTTTAATTGCTTTTGAATCTTTCTAGTTTCATTGACATCTTTTTGCAAACTAGCAATTAAATTAGCAAGCATGACACGCTCCTCATCATCATACTCATTTGCATGTTGATCATCCTCAAACTCATTATTACATATGTCTGATGAATCGGGTGTGGTATTGCTATCAACCTTTTCCGTCATACATGTGTCAATAAGGGTTGTTGTTTGATCACTATGCTCATGCGTATTGGTATTGGCTAACACATTAAATTCAGCATTAGGTACCTCTTCTAATGGCTCAGAATCGAAAACAGGGCCATTATCATAGGAAGGTGTATTATTGATGTCATTCTCAGAGTCAATGCTTTGTTTGCTAGAGCGGCTGCTTTCTTTCCCATAAATGCTATGATCATTCTGTGCACCATGCTTTATGTTCCCTGATCTACAGCTGTCAGTTGCATTACTTGATATTGTCCTGTTACTTACAGTTGAAACTGGACTCGAATCCACTCCATGAATCTTTGCAACCGTGCAATCTTGCATTTTCAGCCTTTTGTCATTCATCTTATTGATCATGTCTTTTTCATGAAGTAAGCGTCCATCCATAAGCCTCTCAATTGATTCCATGTTTCCAAAAATCAAGTCTCTGAATGATTTTGCTTCCATTGTAGTGTATTCTTTGAAGTTCTCTTGTGCATCTCGAACTTCTAAATCAAAATTGGGATTCTTAAATAGCTTTGTAGCAAAGAATGGTTGAAACGGTGTTTTGATTGTTTTGAGGGCTTTCTTGGAATTTGTCTCATGAAGGTTTTTGTTGAGTAATTCATTCTCAAGATTTTTCAAGTGGTCTCTTAACTCATAAGTGAACCTGAGATGGTCATTTACGAACAAGCAATGAAAAGCATGCATATACAAAGGATTGTACGAGAAGGTCTCTCTTTCAAGACGTTTTAGATTTGTTTTAAGATCACTGAAAGCTTGCTTACAATGTTGTTTAAGGACTTGTTCTTATAGTTGCATCTCTCGTTCTTCTATGTCTGAACACGCATTGCTCTTTTCCATGATGATGGTGTCTCAGTTGATGAAGTGACTTCGGATCTTAAGTAGATATGGTGTGATTGAGTTGTGGTTGAAATTCCAAAAATTACGATTTTTCTCAGTCCGACAATAAATTCCTCAGTCCGACAAAACGGTAAACCGAAAAATCTTGAATTACCAAATTTTGAATTCAAATTAGAAATAACCAATAACTAGTAGGGAAAAATTTTGAAAAAGGAAAAATTTTGACAAAAATAAAACCTAAAAATTTGAATTTTGGTCCGAAATTTGAATTTTTGGTCGAAAAATTTTTCGCATCGCCAAAATTTGAAATCTAAGCTTAAATGGCCTTAAAATGGTCTAGAAAAAAATAAATTTTACTTGGGTTTTCCCGCCAAAATACTCTTTTTTTTCTTTCTTTTAATCTTTGTGTAAACTATGTTCCGCGACTAGTCTAGATAGTGGCTAAGTCTGAAAAGTACTCGAACAAAATATCCATCGGAATATTCATCGGAATAACAGTTCGCAATGAGTGATCGCATTGAGTGATCGCAATGTGAGTGATCGCAATGTGAGTGATCGCAATGTGAGTGATCGCAATGTGAGTGATCGCATTGTGATCGCAATGAGTGATCGCAATGTGATCGCAATGAGTGATCGCAATGAGTGATCACAATGTGATCGCAATGAGTGAACACAATGAGTGATCGCAATCATTGATCATAATAAGTGATCGGAATACTGATCGCAATATGTGATCGCAATGTAGAAACCCTTAGGTTTTTACGATCGAAATGCTGGATCGTAATGTGTATATAGTCCGAGACTTGAAAACAGCAAAAAGTTGATATTTTTTACTTTGTAATCCGTGTTTCTAAACAAACCAAAGTACCCAAATCGCTACCACAGCTATGTAGGAGATGTATACCAAGATTTAGAGCACGAAAAACACAAAAAGATTTGAATTCGAGAGATGATATAAAGATCAAATCATACGAATTAAATATAAAATCACAATTCTACCCCATGACGATTGATACCAATTGTTGTCCCATATAATATGATGATTAAACAAGAAAGAAAGATAGAAGATAGATGAATTCTAGAGAGAGAAAGTAGAGAGAGAAAAGAGAGAGAAGTGTGTGAAACTTAGTGAATATTAGATTAGAGAATGTGAGAATAATGAATCAACCAACCTCTCCTTACATGCAAGGAGAGATATTTATAGCCTTGCCTACATGTGGCATAATGGGCTATATGATAATGGGTCGGGCTTTCCTTTTGGGATTTAGTTACATATGAATGAACTTTAGCTTAAAGTTAAGCCCGTAAAACACGACTAATCTACTACCTATTACAATGTTCTAAAATATGATCCATAATAACATATGACCGAGCATTCTTGTTTGACTCAATATTTTGAGGCTAACATCTTCCTCTAGGTGAGTGTACATGAAATGATAGAGGCATTACCTCAGAGCATGGGTTGGCTCCCTTTAGAGTTTTCAGAGGAGGTAAAGGAGTCTTGATGTCTGTCTCAGTCACACTTAATGATTTAATGTCGCTGGATTTATTTGAGACATCACGTTCCTTAGTAAGCCCAATCATTTTATTAATCGACTGAGTTTCAGGGATCAGGATTTTACTAGTGTTGTAAAACCCACATGCTTTTACCATGAACAGTACAGCGAGTAAACGTACGTACATATTAAAACTTTCCTTTTATAGCATGAACACGTGTCACGGTTAGTAATTACAGAAGTTATGTACGTATAATTACACGATAAGTATTAAGTACGTGATAGTACATGATAATTATTAACAATAATAATTATAATCACGAACATGAAATCATGAACATAAAAATCATGAACATATAATATCGTACTTAATTGATATAATACGATTAATATCGTTATGTACAAGTATTTAAATATAACACGAATATACAAACATACGAACACGTAATTTAGAACACGGGAAAACTCCGGGTTTTCCCTTGTGGGACCTACTATCCGCGGCACCAAGAGAGAAAAACGGGCCAAGCCCGTTTGATTTTTAGCAAGTAAACAAAAAGGGTTAACACCTTTTCATTCACAGAGTTTTTAACAAAAAGCAAAAACCCAATTCTTTTTCTTTCTCTCTTTTGGCCGGTGGCAAGACCACAAACAAAAGAGGTGTTTGTTTTATTTTTAATTAATCAAATTCAAGATCGTGTTCGTGTTATTGTTTTCCAATCTTTATACGTATTCGGTAATCCGTAAACCCTTTTATGTTTATTCTTTTTATTTAATTATTATCACATGAACATGAATTAAATAAAAACAAGGATTAAAACATGTCACGTGATCATGGGGGTAAATTAAGGGTTTGTTCGGGTTTGGTTGTTCGGCCGACACACAAACTGAGAGCCAAGGCTCTTGGCGTGTCTTTGATCATGCCACCAATAGAGATCCATGATCTCGGTGGGGTTTGGTTCGGCCGGCAGCAAGGAACAAGGAACCTCGACTCACGTCGGGGTGTCCTTGTGGTTCGGTTGGGTCTCGGCAGCAAGCAGCCACACCACCGGCACACAGCCGGTGGCTAGCGTGGGTCAAGCAGGGGGACAGCGGCGCAGCATGGCAACCACCGGCACACAGCCGGAGGGAACCCGCTGTTGGGCAGCGGCCAGCCGAGACAAGACCACCTACTTTAGCCGGTGGCAGATTAACAAAAACAGTGGCAACCGGCCGAGCCAGTTTGCCACTGTTAAGGGGTGTTTGGGTCGGACCGGTCCAAGGGGTTTCGGGTCCGGTTCACGACGTGTCTAAATTAAATACATGGGTCCGGTTCATGACTAAAATATGTACAAGTATTTATTTTTGTTTAAGTATTTATTTTAACAAGATATTAAATTAATTAAACATGACATGTAATTAATTTAGTTAATCATGGACTTAGGTTAATTATTATTTAGCAAATAATACATATTTTAACCTAAGTATTTAATTATTTAATTTAGACTATGGTATTAATTAATTATAAAAACATGGAAGATAATTAATTAATAATCATGACTTAGATTATAATTAATATAATATTAATGCATGTTTTAACCTAAGTATTTTATACACTTTAATTTAATTAAATTCATGCTTATATTTAATTAAATCATATAACATATAGTTTATTTAATTAACATGTTATTATTAATAAACTTAAGCTTATATTATTAGCTTATTAATTCAGCTTAATTCTAAATATGAAAACTTTCTAATTCGGGAAACTTACTATTTTTGGAAACTTTTATTTTTAGAAACTGATCTATTTTAAGAATTAATCTATTTTGGAAACTTTCTATTTTTGGAAACTTTCTATTTTTGGAAACTCTCTATTTTGGAGACTTCCTATTTTAGGAAACCTGCTATTTTTAGAAAGTTACTTATTATTACACAACAAGTATAATAAAACAAGAAATACAAGTAGTACTTAATCAGAATATACATAATACATGATAAACACGGCATAACCTTAAAATCAGTAAAACTAGACATGAACATATAAAACAAACTAAGACACGATATAAAATCAGTTATGTACTCAGTAATCAGAATACTTATGCATGTCCCCTATTTATGTAGCATTAGTGAGATCGGAGTAGGACTTCCTTTCGTTCGTCTTTTCCATTCACTGGACATAAGGTACGAATTTCCCATCCTTTCAGTATGGACATTCTTCCCTTATTAGGATTCCCCGTTTGCAGCCAACTATTTTCCCATGTATATGTTTTGTATGTTTTGATTACTTATGTTTAGTTTTAAATGCCTAAGCCATATACATGCATGACCAGCGTCACCGAGTTATAGAGGTACCATAACCATAACACTGGAGGCACCAGTGTTATGACTTCCCCACGGTGAAGTGATTGCTCGTGGCGTCCCTTTTCAGTTTTGTCCATTATATTATAGTATCATTGAGGCGTGTGGGTGCATCCTAGTTACATGTTTATCAGTATTATCAGAGTGATTATGATGTGTTCCTTGCATACTTCACTAGGAGCTGATCCCTCCTATCCAGACTATTTAATTAGAGGGAACCCCTCTAATTGCATGACGAGGTCTCCCCTCCAAGTATTCATGCACGGTGGAACCTCATGACCTATATGGGCTATTTGGCTAATTAATACAGATTTTCATAGAAACATAAGTCTTGTCAAACTATAAAACCAGTTTTATGAACATGAATCCAGATTACTTAGAACTCATATTATTCCGCTTCTATTAGTCTTTTATGCTTACGTTATTCCATGCTATGCTTGTATATCCGTGCACTGAGCGTTATGAGTCGTTACTTTCCTTTCCATGTCCCAAAATGGCAGGTACCCAAGGACAGACTTGAGCATTTGGAGGACGCGCATAGGAGGGAATCTGCCTTAGACTTATTTTCCTTTTGCCTTCTTATACTTATGCTTATTTGGACACTTGTTTAGTCCTTCTCATTTCTTATGCTTTATTTATGTTTGGGCTTATGTTTGGGAACCGATGTTTGATTACGGTTTTCCCTACGGCATGTATGTTTTAGTACATATTACCTTGCATGCTTTGATGACACGCGTGACATTCCATTTACCAAAATGGGGTGTTACAATTATGTTATCAGAGCCAAGGCTTCGACCTGTAGGCTCTAAAACTCGACCTGTGACTAGTGGGTAGTCACCAGAAGCTTCCTAAGTCAACGCTTTTTATTCCACGTGTTTATGTTTTCAGCACCGTGTTGTTTAACCATGATGTTTTCATCGGTATTGTTTTACTAATATGGATGAACAACCATCATCCATACTTAGTCATGTGTCATTGTTTCATGCATGATGTTCCTCGTGAACTGTGGCTATTGTGGACTGAACCCCAATAGTTCATAATTGGTCACATAAAATTTTTTTCTGTTAAGTTTGGACAACTGATTTGCACTCATTTATTTCATGTATTATTGTTGCGGTATTTTGACTAAGTAATGGTTGGTACAGGACTGGCCATATTTAGTCGCATGTGCTTTTAATTGAATCATTTTTGTTTGGATGAACCGACTCATAGGCGTTCATCCTCGCCATGTCATTTTGTTTAGGTGAACCGACCCATAGACGTTCACCCAAACCCATGTCATTTTCATTATCATGCATCCATACACTCGTTTCATGCATAAATTTTCATGCATAAATTTTTTTATGATTATGTATTATGTCCTAATCAAATAAATCATGTCAAAATTTATTTTATGAACCGACCCATGGTCGTCCCCACCAGCGATCTTCGGATTCATTTCATTACTGTCATAAAAAAAATTCATGTCCCCTCATAAGTTACTATGTCTTTTACGTCAAGTATGTTTTCATACTATCATGGTTAACTTCGTTTTCATGATGATTATGTTGTATACTCCTTCATGTTAAGTTGGTTCATGTTTCTTCACGATGATTTCGTCTTCATGTTGATTACGTCTTACGTCTCTTTTGTTGTTTATGCTTTCATGCAAGACATTGTTGGATTTCATTTAATCCTGCTTTCATGATAGTCATGGTTGGTTTTCATTAAGCATGCTTTCATGCAGATCATCGTTGAATTTTTTGTTTAACAACACTTTTAGCGTTCCTCTATGCAACCAGAATGATGTCTATGCTGGCATTGCCAGGTTATCATGATGGTTTCCTAACCGTTTAACCAATTATTTTCCTATCAAATAATGTCATATGATCGACCCCATACCGATCATTTCATGTGCATTCCATGTGTGTTATACATACTATAATCTATGTATATCTCACTTGCAATACTTCACGAGTATTTGCTAGTCTATTCTAAATCATCTCAGGCGTATTCCACCTACTGATATTCTACAAGATTGCTGATGACCGCTCATAACTGGGAGATGTTACTAAAGGTTGATGCTGCTGATTTTAGAGACGTTACGAGATGATGATGCGGTCCACAACCTGGAGATCTTACAAGACGAAGACAAAGGTGTTAGATCAAAGCAATCGGACGAGGAGATGCTTCACCATCGGAGATTTCAATCACAATCCATGTCCCTAATTCTTAGTTACATGTCACACGTCATCTAGTTGTCTTTTCAGTCATATGAGTAAAAACCGGCACCAGCCGGCCACTCAGCTGAATAGTTGCATGAATCCCCGTCAAGATAATGACAATCATGGAACTGACAGACAAGACGATAGTAACTACTACTGTGACATCAACTATCCTATGAATCACAACAAAACACCGGTCACGGACATGATCAGAAATACAAGGGTCAGCAGTCCAACTGATCAGCCAATTCTGGCATAATATCCTAAGATTTGTAGTTTTATTTGTTTCACACCTCGAGACACATGTCAAGACATCAATTAAGACACATGTCTCAAGCATATTTTATAAAGACACATGTCAAGACACCCGTCAAGACACATGTCATACGTATATTTTCCAAGACACGAGTCAGGACACATGACTCACGTCTATCTTCTAAATCAGCCCTAGGAAATTTAGGGTACCCTCCAAGGGGTATCCATTTCGTTGTGCCATGTATTAATCAGGCCACAAACATCTCAGTACCATCACTGGCGTATTATTCGCGTTTGGACACGCAGAATTCGTTCTAAGTGAGACAGGAAAAACACGTTCAGTGAGATCTGTCGCATCTGCTTCATGACACTTTCATTTCTTGATTTCATATTTCATATATCCAAGACCATAAAGGACGCCATTCGTATCACCCATGTATACGAAGGTTTTTCCTCCAGTCTAAGGATAAGAACCCATATGATAACGAACCTACCTCGGACAGGTGCGAGTTGAATTTAATCCTAATTATGGACTATGAACAGCATACCATGCTACGATTCATGATTATGTACAGTAATATTCAGGCTCCTGAATACATTCAGCATGGTTTTCCATCAAGAAAATATGTACAAGTTATCGATGCTTTACAAGCACGTGCTTTGTTAGCCATGGCTGCTAAAAATTTCTAGCTGTCAGTTAAGACACGACCACTAAAGTTCCTTTTATGCATCCAATATCTTCCCATACATTCCAAAAGAACCTTCAAGGAGAAGGACGGTAACATGAGATTATGTGTCGACTATCGTCGATTTAAAAAAATCACCATTCATGACCGTTATTCTCCTCCACGTATTGACAACATGTACATTCGACTTTAGGGTGTTAAGCACTTTTCCAAGATTGGATTCATGATCATGCTGCCAATAATGACGAGGGAAATAGCAGGATATTCCATGACTGCTATTCGTACAAGATTTGGTCAGGCTAAATTCATGATTTTGTTTTAGTCTCATAAATGCTCCAACAGCATTATGGACTTAGTAAATTGAGTTCCATGAACGGTTTTCATCGAGGACAAGCTGATTTTCTCTAAGTCTAGAAAAGAGAAGGAAGACCATATTTGCACTATGTTGCAAATTCTACGACAGGAGAAATTTCACCCTAAAATTTTCCAATATAAATTCTGGTTGATTACAGTGACACGTTGAATCACATGGATCCTCACGGCTAATCTTACCATGACTCAGCTTATGCGTAAAGGTGAGAACCTACACTACACTAGGTGTTCCAGAAAATCCTACGCTAAGAGAAGTCTAATTTCAGAAACTTATAGTTTCGCAAACTCCTATGTATCAAGTTTCTATGAAGCAAGATACAGTTACATTCATATCTAAGTACCTGTCATACCAACCGGGTAAGATAGAACACCACCAGACTAGGATGTTTTTTTTCCATTGGAAGAAATTGTGAACAGAAATGGGACAAGATCTCCATGGATTTTGGTCACCAGATTACCGCAAACTCAGAAGAAGCATGAAGCTATCTGGGTTATTGTCAAAAGTCTGACCAAGTCTGCAGAATCCTTACATCCGCAAGGATTCCAGACTCAGCAGATTTTTAGACATTTTCCAGCCAAGAATCATCTGATCACTTGGTACTCCCTCAGCTATCGGACCAGACAAAGATTCGCATTGTGTTCCAAAATTACGTCCTTGTCCTTTGTCCAAATTTTACGACTTGCTTTCACACTCACGTTCATGACTAGGGATGGCAACGGGGCGGGTTTGGGGCGGGGCAAGCATTCCCATCCCCAAACCCAATTACTAGAGTTATCCCCAAACCCGCCCCGATCCCCGTCGGGGATTTAATCGGGGCGCCCCGTCGGGGCGAGATGCTCGTACAAACCCGAATCATACTAAACGGGGATCTTATCGGGGTATTGTCTTTGGGTGCAATTCTCGACCAATGTCGCACCATTTTACATTTATTAGTATTATTTTTAGAACATTAGCCATAACTTCAAAAATTTGAAACATATTAATATCAGTTACAAACAAAGCTTATTAAGTTTTCAATGATAGTATCATAGTTATGATAAATTACCAAAAATAAAGTTACAACTTAAAAAATGACATTTAAGTAAGTTTTTTGCAATATTACATTCACAAAAACTAACAATGTTGGAGATATATTTTTTTACTATGTAAAGAGTAACAAAATACTTCATACATATATATATATTTGTATATGTCTATATATTAATCAGGTGGGGCGGGTCAGGGATGTTATTCCCCGCTTCCGCCCCAAACCCGATTAAAAATCCCCGTTTAAGCCCTAAACCCGCCCCGTAACCCAATAAGCGTGCTCCGACCCGCCCCAAGTATTTTGGGTTTCGGGTTTCCCCGTCGGGTTCGAGTTTTTTTGCCATACCTATTCATGACACTATTCATGTTCATGACACTATTCATGTTCATGACACTATTCACGTTCATGATCGTATCCTGACTTATGATTTTACGTTCATTTTTGTTCTGGGAGGTTTTGAAAAAGCTTGAGAGACCAGACTCAAGTTTAGTATAACTATCTATCCTCAGACAGACGTTTCACGTCACATTCCACGTCTCACCTTATAGCGTTTGGCGTTACCACCGCCGTTATTCCATGTTCACGATATGTTTCACATGTCATGTTCATTCCACGTTTCTCATATCACGTTCACGATATGTTACACATGGTATCATTGATTACTACATTTTTTCTCATATTACACTCACCGTATCTCCACGTAGCACGTTCACCATTGTTCACGTATCACGTTCACAATTGTTCACATACTACGTTTCAGTATGTCTCGCGCATCTTTATTAAGACGTTACTAATGTCAGTTGGTCTAGGTCATTTTGCAACGTAATGTTTCATTTATCCTTGCATGTTAATTCTTATCCACTCGATCGAGTTCAGGAGGATCGGTCTTACGTTGATAACCAGGAACCTTTACATATTGTCAAGTCAAGGTCAGGAGGACCAAGATTTATCATTTGTGTCAAGATTTTGTGGAGAAACTGTTCCGAGAGGAAAGCCACTTGGAAACGAATGAGTCCATCCGGATTTTATCCTCTTATCATTCCATAATTTGGTTATGTTCTTTTCAGGCACGTCACGTTTCATGTCCTTGTCAGTCATGTCGCGTTCATATTCTTTTCAGTTTATTTTATCTATAATTCGGGGGACGAATTAATATTTTTAGGGGGGAAGAGTTGTAAAACCCGCATACTTTTACCATGAACAGTACACTTAGTAAACGTACGTACATATTAAAACTTTTCTTTTATAGCATGAACACGTGTCAGGATTAGTAATTACAGAAGTTATGTACATATAATTACACGATAAGTATTAAGTACGTGAAAGTACACGATAAATATTAACAATAATAATTATAATCACGAACATGAAATCATGAACGTAAAAATCACGAACACGTAATATCGTACTTAATTGATATAATACGATTAATATCGTTATGTACAAGTATTTAAATATAACACGAACAATTATAACACGAATATACGAACATACGAACACGTAATTTAGAACACGGGAAAACTCCGGGTTTTCCCTTGTGGGCCCTGCTAGCCGCGGCACCAAGAGAGGAACACGGGCCAAGCCCATTTGATTTTTAGCAAGTAAACAAAAAGGGTTAACACCTTTTCATTCACAGAGTTTTTAACAAAAAGCAAAAACCCTATTCTTTTTCTTTCTCTCTTTTCATCGGGGGCAAGACCACAAACACAAGAGGATCACCTTGATTGGAAAGGGGTTTTACCCATTCTGATCTAACTTTTTGATCCGAAAATTAAGCAAAAGCAATAAGCTATGGTTAATAAGCTCAAACTAAAACTTGCACGAATCTAATCGAAATTGACTTAATAAGCATGAATAACAACTTATCAAACTTAAAAATAAGCAAACTTTCAAATCAAACTTTTAAAAAGATGAACTTTTTAAGAAAACTTTAAATCAAATAAGCATTAAGATGAAAATAAGATCAAAGATGAACATGAATCAAAGATAAGCAAGATAAGAAAGGTAGAAGAAGATGATTAAAAATAAGAATTTGATTAAAAGAAAAGATTCAAAAATTAAAAGACTTACTTGAATTAAAAGTGCATAACATGAAATTAAAAAGCAAGAAAGTAATTAACAAGAAATAAAAATGGTGGAAGTGGTGGTTTGTCAAACCACCCAACAACATGAAAATGAAGCTAGCCTAAACTATATATAAGGGTGATTAGGGAGGAGCTTAAAGCTTCCTCCCTCTTTCCTCTTTTCCTTATTTGCACACTTAAGCCCTTTTCTTCTTAGTTGTTTGTTAATCTTGGACTTAATGATTTTGTCTTGGGATTTCTTTAAACTCGTCTTTGAATTTTCTTCGTAAATTAGACTCGAGTTCTTCGGCTTTTAGTAAACTTTCGTCTTTTGACTTTTTCTTCGATAAATCTTCAGAATTGGTCTTGGACTTCCGTTCTTTTTCCACTCTTGATCTTTCGACTTCGTCTTTCGTCTTTTTCTTTGATAAAAACCCGTGAATGCCGTGTTTTCTCCACTTTTCACTTTTTCGTCCTAAATCACAACAAAAACAAAAACCACGCATAATTCCGACATAAATGACATAAAATACACGTTTTGGCTCGGTTATTATTGTAATTAAGTGGTAAAAAGGATGGGTGTTTTCACACCTATCAGTTTGTTTGATTTTTAATTAATCAAGTTCAAGATCGTGTTCGTGTTATTGTTTTCCAATCTTTACATGAATTCGGTAATCCGTAAACCCTTTTATGTTCATTCTTTTTATTTAATTATTATCACATGAACATGAATTAAATAAAAACAAGGATTAAAACATGTCACGTGATCATGGGGGTAAATTAAGGGTTTGTTCGGGTTTGGTTGTTCGGTCGACACACAAACCGAGAACCAAGGCTCCCGACGTGTATTTGATCACGCCACCAACCGAGATCCATGATCTTGGTGGTGTTTGGTTCGGCTGACAGCAAGGAACAAGGAACCCCGACTCGCGTCGGGGTGTCCTTGTGGTTCGGTTGGGTCTCGGTAGCAAGCAGCCACACCACCGACACACAGCCAGTGGCTAGCGTGGGTCAAGCAGCGGGACAGCGGCGCAGCAGTGGCAACCACCAGCACACAGCCGGTGGGAACCCGTTGTTGGGCAGCGGCCAGCCGAGACAAGACCACCGGCTTAAGCCAGTGTCAGATTAACAAAAACAGTGGCAACCGGCCGAGCCGGTTTGCCACTGTTAAGGGGTGTTTGGTTTGGACCGGTTCAAGGGGTTTCAGGTCCGGTTCACGACGTGTCTAAATTAAATACATGGGTCCGGTTCATGACTAAATAATGTACAAGTATTTATTTTTGTTTAAGTATTTATTTTAACAAGATATTAAATTAATTAAATATGACATGTAATTACTTTAATTAATCATGGACTTAGGT
This sequence comes from Glebionis coronaria, assembly GCA_025667525.1. Classification (NCBI taxonomy): domain Eukaryota; kingdom Viridiplantae; phylum Streptophyta; class Magnoliopsida; order Asterales; family Asteraceae; genus Glebionis; species Glebionis coronaria. Next base: position 159,782,571 of record CM046876.1, read on the forward strand.
GAATTATTATTTAGTAAATAATACATGTTTTAACCTAAGTATTTAATTATTTATTTTAGACTATAGTATTAATTAATTATTAAAACATGGAAGATAATTAATTAATAATCATGACTTAGGTTATAATTAATATAATAATAATGCATGTTTTAACCTAAGTATTTTATACACTTTAATTAATTAAATCATGCTTATATTTAATTAAATCATATAACCTATAATTTATTTAATTAACATGTTATTAATTAATAAACTATACTAAAATCACATGACTTATGATATTTAATTAGTAAACTTAAGCTTATATTATTAGCTTATTACTTCAGCTTAATTCTAAATATGGAAACTTTCTAACTCAGGAAACTTACTATTTTTGGAAACTTTTATTTTTAGAAACTGATCTATTTTCAAAAGTTAATCTATTTTTGGAAACTATCTATTTTAGGAAACTTTCTATTTTTTGAAATTTTCTATTTTTGGAGACTTTCTATTTTAGGAAACCTGCTAATTTAGAAAGTACTTATTATTATACAACAAGTATAATAATACAAGAATACAAGTATTACTTAATCAGAATATACATAATACATGATAAACACAGCATAACCTTAAAATTAGTAAAACAAGACATGAACATATAAAACAAACTAAGACATGATATAAAATCAGTTACGTACTCAGTAATCAGAATACTTATGCATGTCCCCTATTATGTAGCATTAGTGAGATCGGAGCAGGACTTCCTTTCGTTCGTCTTTTCCGTTCACTGGACATAAGGCACGGATTTCCCGTCCTTTCAGTATGGACATTCTTTCCTTATTAGGATTCCCCGTTTGCAGCCAACTGTTTTCCCATGTATATGTTTTATATGTTTTGATTACTTATCTTTAGTTTTAAATGCCTAAGCCATATACATGCATGACCAGTATCACCTAGTTATGGAGGTACCATAACCATAACACTGGAGGCACCAGTGTTATGACTTCCCCACGGTGAAGTGATTGCTCGTGGAATCCCTTTTCAGTTTTGTCCATTATATTATATTATCATGTGAGGCGTATGGGTGCATCCTAGTTACATGTTTATCAGTATTATTAGAGTGATTGTGATGTGTGCCTTGCATCCTTCACTAGGTGTTGATCCCTCCTACCTAGACTATTTAATTAGAGGCAACCCCTCTAATTGCATGACAAGGTCTCCCCTCCAAGTATTCATGCACGGTGGAACCTCATGACCTATATGGGATATTTGGATAATTAATACAGATTTTCATAGAAACATAAGTCTTTTCAAACTATAAAACCAGTTTTATGAACATGAATCCAGATTAAATAGAACTCATATTATTTCGCTATTATTAGTCTTTTATGCTTACGTTATTCCATGCTATGCTTGTATATCCGTGCACTGAGCGTTATTCTCAGCCGTTACTTTCCTTTCTATGTCCCAAAAAGGCAGGTACCCAAGGACAGACTTGAGCATTTGGAGGACGCGCATAGGAGGGAAGCTGCCTTAGACTTCTTTTCCTTTTGCCTTCTTATACTTATGCTTATTTAGACACTTGTTTAGTCCTTCTCATTTCTTATACTTTATTTATGTTTTGGGCTTATGTTTGGGAACCGATGTTTGATTCTGGTTTTCCCTACGGTCATGTATGTTTTAGTACATATTACCTTGCATGCTTTGATGACACACCATAATCACGCGTGACATTCCATTTACCAAAATAGGGTGTTACAAGTGTTGAAGTTGGGTAAGACACTATCAGTGTTTGATCTTTCAACCCAATCCTTTGATTTAGGTATTCATGATCATAACCCATTGAGGCTGGTATAAATGCCTTTTCACTCATTTCCTTAGTGAGGGGACTCTTAGTGAGTTGACTTGCTCCTAGAAATTTTTTTTTTGAACAAGGATCTGACTGTTAACACACGGAGTCACTAAGACAGAACTCTTGGTCCATTTCTCATTAATTCTCTTTTCTTCCTTAAGTTGTTCTTGAAGAGTATGATTAATTTTAGTAAGTTTAATATTCTGAAGTTGACAACTTACTGCTTCTCATTTAGCTTATTTCCAAATTAGTAAATCATTTTTACATTTCTTTAATTCAAAGATAATTTTGTTGTATTTTGAAAAAGATTTAACCTATGCTCTTCGACAAATGATAAATCAATGTTTATATACATAAGCTACTTTTTCCATTCAGAATCATCATCCATAAATAGGAGTATGTCTACATTTCGCATGGTGATGTCTACCCATTCTCTATTCCTAGCATGATTCTTTCCAACTATGAGTTCATCATTAGCTAAAGCCATCAACACTTGATATCTGGCTTCTTCATCTTCTGAAGACACTTCTTCATCATCCCAATAAAAGGTTTCAGCTACCAAACCTTTGTCTTTGACTTGACTCGGTTTCTGAGCCTGAGTATTTCAAGATCCAGCCTCAAGTAATGCAAGCTTGGCTTTGACTTTCTCATACTCAAATTTGTAATCTTTTACAATTTTCTTATCATTTTGAAAATTTTGATTATTTGAAGGAGCCTGAGTCAATTTTGGTGTAAACTTTGGTTGAAAGTTGTCATTCCCTGATGATGAATTTGGATTTTTGTAAGAGGCTAAAGGTGTTTTTGAAAGAAAATATGTTGCAAAGTGACCTGTTTTACCACATCTAAAACAATCCACTCCTTCGGTGGATTGATTTCCTGTAAATCTAGTTCGCTTGATAAAACGTTTTGTGTTTTACAAAAGAGCTCTTTCATAAAACTCACGATTTAGATCCCTTGTATAAATAGTACAAGATCTTTCATCTACTTCATTATCTTAAGTTTCCTGAAAATCCGGAACAATCGCATTTGAATAGGAAGCAGTTGATATGGGTCCATGTTTAACAAGGGTTGGGGTGGCTGAGGTTTCAGTAATCAAGGCTTTCTTATACTCAAGATATCTCTTAGTGATTAGGTTATCTTCATAGATAAACCTACCATAGATATCGGTTAGATCCTGAGTCTGAATGTGATTGGCATTCCTTAAGCCTTGAGAGAAGCCCAACCACTTGTCAGGGAGACTATTCATAAAACCAACATTGATTTCATGCTTAGACAGTTTAACCCCGTCATTTGATAGCTCATTGAGCAAGGTCTTATATCGGGTGATATGAGTGTAATTACTCATATCATTTGTATCAATAAACAATGAATAATTGCATAAATTGCATGAAATTATCCTTGTATATGCATGTTTTGTTGTTTGATGTGTGTAGGTACCGAAGTTCGCGAAAACCGGCATAAACAACACGAGAATGAAGAAAAGATCAACAAAGCCAATTTCAAGATAGATTTTAGCGGATTTAATCATTTATGAAGCTTTTGGGCCTTGTGGGTCCCACATTTGGTAATTGGGCCCAAAAGCCCAATATGGAAGCTAATGTTAACCATTTTTGAGAGAGCCCATTACAAAGCCCAAAAAGACAAATTATATTACGGATGGACATATGTTGGGCCAAAAGCCCATAACACATACAACAATTTACTTTGATAAGTCGAAATGGGGGTTAACTTGGGCCTCATTAAAACCCATTAGGGTTTGATACATTCGTATCAGTTTAAAACGAATGAAAAGTTTACTTGGTCAAATAAACATTTACCCATTTTTCACTCAGTGACTCTCACAACTCACACCACACGTTAATTAAAACTCTTTGATACTCCCTATGCTACACCATCTTCTCTCTCACTTTAACAAACCAAATAAACCAGTTACATTTTCACTGTCACCCCAAACCCTAGCCTAAAATAAATATTGGGGCTTTTAGTTATTGAGGGCACGATTGATGCACATGCTTGGGGAATTAAATCCCCAATTAACTCAGACCTAGAAGATGGAGAAGCAAGTGACGTGGCAACGATTTATTGGCTGTAACAGCGCATCACCCCCACTCCACCAATAAGAGAGAGACAAATCAGCCTTAAAGAAGCACAAGTAGCACAACGGATTGCCACGTTGGCAATCCGTGTGACTATAGACTCGTTTCAACCTTCATATCAAAACAAGAAAGAGAGAGAAGAAAAAGATGCTGAATGGAAGGCTTGGATTGATTCTCGTCTCCAACAAACTCACCCCCAACACCTCGAGTTCGAGTATAAATACCCCCTCTTTATTGTATTCTTTGTATCCCATTTTTATTTTTTAAAGTTATTATGCAGGATTAGATCTAGGTAATTTGTATTTTACTTTTCTCAAAGTATTGTAATAGCTTTTGATGATTAATAAAAGTTTGTTTGATTCAAAATATTTATCTATTTACTTTTTTGTTAAATTTAATCTTGCAATTTACTTTAATCTAATCTGATATGATAATGTTTATAATGTTTAATTAAGCTTAAATTATAGCTTTAATTGAATATTAAAAGAATAATTTGGGAAAACTTTCCCCGCTGGAAAGTTATTAAAAACGAATGGTGAGTTACAGTACTGGTTCAATCGATGATGGTGGATTCGATGGTGGTTCGTAAGGAGGTTCGATGGTGGTGTTGATCCGATTTATTTAGCCAGCTCAGAGCTGCGCTACTTCCCAAAGGTTTCTTCAAAAGGTTCACGTCTCGTTTTAATTTTAATGTTTTTAGTTTAAACTAGTTTAATGTTAATGTTATGTAGTTAGAAATTTGTGGTATTATGATGTTATTGTTTAGACTGTCTGATACGATTTGATTATCTGTTTTAATTTTAGTTGAATTACTGTGTGAGTTTGATAGTGAAGTTTAAATAATCTGTTAAATACTAGTAGTTTAATCTGGTTTATAGGGAATTTGATAAAACGGATTGAAGGTTTAGTTTGGTTATTTAGCTGAGTTTATTAATCTGTTAAAATCTAGAAGTTTAGATAGGTTCCAAAAAAGGAGTTTTTGTTTAATCTGTTAAATGTATTATTTGTTTGAAAGGGGTTTTTGAATTTAGTTGATTATTTGGATTCATAAATCTGCAAATGAATTTAATCTGATATAACATTTGGATTAAGATTGCTGAGATTTGGCTATAGTTCAGGACTGCTGGCTATTTGGTTTTAATAAGTAGATTGTTTAGTTTTGAATACTGATTTGAACTTAGTGGTTTCTTATTTAACTGGTATATAGTCAAAGCTTGTTGAGTTTTTGTTGTATTCTGATAAATTTAAATGGTGTTATCTGTCTTAAATAGTTTGCTGAAATTATGAGTAATACTGGATTTGCTTTTGGTTAGAATAAGTTTCTTTTTGTTGAGTCTTAGGATCTAGACTCATCTGGGATATCATGATCATGATCGTAATAAGCACAGAGGAACATAAATAACACAATCATAACCAAGAACAAGGCTTTCACTAATAAAGATTACTATTAATAATGCTAGTAACTACTACTCCTAGTGCCTCATAGGCTTGACACCAGGAGAACACACACACACCTATGGTTTACATTGTTTGTGAATGAGTGAATAACCATGTGTGCCTAACCCTCTTTATATAATAGAGGTACTAGGGCTACATCACAACCCTAGCTTACTATAGAAGCTATCTATTTGCTATTAGGTCCTTCATCTTGTTTTGTCATATCAACTCAAGATCTCTAAGTCCCAAAAATCTTCCCCTAGTTGATTTGACAAAACCAGTAAGCACAAGCTTCCCCTGAAGCTAATATAGATGAAGGCTAAGCTTCCCCTTGATCCATGCATTCTTCCCCTTTTTGTCACATCAACTCAAAAAGGATCGTCTTCCCCTTAAGAAGTGCACGACAAATCCAGTAGGCTCCATGGAGAGATCACTGATGAAGAAAATCAAGTATAACGAATTTGATAAAGAAGTGGAATCTCCCAAACTTGTGTCTTATGTCTTGCACTAACCACATGACGTCGAGCATGAACAAAATCCTCAAAGAAATGAGACGCTGAGCACAATAACGTAACCCCTTCAAGCGATAGTAAATGTACGCATAGAGCAAACTATCTTAAAAAGGCTACTAGTCCTTTTAAGATATGAATAGATCGTACCCCTTCGCTAGATATGTCGAGTCTTCGTCACCATACAAACCAAGCAAGTTATCTTAAAAAGGTACTCCCTTCCTTTTAAGATATGATAAGAACATAAAACCTGTGAAAATCAACTACAACATAAAATAAGTGATAATCAAATGTCTTCTTCAATGAATCTCCATAACGAAATGATGATGGCTGAGAACTCCTCCTCCGGTAACAGTAGTGACATCAGACTAGTCACTAAATCAGAGTAGTATCAATCTTACTTGACTAGAAGGAACCAAAACCGGCCAAAGAAAAGTTAGTATACAACAAGCCAGCAGGAACCAAAATCAAGTCAGCAAGAACATACGCCTACCAGGAGGAACAAACCAGTAGGAACCGACCAGTGGTACGGACCAGTAGAAACCGACTAGTATGAACCGATGATTCAACCAGGAGGAACCATCAAAAATTACTAGGAGGAACCGAGAACAAAACCAACATGAATATATGAGACCAGTAGGAACCATAGCTCACCAGTAGGAAGAACAAAAATCTACCAGTAGCATCTCAAAACCCTTCTCTTTTTTCATTTTTTTTTCTCATTTTTTTCGTTTTTTTTTCAATCTGTCACCACGCTGTCGCTAAAACTGTTGCTATTGGTGTTTCAGCTCTTATAAACCAGCCCAAAGTCTATGTAGAACACGTATTTATCCAGCCAATGTAACTTCAAACGTGATTAACCATCTAACACAACTCTCGAATCAATTCATATCCCATGAAAATAGCATGCATATAGCTACCATATATACATACATGGTTAACATAGAATGTCCGCCTTTTTAGCCATTAACACGTTTATAGGATCCATAAATAGCACGTCCAAAAACAGCTCACATCCCAAAAAAAAATAGGACAATTAAAACGTATCTTCCCAAAAACTTGTGTCATACTTTTCGTGAGGATAACTCATAACACGTCCAATCTTGCCACCTAAAAACTAGATATTTCACCACGTAACAACACAATTGCTTTTTCCCAAAAAAACGCATCTATATTTGACTCCATATTAATCACGTCAAAATAAGACCATGTCAAAAGAGAGAAATTCCATAAATAAGCGCTGCCAAAATTATCTCCCTTTCAAACACGTCATATACTCCAATATATACTCCAATATAGTGAAAGTCAATCTCATAAATATGATAACTACCATGACACGTTTTTTTCTCTCCATATTTTAAGAATGTAATCCCTAAAAAATAGCCATAACAAAATCACATATCGATTAATACCTGAATGATCGCTTGTGAATAATTGACGATGACCAGACCGGCCATTCCTAACCCACGAACATCCATGTTATCACACAGCCTTAATTTTTGTACTATCTCACAAATAGTACGAAGAATACCATTTTCTTTCTGATCAAAACGGGCAAATAAACATGAATTTAGAATGGACCACAAATGCAACTTCATCTCACATCCTTTTCTTTGAACAGAAACCCACGTCTTTTGCTTTATTGTGACATCAACAAGTACTAGACATCACGTTTACATCTGCTCCTTTAAACCATCACATGAAGACGTTGTCATTACTAGCGCTTTACAAAACCCTAATCATCATTTACAAAATCTTGTATTCTGGTTTCATAGGATTGAAAGAAAACACGAACCAAGCTACTAGGGTTCATCATTGATTCATGATGAATCAATTCCCCATGGCTAGTAGCAGTTTAGCAGCTCCAAATCGTCCTTCAAAACTTCTGTTGTTAGGGTTTGTAAAAACCCTAATTTGATCAGCCTTAACAAAAACGAATCTGCCATGGCGACCTTCATTCATTACGAACACGAACGCAGCAGCATCAAATAACAACAAGTAACATCAGCAACATCATGCACGAATTATCTAGGGTTTATTCACAGCAGCAACCACCACTAGTCATCTTTGAATATACTAGGATTCATCATTGATTGAAAATCAACTCACCAAAGCTAGTATAATCAACATCACAGTAACAACATTAGATGAACAACAACAATCATATGAACAGCAGCAACCATCATCTGGGGTTTGTTGGGAAAAAACCCTAGATCAGCAAGAACATCTTTATTTAAAAATAACACTAACATGAAAACCTTGTAGATCAACCAGATCGAGAGCCAACAAGCTCTGATACCACTTGTTGAGTCTTAGGATCTAGACTCATCTGGGATATCATGATCATGATCGTAATAAGCACAGCGGAACATAAATAACACAATCATAACCAAGAACAAGGCTTTCACTAATAAAGATTACTATTAATAATGCTAGTAACTACTACTCCTAGTGCCTCATAGGCTTGACAGCAGGAGAACGCACACACACCTATGGTTTACATTGTTTGTAAATGAGTGAATAACCATGTGTGCCTAACCCTCTTTATATAATAGAGTTACTAGGGCTACATCACAACCCTAGCTTACTATAGAAGCTATCTATTTGCTATTAGGTCCTTCATCTTGTTTTGTCATATCAACTCAAGATCTCTAAGTCCCAACACTTTTGACTGTTAAGATTATCTTAAATTGCACTTATCTGTGTCATTTTTGTTAAATGTTATCTGTTTTTCTTGACTCTTTGTTTGCTGATATGCAAGTTCATCTTGCAAATTTGGTTTGCTTGCTGATATAGTCTACTTTGCTAATTTTGTTGTCTTAGCAGTTTCTTTCAGACTCAACTGGTCTGATTGTTCGTAACTGATTCCTATCAGTTAACAATACTCAACCACATAAAAAGTCACTCCTGTGACCTTCATCTTTTCATTTTTCGTACAAAAAATATTAATCACAAAAACTGTCCATAGCAGGACTCGAACCCATGACCTCCTGGTCATGGGCCAAAGGCACTAACCAACTCATCTAGCTACATGTTTTAGTTTTTATTCAGTAGTGTTAATTAATATAGTTTAACTAGTGACTGTCAGTTTTCTTTAATTTTGTTTTAAATACATAGTTGTTATTTTTTATTAAATCTATATCATTTTAATTTCTTTTATAAAGTTTACAAATAAATAAAAATATAAAAAAATGTTTTATTAGTTTTTGAAAATTAATTTTGTAATTAATTAGATTTAAATTAAATTAGTAGATTTGGTTTAGTAAAAAGTAAAAGTTAATTTTTAATAGATTTAATTAATTAATAAATTTTAAATAAGTTTTTAAATTAGTTTAAATAAAGTTTTTTTTAAATGGTGTAAAGGTGAATTAATTAAATAGTTAAGTTTTAATTATTTTTAAATAGTTTAAATTTTTTAAATAGTTTAAATAACTTTTAGTAACTGTTTTTAGATTAAACGGGGTACGATTCATGCACTTAGGATTAATTAGTTTTAAATTGGTAGAATTAATTTTAGTTTAAAAAGCCGAAAACCAATTCGAATCAATTGCCCAAATCGAAACTAAAACGTCTCAAATTCACTCGATCTTCGTGTACAACGAACTTGGTTCACCAACGTGTTTAATTGAATCCGTCTTTGGTAATTTTAGACTATTACTTTTTCCTAAAGGTAATTTTCTAATTTACCCTATAACGTATCTTAATTATCACATATATTCCACGATACATCAAAAATTTTGGCGTTGCTGCCGGGGATCTTGTGTATGATTCGTTTTCGTGGAGATTTGTTGATCATTGATTTGAAGACCCTTTCCGTCCTCGGAAAGTTTTGTTATTTTTCTATTATTATAGTATGTATCGTTTTTCGTGTTTTTTCTGATTACTATATTATATTACGTAGAACAATAAAATTACCTACTTCCAAATAAGACCTTAGTTGGGATTTCATCACCTAGCTATTGTATTCGAATCCAAAACGAAAAAAAGGCAAAATAGATAAATACTAATAAGAAGTTTGAACTCGATTTATACAAACTATTAGGTGGGTATAAGGCGACGAGCTATAAAAGGCCGTCTAAGGAAAAAGGTTTTTAAGTGCTTTGTGCCACCTCGTTTCCCCGCTTGCTTGTGCGTATATTGAGAGGGAGAACCGATTATTGGTTTGCTAACTCAAGTAGTATTAAATCTTATTTTTGTAGTTTACTTATTGAACCTCGAGACATTTAGGTTTTCATCTATCGTTTCAAAGTCGACCGAGGGTAATTTACTTCCATAGTAGTTATCCTTATTCCTTGTTTTTTATCGATCATTGTTTATTGAGCAATACCAAATAAAAATACCAAAAATAATCTTCTCCTTGTCTAATTTCTTTCCTTCAATCCTCTAAAATTCTCGTCACTTTGGTTTATGCAATTACGTTCTTCTCGACTTGTGATTTATTTAAATAGGCTTGAAAATATTCCTCGTAGAAATAGAAATCGTCAACAACGAATAGTGTAACCCGAGCTTCCACCTATTGTTGTAGAGATGGCCGATAACCGAACAATGGAGGAATTGCTCCGTGCACCCACCGAAGGGTATGGGGAAGCAATCGTTGTGCCGGCTATTTTGGCGGATCATTTTGAGATTAAGACGGGTCTTTTATCGCTCATTCGTACCGGCCAATTTCGTGGCAATGAGACCGATAACCCTCATTCTCACATTCAGAATTTTCTTCGAATTACCTCGACTCTCAAGTTTAGAGATGTGTCGAATGACGCGATTAAGCTCATGCTTTTTCCGTACTCGCTCGAGGGTAATGCTAAGATTTGGTATGAGAAAGAACCACCGGGTTCTATTTTGACATGGGATGATTTAGTGTCTAAGTTCATGAATTATTTCTTTCCACCGTCCAAAACAACACACTTTAAGAACGAGATCACTAGATTTGAACAAAAAGTGCATGAATCGTTTGGGGTTGCTTGGGAAAGATTTAAAGATTTGTTAAGACAATGTCCACACCACGGTTTCTCGGAATTGCATCAAATCAATACTTTTTATAATGGACTTAATATGGTTGAACAAGATTCTTTAAATGCCGCCGCGGGTGGTAATCTTTTAAGAAAAACTCCGAGAGACGCGTGGGGTATAATTGAGAATAAGTCTAGAGCACAATATTCACAAAACACACCGGGTGTTTCCAATGTGAATTCATTTAATCCCGAGATTGCTAGATTGGACTCTAAGATTGACACGATTTTGAATGAGCTTAGGAAGAATCCTCATGGATCGATTAATGCGGTTGAGAATTTTTGTGTATCATGTGGTGGAGCACATCCTAATTATGCTTGTTCAACCACGGGGTTTGATCAAGCTAGTGCTTTTGCCGCGACGGGAACTTATGGCTCCAACAGTCAAGTTTCTCGTCAAAATCATGTTGCTCCACCGGGTTTTCCACCGGTTCAAAATAGGTACAACAATGGAAATAATGGGAATAATTTTAACCGTGGTAACCAAGGGAATTACAACCAATGTAATGGGTTTAGTGCTAATCAAAACAATCAAGGTTTTCAAAGCAATAACCAAAATGATTTGTCAAGCTACATTAAAACGAATAAGGCAAATTTGAAAGCTTTTCAAAATAACATTCAAGGACAAATGGCAACTTTGAAAAATGAGTTTCAAAATAAGATTAAATGGCAAAACAATAAGATTGAGCTTAATCAACAAAGACTTGAACAAAACCAAAACCGTTTTAAGCAAAGATTAGAGCAAAGTCAAAATCGTATGTAACAAAGTTTGGAACAAGGTCAAAATAAATTGCTTTCGATGTTTGAGGGATTTATGTCAAAACCATCTCCTTCTTCGGGTTGCTTACCTAGTAATACCATTCCAAACCCGAAGGGAGAGCTTAAGGCCATAACCGTTTATGATGATTGTGATAATTTAGAAGAAGTTGAAGTGATTGAGTTTAATCCTCCACCTAAAGAGACCTTTCTAGATGTCACCAAGGCTACTTTAAATGTGATTAGTACCTCGGTTTTCTTTAATTTCTTTCCCGAGAAGTATAAAGATTCGGGTCAATTCTTGATACCTTGTGTTTTCAATGAGCTTGGGGTATGCAAAGCTCTAGCCGATCTAGGATCTAGCATTAACTTAATGCCCCTAGCCATTTGGAAAACTATTGACTATGCACCACTTAGTACCACTCGAATGATCATTGAGCTTGCTAATGGTACCACCACCCGTCCGGTTGGTATAGCGGAAAAATGTCATTGTTAAAGTGGGAAAGTTTTTGTACTTAGCCGATTTTGCTATAGTTGATTATGAGACCAATCCTCGTGTGCCTATCATTTTAGGACGACCATTTTTGTGCACGACTCATGTTCAAGTTGATATGAGGAAATAGGATATTAAATTGTTTTATGGTGATAAAAGCATTGTTTTCAAACCGGAAAATATTCCAAGATTTGTTTCTAAGAAAGTGGAAAGTGTGAAACTTGTTGAGACTATTGAAAGTAATAAGAAATTTCTCTTTTCCCAAGGTGTTTTTCCAATTTTAGAAACCTCATTCTAAGTTAAAGGAAGATGCTTGTTTTGTTGAATCATGTTGTAATCTTACCTCATCTCCACTCACTCCACACGAGGATGATAGTTCTAAGATTGAAAAGGAAATTGATGAATACCTTAGTGCACCATTTGATGCTAGTGAGTTTAATAGTGAGAATTTTGATCCCGAGAGTGATATTGCTTTTATTGAAAAATCATTGAAAATTGACTCATTTTCACTCTCCTCGAAGGACCAAATTGATGTTCCTAAGGCATAATCTTCACTTGAAGAGCCTTTGATTCCTAACTTCACACCGAGTGAGGTTAGTGACTATTCATTCGATAAGTTCGCCGATGAACTTGTTGATCCACTTCCACGGGGAAGCGAAGACATTATCGATTTTGAAATCGAGCGTGTTTCTCGTGTTTTACCTACCATTCTCGAGGAATTCTCCGATGAATTTCCTTCTAATAAGAATGATGATCTTGTATCCGAGTGTGACACACTTGATACTTTGTCGGAAATTTCTTGTGATGACAAGATTGATGACACTTTTGTGACCTACTCAAATCCTCTCTTTGAAACTTCAATGAACAATAATCCATTGTTTCAAGAGGATTTTGAGAGCATCATACTTCCTTCATCTCACAACCTTTGTGATGATGATCTTCTCTTGAAGGAGGTTAATGAGTTTCTATATATAGACATTCCTTTGGAATTTGAGGAAGAGTCTAATGACGGTGATGAAGATTCTTGGTTTGATCACCCGATTTATGATGATGATAATGTTGACCCGGAGGGAAAAATTATCTTTACTCCAATTATCCTTCCCACTCGCTTTGATCTTAATGTGCGGGTTTTTCATGCGACTCATTTTGAGTATCATGACCCTTTTGTTCAAATTCATAAGAGTGATAAGGTCAACAAAGTCATGCAAGTTGATACAACTAGTGTTGAGACCTTTATACCACCATTACCATGTGCTTTATATGATCTTGAATTAGCATGGGGGACGACACCGTGTTGTCTATTCCTTTCTCTCACGAGGATGAGGTATTCGACCCCGGAATCGTTGATTTAGGGAAATCTCGGCCTTTCACCGATGCAATAATTGAAAGACTTTTCGATCATCTTGGTGCGAGTTTATCTCGGGGAGCATCCTATATCCATATCATGATTTGTGACTACCATCTCTTGTTAGAGATTTATGTTGGAGTTTTATCCTTTCGTTTGTCATCCGACAATGAGGATGAGATCTTTGACCCCCGGCATCGTGCTTTATATTGGAATTTATTCCATTATGCCGGTTTTCACCATATTCCCTAAGGACCAACGAATGCGGGGATCGAGTCGAGCTCATGACTCGGTTATCAAAAACGAGGTGCCTTGTGGGGGAGTCCCATACATTCTATCTTCTATCTATTTTCTAACATTAATAAGGCTTGATCTTTCAAGCTCGTGCTCGTGTTTTGTTGTGTTGTGAATCTTAGGTATGACCCTAATCATTGAAGGCTCTCGTGTTCGGTTTTTACCGGTCCACTTGATCTTCCATTCTTTGAATGCCAAAAAGGGGCACACTCTTTATCCTTTGATTTTTATCGACTAACGCTTTATCTTTATCACAATTAATAAACAGCTTTTAGATTTGCGTGCTCTTTCCATGTTAGGATTTTGCATTAGACTCTTCGTGTTTTAGCAAGGGGGTGTTACTCTTGAGCTAAGAAACATTGAGGACAATGTTTGGTTTTAGCATGGGGGAGTCAATCGATATAATCGCTTGCTATTGCTTTTGTCGTGTCTAAACGTAATCGTTTTTCTCGTTTTTCATAAAAAAATTAAATTTTTAGTGTTATTTTAAGTTTTTAATAAAAAAATAAGTGCTTTTGACACGAATGTAGGCTTTCCGTTGGTGAAAATAAAAATAGTTTTTGACTCGACTCGGTTTTTACCTTCGCTTTTCCTTAACATGTTTGAATTAAGTTTTGCTAGGCTTTTATTTAGGGAGCTTTAAAACGCGAAAGTCTTAATTCATACGGGTTAAGAACAAGAACTTTTCGCAAGTTCCTATAATTGATCCTAGAAAGTCGTTTATCAAGGGAACTTTAAAACGCAAATTCTAAAACTTGAAAAAGTATAAGAAGATGCAAAATCCTATAGATGACTTGAAAACCCAAAATTTTGATTTAATAGGCTAAGAGGGTGTTTGGATGTGCGGTTAGGAGGATATTATCTCCAAATCTCAGTTCCAAAATGGAGATAAGTTAAAAAAAGTGATTGGGTAATAAATGGAGATAAGTGATTATTTGCGTTTAAAAGCTCTAAAATGAAGTTAGTGGGGAGCTACTTATTTCATTTTCAAAATAGAGTTTTGGAAAAGTAAGCTTTCAAAATGGAGTTTATTATCAAGTAATCAAATTTGCCAAACACTCAAAAAAGTGATTATTTGATTATTGCGATTTCAAACTGGAATATCAAATCCAAACACTATTTTTTAAAATGGAGTTTTCAAAATGATAATTTTTCAAAATGGAGTTTTAAAAATGAATAATTTGTTTTCAATACGCACATCCAAACACCCACTAAGTATCCATTGATTTCACATTTTTGGAATTTTACAATATGGAGTACAAGAGATGATAGAGTTTAATCATAAGTTTCTAAGGTTTATTCTTCTTTGTGCAAGTATTTTTGTGTTTGATTTAATCTCCTCGTATTTATTTTCCACGCTTGAATAATAATTGCTTAATAAATGAAGTTTTTAGCGGTTTAGGCTTGTAATCTTAACTCGTAACTCCTTCTTTTTCTTCCCTTGTAATTAAAGTGAGAACACATTAAGGGTGTCAGCGTCATGGACTTTTAATCATGGGATTGTGGAAATTTGGCTTACTATACATATCATAATAAGAAGAAGAATAAATAAAAACATGTTCTCTAGGAGCCTTCGGGTGGGAGTCATGTAGCACTAACCTTGTCATTAAAGCCTTAGGGTGTATGGCAAGGGGACGTGTTGAATAAAAATTGCTTCATCATCATGAGCCATAAGGTGGGATGGTGAATGTCAATTCCCTTATTTTTGTCCAAGGAGCCTTCGGGTGTGGATTTTAAATAAGGAGCACAATTGCATCTTAAAGAGCCACAAGGTGATATGATGTAGTTGTTGCTAACTCCATTAATAAGGTCATAATTGACTTTGGAGGTTTTATTTTTTGCTTTTAAGTAGTCCTATTAGCCAAATTTCGGGTCCAGGGATTTATCCCTCAAATCGTGTTAAGTTATCCTTGATGGGGGCTTTCTTTAGTGACAACGGTTTTTGAAGTCGAGGTTAGGTTTTGAGTGTTGAGTTTACACCGTTTTTGCCTTCATTTTTGGACTAATAAATATCAAATAAGTCAAATGAGCCTTTGGGTGAATGACAAATAAAATCTAGAGATACAATTAGGAAAAATAGGAGATTGAGTTTAACACAAATTTCTTGTATGAGTTGTTTTAATTTTGGGGCTTATGATTGACAATGATCTTGTTTTTTCACTTGGCATGGAAAAGTGAAAAGTCGAGGACGATGAATCTATTTGAGTTTATGATCCTAAAAGTTATTTTTCAATAATGAAATCAATACATTATGTCTTTGCAAAATAAAGTGTCAGAAGTTGAATAATGTTGTAGATAGTGTTTTATTTTATCGTTGCGTGAGGACACGGCAATTGCTTAGCAAGGGAGAGTTTGATATGAGTGTAATTACTCATATCATTTATATCAATAAACAATGAATAATTGCATAAATTGCATGAAGTTATCCTTGTATATGCATGTTTTGTTGTTTGATGTGTGTAGGTACCGAAGTTCGCGAAAACCGGCGAAAACGACACGAGAATGAAGAAAAGATCAACAAAGCCAATTTCAAAATCGATTTTAGCGGATTTAATCATTTATGAAGCTTTTGGGCCTTGTGGGTCCCACATTTGGTAATTGGGCCCAAAAGCCCAATATGGAAGCTAATGTTAACCTTTAGAGAGCCCATTACAAAGCCCAAAAGGACAAATTATATTACGGATGGACATATGTTGGGCCAAAAGCCCATAACACATACAAAAATTTACTTTGATAAGTCGAAATGGGGGTTAACCTGGGCCTCATTATAACCCATTAGGGTTTGATACATTCGTATCAGTTTAAAACGAATGAAAAGTTTACTTGGTCAAATAAACATTTACCCATTTTTCACTCATTGACTCTCACAACTCACACCATACGTTTATTAAAACTCTTCGATACTCCCTATGCTACACCATCTTCTCTCTCACTTCAACAAACCAAATAAACCAAATACATTTTCACTATCACCCCAAACCCTAGCCTAAAATAAATATTGGGGCTTTTAGTTATTGAGGGCACGATTGATGCACACGCTTGGGGAATTAAATCCCCAATTAACTCGGACCTAGAAGATGGAGAAGCAAGTGACGTGGCAACGATTCATTGGCTGTAACAGCGCATCACCCCCACTCCACCAATAAGAGAGAGACAAATCAGCCTCAAAGAAGCACAAGTAGCACAACGGATTGCCACATTGGCAATCCGTGTGACTATGGACTCGTTTCAACCTTCAGATCAAAACAAGAAAGAGAGAGAAGAAAAAGATGTTGAATGGAAGGCTTGGATTGATTCCGTATCCAACAAACTCACCCCCAACACCTCGAGTTCGAGTATAAATACCCCCTCTTTATTGTATTCTTGGTATCCCATTTTTTATTTTTAAAGTTATTATGCAGGATTAGATCTAGGTAATTTGTATTTTACTTTTCTCAAAGTATTGTAATAGCTTTTGATGATTAATAAAAGTTTGTTTGATTCAAAATATTTATCTATTTACCTTTTTGTTAAATTTAATCTTGCAATTTACTTTAATCTAATCTGATATGATAATGTTTATAATGTTTAATTAAGCTTAAATTATAGCTTTAATTAAATATTAAAAGAATAATTTGGGAAAACTTTCCCCACTGGAAATTTATTAAAAACGAATGGTGAGTTACTGTACTGGTTCGATCGATGATGGTGGATTCGATGGTGGTTCATAAGGAGGTTCGATGGTTATGTTGATCCGATTTATTTAGCCAGCTCAGCGCTGCGCTACTTCCCAAAGGGTTCTTCAAAAGGTTCACGTCTACTTTTAATTTTAATGTTTTTAGTTTAAACTAGTTTAATGTTAATGTTATGTAGTTAGAAATTTGTGGTATTATGATGTTATTGTTTAGACTGTCTGATATGATTTGATTATCTGTTTTAAGTTTAGTTGAATTACTGTGTGAGTTTGATAGTGAAGTTTAAATAATCTGTTAAATACTAGTAGTTTAATCTGGTTTATAGGGAATTTGATAAAACGGATTGAAGGTTTAGTTTGGTTATTTAGCTGAGTTTATTAATCTGTTAAAATCTAGAAGTTTAGATATGTTCCAAAAAAGGAGTTTTTGTTTAATCTGTTAAATGTATTATTTGTTTGAAAGGGGTTTTTGAATTTAGCTGATTATCTAGATTCATAAAACTGCAAATGAATTTAATCTGATATAACATTTGGATTAAGATTGCTGAGATTTGGCTATAGTTCAGGACTGTTGGCTATTTGGTTTTAATAAGTAGATTGTTTAGTTTTGAATACTGATTTGAACTTAGTGGTTTCTTATTTAACTTGTATATAGTCAAAGCTTGTTGAATTTTTGTTGTATTCTAATAAATTTGAATGGTGTTATCTGTCTTAAATAGTTTGTTGAAAGTATGAGTAATACTGGATTTGCTTTTGGTTAGAATAAGTTTCTTTTGACTGTTAAGATTATCTTAAATTGCACTTGTCTGTGTCATTTTTGTTAAATGTTACCTTTTTTTCTTGACTCTTTGTTTGCTGATATGCAAGTTCATCTTGCAAATTTGGTTTGCTTGCTGATATAGTCTACTTTGCTGATTTTGTTGTCTTAGCAGTTTCTTTCAGCCTCAACTGGTTTGATTGTTCGTAACTGATTCCTTTCAGTTAACAACACTCAACCACACAAAAAGTCACTCCTGTGACCTTCATCTTTTCATTTTTTGTCCAAAAAAATTAATCACAAAAACTGTCCATAGCAGGACTCGAACCCATGACCTCCTGGTTATGGGCCAAACGCACTAACCAACTCATCTAGCTACATGTTTTAGTTTTAATTCAGTAGTGTTAATTAATATAGTTTAACTAGTGACTGTCAGTTTTCTTTAATTTTGTTTTAAATACATAGTTGTTATTTTTAATTAAATCTATATCATTTTAATTTCTTTTATAAAGTTTACAAATAAATAAAAATATAAAAAAATGTTTTATTAGTTTCTGAAATGTAATTTTGTAATTAATTAGATTTAAATTAAATTAGTAGATTTGGTTTAGTAAAAATTAAAAGTTAATTTTTAATAGATTTAATTAATTAATAATTTTTAAATAAGTTTTAAAATTAGTTTAAATAAAGTTTTTTTTAGATAGTGTAAAGGTGAATTTAATTAAATAGTTAAGTTTTAATTATTTTTAAATAGTTTAAATTTTTTAAATAGCTTAAATAATTTTTAGTAATTGTTTTTAGATTAAACGGGGTACGATTCATGCACTTAGGATTAATTAGTTTTAAGTTGGTAGAATTAATTTTAGTTTAAAAAGCCGAAAACCAATTCGAATCAATTGCCTAAATCGAAACTAAAACGTCTCAAATTCACTCGATCTTCGTGTACAATGAACTTGGTTCACCAAAGTGTTTAATTGAATCCGTCTTTGGTAATTTTAGACTATTACTTTTTCCTAAAGGTAATTTTCTAATTTACCCTATAACGTATCTTAATTATCACATATATTCCACGATACATCATCGGGTATAATTCTGAGAAAGTGTTTTGGCTGGTTTGGCCCTAAAGGTGTTGTATTCAAGTTTCGGGTCCATTATCTGATTTTCCTTAGTGTCGGACGACCCTTCAAAGCTATGAACTAGGTCTGTCCATGTTGCCTTGTTCGTCTCACACTCGATGACAACTTCCATTATATCGTCAGGGAGACAAGATATTATGATGCTTTTGAGACACTGGTCTTGATTGACCACTCTCCTTTTATCGTCAGACCATTGGGACTCGGGTTTTTCATCACCTTGTGATGCTTTTGGTTTGAATGGACAATCCTTAATACAAGTGATGTAGTAGGGTTCCATTCACATTAAATAGCACACCATTCGCTTCTTCCATTTGTTAAATTTTTCAACTGTAAAACCCGCATGCTTTTACCATGAATAGTACCCTTAAGATCGTATGTACTAGATTAAAACATTCCTTTTATAGTACGATTACGTTTACGTGTTAGGATTTTACGTATTACGTACGTGTTAGAACACGATAAGTATTTATTACGCACGAACACGCAATAATTAATAAACAATAATTAATCACGAACATGCGATCATGAAATCATGAACGTAATTAAATCACGGGCTAATATTAATTACGTATATATATTTATTACGAACACGAATAAATATATTAAGTCACGATCGATAACTAATTAAAACACGTAAAACACGAACACGAGAACACACGAGAACACACCAATATTTTAGACACGGAAAAACATTCGGGTTACCCCTTGTGGGCCCCATTACCATGAAATTAGGGAGGGAGGATTGGCTTAGCCCATCAATTTTTACTAAAATGAGGTTAAGGAAAATTACACTACTCATTTTTCTTTAAAGAGAATTTTTATAGAAACCTAAAAACTCCTCCTCCTCCTTCTTTTTCTCTTTTTGGCCGCCACCCTAAGAACACCACAAGGAGGTGGTTGTTGATCTTGGATCTTGGAATATTAGTTGGTGATCGTGTTTGTTCTTCGTCCTTTTGATCCACGAATTCGGTAAATACTTTTTAAACCTTTTCTTTTAATTTGATCTTTTAATAAATCAAGAACATGTTATGTTTTTTACAAAAACCTAATAAACAAACATGGATCTAACATGAATTTGGATTTAATAAAATCAAAAGTATGGTTTTAAGGGGTGTTTGTTTTAGCCGCGGCCTACACCGAACCCAAGGGGGGTTTCGGTTTGGCCATCCGACCACCACCGAGACCATATGGTCCCAGTTGGTGGGTGTGGGTCCCACGGCAGCATCAAGACACGGGGTACCCCGAGTTGGTTCGGGGTAGGATGTCAATTTCATGTCCGATTC
This sequence comes from Glebionis coronaria, assembly GCA_025667525.1. Classification (NCBI taxonomy): domain Eukaryota; kingdom Viridiplantae; phylum Streptophyta; class Magnoliopsida; order Asterales; family Asteraceae; genus Glebionis; species Glebionis coronaria. The sequence continues at coordinate 159,803,190 of CM046876.1, forward strand.
ATGGTTTTTAGTCTAAATCCGGTTCATGGTGTATGTTTAGTTTTTTATGTTTTATGATCTTATGTTAAAAATTAAACTAATAAAATGACATGATTAATTTAATAACATGACTTAGGTTATTTTAATTATTAATAATCATGAAATTAATTAACCTAAGTATTTTTATATTGTAGACTTATAATTAATTAATTATTTAAAAACCATGATTATAATTAATTAATTAACGTGACTTAGGTTATATTATTAATAAATAATAATACATGTTTTAACTTAAGTATTTAACTTTATTTAATTAAAACATGTTATACTTTAATTAAATATTTTAACCTATAGTTTAATTTAATTACATGAAATAATTATTAAACTATACATTATATCATATGACTTAGAAAATAATCATGAAAACACTTAGGTTTATATACTTAGCTTATTTAACCAGCTTATTTCTAATTATGGAAACTTTCTATTTTTAGAAACTTAATTAAATAAGGCAGCTAATCTATTTATAGAAACCTTCTATTTTTAGAAACTTATTTATTTCAGGCAACTAATCTATTTATGGAAACTTATTTAAATAAGGCAGCTAATCTATTTATGGAAACTTTCTATTTTTAGAAACTTATCTATTTTAAGCAGTAAATCTATTTTTGGTAACTTTCTATTTTTGGAAACTTTCTATTTTTGGAAACTTTCTATTTTTGGAAACTTTCTATTTTGGTAACTTTCTATTTTTGGAAACTTTCTATTTTGGTAACTTTCTATTTTTGGAAACTTTCTATTTTTGGAAACTTTCTATTTTTGGAAACTTTCTATTTTTGGAAACTTTCTATTGGGAAACCTGCTATTTTTGGAAAGTTACTTATTATTACACAGTAAGTATAATAACACACGAAATACCAGAAATACTTAATCAGATTAAACAGAATATAAGATAAACACGGTGTAAGGCTTAAAAACAGTAAAACATGGTAAGAACACATAAAATAAGCTAAGACATGACATAAAACCAGCTACGTATTTAGTAAGCAGATACTTATTCATGTATGTATTTATGTAGCACTAGTGATACGGAAGTAGGATTTCTCTCAGTTCATCTTCTTCGTTCACTGGACATAAGGTACGGATTCCCGTCCTTTCAGTATGGACATTCTTTCCTTATTAGGATTTCCCCGTATGCAGCCAACTGTTTTCCCGTAGTATAAGTTACGTGTTTGATTGCTTATGTTTAATTAAGAATACCTATAGCCATATACATGCATGACCAGTTTCACCTAGTTATGGAGGTACCATAACCATAACATTAGAGGCACTGATGTTATGACTTCACCACGGCGGAGTGATTGCTCGTGGCGTCCCTTCAGCTTTTGGCCATTTATATTATATTTATCATGTGGGGCGTATGGGTGCATCCTAGTTAGATGTTTTCAGTTAGGATTTCATGGTGAATGTGGTGTGTGCCTTGCATCCTTCACAAGGAGTTGATCCCTCCTACCTAGAACCAGTATATTAAATTAGAGGCAGCCCCTCTAATTTGCATGATGAGGTCACCCCTCCAAGTATTCATGCACGGTGGATTTTCATGACCTATATTGGCTAATGGTAAAATATGTTAAACAGTTTTCATATGATAAACATAAGGCTTTTCAAACTATAAAACCAGTTTTATGAACATGTTCCAGGTTTTCCAGGACTCATATATTTCCGCTGCTATTAAGTCTTTATTATGCTTAGTCATTCATACTATGTCTATATCCGTGCACTGAGCGTTTTGCTCAGCTGTTACTTTCCTTTCCATGTCCCAAAACGGCAGGTACCCTAGGGAAGACTCGAGCATTTGGAGGACGTGCATAGGATGGAAGCTGCTAGAGACTTCTTTTCTTTCTTGCCCTCATATACTTATGCTTGTTTAGTGTTTCATTCATTCCTTTTGCTTTATTATGTTTTGGGCTTATGTTAGGAACCGACGTTTGATTCCGGTTATCCCTATGGTCATGTAATGTTTTTACACATTTATCCTTGTATGCTTTGATGACACGCCATAATTACGCGTGACATTCCATTTATCAAAATAGGGTGTTACAATTATGGTATCAGAGACCAAGGCTTCGACATGTAGGCTCTAAAACTCGACCTGTGACTAGTGGGTAGTCACCAGGAGCTTCCTAAGCCAACGCTTGTCATTCTACGTATTGACGTTTTCAGCGCATTGTTGTTTTAACCATGATGTTTTCAGCACCTTGAGGTTTTAACCTTGATGTTTTCATCGATATTGTTTTACTAATATGGATGGACAACCGTCTTTCATATTTAGTTATGTGTCATTGTTTCATGCATAATGTTCCTCGTGAACTGTGGCTATGTGGACTGAACCCCAGTAGTTCATAATTAGTCACATAAAATTTTTTCTGATAAGTTTTAACGGATGAGTTTCATTTATTTATGTTCATGTATCATTGTTGCAGGGATTATGACTAAGTAATGGTTGGTACAGGACTGGCCCTATTTAGTCGCATGTGCTTTTATCGAAACTTTTAACTTTGGGACCGACCCATAGGCGTCCCCTCGCCATGTCTTTTGTTTTGAGACCGACCCATAGGCGTCCCCTCGCACATATAAAGGTTTTTATAAACTACATTACGCATTCATGCTCTGTTTTTCATGCATAAAATTTTTCTCATGATTTAAATTGGCATAATTTTTTTTAATTTTTTTTTCATGTCCCCTCATAAGTTACTATGTTTTTATGTCAAGTATGTTTTCATACTGTCATGGTTAACTTCAGTTTCATGCTGATTATGTTATACACTTCTTCATGATAGATGGTTTTATGTTTCTTCATGATAATTCCGTCTTCATGTTGATTATGTCTTACACCTCTTTTGTTATTTACGCTGTCCTGCAAGACATTGTTAGATTTCATTGAATCCTGCTTTCATGATAGTCATGGTTGGTTTTCATTGATCATGCTGTCAGGCAAATCATCGTTGAATTTTGTGTAACCACACTTTAACGTTTCCGATATAACCAAAATGATGTCTATGCTAATACTGCCAGGTTATCATGATGGTTTTCCTAACCGTTTAACCGATATACTTTCCTTAAATCATGATAAAAGATCGACCACATACCGATCATTTCATGTGCATTCCACGTGTACTCCACGTACCGTATTTCATGTGTATTACACGGACCTTAAATCCATGTATATTCCACTTGCAATACTTCACGAGTATTCACTAGTCGATTCTGATTCACCTCAGGCGTATTTTCTATTGCTAATATTCTACAAGGTTGCTGATGCCGCTCATAACTTGGAGATGTTACTAAAGGTTGATGTTGCTGACGTCCGGAGACGCTACGAGATGCGGATGTTGTTCACAACCTGGAGATCCTACTAGATGAAGACAAAGGCGTCGGAGAAAAGCAATTGGACGAGAAGATGCTTCGCCATCAGACAATTTCCATCAATCATTGTCCCTAATTCTTAGTTACATGTCACACGTCATTCGGCTGTCATTTCAGCCATATGAGTGCAAACCGGTACCAGCCGGCCACTCAGCTGAATAGTTACATGAATCACGGTCATGAGAATGACCGTCATGGAACTGACAGACAAGACGATAGTAACCATTACTATGACAGAACTATCCTAAAAATCGCAACCGAGGCTCCGGCCGCGGACGTGATCAGACATACAAAGGATCAGTAGTCCAACCGATCCGCCAAGTCTGGCATAATAACCTAATATTGTAGTTCTATGGAATTACGTCTCGAGACACATGTCAAGACATCAGTCAAAACACATGTCTCACGTATACTCTCTGAAGACACATGTCAAGACATCAGTCAAGACACATGTCTCACGTATACTTTCTAAAGACACGTGTCAAGACACATGTTAAGACACCAGTCAAGACATATGTCATGCTTATAGTTCTAAGAAACGAGTCAAGACACATGACTCACGTCCAACTATGGAACATTTCTAAGAAATTCAGGGTACCCTCCAAGGGTATATCCATTTGGTTGTGCCATGTATTAAGCAGGCCACAAGAATTTCAATATCATTACCGGCGCATCAGTGAGAACTGTCACGTTGCCGATGTCACTTTCATTCTTGTAACCAAAAATCATTGATTCATGACCATGAAGGACGCCTTTCGTATTCCCACGTATACGAAGGTTGTCCTTCAGCTTAATGATGAGATCCAAGTTGCTAACGCATTTCCTCGGACAGACACGAGATGAATTTTATCCTAATTATGGACTATGAACAGCACACCATGCTACGATTCATATATATGTACAGTAATGTTCAGGCTCCTGAATACATTCAGCTTGATTTTCCATCAGGAAAATCTGTACAATTATTTATGCTTACAAGCATGTGCGTTGTTAGCCATGGTCGCTAAAAATTTTAGCTGTCAGTAAGACACGACTACTTAAGTCCTTTTACGCATAGCCAGTTGATAATTCCAAAATCTTCCTATACATTCCAGAAGAACCTACAAGGAGAAGAATGGTACCATGAGATTATGTGTCGACTACCGTCGATTTAAATAAATCACCATTCATGACCGTTATTCTCCTCCACGTACAGACAACATGTCCAATCGACCTTATAGTGTTAATCACTTTCCAAGATCGAACTCATGATCATGCTGCCAACAGTGATAAGTGAAAGAGTAGGACATGTCCATGACTGCTATTCGTACACGACTCGGTCATGCTAGATTTATGATTCTGAATTAGTCTCATCAATGCTCCAACGACATTATAAGAATGAGTTTCCATGAACTCATAGTAAATTCATCAGTGTTTTCATTAAGGATAACCTGATTTCCTTTAAGCCTAGAGAAGAACAGGAAGACCATGTCTGCACTATGTTGCAAATTTTATGACAAGAGAAATTCCACCCTGAAAATTTCCTATATCAGTTCTGGTTGATTACATTGACACGCTGGATCACATGGAATTGCATGGTTAATCTTACCATGACTCAACTTATGCGTAAAGGAGGGAACCCTACATTACATTAGGTGTTCTAGAAAATCCTACGCTAAGAGAAGTTTGGATTCATAGACTCAGAGTTTCGCAAACTCCTATGTATCAAGTTCGATGAAGCAAGATACAGTTACGTTCATATCTTCATACCTGTCATACAAACAGGTTAAGATAGGACACCAACAGACTGGAATGTTTTCATCATCTGAAATTGTGAATCGAAAAGAGACAAGATCTCCATGGATTTTAGTTACCAGATTGCAACAAACTCAAAAGAAGCATGATGCTATCTGGGTTATTGTCAACAGTTTGATCAAGTCTGCAGAATCCTTACATCCGTACGGATTTCAGAACCAACAAATTGATCGGACATGTTCCAGCCAAGGCTCATCCGATCACTTGGCAACCCCTCAGTTATCGGGTCAGACAAAGATTCGCAATTGTGCTCCTTATTTACTTCACGTCTTCATTCGAATTCCACGTCTTGCTTTCGCGCTCGCGCTCATGACACTATTCACGTTCATGATCGTATCTGGGCTTAAGATTTTACGTTCATTTCGTTCTGGGAAGTTTTGCAAGAACTTGAGAGACCAGACCCAAGTTTAGTATAACTCTCCATCATCAGATAGACGTTTCACGTCATATTCCACGTCTCACCTTGTAGCGTTTGGCGTTACCGCCATTGTATTCTATGATCACGATATGTTTCACATGTCATGTTCATTCCACGTTCCTCATATCATGATCAAGATATGTTACACGTATCATGGATCACAATATGTTTACTCATACTACACTCGCCATATCTCCACGTAGCACGTTCAAAATTTTTCACGTGTCACGTTCAAAATTTTTCACGTACTACGTTTCTTTATGTCTCGCGCATCGTTTCTAATTATCAGTTAAGTCATATTGTCTGGCATCATAACGTTTCAGTTACCCTAGCACGTTAACTCTTATTTTCCTCGATCGAATTTAGGGGATCTCCCTTCCGTTGATAACCAAGAATTTCTTCGTATTCCAAGTCAAGGTCAGGAGGACCAAGATTTATCATTTGTGTCAAGATCTTCTGAAGGAACCGTTCCAAGAGGGAGGCCACTTGGAAATGGACAAGTTCATCCGAACTTTTATCCGTTTTTCTCTTATCAACTAGATATGTCCTTTCAGTCACGTCACGTTCCATGTCCTTTCAAGACATGTCACGTTCCGCGTTCCTTCTGCCAGGAAACCCGCACGTTCATTAATCTTACATACCCTTTCAGTTTGATTCGGGTATGTTTCTCTTTCAGTTACTTATCTATAATTCAGGGACGAATTATTCTTTTTAGGGGGAAGAGTTGTAAAACCCGCATGCTTTTACCATGAATAGTACCCTTAAGATCGTACGTACTAGATTAAAACTTTCCTTTTATAGTACGATTACGTTTACGTGTTAGGATTTTACGTATTACGTACGTGTTAGAACACGATAAATATTTATTATGCACGAACACACAATAATTATTTAAACAATAATTAATAACGAACATGCGATCATGAAATCATGAACGTAATTAAATCACGGGCTAATATTAATTACGTATATATATTTATTACGAACACGAATAAATATATTAAGTCACGATCGATAACTAATTAAAACACGTAAAACACGAACACGAGAACACACCAATATTTTAGACACGGAAAAACATTCGGGTTACCCCTTGTGGGCCCCATTACCACGAAATTAGGGAGGGAGGATGGGCTTAGCCCATCAATTTTTACTAAAAGGAGGTTAAGAAAAATTACACTACTCATTTTTCTTTACAGAGAATTTTTACAGAAACCTAAAAACTCCTCCTCCTCCTTCTTTTTCTCTTTTTGGCCGCCGCCCTAAGAACACCACAAGGAGGTGGTTGTTGATCTTGGATCTTGGAATATTAGTTGGTGATCGTGTTTGTTCTTCGTCCTTTTGATCCACGAATTCGGTAAATACTTTTTAAACCTTTTCTTTTGATTTGATCTTTTAATAAATCAAGAACATGTTATGTTTTTTACAAAAACCTAATAAATAAACATGGATCTAACATGAATTTGGATTTAATAAAATCAAAAGTATGGTTTTAAGGGGTGTTTGTTTTAGCCGCGGCCTACACCAAACCCAAGGGGGGTTTCGGTTTGGCCATCCGACCACCACCGAGACCATATGGTCCCGGTTGGTGGGTGTGGGTCCCACGGCAACATCAAGACACGGGGTACCCCGAGTTGGTTCGGGGTATGGTGTCAATTTCATGTCTGGTTCATGGTTTTTAGTCTAGATCCGGTTCATGGTGTATGTTTAGTTTTTTATGTTTTATGATCTTATGTTAAAAATTAAATTAATAAAATGACATGATTAATTTAATAACATGACTTAGGTTATTTTAATTATTAATAATCATGAAATTAATTAACCTAAGTATTTTTATATTGTAGACTTATAATTAATTAATTATTTAAAAACCATGATTATAATTAATTAATTAACGTGACTTAGGTTATATTATTAATAAATAATAATACATGTTTTAACTTAAGTATTTAACTTTATTTAATTAAAACATGTTATACTTTAATTAAATATTTTAACCTATAGTTTAATTTAATTACATGAAATAATTATTAAACTATAAATTGTATCACATGACCTAGAAAATAATCATGAAAACACTTAGGCTTATATACTTAGCTTATTTAACCAGCTTATTTCTAATTATGGAAACTTTATTTTTAGAAACTTAATTAAATAAGGCAGCTAATCTATTTATGGAAACCTTCTATTTTTAGAAACTTATTTATTTCAGGCAGCTAATCTATTTATGGAAACTTATTTAATTAAGGCAGCTAATCTATTAATGGAAACTTTCTATTTTTAGAAACTTATCTATTTTAAGCAGTAAATCTATTTTTGGAAACTTTCTATTTTTGGAAACTTTCTATTTTTAGAAACTTTCTATTTTTGGAAACTTTCTATTTTAGGAAACCTGCTATTTTTGAAAAGTTACTTATTATTACACAGTAAGTATAATAACACACGAAATACCAGAAATACTTAATCAGATTAAACAGAATATAAGATAAACACGGTGTAAGGCTTAAAAACAGTAAAACATGGTAAGAACACATAAAATAAGCTAAGACATGACATAAAACCAGCTACGTATTTAGTAAGCAGATACTTATTCATGTATGTATTTATGTAGCACTAGTGATACGAAAGTAGGATTTCTCTCAGTTCATCTTCTTCGTTCACTGGACATAAGGTACGGATTCCCGTCCTTTCAGTATGGACATTCTTTCCTTATTAGGATTTCCCCGTATGCAGCCAACTGTTTTCCCGTAGTATAAGTTACGTGTTTGATTGCTTATGTTTAATTAAGAATACCTATAGCCATATACATGCATGACCAGTTTCACCTAGTTATATGGAGGTACCATAACCATAACATTAGAGGCACTGATGTTATGACTTCACCACGGCGGAGTGATTGCTCGTGGCGTCCCTTTAGCTTTTGGCCATTTATATTAAGTTTATCATGTGGGGCGTATGGGTGCATCCTAGTTACATGTTTTCAGTCAGGATTTCATGGTGAATGTGGTGTGTGCCTTGCATCCTTCACAAGGAGCTGATCCCTCCTACCCAGAACCAGTATATTAAATTAGAGGCAGACCCTCTAATTTGCATGATGAGGTCACCCCTCCAAGTATTCATGCACGGTAGATTTTCATGACCTATATTGGCTAATGGTAAAATATGTTAAACAGTTTTAATATGATAAACATAAGGCTTTTCAAACTATAAAACCAGTTTTATAAACATGTTCCAGGTTTTCCAGGACTTATACATTTCCGTTGCTATTAAGTCTTTATTATGCTTAGTCATTCATACTATGTCTATATCCGTGCACTGAGCGTTTTGCTCAGCCGTTACTTTCCTTTCCATGTCCCAAAACGGCAGGTACCCTAGGGAAGACTCGAGCATTTGGAGGACGTGCATAGGATGGAAGCTGCTAGAGACTTCTTTTCCTTCTTGCCCTCATATACTTATGCTTTTTTAGTCTTTCATTCATTCCTTTTGCTTTATTATGTTTTGGGCTTATGTTGGGAACCGATGTTTGATTCCGGTTATCCCTATGGTCATGTAATGTTTTTACACATTTATCCTTGTATGTTTTGATGACACGCCATAATTACGTGTGACATTCCATTTATCAAAATGGGGCGTTACATCAACTTTCAATTTAGGAGCGTTAACAGAGTAACTAGCTCCTTTTTTTATTGACAAGTTGAGGTACATTACGTTCAGCCATAATGGATCAAGGTTTTAAAAACTTTTAAGTGTAATAAAATGTTTAGCAAACCTACCGCTCTGATACCACTTGTTGATCCCTTGTAGTTAGTGTTATACTTAATAATACTAATTACCTAACTCATGATAAAGTAATGTAATAAAAACACAATAATATAATAGACAAGACACAAAAGGTTTTTCAACTCCTATATTCAATGAATTATACCCTATTGTATGTGAAACTAAAATAGGGATTGAATAGACAATGTGTGTGTGGTGATCTCCTCACTAACGAACAATATCAATCGTAACAATTTAATATGTTCGGCGATTAAGTCAACATGAGTTTATAACTCAAGTGCTTTCTATCGTATTTGGAAGAGAGAATATGTTTGTGAATGTCTAAGCATTGAGTGCACAAACTTGATTTTCTCTTTTACGATGAATCATATTTATATACTTAAGGCTAGGTACGAGACAAAGAATTGCCATCTGCAATTCGTGTCTTTAACTAAGGTACAAGGTACATACTTGTCATTAACATATTCTAGGTATCAGGACAAAGTTCTTTACAAGCTCAGTACCCTTGTCTAACCTAAAAGGATAAGTCACTATAAGTGTGTGTGTACTACATCTTATCTACTTTAAACTTATCCCGCCTTTACTTCAATCTTTAGGATGTCATTGTTCCTTCAGGAAGATTGTATGAGGTTCAGTGAGTCTATTGCCACAACTCACTGAACCCATCACCTTCTTCTTCGTCTCAGGTATATCATTCATTAAGTTTCGCCTCACTGAATACTCGAGTCTTTCTCTTAGACTCAGGCTGAGCTCTTGAAGGCAACTCACTGAGTGACTGTTCACTCAGTGACTTCATAGTGTTTAAGGTTATTGAATGTACTTAGACGTATTGTTATTCAAATCCATCAGTGAGATCATCTTGTAAATAATTGGCCATCAGTGAGATTACCTTGTACATAGTTGGCCATCAGTAAGATCATTCTATACAAAGTTGGCCTAACACCTTTAAAGAAGGTAATTATGATAGTTTGAAGTGTTTGTTGACCATGACTAGGCTAAATGCAAAGTTACTAGGATATATTTAAATGGTTATTGTGTTTATCTAGGTAATAATTTGGTTTCTTGAAAAAGTAAGAAACAAAGTGTTGTTTCTAGGTATTCTAAAGAAGATGAGTATAGAGCTATGTGTAATGTGTGTTTTGTGGTTATGTGGATCAGAAAAGTTCTTACTGAGTTAAAGATTGATATTGTTTTACCTATTGAGATGAATTGTGATAACAATTCAGCTATTCAAATATCTTTAAATCTTGTACTTAATGAAAGAAGTAAACACTTTGAGATTGATCTCTAATTCTTTTAGGGAAAAGATATCTACAGGTTTTATAAAGCCTTTAAAAGTTAAATAAGAAAAAAATACTACAAATATATTTACAAAAGGATTGTTGATTTCTGACCATAACAAATTTTGTAGTGTTCTTGGTATGTTTAATTCTTTCTCAGTATAAAAGCTTATGAGGGAGTGTTAGAAGGATAATATTTTATCTAACTTCGAGGGCTTATATGTAATATCAAGATAGATGAGGGTGAAGTTTATACTGAAACTATATTTACCAGGGAACCCTTTACCCAAAAAAAGTTTATACTAAAACTGTTGGAATATTAAGTTAAAGGATTGAAGAATTAATGGGCTAATAGTTGGAGGACTTGTTTGCAACATATTAGCTGGATATATATACTAGTTACCTACCATTTGTATTTCACTTTTCATATTGTTTTAGCATCTTTGCTGTGTGTATTGATCAATCGTTCCTGATTGTTCTTGTGAGTTTTTGAGTGTTCAGATTGTTGTAATTGTTTTCTTTAAACTCTTTGTATTCATTAATCTTAATAATAAAGAAAGGCAGGGGTGGTTGGCTAGGTTCACCATAATTAGTTGTTTTGTGGTTGATATAGAGTGGATTGATACATTTGTACAATTTCTTATGGTGGAAAGTTTACTCGAACTAATTAGCTGTATTCCAGGTTGGTTTTCGGGTCTTGATAATCAATGAGTGTCGAATAGATTTTTGAATCGTGTATAGTTCACTTTTTAAATACGATATTTCGGTCCTATTTGTGTATTAGGTTACACGAAATTTGTACGAGAATAAGAAAAGAACACACTCAAATTCTAGGTAAAAAATGAAAAGAAAAAAAAACATAGAGAAGATTCTATGTATCATCTTGTTCGTATGAAAGACCAAATTATGCTTTTTCTATTTATATAGCAAAATAGTGGTGATAGAGAAAAAAGGTGTGTCCATCGATAAGTCACTTTTCATTTATAACAGTTTTGTTACAGACTCCAACTATCACTAAGTGTCATCAAAGACATATGCATGTTTTTTTGCGACATTTCTGGTGACTACACGAAATCTGTCACTATTACATCCTTTACCATTATTATATCCGAAATCAAGTAAATCCACACCTCCGAACACGTATCATAACATTAACTTGAAATCCATTTGGTCTAGGGTAGATTGACATTACACAATGATGACACTAAAATCGCAACATTCCAGTTGTTTGAATTTTTAGTTGTATAGTGTTACTGTGTTAGTAGTATTTTCTTCTTGAATCTTACAAGGTCTGTTGAAATCTTTGGCATGTATTTGATTTCACAGCCTTTGTTGTAAGCTTGTATATATTTGGTGTTTAAATACGTTAACCTTCCCAACAAAAAAAAACACTTGTATTCTTCTAGGCATCACAATTTCAACCTTAGTTAAAGTCAATTCAAATGCTACACTTATTTAAGTTGGAACAAGAAATTTCTGATATGATCACTTTACAACAACACTCTCAACTAATATGTTCGAAAAATATACTTATTTGTTTGTTAACAATCAGAAAAGATAGATAGGATTATGAATATTTCTTGCAGCAGGCATGACATGATGTTCCTTACCTTATCATTGGACTGGTATCAACGAACATGTGGAAATAAGATTTTATGGAGAATAGATGATCGGAGGTGGGAGGATTTTTCAGTAACAGTAGCTAACAACAGTTTATGTGCAAGTGCTCCTGATGTTCATTGGTGGAAAATGATTTGGTTCTCACCAAATATTCCTAAACATTCTTTTAGTTTATGGCTTGCCATTCTAGACAGGTTAAGTACTCAAGACAAGTTGCAAAAATGGGGAATTTTGTAGTTAACAGATGTCATCACTAACCAACTGTCTTGGCACAGTTGGCCACCAAGGTATCCTTAGGGAGGTAGCTTTGGAGAGGTCTTGGGTTCAAGTCTCACCCTGTACTTTCAGGGGCGGCATAAAATAGAAGCAAGAGTGGAGTTTATCCCTAAGGCAAAAGGTTCGAGGCTTGCATACTGCCCAATTGGATGTCACAACTCGAATCACTAACTACTAACTAGTCGTTAAAAAAACAGATGTCATCACTGTCTAAATGATAATCAAGACCTTTGACGCTTATATTTCAAATGTGAATTTTCTTGTCAAGTATGGGATAAGGCTAAAAATATAGCTGATATAATAAGTGCTCAAAGTAACTGGTCTGACACTGTTCATGAACTCGCTAGTTTGGGTAATGGAAATACTATTGGAAGTGTACTTAGAAGATTAGTTTTTGCAGCCTGAGATGAAAGAAAGAAGAGTGAAGAAGTTTACATTACTATGGTTGAAACTAGGGTGGTAATCGGGTCGGGTCAACCGGGTTCGGGTCAAATCGGGTCAAGACACAAAAAAAATCATACCCGAACCCGAGCCTGATTAGAACTCAGGTTCAGGTCAATTCGGGTCGGGTCAATTCGGGTTGGGTCAAATCGGGGTTCGAGTCAACCCGAGTATAAGTGAAATAACTAAAAATTGGCTTATTTAAGTATATTTACAAGGTAAAATGTGTTAAAAAACTCGGGTCAAGTCGGGTTGGTCGGGTTTGGGTCAATTCGGGCAACGCTAAAAAATATAAACCCTAACCCGAGCCTAATTAGAACTCGGGTCAACACGAATATGTTTTTGAACCCGATTGACCCGACCTGAATAGGCTTATTCGGGTTTGGGTTCGGATCGGGTTGGGGTCGGGTCAACTTTTTCGACACCCCTAGTTGAAACTGTGAAAGGGAAACTGCTCGGCATTACAGACAAAGATAGTAGAGCAGGAAGAATTTGGAATGAAGATAGTAGATATATGGCTTATACATTGGGTTTGAAAAGGCTTTCAGATTGGTTAACTGTCAGTATCTTTGTGAGGATGGAGTTGCAACTTGGAATGATTATTGATTGATGACAGTTTGATGGAATTAGTAACACTCAAAAGGAAGTTTCCTGATATGGTATTTGGAATATCCAACTATCTGTTTGGAACAAGCTTTAGTTTGATGTTCTTAAAGGTTAATGTTATAGATATTTGTAGAATGCCAGCCTAGTGATACCAGTTCATTGGTGTGGAAGTGCAATTGTGCATTGTTTTTATTGGGCAGTATGAAGTGGAAATGTAGCAAAGTGGGACGTATCCTTTGTAGGAACACTATAACACTTTTATTTATAAATAAAATAAATAAAATTAATTAAATTAGCATAAACTAAATAACATAATATAAATAACAGGAAAAACAAACACATACATAATTATAAACGATAATTAAATAAAAGATTAAAATAAAAAAAAGACTTACTAAATCACCAGCAAGTCGAGATACGTATTAGACACGCTTATCACTAAAGAGTTGAGGCACGTGTTTGACATTGTAACACCCCCAAATTATCACGCAGCGGAATACCACTTTGGGGCGCTACTCATAGCACATCACACACAATCATACACAACGACCTTAAAGAGACGTTAAAATAATATACAACATTGTCTAAAAAGTTTCCCATCCCAAATATAATAAATCAGAGTAGCGTTTGGTCCCAAAAACCGTTACCAATCAAAATACATTAAATGCTTAAAAGCAGTTTATTCATTTCAAAGGATGGAAAAGTAAACAAAGATTTAGACAAGCACCAACTTCCTCCTCGCATGCTCCGCTGCTATCCATCTTGATTACCTGAAATGCATGTGTAAAATCATCAACACAAAGGTTGAGCAAGTCTATAGGTTTTACAAATCATTTTGAACACAAGCAAAGATTATAATTTTGTGGCATACTTGAAGGCAACAAGCATCGAATTTGCATCAACAATAATAATTGTATATAGCATAAATTGCATCAAGCTCATGGAACCGAGCCCTTAGACACTCCCATATCAGTCTAATAAGACGAGAGATTTATTAATTTTCGGTTACCTCCAGATTATTGGTACATTGCCGTATACCTGACTTCTCAATACAATATGTTCAAGCAGTGTGGAGGTCGGGCCTAAGCTTCTATGACAAGTCCACACAAACTGAACCGAGGCGGATTCCCCCATAGATCTATTAATTGTACTAGCGGTTAACCCATCATAGGTTAATTAACGGTCCATAATTGAGGCTTTAACAAAGACAATCACTTAATGCAATTCAAAGGCAACCACGGGTCCATTCATAGAGGGACAAGCATACCATAAAAGACTTGTGTTCTAAGTTTATGAAAAACATGTATTCCCCCTCGCGGGTTTAAAAGCCATTTACAAAATAGTGTAAAAGCGGCGCTATAGACTTACCTAATACAATCTTCACAATAGTTAATAGAGAACGAACGTCAAACAAGAATAAATGTCAACAGTCGATACATGATCACACGAGACCTAAAGATAACGAGGCGCGTCTTAGGCTCGAGACAAGAAATAAATCGTACATATATTTAATAAGTATATCTTAATAATTTCTTGGACATTGCATAAGTTTTATGATTATTTATAAAACTTAGGTGAAAACTTAGCCATTCGAGTGTAATACCCAATTTGTCACTTTTAGCTCATTTTAAGCCCAATAGTGGTCCACTACCCAAGTATATGACTTAAGTCCATTTTAAATTCAGTATTTCACTCTAAATTGGTTATAAATCTCAGGTCCAATAATGGCCCAATAGTCATTACAAGTGTAAGTTGGGCTTTTATAGCCCAAGTCCACTTTATATAGTTTTGGGGTTCTAAAACGCATCACAAACACGTACACTTAATATTTTACGTTGGTCGGGTCTCGGGTTCCATAATTATCAGTATATAACTAAGTCTAAAATTCCGGACAAGTGGGTCCTACCACGTCGGTTTGTACGAAAAACATCACTTTTTACGTTAATGAGGTATAGTCTGTTTATTACAATTATCCCGACATGTCCCGCTAATTTGATCATATCTCTTGAACCCTAAATCATCTAAGTGTGTTGTTTTTACCAAAATTATTATTAACTCATGTACTTTACTGATTATAAGTCTAATTATCCTAAATTTATACTTACCATAGCTAATGTACAAATTTTATCACTTAGAAGAGTTGGTTGTTTTTTGGGCAGCGAAACTCGTTTTCACCATTTTGGCCGCCATTTCTAAACCGTAAAGAATTGGTAAACCATCCGATTGATTATACTTATTCATGATTTTATCTAAACCTACAGTTTTACCATTTTCAATGATTCCGAGTTCTTATATGAGAAAACAGTCCGTCAAGACAGTGTGTTCAGATCTGACTAGTTTTCACTATTTTGGCCACCATTTCCAAACCGTAAGGAATTGGTAAACCATCCGATTGATTTTACTTCTTCATAATTTTAGCTACCACTTTTAGTTTTACATAATCATAGGTCAGTATATAATGTTTATGAGAAAACAGTCCATCAAAATAGTATGTTCAGATTTGACTAGTTTTACTATTTTGGTCATATCTTGCTTTCTAAAATTCGTCACGGGATGAGCCACCCGGGGAAATAATCACAAAATAATTATCTATATTAATATGTAAGTTTTCAGTATCCCAACCCACTGAGTTCGACCATATAATCTGTTTTAGCTACTGTTCTAAAATCGTATACATCAAGTCATTAGTAGGGCTTGTTTAGCTTTATTTTAGTGTCAAAAATTCATATACAATGTCCCGATACTCATTAATCAATTTGTACATATATATATTCAGAATATATGAGATCAAGAAAAATAAAAGGAATAATAAATAAGATTGAGACGTAGATCTTACGTGGCTTATCAAAGTCGTGGTGCTAGTGAGTGATGCATGCAAGCAACCATCCAAGATCTTGTCAACACTTGATGCAACCACCATTCATGAATAGATCCGGACTAGATCTACAAGTTTTTTTTTGAGGTAACCACCATGCATGGATAGATCCGGACTTTTGGAGCATTTTTGGTCTTGGTCGGAAAAAATGAAGGTCGCCAGAAAATATGGAGGTCGCCGAAAAAACACCACCGAAAAAGTTTTTCGGTGGAAGCCATTGATTTAGCTTGAGAGCTTTTTGAGGATGTGTGTGTGTTTTGTGTAGTGAAAATATGAAGAAACTAGGTAGAAAAATCTATTTATACTAAAAAGTATAAAACCAAAGTGGCAAGTATAAAATACATTATGGTACATTTCGTAAATGTTTTATTTACTTTTGTTTAATAAGCGTTCGAGGCTCGTTTGGACGACTTAACGGACGATTCAAGACACGAGACATGCACCATCGTTTTTAAAATCATTTTTCCAATAAAAATAAGTCCTTACTTCGTCGCGTTTCGAAAACAATTGCTATTATTTATTTAAATGCCCGTTTAATCATTTCTAGCTATTTCGGTTAGATTTCACCGTAAAAATAAAACATAAAATCTAATACTCACGTTATTAGCAACGTTTTAGAATATAATAAAAAATACTATTTCTTCATATTTTCAAAGTTTTAGTTTTGAATAGTTTCGACTATTATTTTTATTATTTTCGCTCAGTCCGACTCTAAAACGTCAAAAAATACTACAAGTAATTAAATAATAATTATTTAATTTATGAACGTAAACGTAAAATATTTAAATTTCTCAGTTCATAAACTAAAAGAAAATATTCAAAATAAATTTGAATTTAGTTAACACGATCTTCGTTGATTTATCGAAAATAATTAACAAGATCCGTAAATGTTCGAAAAATCTTTGTTTAAACGTTGGTCAAAATTTTCGGGTTGTTATATCATCCACTCCTTTTAGGAAGCGACGTCCCGGCGCTTGATTCGTATATGACAGTCTTCAGTCTAACAGTGAAGAGTGAAAAACAGGCAAGTCATCGTCTAAGTTCCAAGGAAAGTCAATAGATATTATATGGTACAAGTTCTCCATGATCGGACGTCATTGGACAATGTTGTCTCAAGATCTCACAACTTACGATCATTCGGCTAGAGCACATGCCACATACGTATCTAAAAGCAAAAGTCAAACATAAACATCAAATACAGATTTCCACCGTTGATAATCATGAAACCTTGAACGAATCCTTGATAATAGCAAGTAAAATTATAAAATCGTCACATCCACGATTAGTCGCCGTTGATAACTTGATCCTTAGTCAATCCACAAGTACGCCCATAGATCCTGGTGACGCTTAAACAAGACGCCTATTCTCGGAACGGTTAACAACTCTTAACAATTTGCTTATAAAACTCGCGATCATCGAGACACATTAGAAATGGTCCATCAAGATAAATCACAACTCGAGAGAAATACAACGAGTTATTCGTACATAGATGATAAGAGACGATAATCATAATGACGTCGACACTGAACGATTCATATCAACGAAACACGATTCGAAGAATAACGTACGCACACCAAACATTCACAAATCGAGCCAGACATACTTGGGTCCACTCATTTATAACTCCTTGTCTACATCAAAAGGCGTCCTCTTTCATGTATACAAGAGTTTATAAATTTACGGTTCAGGAACTTATAACTTTCTTGTTCAAATAAAAAGGCGTCACAATCCATTTCAACAAAACGATTAAGTCATCCTACTCAAGTATTACTATCTCTTAACACGATATCATATCAAAATACCATAGTAAATACAAGGTGTTAATAAACTTACATCATGATTTTTGTATTCAAACGTCCCATTCCATTTGAATAAGGAAAACACGACAATCTAAGATCCAGTGGTTTAAAATTTTCTTATTCAAATGTCCTAATCCATTTAAATAAGACAACCTTAAACAACTCATAGTTGGGCGAGTTAAAATCTCTATATCTAAATGTCCCATTCCATTTAGATACAAATTTTTAAGTCACTCAACCGATGACTACTACGATCATATCATTGTTGTACCCAAACTATATATATTTAATTAGGATATATATATCTTAAGTCCAACATTGGCATCCTCCTTTTCGCCAATAAAACATAATCATATAAAATTAAATCAAACGTCGCTTTACGTAGAAGATATCGCCTCGGATAAATGATTCTTAAAAAACATAAGTAGTAACGAAAACACAAACATCACATTTATCAATTTCGTTTCGAAAGGAGATGTCCAAAAATGGCATATCACGATACGATGATAACAATCGAACTTAAACAAGTCGATATGCGATAGGTTACGAAACCATATATACATACTCAAAGATCAAACGAGTCTCACACTCGTATTCAGATAATACATAATTATCATGATCGGTAATAGGCGGTGAGACCAAATCCTATACAAAACCGTATTATAAGATGTACGACAATCGTTCAAGGAACATTACTTCGCGTGCAATGCCTTTAAATACCATAGTAAATACATAAATATACATATTACCATTCCTACATACACATAGGTTCACATAATCACAATCAATCAAAAAGTAATGCAAGAATAGTCTTACCGGAGCCATGCGGAGTAGTTGCGTGCTTAAAACTTTTTAGAACACACCAAAAGTTATAGTTTAGGTTTTTCAAATCGACCTAGTTCTCAATAACTTGTGGCTCTGATACAAATCTGTAACACCCCCAAATTATCACGCAGCGGAATACCACTTTGGGGCGCTACTCAAAGCACATCACGCACAACCATAGACAACGACCTTAAAGAGACGTTAAAATAATATACAACATTGTCTAAAAAGTTTCCCATCCCAAATATATTAAAATCAGAGTAGTGTTTGGTCCCAAAAACCGTTACCAATCACAATACATTAAATGCTTAAAAGAAGTTTATTCATTTCAAAGGATGGAAAAGTAAACAAAGATTTAGACAAGTAAGCACCAACTTCCTCCTCGCATGCTCCGCTGCTATCCATCTTGATTACCTGAAATACATGTGTAAAATCATCAACACAAAGGTTGAGCAAGTCTATAGGTTTTACAAATCATTTTGAACACAAGCAAAGATTTTAAGTTTGTGGCATACTTGAAGGCAACAAGCATCGAATTTGCATCAACAATAATAATTGTATATAGCATAAATTGCATCAAGCTCATGGAACCGAGCCCTTAGACACTCCCATATCAGTCTAATAAGACGAGAGATTTATTAATTGTCGGTTACCTCTAGATTATTGGTACATTGCCGTATACCTGACTTCTCAATACAATATGTTCAAACAGTGTGGAGGTCGGGCCTAAGCTTCTATGACAAGTCCACACAAACTGAACCGGGCCGACTTCCCCCATAGATCTATTAATTGTACTAGCGGCTAACCCATCATAGGTTAATTAACGGTCCATAATTGAGGCTTTAACAAAGGTAATCACTTAATGCAATTCAAAGGCAATCACTCGTTTGGACGACTTAACGGACGATTCAAGACACGAGACTTGCGCCATCGTTTTGAAAATCATTTTTCCAATAAAAATGAGTCCTTACTTCTTCGGGTTTCGAAAACAATTGCTATTATTTATTTAAATGCTCGTTTAATCATTTCTAGCTATTTCGGTTAGATTTCACCGTAAAAATAAAACATACAATCTAATACTCATGTTATTAGTAACGTTTTAGAATATAATGAAAAGTACTATTTCTTCATATTTTCAAAGTTTTAGTTTTGAATTGTTTCAACTATTATTTTTATTATTTTCGCTTAGTCTGACTCTAAAACGTCGAAAAATACTACAAGTAATTAAATAATAATTATTTAATTTATGAAACGTAAACGTAAAAATTTTAAATTTCTCAGTTCATAAACTAAAAGAAAATATTCAAAATAAATTTGAATTTAGTTAACACGATCTTCGTTGATTTATCGAAAATAATTAATAAGATCCGTAAATTTTCGAAAAATCTTTGTTTAAGCGTTGGTCAAAATTTTCGGGTTGTTATAGACATGCTTCCCTTAAAACAGATTCGCCGTCTATTTCCCAGGGTACAACAGCCGAAACAGTAAGTTGTAATGTTGGACTTAACAAAACTTCCCAGAATTTCACATTTACATATGCGTACTCCATATGTTGGAAATCAATAATCAATAATAATACTAACTGATTTGATGTGTGAAAAAGTTATGAAATTAGGCATGTATTTATACACAATAGACTCCCTTCCAGTTTACTCATCCCACCGATGTGGGACAAAAAATAAACTACTTTTCCTCTTTAAGCATGGTACCAAATGCCTAACTTTGAGACACGATATCTCATTCACATCACCTTCATTTTGGACACATAAAGGCTCATTGCGAAACTCTCTTCAAGGAGAACGCGGACCTATAAAGTATCACTAATATATATGATGCATACATATACATAAGTGTGTCCAAAGTTGGTCAAAAGTTATTTTGCCAACAATATTTTCCAATAATCCCCCACATGAATAGAGATCGGTTATAATACACAAAAGTTTCAATAAAATTCCAACAGTTGAATCTTGCATAGGATAGGTAGGTGTGACCCTTTGAACCTTCCCTTGTGAGATGCACTTAGTCTCCTAGATCTAAGTAGACGCGATGTATTTGAACTTAGCCTCTGTTTACGTATACGACAATACACACTCACACAAGACTCTCCCTGACATTGTCAAGTCCTCATAGTCGTGTTCGTTATGGTCATGAACACTAGCCTGGTTCTGCAAGAGCTCTTAGAAATTGCGCCCCCATAATTTCCTTCGAAGCGACCCATACTTCTCTCTCACATAGGTGATTTCATCTTGATTCATTAAAAACATATGTTTTATGATTTCATCTTGAATCATCATGCTTTATGATTTCATCCTGAATCATTTAAGCCATATGTTTAACCTCTCAATAAGTCACATTGTTCTAGGAATGCACTAGGAAAGTTACTGTACTAAGTAACTCCCCCACATTGACGTGACTTCCCCCAAATTTCTATGATTAGGTTGTCCTATTGAACCTAGATCTTGGGATCTCCAGTCAAGTGGGTTACGTTTTCCTTCATAGAAACTCATTCCTTTAAGGGCTTTAGTCCCATTCCTTTAGACGACTCACTAACTAACTCTCTGCTTAAGCCTTTCGTAAGCGGATCCGCGATGTTATACTTTGACATTACGTAGTCAATCGTGATAACTCTAGTTGAGAGTAGTTGTCACAACAATCATAATCTATGATGGATATGTCTCGACTTACCGTTTTACATTTGTGATATGAGCTCTGTCAAATTCTATTGACTATCACACTTTATAAACATGGTCGTTACCGGTATACGCCATCTTGGTATGTCCTTTACGAATTAGCATAAACTTTCCTACATATTCTATAAGTTTATCTCAAATAATAAATTCATATTTCATCATAAATTTAGATATAATTGTCTCTTTGAAATACTTTCAAGATTTCTAAGACATAGCTTTCCACTTAAGATAGATACATCCGCTCTAGTGGATCTAGATTCTTATATGTAAGAACCTATATTTGCATTACTCTATCACTTGATAGTAGTAGGATATCTTCCATAATGCAATATTATTAGTATCATAGTACTCAAGTAATACTTATTCAAATGGTCCCCACTTGAATTACTAATATATCTGCTTGCCCGATTATAAGTTCAAAATCAGATCATACACACTTCATTAGACACATAAGATGCTCAATATTCTTTGAGTATTCAAAATGGGCAACACATTTACCTTTATTTCAAATAGATTTAAAAAGATGTCATTGGACTCTATCTAGGCCAGAATCCCCCACATTGAACCTCTCAATAACATTGTTATCTTAATGTTTAACTTCAAAACAAATCCATATGGGTTCAAAACAAACCGAATAACTAATGAAGTTCATGTTAAATCTTGACTCCAACATATCATTAGTGGATTTATTCATCTCGTTATCACTTCTAGTGATAAGTATACCATCTTTGTATAAACACAAGAGTACATATTTACTATTGAACACACATACATACATTACTTTTGTATCCACATTCTGACATGATATGGTCAAAAAGTTTGATGTCATTGTTTGATAGCTTGCCTTAAACCATATAATGACTTAAGTAGCCTACAAACTGTTATCTCTAGCACAAGAACCATGAAACCCTCAGGCTGGTTCATGTATAGTTCCTTTTCTAAATCCATGTTTAGAAATATCGTTTTCACATCTACATAAGAAACTTCCAAAATTTCTTAATGCGGAAATAAAGTACCATCATAATTGAGGTTATTCGTGTAACATGCGAGTAAGCATCAAAGGAAGATAGACGTTCTTGTTGTCTAAATTCTTTGATTACTAATCTTGCTTTGCACATGTCAATGGTGACATCGACTTTTATCTGCTTTTTGAATATCCATTTATAGCCTAGTGGTTTACAACTTAAGGTACATCCACGAGCTTCTAATTTTACTTTTGTAAAATAGAATCTATTTCACTTTTAATGGCTTCTTTCTATTGATACCCTTTCAAAGAAGTTACTGCTTCTCAGTAGAAGTAGACTCATTTTTTCATTTTTTTACCATAAAAGTTACAAAAACCGAATCTAACCAATCTCTCGGTTCATGCCATTTTGTTTCTTATAGGTTTAACCTCTTCTAGGGTCAATCTTGTTTCTCTTCTAAGAGATCAATATCATCCTGTTGTCTCTGACCTTGGACAACCTCGTCATCTATTCGAGATGATCTTTCAATTTCCTTCGTAAACAAGGAATATATTTCTGAAGAATGAATCATTCCTTAATTCCATTATTATGTCTATTTTCTATTCATGTACAATGAAACGATAAGAAGTGCTATTCATAACAAATCATGTGAACATACAATCCATGGGTTTAGGTCCAATCTTTCGAACCATGAATTTCATACGGATATCTTAGCTAGATATCCCCCACATTTGTAAGTACTTATAAGATAGTTTCCTTCTCACCCATAGTTCGTAAGAAGTATCTTATTTTATTTACAAGGGATCTTATCTAAAAGATAAGTAATCGATATAATCGCTTTCCCCCCACATGCCATGGCTTAAACCTGGACTTAAGAACATGGCATTAACCATTTCTTCTAAGGCACGATTCTTTTCTATATCAAGAGCAATGAATTTGTGTCTTATTATAATTTTAGCACAATAATTTAGAAATGGATACACATATTCACCTCCAATAACTTCGAATGACCTTATTATCGATAATAAGTCGGTTCTCAGCTTATGTATATAGATCAAGCTTGTCTATATCCTTACTCTCAAGTAAGTGTAATTAGCAATATTTTATATCATAATCAGCCAATATGATAAAGTACACGTGATATGAGCAAAAACTCATATCAATTTATCAACAAATCACCCTAAAATACAATAAAAATACCTAAACTTTGTGCTATAAAGCGGAATTATGTGGTATGTTTTGTGTTTGTGCTCAAATAGGTAAGAAGGATACATTTTCAAGCAAACAAAGGAAAATCAAGCTTTATTTGATGAAAAAGACAAAAGAGGATCAAAAGTGACAAGACTTTGAAGACAAAGGACCTATCTTGACAAACTGCCAAAGATGAAGGACTAAAAGTGTAAAATATGTAAAAGTCAAGATCAAAGTCAAAACTGGTCAACTCTCAAGTCAACTCAGTCAAGGGATCAAATTTGTTCAAGAATGAAGTTTGAAGGACCAAATATGCCAAAGAAATGAAGTTGCTATCTTAAAAATACAATCTGCCAAAGTCAAGGGGTCATTTCTGCCAATCTTGGAAAGATATACAAGTTCAATCCGTGTCTAAAGCTTTCAGCCAATGAGAAGCCAAGAAACTAAGGCCAAGGATCACCAGCTAAGCAGCATTAAATGCCACTCAGCCGCCACTCATTTATTGGCCACAATCCTAACAGTAAACGCACTATCTAATTTTCCACCAATGAGAGAGTGACATGCAATATTCAATATATCCATTTTTGGATAATGATCCGCGACTTATGCTGAGAGCCAGTAATATTTTGACACGTGTCATCTTCATCTTCATCACACGTGTCATCTTAATATTTGTTTGGTTTTGGAAGTTGCTTAGGTTATTATCTGTATTATTTGGATTATCAGCTTATGTTTGAATCTGTTTTATTTTTTAATCTTGTTTAAAATTTGTTTAGCCAAACTTCTGCTTTTGGTACTGCTTTTGGTACTGCTTTTTATTGATTATAGCTTGTTTAGTTTTGCTCTTGTTGGTTTTCTTAGATTGCTTATTAGGATTTAAATTGTTTAGCTTATTTGTTTTTATTTACTAGCTGTTATTACTGTTTTTTTACTGCCTAGCTTAGTCATCTTATTTGATTTAGCTTTTCGTTTAACTGGTTTTACAGCTTTATTCGTTTGCGTTTGATTAAGATATAGTTGGACCTTTTAATTGCTTTATTTTTTTTAGTTATTCGGTTTATTTGAATCAGCTTATTACTACTTATATTTTTCAGCCTGGGGTTGGACTCGAACCCCAGACCTCCCGTACAACAGACCAACATCCCAACCAGTTGTGCTAGGCCCTTATTTGTGTTTCTTTAGGCGTTTTTAAATTAATATAGGCTTTCAAGTAGTGGCAGTTTTGATTAAATTAGTTTAAAGTTTATTTACTTTATTTAAAAAGTTTATTTAAATTTTCTTTTAATCTGATTTTATAAAATAAATAAAAGATAAAAAAATATATATATATATATTTTAATTTTTAATTACTTTTAAAATTAGTTTAAATTTTATTAGTTTTAAATTTAGTTTAATTAAAAAAATTTAGTTTATTTAAAATATAGATAAAAGTTTTAATTAAGTTTTGTTTTAATCTAGTTTATTTTGAGCTTTATTTTTTTTTAAAATATTTTTTTATTTAAAGTTTTTAAAAGTTTCTTTTATCTAGTTTTTATCTTAAATTAGTTTTAAATTTTAGTTTCAATTTAAATTAGATTAAATTAGTTTTTTTTAAGTTGTTTAGATAATTTTTAAATAGTTTTAAATAGTTTTAGTTTAAAATTCCAAAAATTTACGTTTACCAAAAAACAAAGTTAAGTCGATACGTTAAACCGGAAATCAAATTCGAGTCGAGTCGAGGAAAAACGAACTTAATTAATTGGACTAAAAATCTCTTTTTCAAAATGGCGCCGTTGCCGCTTCGCTCGTACGATTGACGATTTTTCGTGAAGACGTTTGGATTTTAGGATCCGTTCTTTTTGAACGTTACGTTTCTTGCAACAAAAATCAAATATACAAAAAAAATAAAAAAACTTAAAAATACAAAAAAATTAAAAAATCACAAAAGCAATTTCTTTCCTAAGAATTGCACCAAAAAAATTAAAAAAATACAAAAGTAATACTTTTTCCTAAAAGTATTACACCAAAAATA
This sequence comes from Glebionis coronaria, assembly GCA_025667525.1. NCBI lineage: Eukaryota > Viridiplantae > Streptophyta > Magnoliopsida > Asterales > Asteraceae > Glebionis > Glebionis coronaria. The sequence continues at coordinate 159,829,166 of CM046876.1, forward strand.
TTACGTATTAGTATTAAATTTTTAGTTCGATTTCTTTCATTTTATTGTGAATATATATATTTTTCTAAAAAAATACAAAAAGATTTTTCTTTTACTATAATATATTACGTAGCACAATAATTTACCTACTTTTCAAATAAGCCTTAGTTGGGATTTCATCACCTAACTATTGTAGTCGAATCCTAAACGAAATAAAAAGGCAAAATAGATAAATACTAGTAAGACGTTTGAACTCAAAATATACAAACTATAAGGTGGGTATAAGGCGACGCGCTATAAAAGGCCGTCTAAGGAAAAAGGTTTTTAAGTGCTTTGTGCCACCTCGTTTCCCCGCTTGCTTGTGCGTATATTGAGAGGGACGACCGATTATTGGTTTGCCGACTCAATTAGTATTTAAGTATATATTTTTCTAGCTTTTTACTATTGCTCCTCGAGAGTGAAAATCCTTTTCCTCTCAAAGTCGACCGAGGTCACCTACCTCATTCCAAAGTTTTAATTGTATGCGCACTCGCGCGCGTACATACATACCGACTGGTGTACCAAATACTTCTAATTCTTCCAAAAAGAAGAAGAAGAAAAACAAAAAGACCGTCATTCAAGCCGATCCCGAGAATCGAGCTTTCGACATAACGATGGCAACGGATAATCGACCAATGATTGAGATTCTTCAGTCTCATGTTGAAGGAAACGATGACCCGATTATGGTGCCGACCATTGGAGCTAATCATTTTGAACTTAAACCGGATTTTATTCGAATGGTTTCCGCTACACCATTTTTAGATCGTACTAATGATGACCCACACGCTCATATCAAACGATTCATCCAATTAGCAAATACCGTCAAATACAATGGGGTGCCACAAGAGGGCGTTCACCTACAACTTTTTCCTTTTTCCCTCGAGGGACAAGCCCGGATTTGGCTTGATAAGGAACCACCCCAAAGTATTTCAACATGGATCGACTTAGAAACCAAGTTCATTAATTACTTTTTCCCACCATCACGGATCACTTCTTTAAGGAATGAAATAATCACCTTTGAGCAAAAATATGGGGAAACTTTTAGTGAGTCTTGGGATCGATTTAAAGAGCTTTTGAGAAAATGTCCACAACACGGTTTCACTAAAGTGCATCAAATAAATACGTTTTACAATGGTTTGACTCTAAATGACCAAGACTCACTTAATAGTGCCGCGGGGGGCAATATTCTTGTGAAAACCATGAACGAGGCTTTGGCCATTATTGAGAACAAGGCAAAAGTGAAAACCAAGAGTGTTCGGACTACAATAGCTAGTGCTAGTGATAATGAGGTGAATAATCAAATTAAGGAGCTTACTTCAATTGTGAAACACCTTGCTCTAAAAACCGACGCCCTCACTACACATGTGCATGCCGTGAAAGATAATAGTGAAACGTGTGAGACTTGTGGTGGACCACATTCATATTTTAATTGTGACAAGGTTTATAATCAACAACAACAAGTTTGTGCTTTTAATGCTAATGAAAGGGTTCCATTTAAACCTAATGTTGATGTTAACCATTTGTCTTACAATAGTACTAATTATTTGGCTCCCCCGGGTTTTGTAGCACCTCAAAGACCACCCCCACCCGCCCAAAATACCCAATACCAAAATAGGAACCAAGGTCCTCAAATGGGTAATTTTCAAGGGAATGGAAATCAAGGGAATTTTTATGGTCCAAATCAAGGGTTTCAAAATAATAACCAAGGTTTTCATAATAACAACGGTTTTCAATCTCAACAATATCAAAATCAAGGTTTTCCTAATCAAGGGTTTAATCAAATGAACATGCATAATCCTCAAATGGACTTGGTTCTACAAAAATTGACCGACCATGAGCGAATTATGAAAGAGATGCAAGAATCGACCGATAAGAAATTTTTGACTATGTTGCAAACCCTTAGACCCCAAGGAGCCTTACCTTCAAATACCGAGATTAACCCTCGTGCTAATGTGAGTGCTATCAATACTCGAAGTGGAGCCACTTTAGTGGGACCTTCCATCTCTTCGCCCATAAAGGAGAGACAAGGCCCGGAGGTCATAATGAGTAATCGTACTCCCCCTCCGGTGATTCCGCCCACTACCACTCCTAGTACTAGTGTTCCATTGCCGAAAGAGCCTATTCCTACGGTTTTTCAAGAAGCGAGTCCTTCTCCTTCTCAACCTTCTAAGCCTAATATTCCTTATCCATCTAGGTTAGGCAAGACTAAAGTGCTCACCAAAGATGATGTTCATGTCTCTAACTTTTTTAAAATGATTTCCAATGTGAATGTTAACATAAGCCTTATTGAAGCACTTGCTCAAATGCCAAAATTTGTGAAAATGTTTAAAGATTTGCTTAATAAGAAAGAAAAAATGGTTGAGCTCGTGAACACTCGTTTAAATGAGAATTGTTCCGCGGTTCTTCTCAAAGAGCTTCCCGAAAAGCTAGGAGATCCCGGATGATTCGTGTTACCTTGCTCGTTTCCTCAAACCGATGATTGTATGGCTTTAGCGGATCTCGGCGCTAGCATCAATCTTATGCCACTTTCGGTTTGGAAACAATTGTCATTACCCGACCTTGTACCGACTCGTATGACTTTAGAGTTAGCTAATCGAACTCTCGCATACCCCGTTGGTATTGCCAAAGATGTTTTTGTTCGAGTCGGTACATTCACTTTTCCCGTGGACTTTGTCGTCGTCGAATATGAGATGGATCCTCGTATTCCGTTAATACTTGGTAGACCATTCTTAAGGTCCGGAAGAGCCTTAGTTGATGTAGCCAAAGGGGAGTTAATTCTTAGGGTTCGGGATGAACAACAAGTTTTTAAAATGGGAAAAATCACAACGAAATCAAATGGAAAAGAGTCGGTCAATATGATTGATGTTCTTAATTATGATAATGACGAGATTTTTATTAATCCTTTTGGAATTGAAAAGTCTACTCAAAATGATTTAGTGATAAACTCATCCCTTCCCTTAGAGCCTCAAATTCTTGAAACTCCTATTTATGATACCTATAGTGATGACACTTCTTCAAGTGATCATACTATCTTCGGCTTAGACGACTCGACTTTTGACCCACCCACTTTCGACCCACCCATTTATGATTCACCAATCTTTGATACCTACGATGATGACACTTCTTTAAGTGATCTCATTAATTTTGATGACCCACCCCATGATTTTAATGCACCTCATATCTCTATGAGTAATTCTTCCATGGAGACTCCTTTTGACTTCTATACTCCAATTTTAGAGGTCATGACTATTGAGGATGATCCTCCACTCTTAGAGATCATACCTACTTTAGAGGTTATTCCATTTGAGGAGGATTTAGATATCTTTCTAAATACCTATTTTCCTCATGAGGAAGAGTTTTCCTATGACTCCGACGATACTTATGTTTTCACATCGAGTTTGGAAGAGGACGACTCTCCCACTTTGGATTTTGATGATATTTTGAGCTTAAATGTCGACACCTCTTGCTATTTTCCCATTAAGGAACCGGTGTTTGATCCGGGAATAGAGACTTTTGTGCTTTCATTGCCATATCTCCATAACACCTTCCCTAGTAAGAGACTTTTGCCTAAGGATACCCCACTTCTCTATGACTTGCGTACCACCTCGGGGTTTATTTCCTTTTGTGATGGAAATTATGTGTTTGACCCGGGTGGATTTTCATGGGGTATGCCTTGTATGACTTTGTTTCACCTTTATCAAGGAGAGATTTTCCTCCCTTGGAAATCTCGGTTGTTCCATGATTTTCCCATTTGAATGATGACATTCGGGAATTCGAGTCGAGCTAGAGACTCGTGATTAAAAATCAAGCATCGTTTAACTAGGTTAAGATTTTTACCCTTTTTCACCCATTTTCACCAATAAGTGTAGGGGGAGCCAAGTAGGTTGTTGTGCAGGGACATGTGCTTAAATGATCCACTTTCGGTACTTTTGACGAGACCCGTGTTCTCGTGTTACCCGTGTACCCGTTTCCTTCGATAAGTTTTTGCTATTGTGATTCAATCTTGTATATAAATAAAACGAATAAATGTAATCACTTTAGTTGTCCTTTCCTTAGCTCGATTTTAAACAACGTACTCAATGTCCTAAGTGTAGGGGAGTTTATTCTCCCACATGCTTAAACATTGAGGACAATGTTTATATTAAGTGTAGGGGGGATTTCTATCGAAACTTTAGTGGTCTTTTCCATGAATTTGACCCCATTTTAACCGGAAAATTTAAAAAAATTTCAACGTTTTTCAAATTTTTGATCTATTTTGGCCTAGTAGTATTTTTTTTATCATCACATCTTATATTTTCCATTTCAAGAATAAAGTCAAAAATAAATAAATAAATAAAATGGTTTTAACAAGTTTAGATGTCTTTGATATATTAGGCCCGTCGTGAATATTTTGACTCAACCCGAGTTTACTTATCCAAGTTTACTCTAGCTAGTATCCTTAACCATATGGACCTTAATTGGTTTATTAGGCTAAGCATCCACGAGTCTCATTCTTTGAGATTTTGAATTGTGGAGAACGAGAGATGATAGAGTTAATTATAAGTTCGGTATTCTTTCATTAACTTATGTGAGTTAGTTATAAGCTTTTTCTCCCATCACTTGTTAATATATTTGCAATAAATAAGGTTGTACGATTTAAAAAGTTACTTAGCTTCTAGCACAAGATCGTTTAAAAGTTGCTCGGTATTAATTAGAGTTCATAGCCAAGGCATAACTTATTGAAGTGGGACGTGAATATTGGCTTATCCAAAAAGGCCCTAACAAGGCATGAGAATACCCGAGTCCAAAAAGGCCCTAACAAGGCATGAGGATTCACTTTTTGCTAAAGATCCTAAGATGATGTGAAGATCATTAATCCAAATCAATATGAAGGATCAAGACACACGACGAGAAGCAATTACTCCCCTAAAGATCATGGAGAAGTCTATCCAAAAAGACCCTAACAAGGTATGAGGATAAATAGATCCAAGTCCGAAAAGGAGGCGGATCGTTGTATATCAAAATCCTAAATAAAGAAAGGATAAATGAAGAAGTCGTGGTCAACGTTTGAAGCATCTTTCAATCCTAATAAAGATGTATACCAAAATGAAGAGAAGACCATAATTTCAAGATCGTCTCTCAAGATTTGAAGTTTGAAGTACAAGCCAAATATCGGTCCGAGAAAGGTCTCAAATCGTGAAACGAGTTATGCCAAGATATGAACTTTATGAGGTTTCGAGAAGCCGTTTTAAAAGATTTTGTCCTTTAGCTAACTATTGATTAAATCGTCCCACTTTATTTTCGGCCTTAATAAATTATCGAAATAAGTCAAAAATGCATCCTCGTGATCATTTAAGACAACAATAAAATATAAGAGATACACCTATGAATAAGGGGGTCTAAGTGATTAATTAAACCACATGAGTAAGTGTTAGTTGTGCTAACTTATAATAACAATGATCTCGTTTTTAAGCTTGGTATGGGGAACGTGAAACTTGAGGGTGATTAATATTCATGACACTAAAGCCCTAATCTAAGTCTTAGATTTCTTTACGAGTTTCTTCCATCAAATAATTTCCAAGTTTAATAAAATGTCATAACTTTTGTCCCTTTTAAAAGTTTTTATCTTTTTGTCGTAGTAGTAGTAGCGATAGTAATAAAGGCCGAGATGGGTTAATTATGAGAAAAATGTAACTTTGTGCTTTAAAATAATGCATTGCATGGGGTCATTGCAATGGTCAAGTATAGGGGATTTAATAAGTGTGTAAACACTTATCCTTTTGCCACTAAAATCAAGGAAAAACAAGACCTAATCATGTGTTTAATGTCATAAAATTCGGAATTACGCGTGGTTTTGTGTTTTTGTGTTAAAATAGGTACAAATGATCAAAAGGAAAGAAAACACGGGATTTCAAGGTCAAATGTTGAAGAAAAGTCAAGAAAGAGACAAAGACAAAGTCAAAAGACCAAAAGTGTGCCCAAGTTCACGAAAACCGGCTAAACCGACACGTTTTTGAAGAAACAATCAAGGAAGCCGAAATCGAGCTCGACTTTAGCAGATTAAATCTTTTTTTTGGGCCAAGTGGGTCCCACATTTGCTTAATGGACCCACAAGCCCATTTAAGAAAATGTTTACACTTTATAAACGGATTATGGGTCAAAAGCCCATTTGGCTAATTCGGATGGAATGTTTAACAATTTTGGGCCCAAGCTAAATAAATTGCACAAGTTTTTGACGGATGAATATTTGTCAGTCAACTTCTTGGTCAAACACAAAACACCCCAATAGTTAACCCATTCCCACACGATTTACCTAGCCCAAGCTAAATCAAGCCCATGTTGGGACGTTTTTAAATAATCAGTTACTCCCCACCTCAAGCCCATTTGCATTACAAAATGGAACGAATGGAAGTGAAGTCATGTTTTAACAAAGTGGTCAAATGACCAGTCAACACAAAAGCGAAATACATTTCTTGGTTAAATTGAGGATAAACACACGCCAACTCTCTCCCACGTGTCCCTCCAAACCCTATATTTCCCCACTCACTTGAATAAATAAAGAAAAAACCCAGTAAAATCCCACACACTTTTATTTACCCCACGTTACACAACTCCCCACATTAAAACGTTTTTTTATCCCCCACTTCCCATTTTTATTTTTTACGTTAATAACAAAGAAACCCATCTCCTTCATTCTCTCTCATTATTTTACACAGCCACCATTCTCAAACCCTAATTTTTATCCACCAAAAATTACCCACCAAATATTGGGGGTTTTACCTTTATGCTTTAATTCACATAATAGGAAATTAAATCCCCAAGTTTTCAGGGATCAAACACCACTGGTGGTCCTCAATCCTGACGTGGCACAAAACAACCAATTAAATCATTCCACCTCAGCCTAAACAAACACAACAAACACACCCAATGCCATCCTGGCAATCCGTGTGATGCTTGGATAATTTTCAGCCGTTGATTTGAAGAGAAGAAAGAGAAGAGAAGATTTGAAGGCCAAGATTTATTGCTTAATTGTTAAGCTATGAAGAGGGTTTCAGGGGTTTTGCCTATAAAAACCCCATTTCATGTGTAATTTTATAAGCTTTTCTTTAATTTTTATTTTTCAGTAAAATTAGATTAGTTTTAATCTTGTAATTTTATTTCAGCACTTGTAATTTGGATTTTTATATTAATGAAAAATTTTACTGTTATTTAAATCTTGTCTCATCTTTTTTATTTCCAGTTATTATTTAATTCTCAAAAGTTTAATTCAGTCTAATTTTATATTTATATTTACTGTTCTCGTGACATTATTCGGATAAAAAAAATAAAAAAAAATAAATATATATATATATATATATATATCTTTACTGTTCTTCGAAGAGTTTTTGGATCGAGCTAATGTTTGGATCATATGGTTCGTTGATTGGTTCGAAGCTATTATGGTTCGAGTTGATTAATTGAGGAGTTGTGATTCGATCTTAAGGTGGCTCAGCGCCAATCCTTCGGCTCAAAGGTTTTCGACATCAAGGTTTTGATTTCTCTTTCCCTTTTAATTTTTGGTTAAGCTTTGATTTAGATTAATGTTTAGTTGAATTTATCTGCTTATACTTTTGTTATATTTTTGGATTAGTTAATAGTACTGTTTGGGTAAGTTGTTTGGACCTGCTTTAGTTATTTGGATTCTTAATATTTGTTTGGTTTTGGAAGTTGCTTAGGTTATTATCTGTATTATTTGGATTATCAGCTTATGTTTGAATCTGTTTTATTTTTTAATCTTGTTTAAAATTTGTTTAGCCAAACTTCAGCTTTTGGTACTGCTTTTTATTGATTATAGCTTGTTTAGTTTTGCTCCTTGTTGGTTTTCTTAGATTGCTTATTAGGATTTAAATTGTTTAGCTTATTTGTTTTTATTTACTAGCTGTTATTACTGTTTTTTTACTGCCTAGCTTAGTCAGCTTATTTGATTTAGCTTTTCGTTTAACTGGTTTTACAGCTTTATTCGTTTGCGTTTGATTAAGATATAGTTGGACCTTTTAATTGCTTTATTTTTTTAGTTATTCGGTTTATTTGAATCAGCTTATTACTGCTTATATTTTTCAGCCTGTTCATGCTTATTTGTTTTTTTTTTTATCCGAATAATGTCACGAGAACAGTAAATATAAATATAAAATTAGACTGAATTAAACTTTTGAGAATTAAATAATAACTGGAAATAAAAAAGATGAGACAAGATTTAAATAACAGTAAAAATTTTCATTAATATAAAAATCCAAATTACAAGGGCTGAAATAAAATTACAAGATTAAAACTAATTTAATTTTACTAAAAAATAAAAATTAAAGAAAAGCTTATAAAATTACACATGAAATGGGGTTTTTATAGGCAAAACCCCTGAAACCCTCTTCATAGCTTAACAATTAAGCAATAAATCTTGGCCTTCAAATCTTCTCTTCTCTTTCTTCTCTTCAAATCAACGGCTGAAAATTATCCAAGCATCACACGGATTGCCAGGATGGCATTGGGTGTGTTTGTTGTGTTTGTTTAGGCTGAGGTGGAATGATTTAATTGGTTGTTTTGTGCCACGTCAGGATTGAGGACCACCAGTGGTGTTTGATCCCTGAAAACTTGGGGATTTAATTTCCTATTATGTGAATTAAAGCATAAAGGTAAAACCCCCAATATTTGGTGGGTAATTTTTGGTGGATAAAAATTAGGGTTTGAGAATGGTGGCTGTGTAAAATAATGAGAGAGAATGAAGGAGATGGGTTTCTTTGTTATTAACGTAAAAAATAAAAATGGGAAGTGGGGGATAAAAAAACGTTTTAATGTGGGGAGTTGTGTAACGTGGGGTAAATAAAAGTGTGTGGGATTTTACTGGGTTTTTTTCTTTATTTATTCAAGTGAGTGGGGAAAGATAGGGTTTGGAGGGACACGTAGGAGAGAGTTGGCGTGTGTTTATCCTCAATTTAACCAAGAAATGTATTTCGCTTTTGTGTTGACTGGTCATTTGACCACTTTGTTAAAACATGACTTCACTTCCATTCGTTCCATTTTGTAATGCAAATGGGCTTGAGGTGGGGAGTAACTGATTATTTAAAAACGTCCCAACATGGGCTTGATTTAGCTTGGGCTAGGTAAATCGTGTGGGAATGGGTTAACTATTGGGGTGTTTTGTGTTTGACCAAGAAGTTGACTGACAAATATTCATCCGTCAAAAACTTGTGCAATTTATTTAGCTTGGGCCAAAAATTGTTAAACATTCCATCCGAATTAGCCAAATGGGCTTTTGACCCATAACCCGTTTATAAAGTGTAAACATTTTCTTAAATGGGCTTGTGGGTCCATTAAGCAAATGTGGGACCCACTTGGCCCAAAAAAAAGATTTAATCTGCAAAAGTCGAGCTCGATTTTGGCTTCCTTGATTGTTTCTTCAAAAACGTGTCGGTTTAGCCGGTTTCGTGAACTTGGGCACACTTTTGGTCTTTTGACTTTGTCTTTGTCTCTTTCTTGACTTTTCTTCAACATTTGACCTTGAAATCCCGTGTTTTCTTTCCTTTTGATCATTTGTACCTATTTTAACACAAAAACACAAAACCACGCGTAATTCCGACTTTTATGACATTAAACACATGATTAGGTCTTGTTTTTCCTTGATTTTAGTGGCAAAAGGATAAGTGTTTACACACTTATTAAGTGGATTTCATGTAAAACCCGCATGCTTTTACCATGAATAGTGCCCTTAAGATCGTACGTCCTAGATTAAAACTTACCCTATTTAGTATTGATCACATTCATGTGCTAATAATCAAGCAAGTGCATACGTGTATGACATGATAAGTATCGATTACGTACAAACTCATGATAAACAGTTAATAGATATTTCACGTGAACATAATTAAATCGTGATCACCATTTTAAAACACGAACTAAAATAATTACGTAAGTACTTAATTACGAGTGTAAATAATACGATAAACTACATGATAAAATAAACAGAAACACTTTAAACACGAACACGTTTAACCACGAATGAACACGAAACATCGGGACACGAGAAAAGGTACGGGTACCCCATGTGGGGCCCCATACCCACGGCACACATAACAAGGTGGGCTAAGCCCATGGACTTTTACAAGAAAAGGGGGGGTTATGGTAACTTTTCATTTCATTTTACATTTCAAGCAAAATAAACATTTAACCTAAAAAGGTTTTCTCTCCTTCCTTTTTGTCCTCTTTGTGCCGCCACCCTAAGACCACCATAGGTGGTTGATTGGTTGATTTTGATCTTGAAAACCATTGCTATAAACCGTGTTTGTTCATCCTCTTCCAAGCTACGTATTGGTATATCATTCTAAACCTTTCTTTTTAATTCTTTTTAAATCTTTGATTATTTTCATGAACATGTTATTGTTATTCTTATTAAAACATGATAATTAAACATAGATCTAACATGTTTTGGGGTTAACTAAAATCAAAGGTTGTTATATGAGGGTGTTTGTTTTTGGCCGCCTAGTATAACCAACCCGAGGGGGGTTCGGTTTGCTTTTAGCCGCCACCACCAAGACCATTTTGGTCTTGGTTGGTGCATGTGGGACCCACGGCAGCAAGGGGACACAAGTACCCCGAGTTGGCTCGGGGTACGGTGTCGAGTTCATGCCCGATTCATGGTTCGTTGGTTAAATCATGATTTATGCTACATGTTAATATTATGAATTATGAACTTAGGATATAAATTAATTAATAACATGAGATATTAATTAAACCATGACTTAGGTTATTTCTTAATTATTAATTTAGCATGATATTAATTTAACCTAAGTATTTTTATGTTATAAGTTATAATTAATTAATTATTTAAAACATGCTTATAATTAATTAATTTAGACATGACTTAGGTTATATTATTAATACATATTAATATACATTTTAACCTAAGTAATTTATTCCATTTTAATTAAAACATGTTATACTTTAATTAAAATGCTTAACCTATAGTTTAATTAAAATGCATGAAATAATAATTAAACTATACACTATATCATATGACTTAAGAAATAAGCTTATAAACACTTAGACTTATATTTTAGCTTATGCAACCAGCTTAATTCTAATTATGGAAACTTCTATTTATAGAAACTTAATTAAATAAGGCAACTAATCTAATCATGGAAACCTTCTATATATGGAAATTTATTTAATTAAGGCAGCTGATCTATTTTTGGAAACTTTCTATTTTTAGAAACTGATCTATTTTAAGCAGTGAATTCTATTTTTGGAAACTTTCTATTTTAGGAAACTTTCTATTTTTGGAAACTTTCTATTTTTGGAAACTTTCTATTTTTGGAAACTTTCTATTTTTGGAAACTTTCTAATTTTGGAAACTTTCTATTTTTGGTAACTTTCTATTTTTGGAACTTTCTATTTTTGGAAACTTTCTATTTTTGGAAACCTTCTATTTTTGGAAACCTGCTATTTTTGGAAAGTTACTTATTATTACACAGTAAGTATAATAATACATGAATTATCAGTAATACTTTATCAGATTAATCAGAGTACAAGGTAAACACAGATAGGGCTTTAAACAGTAAACCATGACCTAAAACATACAAAGTAAGCTAAGATGAGACATAAAACCCAGTACGTAATCAGTGATTCGATACTTATACACGTGTGTATTCATGTAGCGTTAGTGATCCATAAGTAGGAGTCTTTCTTCCGTTCATTCACTGGACTTGAGGTACGGATTCCCGTCCTTTCAGTATGGACATTCTTTCCTTATTAGGATTTCCCCGTATGCAGCCAACTGTTTTCCCCAGTATTTGTTTTATTGTTTTGAACTGCTTATGTTTAATTAGCATAATCTATAGCCATATACAAGCATGACCAGTTTCACCTAGTTATGGAGGTACCATAACCATAACATTGGAGGCACCAATGTTATGACTTCCCCACGGCGGAGTGATTGCTCGTGGCGTCCCTTTCAGTTTTGGCCATATTATTATATCATGTGGGGCGTATGGGTGCATCCTAGTTACATGTTTTATTCAGTATTTCATGGTGAATGTGGTGTGTGCCTTGCATCCTTCACAAGGAGTTGATCCCTCCTACCCAGACCAGTATATTAATTAGAGGCATCCCCTCTAATTAGCATGATGAGGTCACCCCTCTAAGTATTCATGCACGTGACCTTTTCATGATCTATATGGGCTATGGTATCTATATGTAAAAACAGTTTTCATAAGATAAACATAAGGCTTTTCAAACTATAAAACCAGTTTTCTCAATACTTAACCAGTCTACTCAGAACTTAGTCTTCCGCTGTTATATGTTACATGCTTATCCTATTTCATGCTATATTGTACATCCGTGCACTGAGCGTCTTGCCCAGCCGTTTTCCTTTTCATGTTCCCAAAACGGCAGGTACTCAGGGACGCTCGTAGATCTCAAACGTACGTGCATATGGACTTGGAGCTTTACTGTCTTTCTTTACTTTATGCATTTCCTTTACTTTAATACGGCTTGCAATGGACATTGTTTCGTCCTTTCCTTTTACAGTATTTATGTTTGTGTGTGATGAGCTCTACTTTGGGATTACCGATGTTTGATTCCGGTATTTCCCTTTTATGGTCAAATAATGCTTAGACATTTATCCTTGTATGCTTTGATGACACGCCATGATTATGCGTAAGATTCCATTTCCAAAATGGGGTGTTACAATTATGGTATCAGAGACAAGGCTTCGACCTGTAGGCTCTCAAATATGACCTGTGATTAGTGGGTAGTCACTACGGTCTTCCTAGAACTGACAGTTGTTTTCATGCATTCATCATTTTTAGGCATACATATACATGTCATTGTTACAGGGTTTTTGACTAAGTAATGGTTGGTACAGGACTGGCCCTATTTAGTCGCATGTGTTTTATCGAAACTTTTAGATTTGGGACCGACCCATAGGCGTCCCCTCGATATGTCTTTTGTTTTGAGTGAACTGACCAGAGGCGTTCACTCTGGAGCATCAAAAGTTTTCATAAAACTGCATCATGCATTCATACAAAAATTTTCTTGCACAAAATTTTTCTCGTGAAATTTTTGGTATAAAATTTTTTTTCATGTATATATATAATTTATATTTTATGTTTTGAACTGTTAATCATATGTTTTATGTTATACTGTCAGATGGTTCTCACACGCGAACAAGAGCAGCTCAATGCTGCAATTCAGGCTGCCATGCAAGCCTTGCTTCCTCAACTGAGGAATGACATCCGTGCTGAAGTCCAAGCTGCCAACAATCAGCAGCAGCAGAATCAGGCACCTCCTCCTCCTCCTCCAGTGACACTAGCAGTGTGGCTGGAAAGATTCAACAAGCTCCGTCCTAGAGCTTTTGAAAAGACTGATAGCCCCAGCGATGCTGAAAGCTGGTTGACTCATATCGAGAAGATTTTCAATGCTATGGGCTATGACCCCGCATACAAGGCGAGATTGGCATGCTACCGGTTTGAAGGCGATGTACTCAGCTGGTGGCTAGCCTTGACGCAGTCGGAAGGAGGTGATGATTGGGTCGCTGGTTTGACATGGGCCCAATTCAAGGAGAGAGTGATGGAGCAGTTCTTTCCCAAGGCAGAGCAGGACAAGCTCAAGCGAGAGTACCATGGGATACGACAGAGAGCGGGCGAGAATAGCAACGAATTCATGCAGCGCTTTCTTCGCTTAGCTGGTTTCCTGGGAGCAGCAGCTGGTACTCTTGAGGACCAGGCACACCACTTTAGGTGGGCACTTCGCACCTCGGTCGCGAACAATCTGGTGTGTGCTACGTTCAATACAGTAGCACAAGTGGCCGACGCAGCAAGGAAGCTAGAGATGCTGCAGGAGCGAGATGAGTTCGGGGAAGCTGAAAGACCTGACAAGAGGTAAACATTTCGTATTCAAACGGTAACCAAACCGCATCCTATCATTATATGTTCAATAATCATCTCTTAAACTGTATCTTCCAGGCAGAAAACTGGGGACCGGTCTCAGCCGGCTACTCAGCGGCAGCCTCATCAGCCCAAAGGAAACGGTCACACTAACGACCGTTCTGTTGTGGAAAGGCGTAGCGGTAATGATAATTACCGTAACAACGCTGGACACTCCAACAACAGCAGGTCCTACTATTTACGCATCTTCTTATGATTTCATGTTATATCTCTCATGCTGACACTATATTAACCTCTACCCGGAACCACGGTAACGGGAAGGACCAGAACCACAGGGGTTCACATCCTAACCGTTCAGCTATCACTGGTGAACATCTTATGATGCATATGTCTTATACTCGTGCATATACTTTATCTTAACACATTTTGTCATCAGCAGGCCCTCAACAAGCAAGGACTCCTGCTGGAGGATTCACTCATCCTCTTTGCAATACTTGCCATCGCAGACACCCTGGCCCATGTCGTCGTGATTCCGACACGTGCTTCAAGTGCGGTCTCCCTGGCCATCGTATGAGGGATTGCCGTAAGGGTGAGATGGAGGGTACCTCGGGTCATGCTGATAATAAGCCGCCTCCTACCACTGGGCGTGTCTACACGACATCTCGCGATCAGGCAAACAAATCTACAGGTACCATTACTGGAATTTTGTATATGAACGGCCAAGCTGCATGTGTTCTTTTCGACACGGGTGCCACTCACTCAGTTATTTCCACTACATATGCTAAGAACATCAGGACACTTCCCTTGCCATTAGAAAATAGGCTTACCATTTCCACGCCTTTGAGGGACTCTGTATTAATAACTCATGTATATAAGAGTCTTCCTCTAGAGTTTGACGATAAAGTTCGTGCAGTAGATGCACTTCCCTAGACATGATTAAGTTCGATATGATTCTCGGCATAGACTGGCTATCCAAGCACCATGCTACCATAGACTGCCACTCATATCGGGTGATCTTCGGCGACATTAATGCACCAGAGTACATTCATAACGGGTTCATACCTGGACGGTATGTACAAGTCATATCTACCTTGCAAGCACGTGCATTACTGTCACATGGCTGTGAGGGTTATCTAGCTACGGTTCACGACATGGATGCTGAATCCCCATCGATTCAGGATCAACCAGTAGTTTCGGAATTTCAAGACGTCTTCCCAGCTGAACTCCCCGGCATACCACCTACACGAGAAGTGGAGTTCAACATCGACCTTGTTCCAGGAGCTGAACCAATCTCTAAGGCTCCGTATCGTATGGCTCCCATAGAGCTAAAAGAACTAAAGGACCAACTGCATGAACTTCTTGATCGAGGGTTCATTAGACCAAGCGCATCTCCATGGGGCGCACCGGTCTTGTTCGTTAAGAAGAAGGACGGCAGCATACGACTTTGCATAGACTACCGTGAACTTAATAAGATTACCATCCGCAATAGATATCCACTGCCACGTATAGATGATCTGTTTGACCAACTTCAAGGAGCCAAACACTTCTCAAAGATCGATCTAAGGTCAGGCTACCATCAGCTAAGGGTTAAAGAGCAGGATATTGCCAAGACTGCTTTTCGTACCCGCTATGGCCATTATGAGTTTGTAGTCATGCCATTCAGCCTAACTAATGCTCCAGCAGTATTCATGGATCTGATGAACAGAATCTTCCATGAATTCCTTGATAAGTTTGTCATTGTATTCATCGATGACATCCTGATTTTCTAAATGTCCACGGAGGAACACGAAGACCATCTCCGTACGGTACTACAGATTCTTCGTCAGAAGCAGTTGTATGCGAAATTCTCCAAGTGTGAGTTCTGGTTAAACAAAGTGGCATTCTTAGGTCACATTGTATCAGCAGAAGGGATCACTATGGACCCAGCGAAGGTTGAGGCTATCACTAAATGGCCAAGACCAACGTCAACGACAAAAGTCCGCAGTTTCTTGGGCTTAGCTGGATATTATCGCAGATTCGTGGAGAACTTTTCCCGTTTGGCACTACCTCTCACCAAACTGATGCGAAAAGGAGAGAAATTCGTCTGGACGGAAGAACGAGAGAAGAGCTTCGAAGACCTAAAGCAGAAGTTAGTATCTGCACCTATTCTTACTCTCCCATCTGGTACAGGTGGATTTCAGATCTACAGCGATGCATCGGGGAAGGGACTAGGCTGTGTTCTCATGCAACATGGGAAAGTGATCGCGTATGCTTCACGGCAGCTTAAGCCTAATGAAGAAAACTACCCTACGCATGACCTGGAACTTGCTGCAGTGGTGTTCGCATTGAAAATATGGAGGCACTACTTATACGGAGAATCATGCGACATTTTCACGGATCACAAGAGCTTGAAGTATATCTTCACTCAACGTGAATTGAACATGAGACAAAGGAGATGGTTGGAACTGTTGAAGGATTATGATATTAACCTACAGTATCATTCCGGAAAGGCTAATGTAGTAGCAGATGCACTCAGCAGAAAGTCCGGAATGATCAACGGCATTGAAATCAAGGAACAAAACATAAGAGACTTGGAGCGGCTAGACATCGAAATCATGGTACGTGGGCAGCACGGATACTGGGCGAATCTTAGAGTAGAACCCGAGTTACTGTCTAGGATCAAGGAAGCTCAGAAGAATGATGGAGAAATATGGGCGATAATTCAGAATTTGGAGAAGCAGACAGAAATCAGAATGGACGCAGACGGTATCGTTTGGCAAGGCATGAGACTTTGTGTTCCTGACAATCAAGAACTCCGGGAAGCATTGTTAGCTGAAGCTCACAACTCCCCATTTTCTATACATCCTGGGTCGACAAAAATGTACCATGACATCAGACAGTACTTTTGGTGGAGTGGTATGAAACAGGATGTAGCCACTTATGTCTCCAAATGTCTTACCTGCCAGCAGGTTAAGATTAAGCATCAGTGATCGGGCGGTCTCCTTCAACCGTTGGATATTCCAGAGTGGAAGTGGGACAAAATCACCATGGATTTTGTTACCGGTCTTCCGCCTACCAAGAAGAAGCACGATGCCATTTGGGTCATCGTCGATCGACTCACCAAATCAGCTCATTTCTTACCGATACGCAAGGAAGATCCGGTAAGTAAACTCGCAGATACTTACAGAAGGGAGATCATGAGACTCCACGGTGCTTCCTCCAGCATCGTCTCAGACAGAGATCCTCGTTTCACGTCGCGATTCTGGAAAGTTCTGCAAAACGCTTGGGGCACACAACTTAAGCTGAGTACGGCCTTTCATCCTCAAACGGACGGACAGTCGGAGCGAACGATTCAGACATTGGAAGATATGTTAAGGTCGTGTGCGTTGGAATGGACAGGTGATTGGGACGATTACATCTGTTTGGTCGAGTTTGCATACAACAACAGCTGGCACGCAAGTATCAAATGTGCTCCTTTAGAAATGTTGTATGGCAGGAAGTGTCGCGCTCCAATCTGCTGGGATCAAGTGGGAGAGCGAACACTCGAAGGACCAGAAATTATAGAAATGACCAATGAGAAGATCGAAGTAGCTAAGCAGAAGTTGCAGGAAGCACGGTCACGTTAGAAGAGTTACGCTGATAAGCATCGTAGGGATATACATTTTAATGTGGGAGACCACGTCTTCCTCAAGGTTTCGCCAGCGCGTGGTGTTAAACACTTCGGGATCAAAGGGAAACTCAGTCCTCGTTTCATCGGACCGTTTGATATCATTGAACGAATCGGTGAAGTATCTTACCGATTGGCGTTACCTCCTCAGCTTTCGCACGTGCATAACGTGTTTCATGTGTCCTTACTCAGAGGGTACAAGTATCATCCCCTTCACATGGTTCAGTATCCACTGGAACAGATACGTGAAGATCTCACTTTTATAGAGGAACCCGAACGAGTTCTTGACAGGCAAGAACGAGTCATGAGAAGGAAGACGATTCCATTCGTCAAAATTCTTTGGAGGGACCATACCGAGCGGGAAGCCACTTGGGAAACGGAGGAGTCTATCTGGGCTTCTTACCCTCACTTCATATTTTGAGTTCGGGTATGTTACTTCTTTCCAGTTTACTTTATCTATAATTCGGGGACGAATTATTCTTTTTAGGGGGGAAGAATTGTAAAACCCGCATGCTTTTACCATGAATAGTGCCCTTAAGATCGTACGTCCTAGATTAAAACTTACCCTATTTAGTATTGATCACATTCATGTGCTAATAATCAAGCAAGTGCATACGTGTATGACATGATAAGTATCGATTACGTACAAACTCATGATAAACAGTTAATAGATATTTCACGTGAACATAATTAAATCATGATCACCATTTTAAAACACGAACTAAAATAATTACGTAAGTACTTAATTACGAGTGTAAATAATACGATAAACTACATGATAAAATAAACAGAAACACTTTAAACACGAACACGTTTAACCACGAACGAACACGAAACATCGGGACACGAGAAAAGGTACGGGTACCCCATGTGGGGCCCCATACCCACGGCACACATAACAAGGTGGGCTAAGCCCATGGACTTTTACAAGAAAAGGGGGGGTTATGGTAACTTTTCATTTCATTTTACATTTCAAGCAAAATAAACATTTAACCTAAAAAGGTTTTCTCTCCTTCCTTTTTGTCCTCTTTGTGCCGCCACCCTAAGACCACCATAGGTGGTTGATTGGTTGATTTTGATCTTGAAAACCATTGCTATAAACCGTGTTTGTTCATCCTCTTCCAAGCTACGTATTGGTATATCATTCTAAACCTTTCTTTTTAATTATTTTTAAATCTTTGATTATTTTCATGAACATGTTATTGTTATTCTTATTAAAACATGATAATTAAACATAGATCTAACATATTTTGGGGTTAATTAAAATCAAAGGTTGTTATATGAGGGTGTTTGTTTTTGGCCGCCTAGTATAACCAACCCGAGGGGGGTTCGGTTTGCTTTTAGCCGCCACCACCAAGACCATTTTGGTCTTGGTTGGTGCATGTGGGACCCACGGCAGCAAGGGGACACAAGTACCCCGAGTTGGCTCGGGGTACAGTGTCGAGTTCATGCCCGATTCATGGTTCGTTGGTTAAATCATGATTTATGCTACATGTTAATATTATGAATTATGAACTTAGGATATAAATTAATTAATAACATGAGATATTAATTAAACCATGACTTAGGTTATTTCTTAATTATTAATTTAGCATGATATTAATTTAACCTAAGTATTTTTATGTTATAAGTTATAATTAATTAATTATTTAAAACATGCTTATAATTAATTAATTTAGACATGACTTAGGTTATATTATTAATACATATTAATATACATTTTAACCTAAGTAATTTATTCCATTTTAATTAAAACATGTTATACTTTAATTAAAATGCTTAACCTATAGTTTAATTAAAATGCATGAAATAATAATTAAACTATACACTATATCATATGACTTAAGAAATAAGCTTATAAACACTTAGACTATTATTTTAGCTTATGCAACCAGCTTAATTCTAATTATGGAAACTTCTATTTATAGAAACTTAATTAAATAAGGCAACTAATCTAATCATGGAAACCTTCTATATATGGAAATTTATTTAATTAAGGCAGCTGATCTATTTTTGGAAACTTTCTATTTTTAGAAACTGATCTATTTTAAGCAGTGAATTCTATTTATGGAAACTTTATATTTTAGGAAACTTTCTATTTTTGGAAACTTTCTATTTTTGGAAACTTTCTATTTTTGGAAACTTTCTATTTTTGGAAACTTTCTATTTTTGGTAACTTTCTATTTTTGGAAACTTTCTATTTTTGGAAACTTTATATTTTTGGAAACCTTCTATTTTTGGAAACCTGCTATTTTTGGAAAGTTACTTATTATTACATAGTAAGTATAATAATACATGAATTACCAGTAATACTTTATCAGATTAATCAGAGTACAAGGTAAACACAGATAGGGCTTTAAACAGTAAATCATGACCTAAAACATACAAAGTAAGCTAAGATGAGACATAAAACCCAGTACGTAATCAGTGATTCGATACTTATACACGTGTGTATTCATATAGCATTAGTGATCCAGAAGTAGGAGTCTTTCTTCCGTTCATTCACTGGACTTGAGGTACGGATTCCCGTCCTTTCAGTATGGACATTCTTTCCTTATTAGGATTTCCCCGTATGCAGCCAACTGTTTTCCCCAGTATTTGTTTTATTTTTTTGAACTGCTTATGTTTAATTAGCATAATCTATAGCCATATACAAGCATGACCAGTTTCACCTAGTTATGGAGGTACCATAACCATACCATTGGAGGCACCAATGTTATGACTTCC
Organism: Glebionis coronaria; assembly: GCA_025667525.1. Taxonomy (NCBI): domain Eukaryota; kingdom Viridiplantae; phylum Streptophyta; class Magnoliopsida; order Asterales; family Asteraceae; genus Glebionis; species Glebionis coronaria. The sequence goes on from CM046876.1 coordinate 159,849,449, forward strand.
CCACGGCGGAGTGATTGCTCGTGGCGTCCCTTTCAGTTTTGGCCATATTATTATATCATGTGGGGCGTATGGGTGCATCCTAGTTACATGTTTTATTCAGTATTTCATGGTGAATGTGGTGTGTGCCTTGCATCCTTCACAAGGAGTTGATCCCTCCTACCCAGACCAGTATATTAATTAGAGGCATCCCCTCTAATCAGCATGATGAGGTCACCCCTCTAAGTATTCATGCACGTGACCTTTTCATGATCTATATGGGCTATGGTATCTATATGTTAAAACAGTTTTCATAAGATAAACATAAGGCTTTTCAAACTATAAAACCAGTTTTCTTAATACTTAACCAGTCTACTCAGAACTTAGTCTTCCGCTGTTATATGTTACATGCTTATCCTATTTCATGCTATATTGTACATCCGTGCACTGAGCGTCTTGCTCAGCCATTTTCCTTTTCATGTTCCCAAAACGGCAGGTACTCAGGGACGCTCGTAGATCTCAAACGTACGTGCATATGGACTGGGAGCTTTACTGTCTTTCTTTACTTTATGCATTTCCTTTACTTTAATACGGCTTGCAATGGACATTGTTTCGTCCTTTCCTTTTACAGTATTTATGTTTGTGTGTGATGAGCTCTACTTTGGGGTTACCGATGTTTGATTCCGGTATTTCCCTTTTATGGTCAAATAATGCTTAGACATTTATCCATGTATGCTTTGATGACACGCCATGATTATGCGTAAGATTCCATTTCCAAAATGGGGTGTTACATTTCAAGAGAAGATATAAACATCAAACCTGCTTATTTTTGAAGGACGAATTCAATGAGCACAACTAATTAAGCTGAAATCAAGCCAAATGAAAAACCCCAAATCAGTTCTTCATCAACAAAATTCAATGTGCAGATTTCTGACACGTGGAAGCCTGGGATTGGTTCCAACACCTCACCAACCCCAACCACTTCACTCTTAGAGTCTATAAATACCTTGTTTAGCTTTCATTTCAGTGTGTTAGTTAGTGTGAAAATTTCACACACCTAGTTTTCCTCTCATCTTAATCCTTAGTTCTTAGCTTAACAACTCAAGAGTTTGACACACTCTTGAGTATGTTATAGTAGTTGTAACAGTTTAACTACCTTTGTACCTACTTTTACTCAATAAAATTCAAATTCCATTTTTCCCTCCAAAACTCATTTGCCTACTTACTGTTCATCTCCTGCTACCTTGATACTCTTGTTGCTGATATTAGTTTGTTATGATCATAATCTGATCATAACTGGCTAAAGTTGAAGATTGTTGTTGTTTGATCATTCAGTTCAAGTTTATAGCAGTTTCTGATGAATTCAACCAGTTATGATGATTCCTGTTGATTGATTGCTGTTGATTAGCTTGTTGATAGTGATTTCTAGTGCTAAGGTGGTGGTTAGCACTAGAATAGAGAGCTCAGCGCTCCTCTACTCCCCAAAGGAGGCCTATGCTTATGGTTTTGACTTCCTGCATTTAAATTCCTCTAAACAGTTGATGCCTGCTCAATTCTTAGATAAAACTTGCTTGTTTGAATGATAAAATGTGTTTTGATCTGTATCTAGTCTGATTCTAGTGTTTTGTTAGCTTAAGTATAGATTAATCCTGCTTATTAGCTTTGTACTTATCCTGTTTGCAGCTTATTTTCAGTCACTTAGCTTGGTTTATCATTTTGAGTTCTTGTTGTGTTCATAGCTTGTTACTTGTTCTCACAAACTCCATTTTGGTTACCAAACTTAGTGTGCTAAAGTACTTTACTCAGTTTTAACCTTTGCTCAAAAAGACTTTAATAAAGTTCATAAAAATCAGTAAAAGTGGTGTTTGGCATTAGATTAAAAGTAGTTTTCAAGTATTGATAATTGGTAAACTTGAGTTCATTTCCAGTTAACTAGTGATAAAAAGTGGTTTTCAGTCATTTTGAAGTCAAACTTTTGGTCAAAGAGGCAATTGGTTATAGAAAAGTGTGGGTCATTATCAGTCAAGTTTCGTTCAGAAAAGTTGTCATTTTGATTTGCCTAGCATTCTCTTGTTTCTTGATGAAATTCAATCAAACCAAGTCTCAATTCTCATTCAATATATGAAGTTTCAGATTCTATAAGGAAAGTGTACAGTATTTAGTTTTCAAGTAGAAATAAGCCAAAGTATGAACCAATAAGCAAACTCAAGTTTCTGTAAAGTGTAAACTGCTTTTTCATATCTCATTATCTACTTCATTAACTGGTCTATTTTCTTTCACATATTCATTCAGTAAATACTCCTGGTTGATTTTTGAGAATTTGAGCTTATTGAAAAATTTTGGTCAACAAAAGTCAACATAAACACTCATTTTGCTTATTTTAGTGTTCTGAGCTTATTACTGGATGCTTTTTCATGAGACATGATTTCCCATTCTTATTTTGAGCTTATTAATCATTTTCAACACTAAAAATTAGATGTGCAAGTCTAGATCTCTTTGTAGCTTATTTTGTGCTTATTGAAATTTGCTTATCAGCTTTTTAGGAAGTTTCAGCTTAAATCCTTGGACAAGTCTAGCTTATTTCTGATTTTAAGCCTTTTGCAAGTGGTTTGGTTGATTTTGGTTGAGAAATAAGCTCAAACAAGCTTATTTGAGTTTATAACCCGTTTTTAGTTAAAAACTTTCAAAAATTGCTCTTAGGTCCTTCATGTATAAATATGTTCATAATTTTGGCTAAACTTGCTAATTCTTAGGGTTTGCAACTTAACAGTCCTTAAACTTTGACATTTGTTAAAATTCAGTTAGGTAGTTTGGGATTTGTTGGAAAATTAGTTACTTGTTTTGATAATTTTCATTTCAAGTCCTCCTAGTTTACTGTTTTTATACTTTTAGCCCTCATACTTTTCAGCTTTACATTTGGAGCATTTACATTTCATAGAATTTACATTTTCAGTCCTTATAGTTTGTAAAATTTACATTTTGAATTTTAATTGAATAAATACTTGGTATTTGCACTATGTTTTACATATAAGTAGACGTTATTTTTCACTTTTGCAAGGCATTGTTTGAATTAGCAATAGAATATCAAAAAAATATTAACAACCAAAAACAGTTAAAAACCCGATATTGTTAGGACTTTCAATTTGACAAGAACTGAGAAAAACGAACTTAACTATACACATTTCAAATGGCGCCGCTGCCGGTTCTTTGACTTTACGAGAGACTATCGATTGACGGTTTTCATTGGCTTTTGGGATCCGTTCACCTTGTGAACGTTATTTTTACGTATCATAAATCAAAAACAAATAAAAAAAATCAAAAATATATAAAAATATATAAAAAACTAAAAAAATTAACAAAACAATTCTTTTCCTAAAGAATTGACCAAATAAATTAAAAAATCCAAAAAGTAATCTTTTTCCTAAGAGATTGCACCCAAAAATATATATTATTGGATTCTCTCGGTTTTTATGTACATAAAGTATTTTCTCTTAAAAACTCATAAATACAAAAATATTTTCCATATATTATTATAAGTAAATACGTATACGTATAAGAACAACCAATCTACATATTCTCCATAAGTATTGCCAAGGCAATACACCGTGTTGAGGGGCGTTCCGGTCCTTGACACGTGTATCGATCAAACAAAATAAAGCAAGAATAGATAAATATTCTCAATAAGCAACAATTCAAAGAATACGAACATTTAAGTGAATAGAAAGGCGATGTGCTATAAAACTGCTATCTAAGGGTCAATAGGTACTTAAGTGCTTCGCGCCACCTAACCCCCCGTTCACTTGTGAGTATTCTAAGAAGGAAGGCTTCATTGGGGGTCTTGCACCCAAGTAGTACATACATATATATTATTTTCTTGTGGATATTTCATATTGAAACTCGAAGAGGATAATCCTTTTCTCTTCAAAGTCACACGAGAGCTTCTCTCTCATTCCTCGTATTGAGTTGCATGCTCACTCGCGGGCATGCACAAATACCAATTGGTGTACAACCTCTTCCTCCGAAAAGGAAGAAAAATAGAAAGAGTAAGACCACCACCGTCCATCAAGCCGATCACGAGAATCGTGCTTTGACTCATCCACAACAAGAAGCCATGGCTGTTGATAATCGTTCTTTGATGGAACGTTTGCAAACCAATGTTCATGGATATGCTAGTGCTATTAGGATTCCCGACATTCCCGCAAATACATTTGAGCTAAAAACGGCTATGATTACCTTGGTTTCACAAACACCTTTCTATGGTCACAAGAATGATAATCCTCATGATCACCTTAAGAGATTCCTTGCTCTTTGCAATACCCTTAAGTACAATGGAGTTCCACATGATGCTATTAAGTTGTTATTAGTGCCATTTTCACTAGAGGGATCCGCTAAGCATTGGTTAGACACCCAACCACCCGATTGTATCACCACATGGGATGGTTTCACCACTAAGTTTTTGAACAAGTTCTTTCCTCCATCTAAGACCATGGCTTTGAGGAACTTAATTATAGGCTTTCAACAAAAACCTAGTCAATCCTTTAGTGATGCTTGGGAGGAGTATAGAGAGTTATTGAGGAGATGCCCTAACCATGGATTGGATGAAGTTCACCAAATCAATACTTTCTATGATGGCCTTAAACCTCATCACCAAGATTCACTCAATGCTTCCGCGGGAGGGAATATTCTTCTTAAATCCATTCAAGAGGCCTTGGACATCATTGAGACTAAAGCAATGGTTCAAATAAACACTCAATTTGAAGAAAGGGTTCATGTTATCCAAAACACTTCTCAAACACCTTGTGATAACCAATTCCTCAAGTATCACCAAGAGCTCATGCAAAAGATAGATAGAGATCATGAGACAAGTTTTAAGCAACAACAAGAAATGATTCAAGCCATTAAGAACATTTCATTGAACAATTCTTCAAATGATGTGAATGCCATTACTCTTTCTTGTGTAACTTGTGGAGGCCCGCATTCTTATGAACAATGTGATAAGGTGCAAGTTTATCAAGGGGAATGTTATGCTTACCAAGAGGAACATCGTGAACACTTCAAGCCAAATATCAATCCAAATAACCTTTCTTACAAGTCCTAAAATTACCTTACTCCACCGGGATCCCCACCCCAACCACCCACCCAAATTCAACAAAATCCTCCTCAAGTTTTACAAAGGAATCAAGGGCAAAGACCACCTTACCAAGGGAATAACTACAAGGCACCCAATCATTTTCAACCTCAAGGAAATAACTTTTATCCACCAAACCAAGGATTTAATGCACCACCTCCACCTTTTCCACAACAAGGTTTTTATCAAGGGAATGTGCAACCTAACCCTATGGATTTGATCCTTCAAAAGCTTACTTCTTATGAGAAACAAATGAAAGATGCTCAAGAGGAAAATAACAAGAAATTTGCTCTTCTTCAAAACCAAATTATGTATAATCAAAGACCACAAGGGGCTTTACCTTCCAACACACAAACAAATCCAAGGGCAAATGTCAATCCTATTACAACAATAAGTGGAAAGACAACAAAGGATCCTTCACCTCCTAAACCTCCTATTGTTCCATCCACTTTTGCTCCTACTTGTGACAGCCTTCTACCTCTACTTCACCACCTCAAAATGCTCCCATTCACTCAAACACACCTTCTCAACCTATTCTTACTTCTCCTCTACCTTCCACACTTCCCAATGAAGAAGCTAACAAAGACAAATCTTCCACTACAACACCTATTCCACCTACACCAAAACCTACTCTTCCATATCCTTCAAGGTTGAAAAAGGAAAAGTTAAAGAACAAGGATGACATCCAAGTCTCAAATTTCTTAAGGATGTTCAAGCAACTCGACATCAACATATCCTTTGCGGAAGCTCTTGCTTATATGCCAAAGTTTGCTAAGATGTTCAAGGATTTACTCTCCAACAAAGAAAAATTGGTTGATTTGCCCAACACATCCCTTAATGAAAATTGTTCCGCCGTGCTACTTAAAAACTTACCAATAAAACTTGGAGATCCGGGGCGCTTCTTGATACCTTGTAATTTTCCTGGTGTTGAAAATTGCATGGCTTTGGCGGATTTAGGGGCAAGCATTAACCTCATGCCTTTATCGGTTTGGAAAAAACTCTCTCTTCCCGAGCTCACTCCCACTAGGATGACCCTTGAGTTAGCCAACCGAACCATAGCTTACCCCGTAGGTATAGCGGAGGATGTGTTTGTAGGCGTGGATAAGTTTACATTTCCGGCCGACTTTGTAGTGGTTGATTATGACATGGATCCTAGAGTTCCTTTGATTGTTGGTAGACCGTTTTTGAGAACGGGTCGTACTTTGATAGATGTGGCGGAAGGAGAACTAATTATGAGAGTAGAGGATGAGAAAGTGGTGTTTAAGTTAGGGAAAGTTTGTGATAGGAAAGAAGTTAAGGAGTCTAGACCTTGTCAGACTATTAACATAGTTGATATGCTAGATGAGGTGTGTGATGAACACTTTCATGATGCTTGCAAGAATACTAGTGATGAGATGCCCCATGTTGAAACCGTGGCCTCAATTGCTCCCTCTTTAACACCTTTTGGAGAGAGTGATTTCCTCTTGGAGGAATTTGAGTCAAAATTTCTTGGTGATGATGATTCTCCCATTAATTGGGAAGAAGATATTCTTACTATCCAAAAGTTTCTCAATGAGGACCCTATTCCTTCTCCTATTCCACAAGAAGTTACCATTGAGGATCCTTCCATAGTAAAACCTTCCATAGAGAGTCCACCTCCAATTGAACTTAAGGACCTTCCATCCCACTTAGAGTATGCTTTCTTAGAGGGCAAAGACCAATTACCTGTGATAATTGCTAAAGAGTTGAAAGAGGATGAGAAGGAGCAACTTATTGAAGTCCTTAAGAAACACAAGAAAGCCTTAGCATGGAAAATATCCGACATAAGAGGAATTGATCCACATTTTTGTACACACAAAATCCTTATGGAGGATGACTACAAACCCGCCATTCAAAGTCAAAGAAGAGTTAACCCAAAAATCCATGAGGTCATTAATAAGGAAGTGATTAAACTCTTAGATGCGGGTATGATTTACCCCATTTCCGACTCTCCATGGGTTAGCCCGGTACATTGTGTTCCAAAAAAGGGTGGAATCACCGTAGTGCCTAATGAGAACAATGAGCTTATTCCTACGAGACTTGTCACCGGTTGGAGAGTTTGTATTGATTATAGGAAACTCAATGAGGCTACTAGGAAAGACCAATTTCCCATTACCTTTTATGGATCAAATGCTTGAACGCTTAGCAGGAAATGAGTACTATTGCTTTCTTGATGGCTTTTCGGGTTATTTCCAAATACCCATTGACCCTAAGGATCAAGAAAAGACCATATTCACTTGTCCCTACGGTACATTTGCTTACAAGAGGATGCCTTTTGGCTTATGTAATGCACCGGGGACGTTTCAAAGGTGCATGATGGCGATTTTCCATAACATGATAGAGCAAACTATGGAGGTTTTTATGGATGATTTTTCCGTCTTTGGAAATTCATTTACCTCATGTCTCACCAATCTAGAGAGAATGCTTAAGCTTTGTGAGGAAACACGTTTAGTGCTTAATTGGGAGAAATGTCACTTTATGATGAAAGAGGGAATTGTTTTAGGACACAAAATATCCAACAGGGGATTAGAAGTGGATCGAGCTAAAATTGATGTGATTGCTAAGCTTCCCTCACCCACCTCGGTTAAAGGTATGAGGAGTTTCTTGGGTCATGCGGGATTTTATAGGCGTTTTATACAAGATTTTTCTAAGATAGCTAGACCGATGACTCACCTCTTGGAAAAAGAGGCTCCTTTCATTTTTAACCAAGATTGTTTGGACTCTTTTGAGACTCTTAAGGAGAAATTGACAAAGGCTCCCGTTTTGGTTTCTCCAAATTGGGAATTACCTTTTGAGCTTATGTGTGGCGCTAGTGATTATGCGGTGGGGGCCGTCTTAGGACAAAGAGTTAATAAGCATTTTCAACCTATACACTATGCGAGTAAAACCATGACCGGTGCACAACTTCATTACACTACCACGGAAAAAGAGTTGCTTGCTATAGTTTATGCTTTTGAGAAATTTAGACCATACCTTGTGCTCTCCAGAACCATAGTGTATACGGATCATTCCGCTCTCAAGTATCTTATGACAAAACAAGATGCTAAGCCTAGGCTTTTTGAGATGGGTTTTGTTGCTTCAAGAGTTTAAGATAGAAATTCGTGATAAAAAAGGGGCCGAGAATTTAGCGGCGGATCACTTGAGTAGACTTGAGCATCCTTTTCAAGGAGATTTTCCACATCAAGAAATCAATGAATCCTTTCCATTAGAGGAGCTCATGTCAATCTCTTCCCAAGAGGATGCCACTCCTTGGTTTGCGGATATAGCAAACTATCTTGTGGGCAACGTGCTTATTGAGGGTCTTACTTATCAACAAAAGAAGAAATTTCTAAAGGAAGTTAAGTACTACTTTTGGGATGATCCTTATCTTTTTAGGCAATGTGTCGACCAAATCATTAGACGGTGTGTAGATGGGCCCGAGGCATTTAAGATTTTAGAAGCGTGTCATAAAGGACCTACGGGTGGACATTTTGGGCCCAACTATACCGCCAAGAAAGTCTTTGATTCGGGTTACTATTAGCCTTCCATTTACAAGGATGCCCATGAAATGGTGAAATTTTGTGATGTGTGTCAAAGACAAGGAAAAATTACGCAACGTGATGAGATGCCACAAAATTTTATTCAAGAGTGTGAGATATTTGATGTGTGGGGCATAGACTTCATGGACCTTTTCCATCCTCTAAGGGAAATAAGTATATACTTGTGGCGGTGGATTATGTGTCCAAATGGGTGGAGGCTAAAGCCTTACCTACCAATGATGCTAGAGTTGTTGTGAAGTTCTTAAAGCAATTGTTTGCTAGATTTGGTGTACCTCGGGCCATCATAAGTGATTGTGGTACGCACTTTGTAATGATCAATTCACGAGGGTATGAAGAAATATGGAGTTAATCATAGACTTTCTACCGCGTATCACCCTCAAACAAATGGTCAAACCGAGGTCACAAATCGTGGTTTAAAGAGAATTTTAGAGAGAACGGTGGGAGAGCATCGAGCTTCTTGGTCGGATATGCTTGATGATGCTTTGTGGGCTTTTAGGACGGCTTTTAAAACACCAATTGGTTGTACTCCTTATAGGCTTGTCTATGGAAAAGCGTGCCACCTCCCATTCGAGCTAGAACATAAGGCATCTTGGGCTCTCAAGTGGGCTAACTTTGATTTAAACCAAGCCGGTTCACATAGGAAAGATCAACTCAATGAGATGGATGAATTGAGAGCCAATGCCTATAAAAATTCTTTGCTTTACAAGGAAAAGACTAAGAAATTGCATGATGCTAAGATCAAGAACCGTGAGTTCAAAGTTGGAGAGCCGGTTCTCCTCTTTAACTCAAGGTTGAAACTTTTTGCGGGCAAGCTTAAGTCGAGATGGTCCGGTCCATTCACTATTGCTCAAGTGTTTCCATATGGAACTATTGAGTTGTCACAACCCGATGGTCCAAATTTTAAAGTGAATGGTCACCGTGTGAAGCATTATTTTGGGGAGGACATTTCCGTTGAAATGGTCCAAGAGATCCCCATTTTCCCCATGAATTAATTCATTGAGGGACGAGTCGAGCTAGAGACTCATTAACTCAAGCATCGTATAACTAGGTTTAGAGTGTTGTAGGTTAGTAATAAAGGTATATACTTGGAGATAAGTGTAGGGGAGACCTTCTTTTGTCTTCATGATTGTTTGTAGGGTTGCTCACTCATTTCATGCTTTGGAGCTTATGGAGGAGGCCCTTGTATCCGGTTCACTTCGTTACTATTGTGATCTTTCATTGACACCTTGTGCTTAAACATGATTCACTAATAGTTGTCCTTTCCTTAACTTGGATTAAGCAAAGTCTATTCATTGTCATAAGTGTAGGGGAAGTTTTTATACTTCCATGCTCTTAAACATTGAGGACAATGTTTAGCTTAAGTGTAGGGGGGTCTTCTATCGAAGTGGCCTTACCTAGAACTTGTCATTGTCTTTCATGATAACTTGGAAAATTAATTTTTCAGACATTTTTCAAATTTTTGACCTACTTTGGCCACCAAAAATATGCATACATAATTGTTGCATCAATCATTTTTCATTTTCATATCACATTTGCATTGTATATATCTTTCTTTTATTTTTCATCAAAAATATATAAAAAGGAAAAAATGATGATAAAAACATGGTTTAACAAATTTAGACTTATTTGACATATTAGGCACGCCATGGATATTTTGACTCAACCCGAGTTTGCTTATCTTAGCATTCTCTAGCTAGTATCCTTAACCATGTAGTCCTTCATTGGTCTATTAGGCTAAGCATCCACAAATTTCATTATTTGAGATTTTAAATTTGTGGAGAATGGGAAATGATAGAGTTGAAGCAAGTGTAAAAGGGCTAGATAAACTTCATGATAGTTACTTGTGGCTAAACCCTTCTCTTCTTTACCTCTATTTTCTTCGCATGTATATATGTTAATAAATAATCAAGAACGGTTTTAATCGGTTTGTAATCTCTTATGCATTTTTGGTTAATCATTCATGGTTGATATAAGTACGTCTTAAGATTCTAATTTAGAATGTTTTATGTGTACTAGACTTATGTCATGCTTAATACTTAGCGGGTGTTTTTCCTTTTATTCTTTTCAAATTTCTTTGTGAGGAATAAAGAAAAATAAGAGCGGCTTATGAAAAAAAATGAGTGGCTAGAAAAAAAAAATATATATATACAAGACTCCCAAGAGGGGCAGTGTGGTGTTAATTATAGTGACTATTGAGTTCCAATATTACCTTGACGGGTTGCAGGGATTCAATAGATTGCTCCAATCCAATATTACCTTGACGGGTTGCGGGGTTGAAGATCCAAAGTCTCAAAAAGATGGCGGATGTAAATTATTGCGTGAGTTTTATTTTCTTTCCTTAACGAGTGTGTAGCTACTTATGAAAGCATGACATGAGGATTTTACACATAAGGCGAATGACTTATTACTCTTGAAACGGACTTGTATTAATTGTGAGCGGTTTTTCAAGTAATGGATGAGAGGATTACTTAGGATTAAAACCGTGCTTCCTTATTTTTGGATTTTACACTTCTTATACTTCACACTTGAATAAATGACAAATTTGCCAACAAGCAATTTGCTCAAATAATAACCGGTTCTACATTTAATTGTCATGAATAAGTTGATGCACTTTTTGCTTGTGAATACATTGACCCCATTTTTAAGCTTGGTATAGGGAAAGTGAAACTTGAGGGTGATAAATGTCTATGGTACCCAAGCCCTAATCAAAGTCATTGAATTCTTTATGAGTTATTTCCATCTAAATTATTTCAAGAAAAACCAAAAAGATATAGATAGAATTGTATTTTGTTCATTGCATTGTTAAAAAATCAAAATCATGCATCATTTAGTTTAGAGAAGTGTAGGTGCATTCCATAGTGGCCAAGGTGGATTAGTTATGAGGAGAATGTAAATTTGTGCTTTAAAATATATAGCATTGCATGAGGAAATGACAATGTTCAAGTGTAGGGGATTTGATATGAGCAAAAACTCATATCAATTTATCAACAAATCACCCTAAAACACAATAAAAATACCTAAACTTTGTGCTATAAAGCGGAATTATGTGGTATGTTTTGTGTTTGTGCTCAAATAGGTAAGAAGGATACATTTTCAAGCAAACAAAGGAAAATCAAGCTTTATTTGATGAAAAAGACAAAAGAGGATCAAAAGTGACAAGACTTTGAAGACAAAGGACCTATCTTGACAAACTGCCAAAGATGAAGGAATAAAAGTGTAAAATATGTAAAAGTCAAGATCAAAGTCAAAACTGGTCAACTCTCAAGTCAACTCAGTCAAGGGATCAAATTTGTTCAAGAATGAAGTTTGAAGGACAAAATATGCCAAAGAAATGAAGTTGTTATCTTAAAAATCCAATCTGCCAAAGTCAAGGGGTCATTTCTGCCAATCTTGGAAAGATATACAAGTTCAATCCGTGTCTAAAGCTTTCAGCCAATGAGAAGCCAAGAAACTAAGGCCAAGGATCACCAGCTAAGCTGCATTAAATGCCACTCAGCCGCCACTCATTTATTGGCCACAATCCTAACAGTAAACGCACTATCTAATTTTCCACCAATGAGAGAGTGACATGCAATATTCAATATATCCATTTTTGGATAATGATCCGCGACTTATGCTGAGAGCCAGTAATATTTTGACACGTGTCATCTTCATCACAACGTATTGCCAGGATCGATTTTGAGTTAGAGTGGATTTCAAGAGAAGATATAAACATCAAACCTGCTTATTTTTTAAGGACGAATTCAATGAGCACAACTAATTAAGCTGAAATCAAGCCAAATGAAAAACCCCAAATCAGTTCTTCATCAACAAAATTCAATGTGCAGATTTCTGACACGTGGAAGCCTGGGATTGGTTCCAACACGTCACCAACCCCAACCACTTCACTCTTAGAGTCTATAAATACCTTGTTTAGCTTTCATTTTCAGTGTGTTACTTAGTGTGAAAATTTCACACACCTAGTTTTCCTCTCATCTTAATCCTTAGTTCTTAGCTTAACAACTCAAGATTTTGACACACTCTTGAGTCTGTTATAGTAGTTGTAACAGTTTAACTACCTTTGTACCTACTTTTACTCAATAAAATTCAAATTCCATTTTTCCTCCAAAACTCATTTGCCTACTTACTGTTCATCTCCTGCTACCTTGATACTCTTGTTGCTGATATTAGTTTGTTATGATCATAATCTGATCATAACTGGCTAAAGTTGAAGATTGTTGCTGTTTGATCATTCAGTTCAAGTTTATAGCAGTTTTCTGATGAATTCAACCAGTTATGATGATTCCTGTTGATTGATTGATGTTGATTAGCTTGTTGATAGTGATTTCTAGTGCTAAGGTGGTGGTTAGCACTAGAATAGAGAGCTCAGCGCTCCTCTACTCCCCAAAGGAGGCCTATGCTTATGGTTTTGACTTCCTGCATTTAAATTCCTATGAACAGTTGATGCCTGCTCAATTCTTAGATAAAACTTGCTTGTTTGAATGATAAAATGTGTTTTGATCTGTTTCTAGTCTGATTCTAGTGTTTTGTTAGCGTAAGTATAGATTAATCCTGCTTATTAGCTTTGTACTTATCCTATTTGCAGCTTATTTTCAGTCACTTAGCTTGGTTTATCATTTTGAGTTCTTGTTGTGTTCATAGCTTGTTACTTGTTCTCACAAACTCCATTTTGGTTACCAAACTTAGTGTGCTAAAGTACTTTACTCAGTTTTAACCTTTGCTCAAAAAGACTTTAATAAAGTTCATAAAAATCAGTAAAAGTGGTGTTTGGCATTAGATTAAAAGTAGTTTTCAAGTATTGATAATTGGTAAACTTGAGTTCATTTCCAGTTAACTAGTGATAAAAAGTGGTTTTCAGTCATTTTTAAGTCAAACTTTTGGTCAAAGAGGCAATTGGTTATAGAAAAGTGTGGGTCATTATCAGTCAAGTTTTGTTTAGAAAAGTTGTCATTTTGATTTGCCTAGCATTCTCTTGTTTCTTGATGAAATTCAATCAAACCAAGTCTCAATTCTCATTCAATATATGAAGTTTCAGATTCTATAAGGAAAGTGTACAGTATTCAGTTTTCAAGTAGAAATAAGCCAAAGTATGAACCAATAAGCAAACTCAAGTTTTGGTAAAGTGTAAACTGCTTTTTCATATCTCATTATCTACTTCATTAACTGGTCTATTTTCTTTCACAAATTCATTCAGTAAATACTCCTGGTTGATTTTTGAGAATTTGAGCTTATTGAAAAATTTTGGTCAACAAAAGTCAACATAAGCACTCATTTTGCTTATTTTAGTGTTCTGAGCTTATTACTGGATGCTTTTTCATGAGACTTGATTTCCCATTCTTATTTTGAGCTTATTAATCATTTTCAACACTAAAAATTAGATGTGCAAGTCTAGATCTCTTTGTAGCTTATTTTGTGCTTATTGAAATTTGCTTATCAGCTTTTTAGGAAGTTTCAGCTTAAATCCTTGGACAAGTCTAGCTTATTTCTGATTTTAAGCCTTTTGTAAGTGGTTTGGTTGATTTTGGTTGAGAAATAAGCTCAAACGAGCTTATTTGAGTTTATAACCCATTTTTAGTTAAAAACTTCCAAAAATTGCTCTTAGGTCCTTCATGTATAAATTTGTTCATAATTTTGGCTAAACTTGCTAATTCTTAGGGTTTGCAACTTAACAGTCCTTAAACTTTGACATTTGTTCAAATTCAGTTAGGTAGTTTGGGATTTGTTGGAAAATTAGTTACTTGTTTTGATAATTTTCATTTCAAGTCCTCCTAGTTTACTATTTTTACACTTTTAACCCTCATACTTTTCAGCTTTACATTTTGAGCATTTACATTTCATAGAATTTACATTTTCAGTCCTTATAGTTTGTAAAATTTACATTTTGAATTTTAATTGAATAAATACTTGGTATTTGCACTATGTTTTACATATAAGTAGACGTTATTTTTCACTTTTGCAAGGCATTGTTTGAATTAGCAATAGAATATCAAAAAAATATTAACAACCAAAAACAGTTAAAAACCCGATATTGTTAGGACTTTCAATTTGACAAGAACTGAGAAAAACGAACTTAACTATACACATTTCAACACGATACTCTCTACCTTAGTAGGTATCAATTCCAAATCACATAAAACCATGTGAATCATATCAAGGTTTTTGGTTATTTCTGTACAACCAAGAGAAAAGGCTTATCAATTTGGCTTCAACGTAAGTTTTGATTTTGTAATCCGTGTCAATACAAAAATGGGTATCCAATTTGGTTTAATAGGACAAAATGTTGAGTAAAAATTTAAAACATGTCAAAGTAAGTCATAACAATATAATCAACTTAACCATTTTAAAGGCATAACCCGTATGCACTAAATTTATGTTATTCGTTAAATCGATTTTTATTGATTCAAACACATATGAAATCCAAATTTCATTAAGCAACCATCTGGACATAATATTCCTACGAATCTACAGCACACACAGCGTTGGTTAACTTAGTGTCTTTTCCAAATGTGAATCACGTCTTCTTTTTCCTTGATATTCGCAGTTGGAGAGTTGCTCAAACTCATTCTCTCCATTCTCAACTTCATTATAAGAGTTAATC
Source organism: Glebionis coronaria (assembly GCA_025667525.1). Taxonomy (NCBI): domain Eukaryota; kingdom Viridiplantae; phylum Streptophyta; class Magnoliopsida; order Asterales; family Asteraceae; genus Glebionis; species Glebionis coronaria. The sequence goes on from CM046876.1 coordinate 159,864,708, forward strand.
AAACTCTTATCACCATATACATGACATGATACTAAAGTGTGAATGAACCATTAGCTATGGTTGGATTCCATCATAGCCTCGGTTTTCATGTCATTCAGTCCATATAACGCATAGTTATGGCACAACAAGAGCTTGCATTTTATGAGATCAATGAATACGTTCTAATAATCTCATAAAACAGCAACTTATCTTTTATGAGATTTGTGTCAAAGAAAATCCACTTGGTTTCAATGAATCTAAATTCACCATGATTCCAATCATGCTGTGAATGGCACACCAATTACATTTACAAGATTCACTAGGGTCACAATTGTGTTACCACAAGTAAAGTTGTCAATATTCTGACGGAATACAGTTAAGAACTATTAAAACAATTTGGTATCTAATAAACTCGACATGGTTTATATAAACTTGTACCAATTTTTATTCAAAGAAACTCAATCGTGGCTTCATTAAATCTAGGTTAAAACTGTAACATATGTAATAAACAACTAAACGATCAGTTTAAAAATAGACTCATCATGATTTCAGCATAAACTAATACGATAAACTGTTTTTTAAAAATCGTTTATAGATCTGTAACACCGCATCTGTTAATTAAAATTCTGTTAACGTGAAAACTGATTTCCCAAAGAAACACAATCTTGGTTTCGAGAGAATACAGTTTGTATAAAAATATGTTAATTAAATTAATATGATTTTATCAAAAAAGTGTTTAGGTCTGTTACACAGAATCTGTTTTAAGACTGTAGGGAAACTATAACACTTTTATTTATAAATCAAATAAATAAAATTAATTAAATTAATATAAACTAAATAACATAATATAAATAACAAAAAAAACTAACATAGACATAATTATAAACGCTAAATAAATAAAACAATAAAATAAAGAAAATACTTACTAAATCACTAGCAAGTCGAGATACGTGTTAGACACGCTTAGCACTAAAGAGTTGAGGCACGTGTTTGACACGCTTCCCTTAAAACAGATTCGCTATCTGTTTCCCATGGTACAACAGCCGAAACAGTAAGTTGTACTGTTGGACTTAACAAAACTGCCCGGAATTTTACCTTTACAGATGCGTACTCCATATGTTGGAAATCAATAATCAATAATAATACTTATTGATTTGATGTGTGAAAAAGCTATGGAATTAGACCTCTATTTATACTCCCTTCTAATTTACTCATCCCACCGATGTGGGACAAAAAATAAACTATTTTTCTTCTTTAACCATGGTACCAAATGCCTAACTTTGAGACACGATATCTCATTCACATCACATTAATTTTGGACACATAAAGGCTCATTGTGAAGCTCTCTTCAAGGAGAACGTGGACCTATAAAGTATCACTAATATATATGATACATACATATACAAAATTGTGTCCAAAGTTGGTCAAAAGTTATTTTGCCAACAATATTTTCCAACATCCTTAAGCCCCTTCTATAATTTGCGTGATGCCACTTATGTTGGAAATGTAGCTCCATGCTAGAAGTCTTAACGGAACAGGAGTTTTACTCTAACCTTGATGACGCCTAGATACAAGAGCCTCTGTAGTTCATGGAGTGAATACAGGTAGGGTGTTTGTTTGTATGCATATGAAATGCAGTCAAGATAGAGGTTTCTCCAAGGAGTCCTAGTGCTAGTACAATCTTTCCTAGACTAGTGAATTTTTTATGTATGTTTAGGTTGTTTCTGGCATGTATTTCATCTTTTGGGTCTGTCCATTCAAAATGTAGATGGTTATATAGTTTTGAAGTAATAATATATTCACCAGTTTTACAAAAACAAAAAATATATATAAAAAAACATGTGGAAACAAACATAAATACACAGACGGCAAAGCACAAACATATTTAATCAGAAGTCTTGGTCCAACATGTTACAATCATTCCTAGAAGAGTAGAAGGTCCACAGCAGCATCTTTCAATACACAACTATTGTTTTGATAAATTTCCTTTTTGTGCCTTTCCTTAACCCTGAACTTGCTATTTTGTTGTTAATTGGACCTGGCTATCATAACAAATAGATATATGAGCAGAGAGGTACCCATCCTTTTAACTAAGATCATGAAAATCAATTCTTTAAATAATTGACCTTATAGACGACGCAAAAATACAGTAAATTATGACATATTATGTTTCTTTACATGTTCCTTGTTCATCAACGAGCTTGAACACAGAACACAGAAGTATTCTTCAACGACCCTTACCCACCTGTAAGTATAAGAGTTTAGGGATAATCTTGGTTATTCTAACGCAGTCTCAACTCATATTCAAATATTGACTACTGTCCATGCATAACAACGTTTGAGTAATATGATCAAGTGTTCAGGTAGACAGAAATGAAAATATTTGCATTGTTCTGTTAGTTTGTGGACATATTTAAATAGTCGTGTGTTAGGATCGAACTCGAGACTATGGGATTGCACACAAACGTTTAGAGCTATTTAATTTAAATAATTATATTTTATTTATTAAAATGTTATTTATTAACGAGTAAACCGTGACTAACGGCGGTTAAGTATTTAATGGAAAATGACTAACGGGCGTTATCTTCGTAAAAATGGAAAAAATATTTTTGGTCCCCTCTATTTTAAGGGGATGTTTGGCCGGCCCTTATGAGGTTTGGTGGAAGTGTGTTTGTTGATAAGTTTTGGTTAAAACAAAGTGTATATTCTCTATAAATACTTTGTCCCCTAACCCTAACTTTTGACACGCTATAAATACAAAGGTTTTCATTTGTTTTCTTAGCTCATTCATAGTGAAAGAAAATAATCTTTAAAACCTTGCCAAACACCACATTCGGCCGACTATAGCCTAGAGCATACTCGGTTCGGGTTTTTTCATCACTACGACACGGTTATGCTCGCGTGACCTAGCTTGTTTGAGGCGTGTGTACGAGAGCATAGATTTAACCTCCTTTAGTTAATCTTGGATTGGTTTGAAGTGTTCTTTTGCTAGAAAGCTTTGCAAGGTAAAATACCCTTTTAATTTTAATGTTCAATTAGTTATATGCATGTGCTATGTGCTATGATGTTTATATGTTTTTGTTTATCAAATAAATGTTATGTTAGATCTAACAAATCAACAGTGGCATCACGAGTTATTTTAACATTACAATAATTATTGAACACCTAATGATCATAATAATTGTATTTATAGAAACATGAGATTTAGGGTTTACTATTTTTTTATCATGAAATTTTCGGACCTAATGCAAGATCACACGAATTTTTTTTAATTTTTTTGTGTTTTGCTAAATTAAGAAAAGATTTTCTTGTAAACCCTATTTACATGTTAGATCTTTAGGTTTAATTACTTGATTAAATTGTTAGTTCATGTAATTAAATTAATTTGGTAACGATTCTATAAAAACAATATAATTTTTACTATATTTAAGTGACTATATGTTTTAGACATAATCTTTACATGTTTTTAGTTGATTATGTAGATCCATGATTTACATGCATGTTGTCATGGATAAAAACTTGTCATGTGGTAAATGTTACGAATATTTGGCATGTCTTTTATTTTAAATGAAATCATAAAATCTTTAATTAGGGAAGACTAATATTCTATTTGAAACCCTAGTTGTAAAAGATTTTATTCCATAAATAAATGCATGTGGCTATGTGATTTATTTTTTAGAGCATATATTTATGATATTTATGCTTAGAGTTATTATTGTCTAATATATTTTGTAATATGCCATTTGTTTAACTTATTTTTGAAAAAATGTTGTAAACAATGGGTATTTTTTCCAAAAATATAAATTGACTAAATAACTATATAAAACTAATAGATTTGTTAATAAGTTTAAATGAGACCTATTATTGAATGTATCTAGTGCTTTAATTATAAGTTAGTATCCTTATTCGTAGAGTGTTCCATCTCGATATTTCATCTTGGCTGAGTGTGTTGTGTTTACGAATTAAAGTGCCCTCGCTCCCCAAATGATTATAGAATGGCGTCGACGAATAAAGGTTAATGAACAAATAATCTAGCACTCTATAATTCTTTAATGTGGTCATTTAATCTTCAAGAAAATGTCTATAAAAAGTGTTATAACTATGGAGTTGTATGCATGCTTCGCCATACATAAACTTTTGATTTGACACATCAAAATAATACCCACAATTTAAATTGAATGTCATCTAATTGAGAACACTTGAAGTTGCAATTTTAGTCAAGTGAGAGCCTTGGATTAAGATTGTGATGGAAAGAAAACTATTCATATGAGTGAGATCTCGATTAAAAGTTTTACGTTCAATAGATTAGAAGACTTAATTGAGTTAGTAGTGAGATCTAAAAACTCAAGGCATTAGAAAGGGACTAAACATGTTTACAATGCAAAGTTATTAAACTTGCAATGTAATTCCTTTAAAATACTAGAATTGCAAAATGAGTTTGTCAATTAAATTGTTCAACAAGTTGCCATGCTGAATACGTTTATTACTAGCAGATCAACTGATGTAGTAAATTTATGTCACCATGGGTACTAGTAATTCAAGGAAAATACTATGGTTAATGGCTCATCCCCAAAACACTAATACATGAACTTTTTCTATAAAATGGCTCATCCCCAAAACAACTCTAATACATGAACTTTTTCTATAAAATGGCTCATCCCCAAAACAACTCTCAACATGTGTCTTCTGCCCTCAAAACTTTCTTTGAAGGCGAGAAGCTGACTGGCCCGAACTTCAATGATTTGTATCGCTCCCTAAGGATTGTCTTGAGGGTGACTGATACTATTGAATTGTTGTACCAGCCTTGTCCTCACCCTCCTGTTGAAGATACTTTCGAAGAGGACCGTGCTCTTTTCAAAGCTGATTACAAAAGGTACTCTGATGTAGCCTGCATCATGCTTAGCGGAATGAATGCTTCTCTCAAGCAACAATTCGAGTACTATACTCCAATGGACATGCTTGTTGAGCTCCGCAATATGTTTTGACGCCAACTATTGAGATCTACGATCTTGTAGACGAACTGCACAGCTGCAAACGTCAAGCAGGACAACCCGTTATTGCACACTACTTGAAAATGAAAGTGATGTTGGATCGGCTTTTTATGCTAGGGAAACCCTATGACGATGCAATGTCGATCAACTTGATCAATAGGTCCCTTAACAAGGACTTTAATGAGTTTGTCAGAAACTTCAACATGCATTGCGAGGGGAAGACATTGAGTAATTTGCACGTAATGCTCATTGACTATGAAAAGGGTTTGAAGGAAAAAGCACCTGCACATGCACCTACGCCTCAAGTACTTGCAATACAAAAGGGTAGGGTTGCTAAGCCAAAACCGCAATCGAATAAGCAAAATAAAGACAAAGGAAAACCTGATAAGGGCAAGCAAGTTGTGACTTATCAGAACAAACCTAAGAAGCATCTTCCAAAGAAGAAGGATGATTCTCAAAAGGATAAATATTGCCACTACTGTCATGTTGATGGACATTGGAAGAGGAACTGCCCTCTTTACCTCAAGGATTTGCGAACAAGTAAGAAGAAGTTTGAGCCTGGTGCGTCAACTTCAGGTAACTTACTTATGATTGAATTATTTAATCTATCATACAAATATAATTCCTGGGTATATGATACGGGATGTGGTATTAACATTTGTAATACCATGCAGGGATTTAAGATTGAAAGGAATCTATCTTATGGTGATCAATTTCTGCAAGTGGGCAATGGCGCACAAGTAGCGGTTGAAGCCATAGGAACATTTAAGCTAGTTTTACCTTCGGGTTTAGTACTAAGTTTGAATAAATGTCATTATTGACCTTCTATTGTTAGAGGTGTAGTTTCTGTTTCTTGCTTGATAGACCTTGGTTTTCACCGTACTGTTTCTAATAATGGAATTTGTGTTTCTTTGAATGGCATTTTCTATTTTACTGCTATTGCTGTGAATGGTGTGTTTCAAATTGATATGAATGATCATGTCACCAATGATAATAATAATTCTAATTTTAGCATCAATAAGAAGAGAAAGTTAGACTTGGATTCTTCTTATCTTTGGCATTGTATAATTGCCCATATTGGGAAGAGTCGAATGCAAAAGCTTTCGAAAGAAGGACTTTTGGATAGTTTCGATGATGAATCATTGGATAAATGCGAATCTTGTATTTCTGGAAAAATTACAAGGAAACCATTTAATGCTAACATTAAAAGGGCTACGGATCTACTTGGTCTTATACATACGGATGTGTGTGGACCACTTGGACATGTGTCAAAGAGAGGTGCTAGCTACTTCTTAACATTCACGGATGATTTCAGTCGATATGGTTTTGTTTATTTACTTAAGCATAAATCTGAGGTGTTTGAAACATTCAAAGTGTTTAAAGCTGAAGTAGAGTTGCAAACTGGAAAGAAGATTAAATCCCTTCGATCCGATCGAGGTGGCGAATACTTAAGTCAAGAGTTTAAAGATTATCTTGCTAAGAATGGAATTGTCCAGAATCTTACTTCTCCTTATACTCCACAACAAAATGGTGTATCTGAAAGGAGAAATCGTACATTATTAGATATGGTGTGATGCATGTTTAATCTTACTACTCTACCATTATCCTTTTGGGATTATGCCTTAGAATTTGTGATTCGTATTCTTAATATGTTTCCCACAAAGAAGTTAAGTAAGACACCATATGAAATATGGCATGGCAAGAAGCCTGATATGTCTTATCTTAAGGTCTGGGGTTGTGAGGCGTACGTGAAACGTGACTCAGCTTATAAACTCCATCAAAGATCTGTGAAGTGTATCTTCGTAGGATACCCTAAGGAAACTATGGGTTACTACTTTTACTTCCCACCTGAAAACAAAGTTATTGTTGAAAGATATGGAAATTTTATTGAAAAAGAATTTGTATCTCAAGAATTCAGTGGGAGGAACTATGATCTGGAAGATGCTCATGAAGATACATCACCTTCTGAAATTACTAGCGAAATTCCCGTAGAGCCAGAAAGTCTGGGTCTCCACCGGAATTAGTTCCTATCCGAAGGTCTGAAAGGACTATTCGAGCACCCAACCGTCTAAGTCTAAACATAGAGGTTGAAGATAATGAACCAGGTGACTTTGGTGATCCTGGTAATTATAAATCTTCTATGCTTGATCTTAAGAGCAAAAGGTGGAAAGGTGCTATGGATGAGGAAATGCACTCCATGGATGTCAATGAAGTTTGGACGAAAGTGGATCCACCTCCTGGTGCTAAAGTAGTGAAAAGTAAGTGGATTTATAAGTTGAAAACTGACATGGATGGAAAGATACAATCCTACAAAGCTCGTTTGGTGGCCAAGGGCTGCACTCAAACGCATGGTGTTGACTACGACGAGACCTTCTCGCCGGTAGCCGACATTATAGCTATTAGGATTCTCATAGCTATAGTCGTGTACTATGACTATGAGATATGGCAAATGGATGTTAAAACTGCCTTCTTGAATGGTCTCTTAGATGAGGACATCTATATGGAGCAACCTGAAGGGTATGTTGATCCTGAATATCCAAATCGTGTGTGTAAACTTCAACGATCCATTTATGGTCTGAAGCAAGCCTCACGACAATGGAATAAACGATTCGATGAAGAAATCAAGAAGTTTGGATTTGTTCAGAATCTGATGAGCCATGTGTATATCGCAAAGCTAGTGGGAGTAATGTAGTTTTCTTGGTCTTATATGTTGATGGCATATTAATCATAGGAAGTCATATACCAAGTCTTAAAGTTGTTAAGGATTATCTTGGTAAATGTTTTTTCTATGAAAGATCTAGGAGAAGATGCATACATATTGGGTATTAAGATCTATCGTGATAGGAAAAGACGGTTGATTGGACTTAGTCAAAGTGTATATCTTGACAAGATATTAAAAAGGTACAACATGCACAACTCCAAGAAAGTTTATCAACCTATGGAAGTTGATCATGGTTTAAGTCATGAGAAAGATGCATCAATTTTTGAAGAGAAGGAATACATGGCAAGAGTTCCTTATGCTTCGGCTGTAGGATCTATCATGCATGTTGTAAGATACACAAGGTCCGATGTGGCGTTTTCTCATAACTTAGTCAGTCTTATCAGCAGAAACCTGGTAAGCTCCACTGGGCTGCTGTTAAACACATTCTTAAGTATTTAAGGAGTATGAAAGACATGTTTCTTGTTTATGGGGGTAAACCAGACACAGAACTGAATGTAACAGGTTTCTGTGATGCTTCTTGGCAATGTGATAAAGATGATACGAAGTCCCAGACTGGTTATGTCTTTGTCGTCAATGGAGGTGTTATAGACTAGAAGAGTCGTAAGCAGTCAACAATAGCTATGCATGCTGCCCAGACCGAGTATGTAGCTGCCTCAGAAGCTGCAATGGAGGTTGTTTGGATTAGGAAATTTATTGATGATCTGGGAGTGATGCCTTCAATAAAGAATCCTACTGATATGTATTGCGACAAATCTGCCGCGATCATATTCGCCAATGAACCTGAAGTCATGAAAGGCGCCAGACATTTTCTGAGGATATTTCACTATGTTCGAGAGCAAGTTGCTGCCGGTGAAATTAATTTGTTGAAAGTTCACACAGATAGTAACTTAGCTGATCCTTTCACTAAGGCATTGTCTGGTAGTAAAGTCACCGAGCATGCTAAGGGAATAGGACTTATGTTAGCTAGTGACTTCATGTAAATCTGTGATTTAGTATTTGGATAAGGGATGTTAAACATTATTACCTTGATGAAATAAAGTTTGGGTTACGTTTATTTCTGATAGTTAATTATGTATCCTATATTTGCATGTTTATATACATGAATATTAATTTTATTCTAAACTGTCCGTTGTCGATTAATAATATTGGAATATTATTAAATTAAGACAAATCTAAAGTTTGGTGGGAGTAGTTCTTGAAAGAATACTTGATGTAATTACATACCAAATTTAGATGATATTCGATGATTCGAGATATAGGACTTATCCTAACTAAAGTGATATTACTTTATGAATCTTTGTCATTAAGTATATCATAAATAGTTATTATTCGACCTGAGATACTAGTAAATGTTGTGGATCTAGTGCATTTCTGTGAATCAATCTAACGCTATACGTAACTGGTGGCTATACGGATTTGATTTCAGGGGTGTTGCAAAATTCATGAGTTTTACTTGTAGTCAAAATGGGATTTTGTTTCCTTCAATATTTTGTTGGAGTTTTAATACACTTGGGCCCCTCGTGGGATTAATTAAAGATGTATGTGTGGCCACACCCAAATTGATATTTGGTAATCTTTAATAATCAACGAACGAGAAAGCATTTTGTTAATTAAGGAATGACTGAGATCCATATCCTTATTAACGTGTATTAAGAAACAAAAGGATAATAATAATGATGTTTAATTTTTAAAATGTTTTGTCTAGGAGACCTTACTCGAGATCGTATTAGAGGCATCGACGTGGATGTGATCACGATATTTATGAAATAGTCCAAGTGGGAGTTGTTAGTTTGTGGACGTATTTAAATAGTCGTGTGTTAGGATCGAACTCGAGACTATGGGATTGCACACAAACGTTTAGAGCTATTTAATTCAAATAATTATATTTTATTTATTAAAATGTAATTTATTAACGAGTAAACCGTGACTAACGACCGTTAAGTATTTAATGGAAAATGACTAACGGGCGTTATCTTCGTAAAAATGGAAAAAATATTTTTGGTCCCCTCTATTTTAAGGGGATGTTTGGCTGGCCCTTATGAGGTTTGGTGGAGGTGTGTTTGTTGATAAGTTTTGGTTAAAACAAAGTGTATATTCTCTATAAATACTTTGTCCCCTAACCCTAGCTTTTGACACACTATAAATACAAAGGTTTTCATTTGTTTTCTTTGCTCATTCATAGTGAAAGAAAATAATCTTTAAAACCTTGCCAAACACCACATTCGGCCGACTATAGCCTAGAGCATACTCGGTTTGGGTTTTTTCATCACTACGACACGGTTCTGCTCGCGTGACCTAGCTTGTCGGATAGTTTGTTTGAGGCGTGTGTACAAGAGCATAGATTTAACCTCCTTTGGTTAATCTTGGATTGGTTTGAAGTGTTCTTTTTCTAGGAAGCTTTGCATGGTAAAATACCCTTTTAATTTTAATGTTCAATTAGTTATATGCATGTTATGTTAATTGATCCTAATCGCTTCCGCATGTGCTATGATGTTTATATGTTTTTGTTTATCAAATAAATGTTATGTTAGATCTAACAAATCAACATGTTCATAGGACAAAGGGATTAAAAACCAATTTACCGTAAAGATAAAATAATGTAAAAATATTACGTAGAAAACAAAATTTACCACAAGTTCTTCCCAGACATCCCTTTAAAGAACAAGATGTGTCAACCATGTTGCGTAGTTGCTAGAACAATATTTTGTAATTTTGTTAGTGCTGTCAATAAGTACTAATCGATCAAGTCATTCCTTTACATCATATAACCTTAGAAGAAAATACAATACAAAGATGGAAATGTAGAAATTTTTATCAGTTAGTGTTTTTCGTTAGCAATGTTATAAGTAAAGATTATATTGTATTCAAACTTCAAAGGAAAATGTAGCTTAGGTCAACATGAAGTCAACGGAGGTAATAACTTTAGTTAAAACAAGCCTTTGGAGTATCTTCTTACCGGCATTCATCATATGGAATGGCTCCGTAGGTGCAGATAGGGTCATCCATGGCGTTGATGCACTGAAGTGGCACTGTTACACTTGTCACCAGGCGACCACTGCTAGCCCATCTATGAAATGTATCAACTGTCTAGACGAATGGCATCGTCAGTTATATATGAGTGCAGATATAGCTACTGATATGAGAATGTTGTAACTATACTCTTATCAACCAACGACATTACCTCAAACTTTCCACTAACTCTAGCAGTAGCTTTATAGAACTCACCAACAGATCGTGCCTATAAGAATATGTATCAGATAATCAATATATTTATATATGAAAATATGAATTGCATGTATACTTTCCAAACATATTGAACAGAAAAATCCAAACATTGATTACTTTTCCAATGTGTTCCCAATCTGCGATACGAGCATAGACAGTCTTGTGCCTACAAACTCGAGACATATCAGTTAGGAAATCAACTAACATGTTGAACAGATGAATTTTATTACTGGCTTTAGTTAACTTGATATAAACATTATATTAAATTTGATTCGGATCAGTTAGCAATATCTTTTAAGCCGTTGGCTAAAACTCTATTATAGAATCACCGCATAGCCCTCGGTTGAAATATCTGTCACCCATCTGCAAAAGCGAGGGTAATTAATATAAGAGCAAACAGCATCAAGTCTTTCATTACAAACTAAAGAAGTTAGATGAGAATATTTATACAAAGGTTGCAAAATGTGTGGGTCGGATAATTGTGACAATCCGTCAATTTACGATCAATATTTTATTCTCAAATATTATTTGAAAATATTATTTTAATGATACAATATGAACTCACTTATTTTTTGGAAGAAATTTGGATTTACGTCTTGGAGTAGCATCAACTACGTCTAAACCGGAGGATTCAACGTTACGTGCTTACGTCTACATACACCATCCTTGGTGACAGTCCGACATTTCAGAAAATAAATTTATCCGTGAATATTATTTTGGAGTTTTAAATTTGTGTTGTTTCATAAACTCACAAATTTACGAGAAGAGATTAGGACTTACGATTTTATTTTAACGTCCTTTACGACTAAACCGGAAACCCTAGGATTACGTATTTACGTTTTCGAACTCCGTTTTTGATGAGACAATTTTTATTGGATTCGTTTTATGACGTTGATTCATAATTTATAAAAACGTTTTGCGTAAAACGACCCGAGGGCACGCAAATCGAGGAAACTAGAATCGAGGAGTACCCGTAAATAAATGGGGATGAGACAAGTGGGACACTTGTCCCACCCCCAAAACCGGCCAAAACTTACCTACACATCTTATGATGTGTCAAGACTTTCACAAGCTAACAACACATGTCATACAAGCTTCAATGTTAAGCTATACTTTCCACTTCCATCAAAACCATCAACTTTTCACCACTCTCCTCATTCACTCATGCAATACCACTCAAAATTCTCTCATCTCTCTCTCTTGACTCCATTGTGCCGTCCATATCCACCACAAAAACACCCAATTTGATCTTGAATCCACCACAAAGTCATGTGTTATTTACACATATATTGAAGCCACTTTGAAACCCTATTGATTGGTGGTGCTTATAACATCCAAGGAGGAGTTTTCATGGAGTAGTAGGGCTGGTTTTCCATAAAGTATTCATGAATAATGGTGCTCTTGAAGATGGTGTTGGCTATGCACAAGTTTCTCCATTCAAATCCATGTCAAACTCATAACCTACATCAACATGGTGGTATAGAGATTGTCCTCCTCATCTTCTTGTTATTTTGATTATGTAAACATGTATTTTATTTCCTATTGTATATGTATATGATGATTATATGATGATAAAAATGTTATGTGGGGATTTGTTGTTGATAAACATGATTAAAAAGGTGAAAAACCATAAGAAACAAGGTTAAAATCTTGACTATTTAGTTGGCTGTACAAAAACAGTAGATAACTAAAGGATGAACTGATAAAATTGCATGGTTTGATCCATTTACAGTAAGTAGAAGATGTTATACACATGTGAGAGTTGGCCATGCAATGGAATCAAAATAATGAGTGAGATATGATCAAAACAAGTTAGGTGGTCTAATCTGAATAAGTAGTTTTGTAGGGACTGTTAAGGCAACTTAAACTCAAAATGGGCAGTAGCTATAACTAAGTTAAATGTAGAACATATTATGAAGATCATGCCATCCAAAAATGAGCTTCTAATTCATTATAGAACTCTAGATATGTTAAAAATGGTGAACATGAAGTTAAAAATCAGATTTTTGGAAATAATGTTTATTATTATTATATAAGCACTCACATTATAATGTATAAAATGTAAAAGTATAAACCCACTAACTTATAAAACTTATTTATATAAATGTATAAAAGGTTAATTAAATGAGTAAATTATATAAATGGTGGTAAAATAATATTTATAAGTAATAAAAACTATAAACTTGATTTTTACGACTTTTTCGGCTATCGCCGTAAAATTAACGTTTTTCGCCAAATAAAACTTAGACGACCAAACCCGTCTAATGTAAAGTTTATAAAAGTCATATACTGATGTATAGGTAACTAATACAAGTAAAAACCGATAAAACCCGAACTATAAGAAATACGGACATTTACGAGCTAAATAAACATATTGGACTAATAATTGGACTTAATAAGATAAAAACTTATAAAAAGAACTTATTAGGCTTAACCCATTTGGGCCCAACATGGAAAGTATAGATACTGATAATATAAGTATAAAATGGATTAAAACAAGTTAAAGAACTTATAATAAGTTTATTGGACTTAAAACACGAAAATAGGTGAAACTAGTAAACTAGTATAAAAGTTATCGACATATAACACTAAAATGAGTAAACGAGAATATGTAAACCCATTTGATCATCATATATATATAATCATCATATGTATACATAATTGTTATTTTTATAAAGTCATTGGACATGAGTCTAAGACGAGTATTATTTGTCTAGGTTTACGTGATTGAAGCACGTACCGTACATCCGAATCGCCGATAACCGCCTTCCCAAAACAACGTGAGTTCATAGCCTCGCACTCTTTTAAATGTTTTTATAAATGTTTTATAAACCCGCGAGGGAGATAACATGTTAGCTTTTATAAAATAGGACACCATTTGTCCCAATTGTTTGTTTATTGATTTTGGACCCGAATGATTGAATGACCCGATTGTATGACCCGATAAATGATTAAAGGACCCGATAGATGAAATTAAATGGATTATTAAAGTTAGGTTATGTCACTAAAAGTCCCATTAGCATGAATTGTGAAGTACCGGGATTTGGTAGACGCTTATGCATTTAATAGTACTATTTGGGGACGATCACCCCAGTTCGCGCCTTGACGGTTGATCCCCGTCGTGCCACATTGATTGGTAAGCGAATTTATGTATGAGAAGATTTCCATAGCGTGACCTTTGTGACGACACGCTACTTTAGATGGGCAAATTGTGGATCGGGTTAGCTACCCGTTGTTGGTTTAGTAAGGTAACAATGTCATGCGGCTTATAATAATCCAAAATTAACGAAATACTACTAGACGCTCTGAATTACGATGTGTTTCCTGACTAGCAATACTGGGTCATACTATTGATATTATGTTTGTGTTTTGGTTTTCATAACCATATTCATATAACGGTTTTTATTTTCATACAACGTCGTAAGACGTATTGTATGACGTATTTACGACATTGGCTCGTATAATAATTTTTAAGGCAAATGCCTATATTATGATTTTCGATAAGGATTTGTATAAAATGACTTTGGCTATTTTATGGCCTATTACAAAGATTTGTATAAAATGATTTTGGCTATTTTACGGCCTATTACAATGATTTGTACGAATTGATTTTTGGTACTAATTTTATACCTAAGTTATATTGATGGAATTTATTAAACTCTATGAATTCACTCGGCGTTATCGCTGGCCTTTTCTTTTAATATGTTTTATCTCAGGTACTTGAAGGTAATTCTCGGGAAGACGACAAGAATTCATGGCCCGCACTTAAACAATATTTTTCCATTTAAACACTTTGTAAAACTTTTGTATGTAATGTAATGACTTGGGACCGATGTAACTTTGTTGTTTATGAATGGAAATGATTTAATATTAAACGACGCGATTTTTATGCGTTGTCTATGATGTGAGTAATGTGCTATCCCGTAACACCAACTAGTCTTCCGTTGTACTAAGTTGTATAAATTTGGGGGTGTTACAGTTTGATATCAGAGCTCTCGTTATAGAGAACGAAAGATTTTTTAAAACGAAGGTTTTGAATAAAACTTTTCAAAATCTTTTTAACTATAAACATTTTTCTAAAAATGTCTAAAAATCTTTTGACTATAACGGTGCCGAAGAATTCCCGAGTTACCGACAAGGCCAAGACTGAGAAGTGTTATTTTAAATATATATAACTTGGATTATATATATATGATGTAATTTTATTACATGATTGATTGATGATTATTTTGATATTTATACGAGGTATTTATACGACGTCGATTGTCACAAGTAACCCTAAATCCCTAGTAAATTAATCGAAGCTATTCTCGTAGGAATTCTAGCTATCCTAGATCTAAACCAAGTTGTGGATATTTATGATCCCAACAAATGGTTGATATCCGTAGAAATGTAGATATTAGTTGATTGCGATCTTGAAAAAGAATTGGCGAGATTAAGTCTGATATCGATGCCATGACGATCTTTCCTTATAGAGTGGAGTTTGACAAAACATTACCACCTAGAAAGATGTCACATGATTCGTTGTCATCCAATTCTTAAATTGAAATCGAAAGGGTGAATGTTGCACATGAGGCTGTCATTGGAACCATTACCCAAAAG
The DNA here is from genome assembly GCA_025667525.1 of Glebionis coronaria. NCBI lineage: Eukaryota > Viridiplantae > Streptophyta > Magnoliopsida > Asterales > Asteraceae > Glebionis > Glebionis coronaria. Next base: position 159,880,227 of record CM046876.1, read on the forward strand.
CCTCATGCCACAAGTACCTTTCCGAGAAGTCTAATTGAATGTGTGAGTCATTTCATACTAGTGACTTATTTGATAACTATTGTTGTAAGAGTTATAGGATTGGAAATTAAGTGTTGATCATATCAAGCTTTTATTGCCTTTACAAGGCCAAAGAATAAGGTTGAAAGTATTAGAAAATGAGGTAGGATATCGAATTGAGTATAAGTTGATTGAAAACTTGAATAAAGTAAAATTTAACCTGTATGGAATATGAGATTGTTAAGAGGAAGTCATTAAGTTCTGTGATTGAATTATAAGGATTTAATTGATTGTAGGTTTGTGTTAAGTGCTGTTCCTAAGCCATTGTCCACTAACGAGGATGCCCAGTGTCCAAGAAATAAATTGAAGAAATCTTCTTCTAAATTGAGACCGATGGATCTTCCGGGACATGTGGAACACCTAATGACTCTTGTAGATTAGTATTCATCGTGGTATCTTTTAAAAATCCCTAACTTAACTGAGATATCAGTTGGTAGGATGAGTTCTGAGAATTGTATGACATAGTGACACGTAAAGTGTTACGGTACAATTTGACTTGTTTGTGATTGATGAAAAAGACTACCTTTGATTGCTAAATTCTACATGTATCGATGTTATCTATCTTTTCTAGCTTCATCCTAATGCTCGCATTAGTGATGCAACCCTTGAACAAGTACTCATCTTGATTTGAGTTACGTTGTGGATTATTCTCTTTGTATTCCTGAGTGCCATCGAAGTCATGAACCTCATGATTGTTTGGCTAAGCTCATTTCCTATCATATCGTAGTTAGTTCTTGGTGAACAACTCTTCATCACTCTTTTGCAGATCACTCGTTGTTTTTATAAGTTAAAATAGTATTCCTTGAGAAAAAAAATTGGATTTTTATCACTATATGGATTATTTAAAGTGAGACTTATAAATAATCGTTATCGAAGTAAAGTTGTTTATTAAACGCTTTGGAAAACTAAATTGTTCTCACAACAAAGAACATCTCTATAAATTCATTTAAGAATTAAGCATGAAAATGTTTTTATTATAAACATGATGATAAAATTTTGATGAACTGAGTATTGCATCGTTAATCTTGAAATTGTATATAGTTGCGCGCCTACATACAATTTGGAATGGACTATGCAAGACTGATTAGTAGTCACCATAAAACTAATGAATAAAAACTACATTTTCTTTGAAGATTGTGAAAGATTAAAATTTATGAGATCTGCAAGAAGTGAAAAATAGGGACATAATGTTAGGGACACCTACATATGTACCCGTACTATTTATTCTTCTGAGTCGAATTTACTCATCTGTGGAAATTGTCTTATTTGACAATTGACAATTCTTTCTTGTCCAATTTTCCCGTAGTAAGATTCTTAGGAAAAGTATTTGATTACCAAGTATTGATACCCGACTGGATGTATCAACGTTCCTATCATTTCTTTTGATTTGATTTCATTTGAATGACCTGGGTAACGATCCGAGGAGCTTTAGAATGCGTACTCGAATCATGAAAACATGGGATATATTCATATTTGTTAAATGTTTTCGTCTGTATCTGATTAGAAATTCTCTAGCGTAGATTATGCGTTGACCTTACTCTTTAGATGATAGTTGTGTCCCCTGATATCCTTGAATTTGTGAAGGATTATGAATTATTATTAGTCTTTTGAGAAGTTCACATCTTATCGACGGCAATGAAACTGGAAAGTTGATAGTGCCAGTAGAATGGATTGATTGAGTATGACATGACGACATTGTCTTAATTGATGGGAACTCGAATTGAATTCCCCTAAATGATAAGATGTTGATTATCAAAAGTGATCTAAATAATTCTTGATGGATGACTTGAAATCATACCATGAATGGTTGTGAATTAGTCATAGATATTATAATCTAGAAAAAAAAGAACTTAGAATAAATGTATTAAAAGATGTTTATGTTATCTGTAACTTTAATAAGTATTTGTTGGTAAATTACCTAGACTTTTGCCATTAAGGCAAGTTGAAATTAGTATTGATTATATTCCCGGTGCTGCACCTGTGGCGTGTGCACTGTACGTCAGCACCATCCGAATTAAAAGAATTACCGTACAACTGAGAGAGTTGTCGGAGAAAGGTTTTATTCTACCGAGCTCGTCATTATGAAGAGCTATGGTGTTATCATTCCTTATATTTATTTGTTGAATTACCGTGAACTAAGTAAATTGACGATTAAAATCTATATCCACTACCCAAGATTATAGATTGTTCGATCATTTACAAGGTTCTAGCATATATTCAAGATTTGATCCACGGCATGGTTATCATCGACTTCGCGACCGCGAGGAAGATTATCTATTCCAATCACTACATCCGGAACTTGTGGACCATTATGAGTTTCATGTTATGTTGTTTGTATTGACCAATGCACATGTAGCATTCATAAATTTGGTGAATCACGTGTGTAGGCTGTAATTTGATAAATTCATGCTTGTGATCATTAAGGACCATTTGTTTGTTTATAAGAATAAGAAGGAGTTAATAATTATTTATAGATTGCTCTGAATTGACCGAACAATGAAAACCTGTACCGTGAATATTTAACATATGATTAACGGCTTAATCCTTTACATGATTTGACCGTGTAATTAATAAGATAATGGGATCTATATTGACATTTCAAAAATTAGAGCCATTAAGGCTTAAGGTTATACCAAAAAGAAAGTGCAAATATGTTTTGACAAATGTTTTATCAAAAGAATTTTTAAGGAATTATTCCCTTATACCCAGAACATTTAACTAAACTTCTGTTTAGGGGTAAATGTTTGTGTATACCTCAAGATAACTTAAGAAGGACTGAGTAAAACCATTTATACCATAACCTGAAATTTGAAACGATAATTTTTGCTTTTCAACTAAGAAAATTTTGACCAAAAGTATAACCAAAGATTTTTCAAATATTTACGAATCTTATTAATTATTTTCGATAAATCAGCAAAAATCTTGTTAATTAAATTCAAATTTATTTTGAACATTTTATATAATTGGTTGAACTAAGAAATTTAAAACGTTTACGCTTCATAAAAATTAACTAATAATTATTTAATTAATCATAATAATTATCGACGCTTTAGACGACGGATTGAGTAATACGGATAAAAAATGATAACTGAGATGAAATTAAAACTTAGAAAATATGAAGAAAGAAATTTTGAATAAATTCGGTCATGATAATTATTTCATCAGGAAAGGTGAAAATAGATACTGACACATTATGTAGAAAAGATAAAGAACCAATTAGGACATGTTCTTTAATAATGAAGGTGCAAAATAAATTGCCGAACAATTTAAATATGAACGATGTTTGTAAAAAGGATAATATAGATAATAAAAGGGGTTCGCAGCTAATGTAACCCATTAAGAATTGAGAAGCCGATGACGTTAAATGTATAAAAGGCCGTTTATGGTTGCCTGAATATGGAGGAATTTGAGATTTTGTTATGTTGAAATCTCGTAAGTATAAGCATTTTATTCATGTCATTTCTGATTTAATGTATCTTTATTTGAAGAAGTTGTACTGATGGCAAATTATGAAGGCAGACATCGCCTCATACATTAGTAAACATCTAGCTATTGCAAAGGTCATCATCTAAATTTGATTCGATTTGGGTCATCGTCGACAGACTGGCCAAATCTGCTAATATAATTCCCGTTAATGATAAATGCAAAAGAGTTATGTAAACATAGTGTGCCTGTATCGAACATCTTTATCAAGATCCTCGCTTCGCATCAAATTTCTAGAGATTTGCTCAGAAATCATTGAGAACGAACCTTGATGAGAGTACTATGTACCACCCAAAATCGAAGGGACGAGGTAAAGTAACGATACAAAATACTATAAGTGTTGTTCTATGTTTGAATGATTGACCTTTGGTAATAAACTATATAATCGCTTTCCTTTGGAAAGATTATCATTGATAATTATCGTGTTAGGATCGAGATCGAATCTTGTTAGGATCTAAATATTAGAGCATCTGTAAGCAGGAGTTGAGATGAAGACACCCGACATACACCTACTGTGAGTTGTACATGTCTTTAGGATTAAGGTTTCCAATGATGGCGAACCTAACCTTACAAAATACTCGACCCGCGAGACCTGAAATGATTGTTGAAATTAGGATCTGATTATTGACTGCCGGTAGTGGGCAAGAGGTTATGTGAATATGAAATGTAGATCTTGAAGTGCCAGATGGGTAGCGAAGTTATGCCAAAAATTTTAACTATGGAAAAATGAATTGATGGTCTGAAAGATCATGGGATATAAGTCCCTGTTGTATGGGACCATTGAGATGATGTAAAAGATTGGTTTGAAAGGCATATAAGCTGGATCTACCCTAGGACTCCAAGAGATGCGTGAATTTTGTTTCGTATATCGAACTTGATAAAATATCTATCAAGTGAAAATCTGAATTCTTCTTAATAAAGCTTAGATCGGCGAAAAGTTGCATTCATCAGAGACCCGTGAACATCATGGATAGAGAAAGTAAGTCAACATTTAGCCTGATCTTATTCCCGTAGTTATGTTTGATGAAACTCGCGTATTGTAATGGATTACACTTGTGAGAAAAGACCGAATGTGGAGGAAATACCCACATGGCTTTAACTCTATAAGAAGCGAGTAGTAAGATGATCTTTGAGGACAAAGATCCTGTTTAGGGGTAAATGCTGTGACAATCCGTCAATTTATGATTGATATTTTATTCTCAAATATTATTTGAAAATATTATTTTAATGATACAATATGAACTCACTTATTTTTGGGAAGAAATTTGGATTTACGTCTTGGAGTAGCATCAACTACGTCTAAACCGGAGGATTCAACGTTACGTGCTTACGTCTACATACACCATCCTTGGTGACAGTCCGACATTTCAGAAAATAAATTTATCCGTGAATATTATTTTGGAGTTTTAAATTTGTGTTGTTTCATAAACTCACAAATTTACGAGAAGAGATTAGGACTTACGATTTTATTTTAACGTCCTTTACGACTAAACCGGAAACCCTAGGATTATGTATTTACGTTTTCGAACTCCGTTTTTGATGAGATAATTTTTATTGGATTCGTTTTATGACGTTGATTCATAATTTATAAAAACGTTTTTCGTAAAATGACCCGAGGGCACGCAAATCAAGGAAACTAGAATCGAGGAGTACCCGTAAATAAATGGGGATGAGACAAGTGGGACACTTGTCCCACCCCCAAAACCGGCCAAAACTTACCTACACATCTTATGATGTGTCAAGACTTTCACAAGCTAACAACACATGTCATACAAGCTTCAATGTTAAGCTATACTTTCCACTTCCATCAAAACCATCAACTTTTCACCACTCTCCTCATTCACTCATGCAATACCACTCAAAATTCTCTCATCTCTCTCTCTCTTGACTCCATTGTGCCGTCCATATCCACCACAAAAACACCCAATTTGATCTTGAATCCACCACAAAGTCATGTGTTATTTACACATATGTTGAAGCCACTTTGAAACCCTATTGATTGGTGGTGCTTATAACATCCAAGGAGGAGTTTTCATGGAGTAGTAGGGCTGGTTTTCCATAAAGTATTCATGAAGAATGGTGCTCTTGAAGATGGTGTTGGCTATGCACAAGTTTCTCCATTCAAATCCATGTCAAACTCATAACCTACATCAACATGGTGGTATAGAGATTGTCCTCCTCATCTTCTTGTTATTTTGATTATGTAAACATGTATTTTATTTCCTACTGTATATGTATATGATGATTATATGATGATAAAAATGTTATGTGGGGATTTGTTGTTGATAAACATGATTAAAAAGGTGAAAAACCATAAGAAACAAGGTTAAAATCTTGACTATTTAGTTGGCTGTATAAAAACAGTAGATAACTAAAAGATGAACTGATAAAATTGCATGGTTTGCTCCATTTACAGTAAGTAGAAGATGTTATACACATGTGAGAGTTGGCCATGCAATGGAATCAAAATAATGAGTGAGATATAATCAAAACAAGTTAGGTGGTCTAATCTGAATAAGCAGTTTTGTAGGGACTGTTAAGGCAACTTAAACTCAAAATGGGCAGTAGCTACAACTAAGTTAAATGTATCACATATTATGAAGATCATGCCATCCAAAAATGAGCTTCTAATTCATTATAGAACTCTAGATATGTTAAAAATGGTGAACATGAAGTTAAAAATCAGATTTTTGGAAATAATGTTTATTATTATTATATAAGCACTCACATTATAATGTATAAAATGTAAAAGTATAAACCCACTAACTTATAAAACTTATTTATATAAATGTATAAAAGGTTAACTAAATGGGTAAATTATATAAATGGTGGTAAAATAATATTTATAAGTAATAAAAACTATAAACTTGATTTTTACGACTTTTTCGGCTATCGCCGTAAAATTAACGTTTTTCGCCAAATAAAACTTAGACGACCAAACCCGTCTAATGTAAAGTTTATAAAAGTCATATACTGATGTATAGGTAACTAATACAAGTAAAAACGGATAAAACCCGAACTATAAGAAATACGGACATTTACGAGCTAAATAAACATATTGGACTAATAATTGGACTTAATAAGATAAAAACTTATAAAAAGAACTTATTAGGCTTAACCCATTTGGGCCCAACATGGAAAGTATAGATACTGATAATATAAGTATAAAATGTATTAAAACAAGTTAAAGAACTTATAATAAGTTTATTGGACTTAAAACATGAAAATAGGTGAAACTAGTAAACTAGTATAAAAGTTATCGACATATAACACTAAAATGAGTAAACGATAATATGTAAACCCACTTGCTCATCATATATATATATATAATCATCATATGTATACATAATTGTTATTTTTATAAAGTCATTGGACATGAGTTTAAGACGAGTATTATTTGTCTAGGTTTCCGTGATTGAAGCACGTACCGTACATCCGAATCGCCGATAACCGCCTTCCCATAACAACGTGAGTTCATAGCCTCGCACTCTTTTAAATGTTTTTATAAATGTTTTATAAACCTGCGAGGGAGATAACATGTTAGCTTTTATAAAATAGGACACCATTTGTCCCGATTGTTTGTTTATTGATTTTGGACCCGAATGATTGAATGACCTGATTGTATGACCCGATAAATGATTAAAGGACCCGATAGATGAAATTAAATGGATTATTAAAGTTAGGTTATGTCACTAAAAGTCCCATTAGCATGAATTGTGAACTACCAGGATTTGGTAGACGCTTATGCATTTAATAGTACTATTTGGGGACGATCACCCCAGTTCGCGCCTTGACGGTTGATCCCCGTCGTGCCACATTGATTGGTAAGCGAATTTATGTATGAGAAGATTTCCATAGCGTGACCTTTGTGACGATACGCTACTTTAGATGGGAAAATTTTGGATCGGGTTAGCTACCCGTTGTTGGTTTAGTAAGGTAACAATGTCATGCGGCTTATAATAATCCAAAATTAACGAAATACTACTAGACGCTCCGAATTACGATGTGTTGCCTGACTAGCAATACTGGGTCATACTATTGATATTATGTTTGTGTTTTGGTTTTCATAACCATATTCATATAACGGTTTTTATTTTCATACAACGTCGTAAGACGTATTGTATGATGTATTTACGACATTGGCTCGTATAATAATTTTTAAGGCAAATGCCTATATTATGATTGTCGATAAGGATTTGTATAAAATGACTTTGGCTATTTTATGGCCTATTACAAAGATTTGTATAAAATGATTTTGGCTATTTTACGGCCTATTACAATGATTTGTACGAATTGATTTTTGGTACTAATTTTATACCTAAGTTATATTGATGGAATTTATTAAACTCTATGAATTCACTCGGCGTTATCGCTGGCCTTTTCTTTTAACATGTTTTATCTCAGGTACTTGAAGGTAATTCTCGGGGAGACGACAAGAATTCATGGCCCGCACTTAAACAATATTTTTACATTCAAACACTTTGTAAAACTTTTGTATGTAATGTAATGACTTGGGACCGATGTAACTTTGTTGTTTATGAATGGAAATGATTTAATATTAAACGACGCGATTTTTATGCGTTGTCTATGATGTGAGTAATGTGCTATCCCGTAACACCAACTAGTCTTCCGTTGTACTAAGTTGTATAAATTTGGGGGTGTTACAATAATGATCAAAACGGGCAATTTGGAATGCGAGTAAAGAAAAGGTTGGGTTGGGTTAGAGCACCAAAACTTTTAGCGAATTATTTAGTTTCTATTAATTTTTCAATTTGATTATCAAATACCAAATTATAACCGAATTTTTTAACAAGTCAATTCATTAGGTCAATTTGACCCGCTCAACCCATTTCGTACTCAGGCAATACTTTATATGATATGTTTCCCATCACCATCGTTAACCCATCTTTAAGTAAACGTGTCGAAATTTCTATAGGAAATGGTGTATACTTTTATTAAAAACAGATTACAAGTAATAAAACTAACAGAATATAAAGACAGAAAATAATAAAAGTAATCAAGAAAGCAGTAAAACTAAGACGAGGCACGTGTTTAACACGCTTCCCTTAAAACAGATTCGCCGTCTGTTTCCTAGGGTACAACGTCCAAAGCTGTTGTACAGCCGGACTAAACAAACTTGCCTGAAAGATCACGGAAGCCTTGCGTGTTTCTGATCGACAAGCTGCTGGAAAACAAACTGGTAATGGAGTAAAGAAAAAGCGGCGTTTTTCCTGATATTGAAAACTGAATGAGAATGGTTTATTTTATAGCTAATTCATGTCTTGGTCACCAAGACGGAATATATGCTTCTAAAATAATCAGACATACAAATCTGTTAAAAATAAACACGATTTGCATATATTTTACAAACACAGGAAAATTCTGTCATGACTTAATAAGAAAGTCTATATCTATTCCTTAAATAAATGTACAGAATTTTCTAGAAACAAAAATCGAATTTTCAGCAAAAAAGATACCGAAATCTGCCCGCACCCAATCCAGTTTTTGGAGCTGCATTCGTGTCCCCAGGTCGCGCGCTCGTGCACAAGTTCAGTAGCTTCGAACCCGTTTTTAGCCTAGAAATCTCACTTTCTGCACCCCCCCCCCCCCCACCCCTGCGCGCGCGTAGGCGTGGGAGTAAAAACCCACAAATGAATATTGTAGGGTAGAAACTAGGATTTCCTTATAAACATGTTTTTACTTCATGTTTCAAGCGATGTGGGACAAATATTTTTCCAAATATTCTGTTTCACGTGACTCACTTTGAGACACGATATCTCATTCATATTAACTCCATATTGGACATACTTTAGCTCGTTGCGAAGCTCTCTTCGAGGAGAACGCAAAGCTACTAAGTAATACGAATATATATAACATATACATATATAAAATTAAGTCCAAAGTATTGCAAAAACCATATTTTGCAAAACATTTTCCAACAATCCCCCACATGAATGGGAATCGGTCGAAAACACACGAAAGTTTCGGCAAAATTTCTGTGGTTAAGTCCTGCATAGGATAGGTAGGTGTAACCCTTTGAACCTTCCCTTGTGAGATGCACTTAGTCTCCTAGATCTGAGTAGACGCGATATCCTTGAACTCAGCCTCTGTTTACGTAGACGACAATACACACTCACACAAGACTCTCCCTGACCTTGTCAAGTCCTCATAGTCGTGTTCGTTATGGTCATGAACACTCACCTGGTTCTACAAGAGCTCTTAGAAATTGCGCCCCCACAATTTCCTTCGAAGCGACCTTACTTCTCTCTCACATAGGTGATTTCATCTTGAATCATTAAAAACATATGTTTTATGATTTCATCTTGAATTATTATGCTTTATGATTTCATCCTGAATCATTAAGCCATATGTTTAACCTCTCAACATGTCACATTGTTCTATGAATGGACTAGGAAAGTTACTGTTGGATATGTAAATCTTACTTATGTTTTAGAGAGAGAAAGAGATACAGAGATGGTGGATTTCACACAATTATAGAGAGCGAAAATAAGAAGAACTATGTGTAAAAATGAATAACCACACACCCTCTCCATCTAAGGAGAGGGTTTATATACTCAAGCCCTTGACATGGGCTTGGGCTTACATTTTGGTCGGCCTACACATGTTGTAGGCTAGGCTTTGGTTTGTTTGTTAAATAAAGATAAGTAACTAAACTACGAGCTATTACATGGACTATTGTTGGAGTGACCGGTCCTTCTTAATACGTAAAACGTATTTCCAACAATCTCAGCCTAAGGGAGGTCACTACAAACAAGGGCATTACCCAAGTTACAATAATAAGATAAACCTATCATACTATGCTTGTCTTGAGCTCGTAGTCTTCGTCTTTCTTTTTCTTTTTCTTTTCTGGTGAACATGCTGATGTGATCTTTGATATCAGTCTTGAGCATTAATCTCTTACCTTGATCTCGTGCATCCATTACCTGTGATCTCCGCCTCTTCGTGACACCATGTCCCACATACTTATACCTTTTGTAATTCTTGAAAGCTTCAGAGTTCAATACAGCGGAAGACTTAAGTTTTAGGCTTTCTTGAATTAGAGGAGGTATTAAGTGTATAAAGTATAAGCATGCGGGGACGACTTCTTCTCGGATTCCGAAATGCCACCATCTTCAAATGCCGCAACATAAGCAGACACGAACGAAATGGCTTTGAACATTTCATTCTAATTTGGTAGCATTTTACCTCCGGTTGGTGAAGACCGTTGGACGATATAAAATATCGTACTTGTGGCAGGTAGATTTAATTAAAAATTTCCTTGACAAGATTTCGCGGGTAAACCCGTTTTTTTTTTTACTCGACCGTCCATAGCCGACTGCGAACGTAAAGAGTGAATCATTTGGATAAAATTATCCGCATGATTGAAGCCGTCAATTCTAATTCCTGGAACAAGTTTGATTCATTAAAGAATCGCACCATCGTTGCTTTCTAGTTGTCACGAGCTTGATTCATATTGAATCTTGCAAGTTACCTACCAAGTGTTGTTTGAGGTTAACACTAGAAGGATTTCCACTCATCACTGTGAACACTAAGGTATCACTCTGAGTGTTCTGGCAAGATCACTAAGATATTGCGTAGAGGCCTGGAACGTGTTTAAATTCAGTTAGGAATTAAACCACTGTTGCTTTCCAGTTATCACAAGCTTGATTCATAAATAATCGCACAAGTCACCTACCATGAGCTTTTTGATATTAGCTCAAGAAGGATTTCCATCTTCATTGTAAATACTCTCGTATTACTCGGATGTTCAGGCAAGATCATGAAGATTTTGTGTAGGACTCTTAAAATCTTTCTTACTTTTCACAGTGTGTGAAGAAGCAAGGAAATATGAAAGTGTGTCCTAATGAGATATTTGATGATCTCAAATTGCTCTAGACTCAATCGTGCATTTTGGATTTTAGTGATCGGAGGCTGGAGAGGAGTGCCACCTTTTCAATACCAATTTATTCGGAGTGAATAAATCAATAGATAATGCGTTGTATCCGTGTGAATAAAACATATATATTTTAAGAGATATCTGAGTTAGCTGGGATGGGTTGTGCATTGCATCACTGGGTCCATGATGTCTGTCTTCAATATCAAGAATCATTAAACAATGATCTTAATAGCATATGTATTGACCCGGTTTCTGCCTAAGTTGTAAGGAGTGCATCTTTCTTTACACCCTTTATCTTTACAATTCTTTTTCATTCTTCAACCCCTTTAATGCTTAGCAATACGTCATAACTAGCACCTTGTTGTGATTGTTCCAGTGCTAACTTAAGTACTTGGTCGGCATTCAGCTACGTTCAAAATCTTTCTCCAACGTTCCTAAGGACTACTATTTCTAGCTATGGAATGTCCTTGGGAAGATTCCTCCGGTTCTAGAAGAATCATAGGACTTAACCTATCCTACCATCCTTATGTCACCACAATCTTCATCGTCGTGAGATAAATGGGTTTTGGGTAAGTATATGTCACCATGAAAATCCATTTTGATATGCAAATCCATTTTGCTCCCCCTTAACATATGCCACGATATTCGAAAACATTTCGCATATGTTGTGATGAGCCATCACGTTAAGTCAAACCATTTGTGATAATTTCCCATATTAAATCACATTTTCTCCCCCATATTAAAAATATTAACCCAATCGATGTTTTTAATATCAATTGATTTAATGAAGTTTTAACAAAGTTTTTGGGAAGAAAAATGCAAGTCCATTTTATCTTCATGATATCAAACGTATAAGATATGATACCGATTTGTAACATGATCACATATTCACCATATTAGAAAAAATTGACAAGGTTGGACCTGATTGATGAGAACATCATATGATAAGATCAAATGGTTGTTGTCAGCATATATTGGTCGCCTCGTCACGTCTGAAGTCATCTCTTGACACCACTTGTACGATTGGTATGGTTGTCTTGACACTAGTTAGTGAGCTTGGCACGTTCGGCATCGAAGATTCTGAATGCTTGACAATTGCTCCCCCTCAATTGTTGACCCGTGTTCTATTGAAAGAGCTGTAGTCGTCGTTTGAGTAGTCGCATCGTCGAGTATGTAGATACCAATAGTAGATTGCTATGGTTGTAGAGATGATAGCTTCATAAAAACAAGACTTCTCTTGTTTTAACAAATAAATGCACTGATGCGTACATAGATTTGTGTTAGACCAAGTTATAAAGTAAACTTGATCCCTTACAAGGTTTTAAAGTAAACCTTGCCCGAGAAAATTAATTCCCGTTGTGAGCCAAAGCTTTCATAAGAAATACTTGACTTTAATGTGAAAACCGGGTTGCAGTCAGAAATAACTACAAGCCTTATAGGCATGTTTTATGAAATATTTACAACTTTTGTACGAACTCTATTTATGGCTCCGTGTCAATATTAATTGACATTTCTAAGGCCGTAAATATTATCGTACCAAAAGACATGCCTTTGAAAAATAAAGTAAAAATATTTTTGGATTTTTATGAATTTTCCAATTTTTATGGTTTTTATATGGTTTTATATTTTTCTATTTTGCTTTTGTGGATAAAAATATAAACAATATATACAGATGATCACCAAGGATACGGAGAATAGTTTACCATAACTATTCTTTCGCTTCATCTGCCAGTTCCTTTAGAGTCTCAGGCGAGAAGGTTCTCATTCCTAGCTTGTCGGCCAAAAATTCAATTCGAGCGCGATCTAAAGCCTTCGTGAAAATATCCGTCAATTGATACTCAGATCGGACAAAGTAAAGCTCGATTACTCTATTTTCCACTTGCTCCTTGATGAAGTGGTAGCGAATGTCAATGTGCTTCGACCGGGAGAATTGAACGTTGTTGCAGCATAAAGCTATTGCACTCTTGTTGTCACAGTACATCGGAATTTTGTTGAAACCTAGACCATAGTCGGTTAATTACGATCTCATCCAAAGAATTTGAGCACAGCAACCGGACATAGCTATGTATTCTGCTTCCGTACTTGAAATTGCAGCGCTTTTCTGCCTTTTCGATGCCCAATTGATTAGTCGATCTCCTAGTAGTTGCAAAGTTCCACTCGTGCTACGCCTTGTATCTTGACAACCCGCGTGATCCGCATCGGCATATGCCATAAGTTGAATCGAAGAGTCCTTCTAATACCAAAGTCCCCGATTAATGGTTCCTTTAAGATATTGAAAGATCCGTTTCACAGTAGCCAAGTGTAACTCAGTAGGTCGAGTTTGATACCGAGCACACATACATATGGCAAACTGAAGATCAGGTCGACTAGCTGTGATATACAGAAGGGTACCGATCATTCCACGATACAGTGTCGGATCAACGGCAACTCCATGTGGATCTGCATCAAGCTTTGTTCGTTCCACCATTGGAGTATCCACGGGGTCGCAAGATTCCATCTTATACTTCTTTAGCGGTTCAAGGGCATACTTGGATTGATTGATAAAGATGCCTCTGGGACTCTGAGATATCTGAAGACCTAAGAAAAATGATACCTTGCCCATCATTGACATCTTAAACTTGGAAGACATGAGTTTCCCAAATTCGTCGGATAAAGTTTGGGTCGAGGCTGCAAATATAATATCATCAACATATATTTGTACCATAATCATATCGTTACCTCGTTTCTTAATAAACAACATGGGATCCACCTTGCCTTTAGCGAAGCCTTGCGTAATGAGGAATTGTGATAATAGATCATACCATGCGCGTGGAGCTTGCTTCAACCCATAGAGAGCCTTCTTAGGCTTGTACACATGATTAGGATAGTTAGGATTCACAAAACCATCCGGCTGTTGAACATAGACCTCTTCCTTGATTTCACCATTAAGAAATGTCGTCTTCACATCCATCTGATAGATGATCATATTCATATGGGCAGCATAAGCGAGGAATAGTCTAATAGCTTCCAAACGGGCGATAGGTGCAAAGGATTCCGTAAAGTTGATGCCCAATAATTGCTTGTATCCACGAGCTACTAGTCGAGCTTTGTTCTTCAATATTCCGCCTAACTCATCGAGTTTCACCTTGTAAACCCATTTCAAAGTGAGTAACTGCACTTGATCCGGGCATGGGACAAGTTTCCATACTTCAAGACGTATAAATTCATTAAGTTCTTCTTGCATAGCTTCTATCCAACATGATTGAGTAAAAGCTTCTTACCATGTCTTAGGTTCAACTTCAGTGAGAAAAGCATCAAAATGAAAAAACATTGCATTTTCTTGTAGCTGACTTCGTGTGGATATCGGACGATTAGGGTCACCAATAATAGAGTCTATAGGATGATCCTTTGTCCACTTGTTGTCATGTTCACGAATCCGTGGATTGGAGTAAACTGTAGAAGGAGCTTCCTCTGAGGTGGACGACCCGGCTTGATTAGGGTCGGGAATTGGTACACCAAAAATGGAAGTTCACGCATTTGAGCGAAAACAAATCATGATCATCATCATCCTCTTCATCATCAATAGGCATGACATGGGTATTTAGTTCGGGTGTTGCTTGAGAATTACTTGTTGAAGGTATATCTTGACCAATTGTAGGTGCAGACGTTTCAAATTGTGCTTCGGTTGCTGGAGCGACAACTTCGGTTACCGGAGCTATTACCTCAGGTTCTGGAGCAACAATACGTGGAGGAGTAAAGAATTCATCAAAGAACGATTGAAACAACGTATCCCATTCAGTCCTAGAAGGTGGTGTAAATGATGATGAAGTAGGGTTGTTTGGGACAAGACCAGAACTAATGTTACTGGGTCCCATTTCATGAAGAGGGTTTAAGATTTTGTAAAATGGTGTGACCTCCCTTTGGGGGAGATTGTTGGAAATACGTTTTTCCAAGGAAAGTCTCGGTCACATCATTGTTAGCATAGATCACGAGCTATATACTATTTAGGACATTGTAACTTGGAGTGACCTCCCTTTGGGGGAGATTGTTGGAAATACGTTTTTACGTATTTAGAAAGGATCGGTCACTCCAATGATATTGGGCTCGTGATCCAATATAGTCCACATAGCCCACATGTAGGGTGGGCTATATAAACCCCCTCCTAGCATGTTAGGAGGGGTTGGTCATTCGTGTTTACACACATTTCATCTTAATCCACCATTCCTCTCTTTCTCTCCTTTCTCTCTCTACCTTTCTCTCTCTAAGTTCTTCCATTTCTTCCATCATTCAATAGATAAACCATAACATGCCTAATCCTTAGAAAATACGATCGTACAGTTACTGTATTAAGTAACTCCCCCACATTAACGTGACTTCCCCCACATTTCTATTATAGGTTGTCCTATTGAACCCAAATCTTGGGATCTCCAGTCAACTGGGTTAGGTTTTCCTTCATAGAAACTCATTCCTTTAAGGGCTTTAGTCCCATTCCTTTAGACGACTTACTAACTAACTCTCTGCTTAAGCCTTTCGTAAGCGGATCCGCGATGTTATCCTTTGACTTCACATAGTCAATTGAGATAACTCCTGTTGAGAATAGTTGTCGTACCGAATTATGTCGACCGACGGATATGTCTAGACTTTCCATTATACATTGTGCTATGAGCTCTGCCAATTGCCGATTGACTATCACAATGTATACTAATGGTCGTTACCGGTTTAGGCCACCTGGTTATGTCCTCTACAAATTGACGTAGCCATTCAGCCTCTTCTCCGCATTTATCTAACGCGATAAATTCTGATTCCATCGTAGACTTAGCTATTACAGTTTGCTTGGAAGACTTCCAAGATATAGCGGCCCCTCCCAGTGTAAACACATATCAACTGGTCGATCTAGAATCCTTTATGTCAGATATCCAATTTGCATCACTGTATCCTTCAATAACAGATGGATATCTAGCATAATTCAGTCCATAATCACGACTGTATCTCAGATAATGAAGTACCCTAGTCATAGCTTTCCAATGTGCATCACTTGGATTACTAGTATATCTACTCAGCCTGCTAACAGCATATGCTAAGTCAGGTCGTGGACATGTCATCAAATACATTAACATGCCAATAATTCTTGAATACTTTAATTGGGCAACACCTACGCCTCTATTTTTAGATAGATGCAAACTGGTGTCTATTGTAGTTCTAGCTAGGCCGGAATCCCCCGCATTATGAGTATAAAGAATTTTGTCCACGTAATGTGTTTGACTTATTGCAAGTCCACTTTGAGTTCGTATGATCTTTATTCCAAGGATCACATCAGCCAAACCCATATCTTTCATGTCAAACTTTGATTTCAACATGTCTTTAGTAGACTTGATCATCTTGTCGTTACTGCCAACGATAAGCATATCGTCGACATAAAGACACAAGATTACATATCCACTATTTGTGTCTTTGACATAAACACACTTGTCGCATTCATTAATTTTGAATCCACCCTCTAGCATGGCGTGATCAAACTTCTGATGCCATCGTTTTGGAGCTTGCTTTAAGCCATACAATGACTTAACAAGCCTACAAACTTTGCTCTCTTGTCCAGGAGCCATGAAACCCTCGGGTTGGTTCATGTATATTGTAGAAAATAGAAGGGGGTTGAATAGTTTCTCTTCGATTGGTGACCAAATTAAAATTACTTTCAATTTGGTTTGTATCAAAACTATCTTTTACTTGAGGCTAAGTTGCATAATGATTAGATTCAATTCAAATGCACTAGCAAAGATAATAGGTAAGTATAATGATAATGAAATAAGTAAAGAGTAAGGAAGGAGACAACCTAGTGGGAAGACACCAAGATTTATAGTGGTTCGAAAACGAGGCTCTATCCTCGTTTCTACTCCACTCCTCGAGTACACCTACTCGAGATTTCCACTATATCCACAAGCTCCCTTCTCGGCGGAGAAAACCTTACATCGTTGCTTACATTATTTTCCGACACTAAGCTAAATGTCGAGACCTAATCTTTAGCTAGGACCAATCTACACAACGTTGCCTACTTCACAATTTAACGACACAAGGCTAGATGTCGGGTTCTAATATTAAGGTAGAACCAATCTTCACGACCGTTTCCTACTTCACCATTTTACGACACAAGGATAGATGTCGAGTTCTAATCGAAAGCTAGAACCAATCTTCACGACTCTTCACTTTGAAGCTAAGTGAGAACTTCACACAACACAACTACTAATCACTTTTAAGTTTAGTGAGAACTCACAAGACACAACCACATCACTTTATAGTTTAGTGAGAACTCCTAATCAAATCTATTACAACTCAACTAGACTTATCCAAGTACACACATGTAGCTTGGATATACACAACACAAATCCAAGCAAACACATATGTAATGGATGTACACAACAAATCCAAGTATCCACAAATAACTTGGATGAACACAACTAGTCCAAGTATTCATAAATACATTGGATTGACCTAAAACAAAAAAGGGTATCATGATGAATATGACTAGCTCATAGATTCATCTTTATCACAACACTAGTGAGTGAGTGATCTTCTCATTGGACAAGGTAAAGGAGGGGATCAAGAGGATAATCATATGTAAACATCCTTAACAATTTAAGTGATCATTTACTAATGATTATGCTATAGAAAATAGAAAGAGGGCTGAGAAAAACGTCCAAGAGGCTTACTGGAAAATGAGATTTGACCCACTATTTAAAGGAGACAAAGTATAACGGATCTATAACGGCTAGCTGTGCGCGGTACCTTATCTCACCCCGCGGTACCTTATCGCTAAGGAACCGCGTAGGTACTTAAGGTACCGCCACTAGACTCCGCTCCGTTTTTTGTCTTTTAGTGGGGTGGGAATATCTGAGGTATTTGAAACCTTCAAAGGATATTCTAACATCATTTGGAATATGCTATTTTCAAATTTTCATTTTCCATTTTAATAAAACATTTTCTAAAAAAGAAAGTTTATTAAAAAGTCTTTTGTCATATTAACAAAAGTGAGTTTTAAGAATAATCATTTTGATGATCACTAAGTATGATTAAGAAAGGTTAGTGATATGATTATTACCTTGATGATAGTGTTAGTTAAATAATTCATTTTGTGTTTTACACTAAATGTGTTGTATGGTTTGTTGTGATCAAAACTAAGAAAGATTAGTCAACACTAATAATGTTTTTAGGCATCACTTGCATTAACAATCTCCCCCTTTTTTATTACGACAAACGACAAACTCATTTACATAGAAACACAAAATATGGAATTATTAACTAGTTTATCACTATCATTTCTCCCCCTTTGTCGTAGCAAAAAGGTTAGCACAAGTCTTTGAAGAACATCGAACTTTGCTAGTAGCTCCCCCTTGGTGGTTGCTCCCCCTTGCTTGGGGCACCAAGTTTGTGAGCTAAGGTGACATGCTACACAAAGGTTAGTAGAAAGGAAAGAAACACCAATGTATATATGATCACTACCTACTAAGTAACTTGAGAGGGAGAGAGAGAAGAAATCTCAAATTAGAAGCAAGTATTTTGATAAGTATGTCCAAAGAGGTAATTGACAAAATCAAACTTCAATCCAATGAAGATGATAAGCTTGTCAATGGGTTAAAGCTTAGAATTGATGGAATCACCCATAAGCAATTGTAAAAATTAACCATGATCAACTCAAAATAGAACTAATGAAATAGCACACAAACAACACAAAGGTTACATAAAAAAAAGATACAACAAAGAAGATAGTCATACACACAATATGAGTATCGAAAAGAAATAAATATGGAAAATAAACCACTAAGCATAAGCTAGTCTAATAGTGATATTTTCCAAGATTGCAAAAAAAAGAATAAAAAGACGACGATGCATCATTCGAAGTTTTGTCCACCGGAACGAAAACTTGAATAGGAGGTCGAGTGAGGAGGAATTCAAGAAAATTTAACTTCTCATACACATGAGCAAGTTCAATTTGTTGAAATCGACAACAAGCACACGAGGATCCATGATGCAACACAAAATCGTTTGATGGGGGTATGGCATCAAACTTAGGGTTTGGTGGTGGTGGGGTAATGTGTTTGGGAATGTTTTCACAATGCCTTGTGAGGTTTGGGAAGGTTGAAAGGTCATTGAGTTGAGGGGTATTGAAGGATTGTGGTGGTGGTGGAACATTTTCTTTAGCTCCGGTGATGGGGTTTATGGTATAAGTCTCATTCCAATACTTGATTGGAGAGAAGGTAGGGTTTTTGGGTGGTTTGGACGAAGATGGTTCATTCTTCATAACCCAAATAGGTCGAACCGAGATTTTCGGTTTCTTTGAAAGCTTGGATGAGGAAGCTTTGGGTGAGTGGGGTTGTGACAAAGAAATGTCAAGGTTAGGAATGTAGGAGTTAGGCATTGTGAGAGTGTGAGAATGAAATCTCAAGGTTATGTGAGAATGAATTCTCAAGGTTGGGAAGGTGTGAGAATGAAATCTCAAGGTTAGGAAGGTGTGAGAATGAAATCTCAAGGTTGGGGTATAAGTAAAATGTAATCAAGGTAAGAGTTTGAATACACAATGTGTAGTGTCAAGGAATGTTTAGTCAATTTGAGTAAACAAGGAATCTTGACAGGGTATAGGGTTTTAAAAGTTTTGACCAAAAAATTCGTCAAAAGCCACTTACTGTCCGCAGTACCTTATAGGGACCGGCGGTTCCATATCGCTAGGGAACCGCGGGACTTTAAGGAACCGCGTCCAGTGGACTTGAAACCATGTTTTTCCTGGGTTTTGGGAAAAACTAAGACTTTTTCAAAAAGTTGCAAATCTTGGAATTTTACCTCTATTAGCACCAAATTATGCTAGGGTTGCATAAAGCAACACATTCACAAAGAATGTCTTGACAAAGGGTGACAAAATAATTTTGATACCATTTTGAACCAATTTTAGTCAAGTTTAGAGGTTGTGATAGATTTAGGTTCAATTTTAATTTCAAATTAAAGTTGATTAGTGTGCACAAAAGGATAGAAACACACACAGCTAAATCCATAGATCAACAACAAGAAACATTAATTAAGGAAGCAAGTACAAAGACAAATAAAACTAACTAATACATAGCTAGCTTAACATTAAATCTAGATAAGTAGTTTTCTTTGGCTTGGTTTTGTTGAAAACTCTTATTAGGAAGACTCCATCATTCATCTCCTAGGAGGAGGCATGGAGAACAAGGCAAGCAAGAACTCTTGCAACCTCCTATGTAGTCCATACATATCCATCCTAAGGTTATGGATGATGTAGTGGTTGTAAAGACAACATGGACAACTAGGACCATGAGTTTGTTGAAACCCATAGTATGGATCACCCAAAAGGAGGGAAAGTGGAACACCCAAAATTGGAATGTTTGAGTTGGGTGGAGGTGGAGGAGGCATGTTCTCCAAGGGTGATGTTGGTGAGAGTGGAGGCATGTTCCCTAAAGGGGAAATGGGTGAGTGTGGAGGTAAATTCTCCAATGTTGGTGAAATGAGTGAGTTGTGAGGGGTAAATGGTGAAGTCACCAAAGTGTCATCAAAGTCATTCACAAAAGGAATGCTTTGGATTGGTTGGGGTTGTGTGGTCACATCCAAGGGTGCACTTGGAGTGAAGGGTGAAGAGAGCTCATTCATTCTTGAGTTGAATGAAGAGGAGGTAGAACCAATGGAGTGGTTAGTACCATGGGTGGATGATGTCTTGCATGGTGCAAGAGGTGGGGAAGGTGATGAAGAAATGAGGATAGGAGCCATCTCATTCTTAGGTGTGTGGAAAGGTGAGGAGTTTGGCTTGGCTACCATAATCCTTATTTTGAGTGTTTTCCTTGGGGTGGAGGTCTTGGAAGTGTTTGAGGTTTTGGTACACACCATGGTTGTTTAGGGTGGTTTAAGGTTTAGGGAAGTATGTTTGATGTGTGAAGAACATGGCAAACAAGGTGGGTTTAAATGGGTGAGGGGATGATCCAAACTAGTAATGGGTTAAAATCATTTTAGGTGAATAATGAATTTAGGTAACCTAGTTTAGGAAATGTGCAGTTTATTACTGAAAATCATGCAAGGTTTACACAGATTTAAGAAAACAGTGTAAAGCAAAGATGATGTCGTGCACAGTGACCGGCGGTTCCTTATCTAGGACCGGCGGTACCTTATCGATAAGGAACCGCGGGTCGATATGGAACCGCGACCAGAGGGTTTTCAAAAATTTCTCATCCCAAATTTTGATAAACCCAGATTTTTCCCAAAAGTTTCACAAGCCAAAGTTAACTACAGATCATAATCTAATAAGCTACTATCATAAGGCATGCACAAAGCTATGTAAATCACAAACATCATTGCATAAGCAACATTTAGGATCAAAATAAATAATAATCCAAACAAAGTTAATACACAACCAAATTAAAGAAAGGAAAACAAGAAGCCATCCTTGATGAGAATGGCATATAATCATGAGTATAACTTCTAATTTCTTGATTCACTTCTGAGTCGTTCTCGAAGAAGATGATTGAGATAAAATTGATAATCGGAATCATTTTCATGGGAGGAAGAAATTGAGATAGAAGAAGTCATGAAGTTGATGAAATTGGAAGGAGGATTGCTAAAAGACTCTTCTTGAGAAGTATTTTCGACTTGACTCGAGTTCATATTGATCTCGGGTGAAATGTTCCCTTGAATGGGAGACATGACACGATCAACGGAGTGATAAGGTGACGAGAGAAGAGATGAAAACTCAATAAGGACTCTTCTAAGAAGACGAGAGAGAAGCATTCCGTAGGGAAGACTTGACTCAGACTCAAGAAGAACAGATCTAATTCTTCTAGCTATGAAAAATGCGAGATTGTAAGGAGTTGTAGTAGCAACACAATACAACATATATGCAAGACAAGCGGGTACTAAGTCCCGATTCCCATCTAGACACATTGCATTTTCCCTAATGATTTCGGCCCAAGGAATCATGAAATCATTAAGATCGCTAGTAAGTAATTCCCAAGGGGAGAGATGTAACACCCCCAAATTTATACAACTTGGTACAGCGGAAGACTAGTTGGTGTTACGGGATAGCACATTACTCACATCATAGACAACGCATAAAAATCGCGTCGTTTATTTATAAATCATTTCCATTCATAATTATTAAAGTTACATTGGTCCCAAGTCATTATATTTCATACACAGTTTTACAAAGTATTTGAATGGAAAATATAGTTTAGGTGCGGGCCATGAATTCTTGTCGTCTTCCCGAGAATTACCTTCAAGTACCTGAGATAAGACATGTTAAAAGAAAAGGTCAGCGATAACGCCGAGTGAATTCATAAAGTTTAATAAATTCCATCAATATAATATTAGTATAAAAGTATTACTGAAAATCATTTTGTACAAATCGTTTTGATAAGCCATAAAATAGCCAAAATCATTTTATACAAATCATTATCGAAAATCATAATATAGGCATTTGCCTTAAAAATCATTATACGAGCCAATGTCGTAAAAACATCATACAATACGTCTTATGACGTTGTATAAAATCAAATAAAAACCGTTATATGAATATGGTTATGAAAACCAAAACACGAACATAATATCAATAGTATGACCCAGTATTGCTAGTCAGGCAATACATCGTAATTCGGAGCGTCCAGTAATATTTTGGTGATTGGATTATTATAAGCCGCATGACATTGTTACCTTACTAAACCAAAACGGGTAGCTAACCCGATACCAATTTTGCCCATCTAAAGTAGCGTGTCGTCACAAAGGTCACGCTATGGAAATCTTCTCATACATAAATTCGCTTACCAATCAATGTGGCACGACGGGGATCAACCGTCAAGGCGCGAACTGGGGTGATCGTCCCCAAATAGTACTATTAAATGCATAAGCGTCTACCAACTCCCGGTATTTCACAGTTCATGCTAATGGGACTTTTAGTGACATAACCTAACTTTAATAATCCATTTTATTTCATCTATCGGGTCCATTAATCCTTTATCGGGTCATACAATCGGGTCATTCAATCATTCGGGTCCAAAATCAATAATCAAACAATCGGGACAAATGGTGTCCTATTTTATAAAAACTAACATGTTATCTCCTTCGCGGGTTTATAAAACATTTATAAAAACATTTAAAAGAGTGTGAGGCTATGAACTCACGTTGATATGGGAAGGCGGGTTATCGGCAATTCGGACGTACGGTACGTGCTTCAATCACGGAAACCTAGACAAATAATAATCGGTCTTAGACGTTTGTCCAATGACTTTATAAAAATAAAAATTATGTATACATATGATGATTATATATATATATGATGATCAAGTGGGTTTACATATTCTCGTTTACTCCTTTTAGTGTTATATGTCGATAACTTTTATATTAGTTTACTAGTTTTACCCGTTTACGTGTCTAAAGCCCAATAAGCTTATTATAAGTTATTTAACTTGTTTTAATCTATTTTGTACCTATATTATCAGTATGTATACTTTCCAAGTTGGGCCTAAATGGGTTAAGCCCAATAGATTCTTTTTACAAGTTTTTATCCTATTTAGTCCATTTATTAGTCCAATATGTTTATTTAACTTGTTAATGTCCGTATGCCCTATAGTTCGGGTTTTGTCGGTTTTTACTTGTTATACATGTCCATATATCAGTATATAAGTTTTATAAAGTTTTCATTAGACGGGTCCAACCATCTAAGTTTTATTTAACAAAAACGTTAATTTTACGGCAATAGCCGAAAAAGTCGTAAAAATCATGTTTATAGTTTTTATTACTTATAAACATTATTTCACCACCATTTATATAATTTATCCATTTGATTAACCTTTTATATATATTTATATAAATAAGTTTTATAAGTTAGTGGGTTTTTATTTTTACATTTTATATATTAAAATGTGAGTGCTTATATAATAGTATTATTCTTTAATTTCCAAAAATCTGATTTTTAACTTCATCTTCACCAAAACTGCCATATCTTGAGTTCTATATGGAGATAGAAGCTCAAATTTTTATCACATAAACTACATGATATGTGCTACATTTAACTCTTCTATAGCTACAATTGAATCATCTTTTAAGTATTTTCTAAAAATCGTCCAAAACAGTAACTTCAGATTTATACCCTAAACTTGTTTTGATCATATCTCACTCATTATTTTGATTCCATTGCATGGCCAACTCTCACATGTGTAAAAGACCCATAGCTTACTGTAAATCTATTCCACTTCATCATTTTATCAGTTTATGACTTACTTCTTTACTGTTTTATACAGCCATCAAATTTAACCAAGATTTTAACCTTGTTTCTTATGGTTTTTCACCTTTTTATCCATGATTATCAACAACAAATCCCCACATAACATTTTTATCATCATATAATCATCATAAATATATACAATAGGAAATAAAATACATGTTTACATAATCAAAATAACAAGAAGATGAGGAGGACAATCTTTATACCACCAAGTTGATGTAGGTTATGATTTTGACATGGTTTTTGATGGAGAAACTTGTGTTGCACCAAGACCATCTTCATGACCATCATTCTTCATGAGAACCTTGTGGAAAATCAGCCCTCCTACTCCATGAAAACTCCTCCTTGGATGTTATAAGCACCACCAATCAATAGGGTTTCAAAGTGGCTTCAACATATGTGTAAATAACACATGATTTTGTGGTGGAATCAAGATCAAATTGGGTGTTGGATGATGAATATGGGACGGCATATTTGAGTTAGAGAGAGAGAATTTTAGCTAGTTTGCATGGTGAGAAATGGAGTGAATGGTAAGTGCTAGTGGTTTTACTTGTTTTGTGGGTAGAATAGCTTACTTTGTAAGCTTTAAGTTACATGTGTAACTTAATGAAGTGTAAGGGTGCCACCTAAGGGTGTGGTGGTGTTTTTGGCCGCCCCATGTGTGCTAGTGGGGTGGGATAATGTATTTTGTCCCATCTCACTAGTTTACGGGTATTCCTCGATTCTAGTTTCCTCGATTTGCGTGCCCTCGGGTCGTTTTACGAAAAACGTTTTTATAAATTATGAATCAACGTCACAAAACGAATCCAATAAAAATTGTCTCATAAAAAACGGAGTTCGAAAACGTAAATACGTAATCCTAAGGTTTCCGGTTTAGTCGTAAAGGACGTTAAAAATAAAATCGTAAGTCCTAATCTCTTCTCGTAAATTTGTGAGTTTATGAACCAACACAGATTTAAAACTCCAAAATAATAGTCACGGATAAATTTATTTTCTGAAATGTCGGACTGTCACCAAGGACGGTGTATGTAAACGTAGGCACGTAACGTTGAATCCTCCGGTTTAGACGTAGTCGATGCTACTTCAAGACGTAAATTCAAATTTCTTCCCAAAAATATGTGAGTTCATATTGTATCATTAAAATAATATTTTCTAATAATATTTGAGAATAAAATATCAACCATAAATTGACGGATTGTCACAGCATTTACCCCTAAACAGGATCTTTGTCCTCAAAGATCATCTTACTACTCGCTTCTTATAGAGTTAAAGCCGTGTGGGTATTTCCTCCACATTCGGTCTTTTCTCACAAGTGCAATTCATTACAATACGCGAGTTTCATCAAACATAACTACGGGAATAAGATCAGGCTAAATGTTGACTTACTTTCTCTATCCATGATGTTCACGGGTTTCTGATGAATGCAACTTTTCGCCGATCTAAGCTCTACTAAGAATAATCAGAATTTCACTTGATAGATATTCCATCAAGTTCGATTTACGAAACATAATTCACGCGGTTCTTGAAGTCCTAGGTAGATCCAGCTTATATGCCTTTCAATCCCAACTTTTACATCATTTCAATGGTCCCATACAACGGGGACTTATATCCCATGATTTGTCAGATCATGAATTCATTTTTTTCCAAGTTTAAAATTTTGTGGCATAACTTCGCTACTCATTTGGCACTTCAAGATCTACATTTCACATTCACATAACCTCTTGCCCACTGTCGGCAGTTAATAATCAGATCCTAATTTCAACAATCATTTCAGATCTCGCGGGTCGGGTATTTTGCAAGGATAGGTTCGCCATCATAGGAAACCTTAAATCTAAAAGACATGTCCAACTCACAATGGGTGTATGTCGGGTGTCTTCATCTCAACTCCAGCTTACAGATGCTCTAATTTCTAAATCTTAACAAGATTCGATCTCGATCCTAATATGATGATTATCAATGATAATCCCTCCAAAGGAAAACGATTATACGGTCTATTACCAAAGGTCATTCATTCAAACATAAAACAACACTTATATTACTCTGTATCGTTACTTTACCTCGTCCCTTCGATTTGGGATGGTACATAGTACTCTCATCAAGGTTCGTTCTCAATGAATTCTGAGCAAATCTCTATAAATTCGATGCGAAGCGAAGATCTTGAT
The DNA here is from genome assembly GCA_025667525.1 of Glebionis coronaria. Classification (NCBI taxonomy): domain Eukaryota; kingdom Viridiplantae; phylum Streptophyta; class Magnoliopsida; order Asterales; family Asteraceae; genus Glebionis; species Glebionis coronaria. The sequence goes on from CM046876.1 coordinate 159,907,093, forward strand.
ATATAGATGATCGATACAGGCACACTATGTTTATATAACTCTTTTGCATTTATCATTATCGAGAATGATATTAGCAGATTTGGTCAGTCTGTCGACGATGACCCAAATCGAATCAAATTCAGATGATGACCTTTGCAATAGCTAGACGTTTACTAATGTATGAGGCGATGTCTGCCTTCATAATTGCCATCAGTACAACTTCTTCAGACAAAGATACTTTTAGTCATAAATGACATAAATAGAATACTTATACTTACAAATTCCAACATAACTATATCTCATTATCCTTCATATTTAGGCAACCATAAACGGCCTTTTAAAACATTTAACGCCATCGGCTTCTTAATTTTAATGGTTCACATTAGCCGTGAAACCCTTCACTATTTATATTATCCTTTTTACAAACATTGTCTATTTTTATATCGTCCGGCAATTTATTTTGCACTTTCATTATTAAGGAACATGTCCTAATTGGTTCTTTATCTTTTATACATAATGTGTCGGCATTTATATTCACTTCTCATGATGATATAATTATCATGTCCACAATTCACTCAGATATTCTTTCTATATTATGTGTCAGTAATTACGTTCACTTTCCTGATGAAATAAATATCACAACCGTATTTATTCAAAATTCTCTCTTCATATCTTCTATGTTTTAGTTTCGTCTCAACTATCATTTTTATCAGTTTTTACTTAATCCGTCGTCTAAAGCGTCGATAATTATTGTGATTAATTAAATAATTATTAGTTAATTTTTATGAAGCGTAAACGTAAAAGTTTTAAATTTCTTAGTTCAACCAATTATATAAAATGTTCAAAATAAATTTGAATTTAATTAACAAGATTTTTGCTGATTTATCGAAAATAATTAATAAGATTCGTAAATATTTGAAAAATCTTTGGTTATACTTTGGTCAAAGTTTTCTTAGTTGAAAAGCAAAAATTGTCGTTTTAAGTTTTCAAGTTATGGTATAAATGGTTTTACTCAATCCTTCTTAAGTTATCTAGAAGTATACACAAACATTTACCCCTAAACAGAAGTTTAGTTAAATGGTTTGTGTATAAGGGAATAATCCCTTAAAATCCTTTGTTAAAACATTTGTTAAAACATTTGTCAAAACATATTTCCATTTCTTTTTGGTAAAATCCAAAGTCTTAAAAGGGCTCTTAAATTTTGAAGAGTCTATATGCATACACCTTACCATTATTAATCTAACGGTCATTTTATGTAAAGGATTAAGTTTTTAATCCCTAAGCGTTAATGGTTCTAATCTTTGAAAAGTCAATATAGCTTCCATTATCTATTTATCACACGGCTAAATCATATAAAGGATTAAGTCCTTAATCACATGTTAAATATTTAAGGTATAGGTTTTCATTGTTTAGCCAATTCAGGGCAATTTATAACTAATTATTAACTCATTATTATTCTTATATACAAACAATTGGTCCTTAATGATCTCAAGCATGAACTTATCAATTTACAGCCTACACACGTGATTCACCAAATTGATGAATGCTACATGTGCATTGGTCAATCCAAACGACATCACGTGAAACTCATAACGTTCATTACAAGTACCGGATGTAGTGATTGGAATAGATAATCTTTTTCGCGGACGCGACGTTGATGATAACCATGCTATGGATCAAATCTTTAAAACATACACTAGAACCTTGTAAATGATCGAACAAATCTTCCATTTCGAGTTATGGATATCGTTTTCGATTGTCAATTTACTCAGTCATAGTAATCTATAAATATAAGGAATGATATCACCATAGCTCTTCAGGATGACAGGCTTGGTATAATAAAATATTTTTCCGACAACTCTCTCAGTTGTACGGTAATTCCTTAAATTCAGATGGTGCTGTCGTACAGTGCACAAGCCGCAAGTGCAGCACCGGGAATAAAATCAATACCAAATTCAATCTTGCCTTAATGGCAAAAGTCCAGGTAATTCATCAACAAATACTTCCTAAAGTTTCAGATAAGATAAATATCTTTTAATAAATTCATATTAGACTCTTCTAGGTTATAATATCTATGACTAATTCACAACCATTCATGGTATAATTTCAAGTCTAAATACAGGATAAAATCATACATCAAGAGTTATTTAGATCACTTTTGATAATCAACATCTTATCATTTAGGGGAATTCTACTCGAGTTCCCATCAATTAAGACAATGTCGTCTTGTCATAATCAATCAATCCATTCCACTGGCACTATCAACTTTCCAGTTTTATTGCCGTCGATAAGATGCGAACTTCTCAAAAGTCTAATAATAATTCACAATCCTTCACAAATTCAGGGATATATGGAGACACAGCTACTATTAAAAGAGCAAGGTCAACGCATAATCTATGCGAGAGAATTTCAAATCTGATACAGACGAAAACATTTAACGAATAGGAATATATCCCATGTTTTCATAATTTGAGTATGCATTCGAAAGCTCCTCGGATCGTTACCCAGGTCATTCAAATGAAATCAAATCAAAAGAAATGATAGGAACGTCGATACATCCAGTCGGGTATCAATACTCGGTAATCAGATACTTTTCCTAAGAATCTTACTACGAGAGAATTGGACAATAACGGAATATCAATTGTCAAATAAGACAATTTCCACAGATGAGTAAATTCGACTCAGAAGAATAGATGCTACAGGCACATATGTAGGTGTCCCTAACATTATGTCCTTATTTTTCACTTCTTGCGGATCTCATAAAATTTAATCTTTCACAATCTTCAAAGAAAATGTAGTGTTTATTCATTAGTTTTATGGTGACTACTAATCAGCCTTGCATAGTCCATTCCAAATTGTATGTAGGCGCACAACTATATACAATTTCAAGATTAACGATGCAATACTCAGTTCGTCAAAATTTTATCATCATGTTTATAATAAAAACATTTTCATGCTTAATTCTTAAATAAGAATTAAAAATAAATTTACAAAAATTTTCTTTGTTATGGAAATAATTAAGTTTCCAAAGCGTCTCATAAACAACTTTATTTTGATATCAATCACTTATAAATCTCACTTTAAATAATCCTTATTGTGATGAAAATTAAATTTTCTCAAAGGATACCGTTTTAACTTTATAAAAACAATGTGTGATCTGCAGAAAAGTGATGAAGGCTTGTTCACCAAGAATTAACTACGATATAATAGGAAATGAGCTTAGCCAAATAATCATGAGGTTCATGATCTCGATGGCACTCAAAAAGAACAATCCACAACGTAACTCAAATCAAGATGAGCACTTGTTCAATGGTTGCATCACTAATGCGAACATTAGGAAGAAGCAAGAAAAGATAGATAACATCGATACATGTAGAATTTAGCGATCAAAGGTAGTCTTTTCATTAATCACAAATAAGTCAAAATTGTACCGTGACACATTACGTGTCACTATGTCATACAATTCTCAGAACTCATCCTACCAACTGATATCTCAGTTAAGTTAGGGATTATTTTTAAAAGATACCACAATGAATACTAATCTACAAGAGTCATTAGGTGTTCCACATGTCCCAGAAGATCCATTGGTCTCAATTCAGAAGAAGATTTCTTCAATTAATTTCTTGGACACTGGGCATCCTCATTAGTGGACAATGGCCTAGGAACAACCCTTAACACGAATCAATAATCAATTAAAACCTTATAATTCAATCACATAACTTAACGACTTCCTCTTAACAATCTCATATTCCATACGGGTTAAATTTTACTTTATTCAAGTTTTAACCAATTTTATACTCAATTCGATATCCTACCTCAATCTCCAATACTTTCAACCTTATTTTTCGGCCTTGTAAAGGCAATACAATCTCAATATGAATCAATCACTTAATTTCCAATCCTATATCTCTTACAACAACAATTATCAAATGAGTCACTAGTATGAAATGACTCGATCATTCAACTAGACTTCTCGGAAAGGTATTAGTGGCATGAGGCTTTTGGGTAATGGTTCCAATAACAGCTTCAAGTGCAACATTCACCCTTTCGATTTCAAATCTAAGAATTGGATGACAACGAATCAGATGACATCCTTCCAGGTGATAACGTTTTGTCAAACTCCACTCTATAAGGAAAGATCGTCATGACATCGATATCAGATTTAATCTCGCCAATTCTTCTTTCAATATCACAATCAACTAATATCTACATTTCTACGAATATGAACCATTTGTTGGGATCATAAATATCCGCAACTTGGTTTAGATCAAGAATAGCTAGAATTCCTACGAGAATAGCTTCGATTAATTTACTAGGGGATTTTAGGGTTTCTTGTGACAATCTACGTCGTATAAATACCTCGTATAAAAATCAAAATAATCATCAAACAATCATGTAATAAAATTACATCATATATATATATAATCCAAGTTATATATATATTAAAATAACACTTCTCAGTCTGGTCTTGTCGGTAACTCGAGAATTCTTCGGCACCGTTATAGTCAAAAGATTTTTAGACATTTTTAGAAAAATGTTTATAGTTAAAAGATTTTGAAAAGTTTTATTCAAAACCTTAGTTTTAAAAATCTTTCGTTCTCTATAACGAGAGCTCTGGTACCAAACTGTAACACCTCCAAATTTATACAACTTGGTACAGCGGAAGACTAGTTGGTGTTACGGGATAGCACATTACTCACATCATAGACAACGCATAAAAATCACGTCGTTTATTTATAAATCATTTCCATTCATAATTATTAAAGTTACATTGGTCCCAAGTCATTATATTTCATACACAGTTTTACAAAGTATTTGAATGGAAAATATAGTTTAGGTGCGGGCCATGAATTCTTGTCGTCTTCCCGAGAATTACCTTCAAGTACCTGAGATAAGACATGTTAAAAGAAAAGGTCAGCGATAACGCCGAGTGAATTCATAGAGTTTAATAAATTCCATCAATATAATATTAGTATAAAAGTATTACTGAAAATCATTTTGTACAAATCGTTTTGATAGGCCATAAAATAGCCAAAATCATTTTATACAAATCATTATCGAAAATCATAATATAGGCATTTGCCTTAAAAATCATTATACGAGCCAATGTCGTAAAAACATCATACAATACGTCTTATGACGTTGTATAAAATCAAATAAAAACCGTTATATGAATATGGTTATGAAAACCAAAACACGAACATAATATCAATAGTATGACCCAGTATTGCTAGTCAGGCAATACATCGTAATTCGGAGCGTCCAGTAATATTTTGGTGATTGGATTATTATAAGCCGCATGACATTGTTACCTTACTAAACCAAAACGGGTAGCTAACCCGATACCAATTTTGCCCATCTAAAGTAGCGTGTCGTCACAAAGGTCACGCTATGGAAATCTTCTCATACATAAATTCGCTTACCAATCAATGTGGCACGACGGGGATCAACCGTCAAGGCGCGAACTGGGGTGATCGTCCCCAAATAGTACTATTAAATGCATAAGCGACTACCAACTCCCGGTAGTTCACAGTTCATGCTAATGGGACTTTTAGTGACATAACCTAACTTTAATAATCCATTTTATTTCATCTATCGGGTCCATTAATCCTTTATCGGGTCATACAATCGGGTCATTCAATCATTCGGGTCCAAAATCAATAATCAAACAATCGGGACAAATGGTGTCCTATTTTATAAAAACTAACATGTTATCTCCTTCGCGGGTTTATAAAACATTTATAAAAACATTTAAAAGAGTGCGAGGCTATGAACTCACGTTGATATGGGAAGGCGGGTTATCGGCAATTCGGACGTACGGTACGTGCTTCAATCACGGAAACCTAGACAAATAATAATCGGTCTTAGACGTTTGTCCAATGACTTTATAAAAATAACAATTATGTATACATATGATGATTATATATATATATGATGATCAAGTGGGTTTACATATTCTCGTTTACTCCTTTTAGTGTTATATGTCGATAACTTTTATATTAGTTTACTAGTTTTACCCGTTTACGTGTCTTAAGCCCAATAAGCTTATTATAAGTTATTTAACTTGTTTTAATCCATTTTGTACATATATTATCAGTATGTATACTTTCCAAGTTGGGCCTAAATGGGTTAAGCCCAATAGATTCTTTTTACAAGTTTTTATCCTATTTAGTCTATTTATTAGTCCAATATGTTTATTTAACTTGTTAATGTCCGTATGCCCTATAGTTCGGGTTTTGTCGGTTTTTACTTGTTATACATGTCCATATATCAGTATATAAGTTTTATAAAGTTTTCATTAGACGGGTCCAACCATCTAAGTTTTATTTAACAAAAACGTTAATTTTACGGCAATAGCCGAAAAAGTCGTAAAAATCATGTTTATAGTTTTTATTACTTATAAACATTATTTCACCACCATTTATATAATTTATCCATTTGATTAACCTTTTATATATATTTATATAAATAAGTTTTATAAGTTAGTGGGTTTTTATTTTTACATTTTATATATTAAAATGTGAGTGCTTATATAATAGTATTATTCTTTAATTTCTAAAAATCTGATTTTTAACTTCATCTTCACCAAAACTGCCATATCTTGAGTTCTATATGGAGATCATCATTTAACTCTTCTATAGCTACTGTTGAATCATCATTTAAGTATTTTCTAAAAATCGTCCAAAACAGTAACTTCAGATTTATACCCTAAACTTGTTTTGATCATATCTCACTCATTATTTTGATTTCATTGCATGGCCAACTCTCACATGTGTACAAGACCCATAGCTTACTGTAAATCTATTCCACTTCATCATTTTATCAGTTTATGACTTACTTCTTTACTGTTTTATACAGCCATCAAATTTAACCAAAATTTTAACCTTGTTTCTTATGGTTTTTCACCTTTTTATCCATGATTATCAACAACAAATCCCCACATAACATTTTTATCATCATATAATCATCATAAATATATACAATAGGAAATAAAATACATGTTTACATAATCAAAATAACAAGAAGATGAGGAGGACAATCTTTATACCACCAAGTTGATGTAGGTTATGATTTTGACATGGTTTTTGATGGAGAAACTTGTGTTGCACCAAGACCATCTTCATGACCATCATTCTTCATGAGAACCTTGTGGAAAATCAGCCCTCCTACTCCATGAAAACTCCTCCTTGGATGTTATAAGCACCACCAATCAATAGGGTTTCAAAGTGGCTTCAACATATGTGTAAATAACACATGATTTTGTGGTGGAATCAAGATCAAATTGGGTGTTGGATGATGAATATGGGACGGCATATTTGAGTTAGAGAGAGAAAATTTTAGCTAGTTTGCATGGTGAGAAATGGAGTGAATGGTAAGTGCTAGTGGTTTTACTTGTTTTGTGGGTAGAATAGCTTACTTTGTAAGCTTTAAGTTACATGTGTAACTTAATGAAGTGTAAGGGTGCCACCTAAGGGTGTGGTGGTGTTTTTGGCCGCCCCATGTGTGCTAGTGGGGTGGGACAATGTATTTTGTCCCATCTCACTAGTTTACGGGTATTCCTCGATTCTAGTTTCCTCGATTTGCGTGCCCTCGGGTCGTTTTACGAAAAACGTTTTTATAAATTTTGAATCAACGTCACAAAACGAATCCAATAAAAATTGTCTCATAAAAAACGGAGTTCGAAAACGTAAATACGTAATCCTAAGGTTTCCGGTTTAGTCGTAAAGGACGTTAAAAATAAAATCGTAAGTCCTAATCTCTTCTCGTAAATTTGTGAGTTTATGAACCAACACAGATTTAAAACTCCAAAATAATAGACACGGATAAATTTATTTTCTGAAATGTCGGACTGTCACCAAGGACGGTGTATGTAAACGTAGGCACGTAACGTTGAATCCTCCGGTTTAGACGTAGTCGATGCTACTTCAAGACGTAGATTCAAATTTCTTCCCAAAAATATGTGAGTTCATATTGTATCATTAAAATAATATTTTCAAATAATATTTGAGAATAAAATATCAACCATAAATTGACGGATTGTCACAAGAGAGTTCGAACAACTCTTTGAAGATTTACCAAGAATAGGATGTTCACGAGGTTTAGAAGTGACATGAATGATGTCCGAAGACGATGGAAGCATAGTCACATAATGAGCATCAATAGGGGCCGATTCTAAAGAGTTAATACTCCAAGCATCGGTGAATCGACATTGACCATTAGATGGCACTCCAAGAATATTACCGAATTCTTCAAGAGTGTAAATAATGATTTTCCCCATTATGGAAAATCGTATAGATAAACCATTATTTATGCCTATCAATGTGAATGTGCTAAAGAACTCCATAAGAAACGAAGGAAATATTGGCTCATCAATATCAAGAAGACAATCAAACCCAATAGACTTAAACATGAAGCGAATAAGCTCATTAGCGGAATTGGAACAAACGATGCGTCCTTCATGGAAACAACGATGTTTAAGAGACTTAGACGAGTTTTTGTGAGAGTGAATCGAATGAGGGTAATGAGAAGAGGGCATGTATGCTCGTGTTCGTTCATGATCTTTTTGATATCTTGAAGACATGACAAGTACCTAAAAACGAAAATATCTTTCCAATCACTCATATGAAAAATTAAAAATCAAAGATCAAAAATATAAGAATGTGTTACATCAATTTCTTGACAAACATAGGATTGAATCCATAACATTCTCATGTTCACAATGTGTCTATTCCATCATTAACCAAGAACACATGATCTATGTTAGATCAACAATGGATTAGAACATTGGTTTTTCAAAACAAGGTTTTTAGGTAAGCATTAACAATGTCATTACCTACTTGTTCATGGGTTCATCTCAAATTCATCTTTCAACCAAAATCATTTAGCCTAAATTCGGATTTGTTCTACAAGTGGGTTTTAGTGAAATCTTAATGAATATCAACCTAAGGAATCATAGTAAAATAACCATGTCAACCCACATTCCTATTAAGGTTTTAATTCAATTTCAATTTAAAAAATCCCCAATTATGAAAGGATGAACCCTAGAACAAAATAGATGAAATTGAAAGAAAATACTTACAATTAATTGATGTTAGATGATGGATGAGTGAAACCCACAACTTGGAATCAATTAATTTGAGTGATTGAAGGTTTTGGAAGCTTCAACAATGGTGGAAAACAAGAAACCCGTCGGCTGTGTGTTTTTGGGAGAGAGAGGGTTTGGTTTGAAAGAGAATAAAATAATCAAACTGGCGCTCTGACAAAACTTACTGCCCGCGGTACCTTATCGATAAGAAACCGCGGGTTTGAGCCGCAGAGATAGGGAACCGCCTACAGAGGCAGGTTTTTATCTATGAAAAACGCCAAATTTTAAAAACCAAGTTTTTCTAAAATACTTAAAATTATATCATGAGCCTTTTAGAATATCATTGGATCATCATAACACTAAGCAATATGCCTTAACGAAGGATTACGAGTTAAATCGAGATCGAAAAGAACCGAAACGGACAAACGACTACTCGTAGCAAAACGACTGAGTGGAGAGAAGACAAGGGAAGTGAATCAAGACAAGGACCAATGCTCAAGGGATTAATGACAATCTTAAAATAGTAGTAACGAAGAGCTTGTGTCATATATAGTGGTTTAAGACGTGCCTTTCCGGCGAAATGTTAAACGGCTTTGGTAATGAATAAGCACAAAGCAATTATTCAAGTATAGACTAAGATCACTTTCAATAATAGTCTTAGTCTAAACCAAAATATGAGCAAGGTATTAATTCACTTTCTCTCCCACAAAGGGCCTACTAACCGTATGGGTGCAAACCATGGAAATCATGCTTGATACTTTAAGCTTCTACTAACTCACTCTACATCACCATAGTGAGTCAAGTATCCAAGCAATGAAGGTTTGAGAGGATAAAAGAAAAGAAACACAAACCACAAATAAATATCAAGGCAAGGATGCCGAGAACAAGCACATAGTCAAGTAATGATCAAAAGAATGATCAAAGGGCGTGTGGAAGAACGAAAGCGTACCTTGGCCACAAAGAGCAATCCATGAAGGAATAAGTGCTATGTCGAATCAATGACTATGATGAGTACTAAGTATTCAAGGACTAGTATCATTCCTAATCATCTTGGTATCATCATTCAAAGATGTTAAAGATCAATGAAGATGATTCTTCTACAAGTGCAAGTAACTCAATCCACAACCAATTAAGTGATTGATCTTCATGAGTACCTACACAAAGCAAGATGAAAACTAGTAGATACATTTCAAGAGTATATCTAAAATGCGTAAAGGCTACTAATCTTAAGAGGGATGCAATATTATCAATTAAAAGACCTATTTTCAAAGAAAACATAGTTTTGACCAAAGAGAAACTTTAGTACAACTAGACCTTCTAATTTGAGGAGACAATGGATCGATCCAAGTTTCAAAGTACAATATACTTTAAAGATCTTGAGTGACCATCGCTCTGATACCAATTGTAGAAACTAGAAGGGGGGGTTGAATAGTTTCTCTTCGATTGGTGACCAAATTAAAATTACTTTCAATTTGGTTTGTATCAAAACTATCTTTTACTTGAGGCTAAGTTGCATAATGATTAGATTCAATTCAAATGCACTAGCAAAGATAATAGGTAAGTATAATGATAATGAAATAAGTAAAGAGTAAGGAAGGAGACAACCTAGTGGGAAGACACCAAGATTTATAGTGGTTCGACAACGAGGCTCTATCCTCGTTTCTACTCCACTCCTCGAGTACACCTACTCGAGATTTCCACTATATCCACAAGCTCCCTTCTCGGCGGAGAAAACCTTACATCGTTGCTTACATTATTTTCCGACACTAAGCTAAATGTCGAGACCTAATCTTTAGCTAGGACCAATCTACACAATGTTGCCTACTTCACAATTTAACGACACAAGGCTAGATGTCGGGTTCTAATATTAAGGTAGAACCAATCTTCACGACGTTGCCTACTTCACCATTTTACGACACAAGGCTAGATGTCGAGTTCTAATCGAAAGCTAGAACCAATCTTCACGATTCTTCACTTTGAAGCTAAGTGAGAACTTCACACAACACAACTACTAATCACTTTTAAGTTTAGTGAGAACTCACAAGACACAACCACATCACTTTATAGTTTAGTGAGAACTCCTAATCAAATCTATTACAACTCAACTAGACTTATCCAAGTACACACATGTAGCTTGGATTTACACAACACAAATCCAAGCAAACACATATGCAATGGATGTACACAACAAATCCAAGTATCCACAAATAACTTGGATGAACACAACTAGTCCAAGTATTCATAAATACATTGGATTGACCTAAAAAAAAGGGTATCATGATGAATATGACTAGCTCATAGATTCATCTTTATCACAACACTAGTGAGTGAGTGATCTTCTCATTGGACAAGGTAAAGGAGGGGATCAAGAGGATAATCATATGTAAACATCCTTAACAATTTAAGTGATCATTTACTAATGATTATGCTATAGAAAATAGAAAGAGGGCTGAGAAAAACGTCCAAGAGGCTTACTGGAAAATGAGATTTGACCCACTATTTAAAGGAGACAAAGTATAACGGATCTATAACGGCTAGCTGTGTGCGGTACCTTATCTCACCCCGCGGTAAGTACTTAAGGTACCGCCACTAGACTCCGCTCTGTTTTTTGTCTTTTAGTGGGGTGGGAATATCTGAGGTATTTGAAACCTTCAAAGGATATTCTAACAGCATTTGGAATATGCTATTTTCAAATTTTCATTTTCCATTTTAATAAAACATTTTCTAAAAAAGAAAGTTTATTAAAAAGTCTTTTGTCATATTAACAAAAGTGAGTTTTAAGAATAATCATTTTGATGATCACTAAGTATGATTAAGAAAGGTTAGTGATATGATTATTACCTTGATGATAGTGTTAGTTAAATAATTCATTTTGTGTTTTACACTAAATGTGTTGTATGGTTTGTTGTGATCAAAACTAAGAAAGATTAGTTAACACTAATAATGTTTTTAGGCATCACTTGCATTAACATATATTTCTTCTTCTAAATCTCCATTTAGAAAATCCGTTTTCACATCCATTTGGTGAACTTCTAAATTTCTTAATGCGGCAATAGCAAGACTCATCCTAATAGAAGTTATTCGCGTAACAGGCGAATAAGTATCAAAGTAATCTAGACCTTCGCGTTGTCTAAAACCTTTGATCACCAATCTTGCTTTGTACTTATCAATGGTGCCATCATCTTTCATCTTCTTCTTGAAGATCCATTTATAGGCTAGTGGTTTACAACCAGGAGGTAAACCCACGAGCTCCCAAGTATGATTTTGTAAAATAGACTCTATTTCACTATTAATCGCTTCTTTCCATCGACGCCCTTCCGAGGAGTTTACAGCTTCTTGATAAGAAGTGGGTTCATTTTCTACCATAAAATAGACAAAATCGGGTCCAAATGATTTCTTGGTTCTCGCCCGTTTGCTTCTTTTAGGTTCAACCTCTTCTTCCTCAGGTTGATCTTGTCTCTCATCTTGGAGATAATTATCATCGCGTTGTCTCTTATCTTGGACAACTGCATCATCTATTCTAGATGTGCTTCCATTTTCCTACTTTAAACAAGGAAATATGTTTTCAAAGAAGGACGCATTCCTTGATTCCATAACTGTGTTCTTGTGTATATCTGGATTTTTCGAATCATGTACAATGAAACGATACGCACTACTATTCTTAGCATATCCAATAAATATACAATCCACAGATTTAGGTCCAATCGTTTGGGTCTTAGGTGTCGGCACAGCTACCTTGGCTAGATACCCCCACACTCGTAAGTACTGGTATGAGGGTTTTCTTCCCATGCACAGTTCATATGGGGTTTCCTCTTTATCCTTACGAGGTATCTTGTTTAAAAGATAAGTAGCCGTTAGAATGGCTTCCCCCCACATGTCCCTGCTCAAACCGGAACTTAACAACATGGCATTAACCATCTCTTTCAAGGTACGGTTCTTCCTTTCGGCAATACCATTTTGCTGAGGTGAATAAGGAGCAGTAAACTCATATCTAATTCCATGTTTCGCACATAGATCAGCAAAAGGAGACACATATTCACCTCCTCTATCACTTCGTACAACCTTGATTTTCCTACCAAGTTGATTCTCAACTTCGGTTTTGTATAGAACAAACTTGTCTATTACTTCATCTTTACTTTTCAACAAGTAAACGTAGCAGTACTTTGTGCAATCATCAATAAACGTGATGAAGTACTTATTGCCACCTTTTGTGGGTAGTGATTTCAAATCACATATGTCTGTGTGTATCATATCAAGTGGTTCGGTTTTTCGTTCAACCGATTTGAAAGATGATCTTGTAAGTTTGGCTTCGACACAAGTTTCACACTTATAATTTGAATCAATATGAAAATTTGGTATGCCATTAAATTTAATCAAACGACGCATTGAATTAAAATTAACATGTCCAAGACGGCCATGCCACACATTAGAAGACTCAATCAAGTAAGCAGAAGAATTCATTTTATTGATAACATTCTTAACAACTATTACATTGAGCTTAAACATACGATTCAGGGCATACCCCTTACCAACATACATTTGATTCTTAGAAAGTACAACTTTATCAGACTCAAAAACAAGACGAAAACCAAACTTATTCAAAAGCCATCCGGACACAAGATTCTTGCGAATCTCCGGAACATACAAGACTTTAGTCAACTTGAGCTCTTTCTCGGATGTCATCTTCAAAATAACATATCCTTCGCCCTTGATATCAGCAGTTGCAGAGTTGCCTATGTACACCTTCTCTCCATTGTCAACCACTCTGAAAGAGTGAAACATACTCTTGTCAGCACACACATGACGGGTTGCCCCAGTATCAACCCACCAATCATTATTATTAGAACCTACCATGTTAACTTCAGAGATCATGGTAACGACATCAGACACCATAGCAATCATGTCCACATTATCATTCACCATATTAGCCTCGCGTGGAGTCACCCGCTTTGGCGCTTTGCAATTAGCAGCACGATGACCTGGCTTGTCACAGTTGAAGCAATTTCCTTGGAACTTCTGCTTTGCAATTCCACCTTTAGGAGCAAGGTACTCAGACTTCCCTTTACTCTTCTTGTCATTCTTCCCTTTTGCCAAAGCTCTTGCCTTTAGATTTTGAAGAAGACGAACCATGCTCAACCATATTTGCCTTGGCAGAATCAGGTGTATAAGTGTTTTTCTGAGCCAGCTTGTTGTCCTCTTCAATACGAAGACGAACAACCAAGTCTTCAACAGTCATCTCCTTTCGCTTATGCTTCAAGTAGTTTTTAAATTCTACCCAGCTTGGAGGTAACTTTTCAATGATAGCAGCAACTTGAAAAGTTTCACTCACAGTCATACCCTCAGCATGAATGTCGTGTAGCAAAACCTGTAGATCTTGAACCTGAGTTATCACACTCTTTGAATCAACCATCTTGTAATCCAAAAAACGAGCTACCACGAACTTCTTTGTACCAACATCCTCAGTTTTGTACTTGCCCCCCAACGACTCCCATAATTCTTTGGCAGTCTTAGTCTTGCAGTACACATTGTACAAAGAGTCCACTAAACCATTCAGAATATAGTTGTGACACAAGAAGTCTGAATGTTTCCATGCTTCAACAGCCTGCACGGCTTGTTGATTTTCGAGTACACCTTCTTTAGGAGGTTCCACCTGAGGTACAGTCTCCTTTAAGAACTTCGCAAGGTTCAAAGTAGTGAGATAGAAGAACATCTTCTGCTGCCACCTCTTAAAATTCTGTCCATTGAATTTTTCTGGTTTTTCGGCATGATTAGCAACTGTGTGGGTAACTTGCGCAACAGTTACTTTCACAGTAGTAGTTACAGGAGTTTCAGGAGTGTTAGTAGACATTCTGAAAGATCAAACAAGATCAAAACACAAACAGTTAGACAACTGTTATAAATCTGTATATAAGAAATTCAGTCGTGATCTCTATATACTTATAGTAGATCTGCTTCAAAGAAACTCAATCTTGGTTTCAATGAATCAGATGCAATTATCAAAAATATCAGTTTAACAAAAACACAATCTTGGTTTTAATAAACTGATTAGAACAACTGCTAAAAAACGTTAACTGTTAATAAAAACCTGTAAATTAAAATTGATTTCTAGTGAAACTCAATCCTGGTTTCGGCAGAAACGGTTTATAAATAAATCTGATAAAATTATTAATCCGATTATAATAAAAGTTTTAATTTTGTTAAACAGAATCTGTTTTAAGATTGTAGGAAACGGTGTATACTTTAATTAAAAACAGATTACAAGTATTAAAACTAACAGAATATAAAGACATAAAATAATAATAGTAATCAAGAAAGCAGTAAAACTAACACGAGGCACGTGTTTAACACGCTTCCCTTAAAACAAATTCGCCGTCTGTTTCCCAGGGTACAACGTCCAAAGCTGTTATACAGCCGGACTAAACAAACTTGCCTGAAAGATCACGGAAGCCTTGCGTGTTTCTGATCGATGAGCTGCTGGAATTCGGAGCTGCATTCGTGTCCGCAGGTCGCGCGCTCGTGCACAAGTTCAGTAGCTTTGAACCCGTTTTTAGCCTAGAAATCTCACTTTCTGTTTAACACGAGGCACGTGTTTAACACGCTTCCCTTAAAACAAATTCGCCGTCTGTTTCCCAGGGTACAACGTTCAAAGCTGTTATACAGCCGGACTAAACAAACTTGCCTGAAAGATCACGGAAGCCTTGCGTGTTTCTGATCGATGAGCTGCTGGAATTCGGAGCTGCATTCGTGTCCGCAGGTCGCGCGCTCGTGCACAAGTTCAGTAGCTTTGAACCCGTTTTTAGCCTAGAAATCTCACTTTCTGTTTAACACGAGGCACGTGTTTAACACGCTTCCCTTAAAACAAATTCGCCGTCTGTTTCCCAGGGTACAACGTCCAAAGCTGTTATACAGCCGGACTAAACAAACTTGCCTGAAAGATCACGGAAGCCTTGCGTGTTTCTGATCGATGAGCTGCTGGAATTCGGAGCTGCATTCGTGTCCGCAGGTCGCGCGCTCGTGCACAAGTTCAGTAGCTTTGAACCCGTTTTTAGCCTAGAAATCTCACTTTCTGCACACACCCCCCCCCCCCCCCCCCCCCTGCGCACTCGTAAGCGTGGGAGTAAAAACCCACAAATGAATATTGTAGGGTAGAAACTAGGATTTTCTTATAAACATGTTTTTACTTCATGTTTCAAGCGATGTGGGACAACTATTTTTCCAAATATTGTGTTTCACGTGACTCGCTTTGAGACACGATATCTCATTCATATTAACTCCATATTGGACATACTTTAGCTCGTTGCGAAGCTCTTTTCGAGGAGAACGCAAAGCTACTAAGTACTACGAATATATATAACATATACATATATAAAATTATGTCCAAAATATTGCAAAAACCATATTTTGCAAAACATTTTCCAACAATTTCCACCTGTAAGTTGCAGTACTATGAGAACTCTCTGCAAGTCATCTAACTGAAGATCAGTATAAATAGAAACTAACCAAACGGTCCCAAGGATTACTGATAGATGCAGTCCCAGTAATCGGAGCATTAGTCCCATCCTCGCTAAGATACTTTACCTGCAAGATTGATCATTAAGTATCATAAAGTTATTGGAAGTTCAAAATATACATATACCATGAAGAAGAAATACACTTAAAGAGTGTGATAAGAGTATAGTTACAAAAATCGGTACAATAAATTTCTGAAACAGCAACATTCATTTATACTGAAATATTAGTCCCAATAGCTAAAAGAGAGCTTCAGGCTGTGTAGAGCGAAGGTGGTTCACAACTTTACGTAAATCCTCTATCCATCCACCAGTATAAGAGCACAGGAAATCCTGGTGCCATGGCTCCAAGCCATGGCACAAAAAGTGCTGCCACGTCAGCATTTTTCCCACGGCACCAGTTTTTCCCACGGCACCAGTTTTTACTGGTAACCCTGAGCCGTGGGAAAAGTGATGCCATAGGAGTAAAAAGTGGTATAAGGGGTCCACATATACCCACTTTAATAATTAAAAGAAAAAAAAAGGAAAACTCACCACCACGAGAGCTGGTGGCCATGGCGCCAGCCCGACGGCGCAGAGGGACGGAGTCCTCCGCCGTCATCTTTTCCTGCCTGGTGGCCATGGCGCCAAGTAGGAGTGTAAACGAGCCGAGACAGCTCGTGAGTTACTCGAGATCGACTCGTAAACTACTCGAAATCGACTTGATTTAAACGAGTCGAGCTCGAGTTCGAGCTACTCGAGTATATATTCGAGTCGAGTTCGAGCTCCAATATACTCGGCTCGAGAAGCTCGCGAGCCTTATCGAGTTTTAAATAAAATATTTTTTACCTTTTTATATAGATAAATCGAGTCGAGTCGAGCTTTATATGCCGAGTATTTATCAAGTTCGAGCATGATATTTGAAAATAATCGAGCTCGAGTCGAGTTTAGAGCTCGAGTTTTATATGATGAACCGAGCTCGAGCTCAAAATATAAAGCTCCGTCGAGCTCGAGCCGAGTTTCGAGCTCGAGTTTTTGTATTCGAGTGGAGCTCGAGCTTGACAGTATCGTATGTATGAACCGTAAACTAAAAAAAAAAAATTAAAATCTCTGTTTCTCACACGAGAATTAAAATATTTCACCTTAACTACACGTGAATAGGATTGGTTGACCATAACCACATGTTCGCAAAACACATGTAACTATTATTTACCTCAGATCAAAGTAAATCTTTCTAACAAATAAAAATTAATGCTAAGGCTGGGAGAAATTGCCAAATAGGTATGTGACTATAAAAGGTATGCTGCAACTCTTGTGTAACTTCTTAGACAGAAAGATTTGTAAATAGTGCAGGACAGAAGGGTAGAAATACTTACAGTTTGTGGTGCACCTCCTAGTCCCTGATGATTGCTTATGATGACATTATATTAGTGCTTTACCATGTTGTATGCAATGTGTTTTATATATTGCCATATACTGATAGACACCAGTCGATTCCCAAAAAAACAAGTGGACAAAGTCTTTTAAGCAATTATGCAGCACTCTATTTTTCTATTGAGTCACATTATCAGACATGTTAGTAGTCTGAAATTATAAGGTTAACGTAATAATTTTTGTTTTCCATTTTGAAGTATTAATCTGACTAAACAGACAATTTTCATGTACCATCATAAGATTGAGCCAACTTGATTATGAAAAAACTCCCAGGGTAATTACCATCAAAGTTTATCAACCAGTCCAAAGCTATAGTCCCACCGAGCCAAATAACACTCTAGCCATAGACTGTCACTCATCTAATTCGTGTATGAAAAGTGACTGAAATAAACCAGTTGACCACTGATTCAACATTAACAAACCATTTTTGGCCGAAAAAATAAACATATCAAAATATAAGTAGTAACATAAACATCCCCGTTCTATTTAATAATTAAATAGTTACATTAGCATAAGACCCAGAAACTCAAACCAACAACAAAACTAGAAGTTTTGCTAAAACACTATCCTAACCCTGATATCCAACTTAAGCCTTCTCTGGAGATTTCTTTGGGGACGGCTTGGTCTTCTCACCCTCAGTGACAGCAGATTTCTTAGGCAAAAGCACCGCGTTGATGTTGGGCAACACTCCACCACCAGCAATCGTAACAATGGCTAGCAGTTTCCCCAATTCTTCGCCGTTCCTGACAGCCAACAGCAAATGACTTGGGTTAATTCTTGTCTTCTTGTTGTCTCTTGCAGCATTTCCAGCCAATTCCAAAACCTCAGCAGCAAGGTATTCGAGGACAGCAGCGAGATAAATAGGAATAGGAGCATCAGAACTAGTCCTCTGAGCATATCTTCCTTTCTTCGAAAACCTCAAAACACTTCTTAAGAACCTTAATATTTGCCCCCCTTGTTTATTTTTGGTAAGGGTCGCACAGAAAAATTACATTATCAGACGATATCCCTTCTTTTTCATGCACACCACCTCTTAAAATCTTTACCAAAATTCAAACTAAATATCGTATAATATATTTCAATAATAGAAACAAAATCAAAACTTTCAAAATTAACACATTCTTATTCTTTTTTCACCAATATTCTTCACTTAAAACCATTCATAACCAAAAATGAGAACCATAATCAACAAAAGCGACATTCATTAATCTCAATCGCAAAAGAATATGAAAAAACACCATGCTCACAAAACCATGATCATAATCATATTCACTCTTTTATTCACTTATATTGCTCTAGCAAGGGATACAATCACACCCAAACACCACTTACAACTCACCAAACTTTAGTATCTAACGATCAATCTTTCGAGTTGGGGTTCAATAATTCATACGTAGGAATATGGTACAAAAATATTCAACCAAGAACATTTGTTTGGGTAGCTAATAGAGACAAGCCATTAACTTCATTATCCGGGAGTCTCGCTATAGGTGAAGACGGCAATGTTATAATTTTAGATAAATATAAAAACACTGTGTGGTCTTCTAATCAATCTTTTGTGGGGGTTAATAGGACTGTAGCACAACTTTTGGATTCTGGTAACTTTGTGATCCGACACGAGAATGATGAGAACCCGAATAATTATTTATGGCAAAGCTTCGAAAATCCTACTGATACTTTAATACCCGGTATGAAACTCGGGTGGAGCCGCAAAACTGGAACGAACCGCTTTTTGCAGTCATGGAAGAGCGATGACAATCCAGGTATTCGATAAATTATTACATGAGACAATATTTATAGACTTATCTTGAAAATTAGGGTTAATATGCTAATTCACAATGTTTTAGAACCGGCGTAGGGGATAACGTGGATGGGTATGAATTATGAAAGCCATGTTAATGAAGTAGTTTTTATTTAACGTCCATAGTTAGTATAAATAAACACAGATAACTTTTTGATATTTTGCGTAATCTTTTAAAAACGTTATTAATTTATTAGAAATGAAAGTTCACTCGTGCGTTGATGACCATGTAGGATCTGGTTACTGTTCTTTCAAACTGAAGATGGATGGCTTACCAGAGGTTCTTATATTGAAGAACGGAATAAAATTGTACCGGAGTGGAGCATGGATGGGAAGACAACTTGGTGGCGCGCCTGAAATTATAAGCAGTGATACTAGTGTGGAGTTTGAATTCCGAGATACTTCAGATGAAATCTGGTACTCATTTAGAGTGTTAGATAAGTCAGTCTATTCAAGGTTAATCATAGATTCATCGGGTGTTCTTAGACGTTACACATGGATTAACTCGTCAACAACATGGAGCGAGTCCTGCGCTGTTCCACGTGATATATGTGATAATTACAAAAAATGTGGCCCCTATGGAATTTGTGATACAAATTATTCTCCGGTTTGTAAATGTATGAAGGGGTTTGTACCAATAAACCAACGCTCTTGGGATTTAAAAGAGTTTTTGTTGGTGATTATGTGTTACCAATAATGATTTAAGTGTAATGGATTTACTTTGTTGACCAATGAGTAATCGTGATAAACGTTCATCAAGTCGGGGTTGTGCGGAGTGCACACTTGTATGACATTGTTACGGTTATCATACGGGGCGAAGCCCCCGTACGACGGGGGTCCGGGGGCAGCGCCCCTGTGCAGGGTCCAAGGGGCGGCAGCCCCTGGCAGGGTCCAAGGGGCAGCGCCCCTGGCTGGGGTCAATTTTATTTGGTATAAAGTGCTTTGTCGAAAACGCACTTGAGAATAAAATTCCCGAGAATTTGGACTCGTTTCTGCCCGTTGTTAAAAGCGTCGGTTTTGGGCATTATAACTGCTTTTGGCAGTTACAACCAAACAGACGTTATTTTGGTCATATGTTCTTTTCTGGTTCTGACATCATAACAACTTTAACACAATTACAGTTCGAATCTGAGTTTTATCCGATTGGAGATTTCGATAGAACCATCGAAATACTTTGATCTGAAAGTGTTTGACACGACTCTCAGATTATTGATCCACCCACCCAAATTTCTAACAGTTTTCGCACGGGTGTGGTAGGCGTTCCAAGTTGAATTGTACATCGGATGGATTTTTGAAATTGGAGAATATAAAATTGCCCGAGAGTTCAAAAGTGTTTGCTAATCAAACGATGAACTTGACTACGTGTGGGGAGATTTGTAAAAGGAATTGTTCGTGTGCTGCATATGCTAATATGTATGTGACTCAAGGCGGTACAGGTTGTGTGATGTGGGATATGGCTCTTAACGATACGAGACAATATGCTGATTCTATAGGAGGTGGACAAGCCCTTTACATTAGAGCTGCGGCTTCTGATTTAGGTACGTCTCTCAATTTAAATCGTGAAGTGTACTGTTATTGGTGTGAGGGTGGTGATACAAGTTGTTGATATTGGTATCTTACCCATGGATCGATGTGCTAACAACTTGTATACTTAGTAGCGTCATTCTGCCTAAGTTAATTTATCTTAACCTTAGCAATTTTACATGCTGAGTAACATGACAAGTTGACAAGTAAATTCTTTAGTTTTTTAATTAAAAGACTGTATTATATATGTAGCAACAAGTCGTCACTGATTTGGTGATCATACGTATTGATATGAAGTAATATGTTGAATTGAATCAATGTGGTCCAAGTGCTAAACCTGATAGATGTCTTTATATTCATGTGGATCGATAGAGATGTCAACATAGTACATATCAATAAATAACAAAAGCAAGTCACTGCCAATGTTGTCATTAATCATAGGGACGTCGGTCGTCGGCTATACACATAAGTCTGATGTTTGGTTTAGGCCGCTCGAATGGAGCATGAGCCAACCCGTTAAACACCCACTCACACGCCACTGGGACTAGTGTAATAGTTAGTGTTGCCCACAAAATCAAAAAAATTCCCACCCCAATATAAAAAGCTGTTTTGTCATATTTGCCAAAAATTCATACTCTGGTACTGGAAATCCTCAAAGAGGACTACTGATAAGCTCATATTTTTCAACAAAGCATGCATCCTTGGAAAAACGATGAGATAAGGGAAGAAACCGTCAAATTGTTACCTCATGACCATTTTCTCGAGAAGGTGAAAGTATATCCCTTGTGTTATCTCATTATTTTCAACGACGTTCGCTTGTCAAGAAATTCTAGCTATGACACACTAGTTCTCTTTGAGGATTTTCAAGTTCATAAAATGAAAATCCTCAAAGAGAAGTGCTGTGTCATATTGATAAGCTCATATTTATTGACAAAGTGTACGTCGTTGGAAACAAATGAGATAACATAAGAAACCATCAATTTTTTTAGGTGACGTTTATTTAATTGTGTTATCTCATTATTTTCAACGACACACGCTTTACCAATTTCATTATTTTCAACGACACAAAAGCTCATATCATTAGGTTTGTCTAAGGAAATCCAATAGTGGTTTTGTGCGTAGACAAGCCTCTTAGCAACAGCGACAAGTGTGCGTGACATGTATAACTTCTGATGATTGTAAATCTTGTTCACATATAACTTCTCCTTAGTTTACAAGTGTAACGAGACCAGGTCTGCCAAATGTGACTGGGTACTATTTTGCTTAAAAAGTCTACGAGAATATATATGTGAACAATGTTTCAAATTTTAAGATGAATTAATATCATGGGACTTTTTTTTGGGTAAAGGGGACTCACCCCGGTAAAATAATCATGGGACTTTGTAAATCACGGGATCTGTTTTATTTGTTACTCTGTACTTAACTCCTATTAACATTATGTAGTCAATATTACGTTATACTCCGTATATAAGTTTAAGCATTAACCACTATCAAGGTGTTCTAGCTAGTGGTTGGGACCGCTGGGTGTCCTGATTTCCCATAAGAGGTCTCGGGTCACTAGGTACCATCTTGAGAGTGGCCAGGTCAAGGATCAGAAATGGTTATGGGGATGCCCTGGTTAAACCGAGTACATATGAGTCAAGACTTTCCCTCTCTGGATAAGGAAAACCTCACCCATTTACTCATAAGCTCAAGTATCTTAAATTGCATCTCATTTACTAAAATTGCATACGGAACAGTTATCTTAGACACAGTGGAAACAGATTTCCAATCGCAAATCCGAACGGTGGAATCATAGATCTATGTGTCTTGAACATCGTGCCCAAAAATTATAGAGATCCAACGGTGAACGAACGCGTGCCGTCAATTTTCTCACGGCTGTGCAGAAAATGACGAACGGAAACAAAAAATTTTGTTTCTCGCGATAAGTCTTCAATAAGCTGTGTTGTTTCTTCTCCAACCTAAGCTCTTGATACCAAATGATGGCGGGACCGTTGTGAATGCTAGAAACCACACAATAACAATGAACAAGGAATTCCATGAACCCTCAAAAGGGTGCCCAACCGGGACTTCAAGAGAAACACTCTTATTTTATAAACTCATAATCTGTTTAAACCTAAAACTAACAGGTACATTTATAGCATGATATTGTCTTGTAGAGAAAGACAAGAATCAAGTAGAAACAAGGAAACAAATCGAAAAACATAATATAAAAAAGATAGACTACGACAATTATGAATTGTCGCTTTTCACCCTTCAATCTATTAGAACTAGTGAACACTTGACTTCACATGTTTACCGAAGAACCGGCGGCTAAGTCCGAGGAGCCGAAGCGAACATGCCCTGCATCATCCTAACTTAATTAATCTTTCATACTTTTTTTTTACTAGACATTATTCACCAATTCTTATTTCATTGCAGTCCCACCATCCATCCCGACCCAGGCTTCTGGAAAGGGCTCCGGAAACCATCTTGTGATGATCGTCACCATTACTGCCGGGGTACCCGTAGTTATAATAACTCTGGTGATACTACTTTTAGGGAGGTGGAAAAAACCTCAGCTGTTGAAGAACTCAAGGATAGATGGAAAAGGTAAGAGTTCTTAGAGTCAAACATGTCCATAAAATTAAAATCACTAATAATCAGTAACGTAAACGTATAAAACAATTCATAATTAGAGTGTTCAGCGATAGCTTCTACAATTAGAGATGTTGTAGCCAAAAAGTTTAAAAGTATTAATGTTAGATGTTGATTTATATCGAACTTGTGAAGTAAAAATGTGCGGTCTTCAAGGTCCCTTGATGAAAGAAGGGAATAATGCGCCAAGTAAAAGTGACTGTTCCGATACAACTGACGAAATAGATCTGCCCTTGTTCGATTTTACAACTTTGGTTATGGCCACAAAAAACTTTTCCAATGAAAATATGCTCGGGCATGGTGGTTTTGGATCTGTTTACAAGGTAAGTTATTCCAGTGTGCAACCATCTAAAATATCTAATGATCATATGTTTTAGGTAAAAAAAAAACTAACCTTTTTTAATGATAACATGGTGTTTTACCAAATGGTGAAGTTGTCGCGATAAAAAGACTATCAAGAACTTCAGGTCAAGGAATTGAGGAACTTAGAAATGAAGTTCGGCTAATCGCAAAACTTCAACATAGAAATCTAGTACGATTACTAGGCTGCTGCATTGAAGTGCAAGAAAAGTTGTTGGTATACGAATACATGGAACACAAAAGTCTGAATACGTTTATATTTGGTGAGAATCTTGCTGGATTCATAGTTTTATACATATGACACTTAAGCTTTAATATTCTTTGTTAAATTTAACACGTTCTTGATTTATATCATAGATAAAGAAAAAGGTGCACAACTTAATTGGGAAAAAAGGTTTGATATTATATCTGGGATCAGCCGGGGACTCCTTTATCTTCATCAAGATTCAAGATTGAGAATCATTCACCGGGACCTTAAAACTAGCAATGTTTTGCTAGATAAAGAAATGAACCCCAGAATATCGGATTTTGGTTTGGCACGAATTTTTGGAAGTAATCAAACCGTGTTGGATTAATCGTTTGTTGTGAACTATGGAAATATGTTAGACCTAGTTTTTAGCTTGAAAGTGCATGCCAATGAGCGGAGAATAAGGGGGTTTTAGAAGTTGGAGTTTACCAGGTCTTGAAGTGTACCTATTCTCTTGTTGGTTTCCTGTTTTGTAGGACTATTGGCACATGTAGTACCCACGTTCTATTTTAGTATGTAGTATAAATAGGTAGAAAGTTCATATTATAAGTGGTATTCAGTTTCCTTTTAATATACAAAAGACATTGAAACCCGATTTGCTGTTTTGATTGGCGTTTTTGCTAGTTTTGTCTTCGGGAGCTAAGGGGACTGATTCCAACATTTGGTATCAGAGCGTAGGATCGTACCGGGGAAGCCTCCGCCGCCGGCGGGTGTGTCGGTCGGTGGAGGGCAGGCAGGAGTGAAAGATTTGTTCGGGACAACAGGTGGCTGTTCGGGACTGTGTTGCAGCAGAAGACGGAGGCTTTATGGTGGTTTCTTCTTGGCCGTTGTCGCGGAGGAGCGCCGGTTAAGATGGCATGGCTATGTTGGATCGAAGGCGGGTTTGATTTCGGATCAAGAAAGAGAGGACCGACTTCAAACCTTATGCAACTAGTTCGAATAAAAGAAAGACGTAGCAGCAGATTGTCGAATGGCAGCAAACAAGAAAGACGAAGGAAAGCAACAACTTTTGATCACAGTAGGTGACCAAAGAACGCGACAGAAAGAAAGAAAGAAAGAAAGAAAGAAAGAAAGAAAGAAAGAAAGAAAGAAAGAAAGAAAGAAAGAAAGAAAGAAAGTCGACAGAAAGAGTCGACAGAAAGTGTCAGACAGAAAGTAGTCGGACAAGAAAGTAGTCGACAAGAAAGTAGTCGACAAGAAAGTAGCAAGATTTTCTTGCAAGAAAGAATGAAAGGAAGAAGAGGCGTCACAAGAATGAAAGAGGCCAGTGTCGCTTCGCAAGAAAGAAAGAAGGCCTCGAAAGAATCTGACCTTGGTATGAGAAAGAAAGAAAGTTCCGACCAAGAAGACCGACGAGCCGCAAAAAGACCGGCGGCACGATGGCACCTAGACCGAGAAATTCAAGACCGAGAAGACCGAGACCGAGAAAGACATCAAAGGAGGCGGTTTTGAGTCGGGTGTTCGGGAAAGGTCTTGGAAGCTGTTGTGGTGAATAATCGAACAAACGATTAAGGGGGTGAATGTTGGATTAATCGTTTGTTGTGAACTATGGAAATATGTTAGACCTAGTTTTTAGCTTGAAAGTGCATGCCAATGAGCGGAGAATAAGGGGGTTTTAGAAGTTGGAGTTTACCAGGTCTTGAAGTGTACCTATTCTCTTGTTGGTTTCCTGTTTTGTAGGACTATTGGCACATGTAGTACCCACTTTCTATTTTAGTATGTAGTATAAATAGGTAGAAAGTTCATATTATAAGTGGTATTCAGTTTCCTTTTAATATACAAAAGACATTGAAACCCGATTTGCTGTTTTGATTGGCGTTTTTGCTAGTTTTGTCTTCGGGAGCTAAGGGGACTGATTCCAACAAACCGAAGCCGAAACAATTAAAGTGGTCGGAACTCAGTAAGAATCGTACCTATGTAGCTTTGCACGGAAATTAGATAGGTTTTTTTTCTTTCTTATTATTATATAAATCTTTTGCAGTGGTTACATGGCACCTGAATACGCAATGGACGGCCTATTTTCAACAAAATCAGATATTTTTAGTTTCGGGGTTTTACTGCTCGAGATAGTGAGTGGCAAAAGGAACCGAGGATTCTACTTTGCAGATGACCAACTTAACCTCCTTGGACATGTAAGTGCTTAGTAATCACATTCAGGTCCTTTTTTTTCTTTCAAAAATCTGTGTTTCTAACCAAATAACATCAATTTTCAGACGTGGAAGTTGTGGAATGAAGGCAATGGTTTAGAACTATTAGATGAATCCATAGGAGCCGAATTTTCAAGAGATGAAGTATTAAGATGCATACATATCGGATTATTATGTGTTCAAGAACAAGCCGAACAAAGACCAGATATGGAAAGAGTATCGCAAATGTTAAGAAATGACATTGGACAACTGCCACAACCGAGAAACCCAGGATTCAATATTGGACTTAGATCGTCTGAAGCAGAGCTACCTATCAACTACGATGAATTTGCGTCTGTGAACAAAGTCACTATCACTGTATTGGATGGAAGATAGCCCAAAGTAGGTTAATGGTAGTTTTTTTTCCTTTTTTAAGGTAAATTATTTAGACAGCTAAACCACTAATTATCTCACATATACTACAATACACATGTCTAACTCGATAGTTGAACCCATGACATACTGGTTGATATGCTACTTTGCATACCTCTAGGTTTAGTTCCCTCTGAGATGACCGCTCTTTACTATTGAATGTACATTATTTTTCCCTTTTCATT
Organism: Glebionis coronaria; assembly: GCA_025667525.1. Lineage (NCBI taxonomy): Eukaryota > Viridiplantae > Streptophyta > Magnoliopsida > Asterales > Asteraceae > Glebionis > Glebionis coronaria. The sequence goes on from CM046876.1 coordinate 159,934,390, forward strand.
GTACTTTGCATACCTCTAGGCTTAGTAGGTAATATATGTCATTTTTCAATGTTACTTAGCAGTGCTTTTTATTTTAGAACGTGAAAATACGCACACAACTAACTTATATTTAATATGTATGTCTCAGCTAAGATCGAATCCATGATCTATTAAGCCGTTTGCTAAAAACTCTATTATAGAACTTCGCATAAGCCTTCGATGAAAAAGTCTGTCACTCGTCTGCAAAAGCGAGGGTAATTAATAGTACTAAGAACAAACAGCATCAAGTCTTTCATTACTAACTAAAGAAGTTAGATGACAATGCTGTACAAAGGTTGCAAAATGTGTAGGTCGGGTAATGGTCAAAACGGGTAATTTGGAATGCGAGTAAAAAAAGGGTTGGGTCCAGTTAGAGCACCAAAATTTTAGCGAATTATTTAGTTTCTATCTTTTTTTTAATTTGATTATCAAAATACCAAATTAGAACCGAAAATTTTAACAAGTCAATTCATTAAGTCAATTTGACCCGCTCAACCCATTTCGTACACAGGCTATATTTTATACTACGTAGTATGATATTTTTTCCCATCGCCTCTACTGTAAGTTGCAATACTATGAGAACTCTCTACAAGGTATCTAACTGAAGGTCAGTATAAATGGAAACTAACCAAACGGTCCCAAGGATTACTGATAGATGCAGCCCCAGCAATCAGAGCATTAGTCCCACCTCGGTAAGATATTTTACCTGAAAGATTGATCATTATTAACTATCATAAAATCATTGAAAGTTCAAAATATACATATACCATCGACAAGAAATACGCTTAAAGAGTGTGATAAGAGTATATTTACAAAAATCGTACAAATAAATTTCTGAAACAGCAACATTTATTTTTACCAAAATATTGGCACAAAGGCTAAAAGAGGAGCTTCAGGCTGTCTAGAGCGAAGGGGATTCACAACTTTAAGTAAATCATCTATCCATCCACCAGTATAGAAGCAATCAGACTGCGCAAACAAGAAAAAAACTTCCTAAAGTTATTATGTACAAAAAAAAAAAAAAATCTCTGATTCCACGAGAATCAAAGTATTTCACCTTAACTACACGTGAATAGGATTGGTTGGCCAATAGTGAAGGCAGATGAGAACTTATATGATGTCTGCCATACCCCATGGTGAAGATAATTTATGACACGCTAGTGCTAGAATGGGAATATGTATCGACCAACCTACAGTAAGTCCAACGGAAGGTAAATAAGATCATATAAAGTAGTTACAGAATCAACGATCTCTAAATTTTACAATGTAGTTTATAGGCAACAACTCAGCAAGATACAAATAAGTTCACCATAGTTGATTTTTGTTGTACTTTGACTCTGGGCTATCCAAAAGGATAGTCGCCCTGGGATTAGTCGGCTCGCAATGTCGAGTCGGACTCCAGGTATACCCAAAACAACCAGAGAGACAAAGTGGGTTACCCTTTAAAAAAAAGATCTCTTGATTGTGTTTTGCATCTTCGAGTAATAGCTTAAACCGCTTGTCTACTGTTATACACATAACCGTAATATAAAGCATACAAGTAACAAACAACCTATGCTGCATTTTTATGAGATACAGTTATTCAGACAGTAACTAAGTTTTCAGATTGGGTAACAAAGCTAATAAACACCTACGTGTGAACTATTGATTACTTGAAGAGTGCAGGTAAAACATAAACTAAAGGCCCAAAAGCAATGACTGCCTCAGACCCATAGTCGACATCATTTTGGAGTTGTCATGTATTTAATTGAGCACTTTAATGACTTGCATCTCCAGAAACAAAACAGATATCGGTTATCATTTTGAATGACAATGATACCAATTCAAAGTGGTTGGTTACTTGGCCTAGTTAAAACATAATATTTGCTACCATACCACTCAACACACCCTCCTATATCACTTGGTATTCCCATAACCAATCCACCATATATTTAAACCCTTACTGATTGTGATTCCGAACGACGAACCAAACGCACCCTTAGTTTACAAACAATCAGAAGACAATTGAATAACCAACTTACCTAAGCCAAAACAAAGCTTCAAAAAATTTTGAAACTGATTACACAATAATGTTGCATAAACTAAGTCACTAAGATACAAACTTGATTAGTTCCATCATTAGCTAATAGCCTAAATGCATCATAATACATAACATAATTAATTAGTTTTACACTAAGCACAAACAAACATAAAAGCATAAATTCAAGCCCGGATTAAAAGTAAAAATCACCATTATATTTCATTATCAGATAGATACATAGCCATAAGATCCATTCACTAAGTCCAACTAAACCGAACAATGAAACAAGAATTTTGTTTCGCTAAAACCCAACCCATATCAACAAACTTAAGCTTTCTTTGGAGATTTCTTTGGCGAAGGCTTGGTCTTCTCACCCTCAGTGACAGCAGACTTCTTAGGCAAAAGCACCGGGTTGATGTTGGGCAACACTCCACCAGCAGCAATCGTAACACCGGCAAGCAATTTTCCCAATTCTTCGTCGTTCCTGACAGCCAACAGCAAATGCCTTGGGTTAATCCTTGTCTTCTTGTTGTCTCTAGCAGCATTTCCAGCCAATTCGAGAACCTCAGCAGCAAGGTATTCAAGGACAGCAGCGAGATAAATAGGAGCACCAGAACCAGTCCTCTGAGCATATCTTCCTTTCTTCAAAAACCTTCCAATCCTTCCAACTGGAAACTGAAGCCCTGCCTTCACTGATTTCGTAACCGCCTTCTTTCGCACTCCGGCTCCCTTTCGTCCTCCGGTTCCCTTTGTCTTTCCTGATTCCATCTCTTTTTTTTTTAGAATTTGAGATCTGAAAATGAATTTGAATTTGGTTTTGAGATTTCAAAGTGAATTTGGTGAAAAATGAGAGGGGCCGAGTGGGGGTTTTTATAGTGAGTGGGTAAGTTTAACAGGTTGGCGATCCGTGTGAGTGTGCTTTTGTTTTGGCCGTTGATAGGGATGGGATGAGATGAAGGGGTGATCGGATGGTTCACAATGTGACATGCTGGCGATCTGTCGCTTTGTTTTTGTGTTTATTTGTTTTTTTTTAAACAAAATCCCTTATTATTGCTGCTGGACTGCTGGTGACTCATACTTTTTATGGGCTGCCTTTTAACCCATCACAAGTTGTAATTTTTAATTTTAAATGAAGCAATTTATGAATTGTGTACTACAAATGTAATTTACTAATTTAACACACTTTACTTTTAAAATGAAATAAGTACACACAAGTTGGTTCGTAACGCAAATATAAACACCCCTTTAATCTACTCATAGCTTGGCATATTTGCAATGGATTAATTGATCAAAATATTATATTATACCTATGACAAATAAAAGATTATGGCTTTCACTTTAATAAAATCCTTATTTATCGTGACTCTCATTCAGCAAACAAATGAATAGCTGAGATTGCTTGTTTGCTTTTATGCTAAAAAGATGTCTACTTTGAACTTTTGTCACTACAAATGTTCTTTGACACACGTAAAGGTGAAGCAATCCACGCAAAGGAAGAAGTCGCAAGCAGACCGCTCCTAGGCTTAGTTCCCTCTAAGATGACCGCTCCTACCTAAAGGCGAAGCAAGCCACGCAAAGGAAGAAGTCGCAAGCAGTAAACAAGTATGTCGTCAAATACAATTATACTTCAGTCTCAACTACAAAGAAGATGATTGAAGAAAGAGCTTTCAATATGTGTTCTAGTTTGTACATCGAGAAACCTCCTGTTCAAACTGTGGGGGGGCGTGTTAGACAATATAGTTGGCCTTAGTTGTAGGCTTAGGGTCCATTTGGGTTAGGGTAGCTTGTTCAAAAAAAATATTGATTATAAATACATATGCAATCTTCTTATGTTATTGTAGATGCTAAAATCCTTCGGTAGGGCCTACCAAGAGAAATGTCCCTCTGCGTAAGCTAAATAACCTTTGGAGTACCTGCACACAAGAAGAAGTACGCGTTAGCTCGCTCCGGGTGTTATCCCAAGACCCAGCTCTGGTGTGAGAACAAGTATCTATGATAGACGAGGGGTACAAGTAATAGTATTTAAGTGTATTGTCAGAACATTCAATGTGTGTGTGGCAATAAATGTGTAGACTATTTATAGGATACTATGGATAATTGTTATGGGGACAATTCGTACATGCATATTTCCTAAACGGGTTTGTGCTTAAGTCGCCTCTGACATCGTCCACTTTCCCCTTTGAGTATATGCCAAGATGACAGGTGGGGTCTCGTCTATGGTGATGTCACTTTCATATCACTGTAGATGTCATGCTCTGTCCGTACTCCGGTATGTGCCACGTGTCATGGTCTTCGGCCCTTGACCGGGACCATACACAAACATGTCCCCCCAATATAATGTTATTCGGTCACGGATGATATTATACTTGATTGTTGGGCCTTCGTTGGGTTCGGGTGGACTTTGGGCTTGGGCTTTCCTAGGTTTTTTTCCTGGACCGCCGGGAAGGTTATCGAATGGCCACGTGTATCGCAATTACTTGTTTCCTATGGCCTTAAACGTGCCATGTGTCCTTCCAATTAATGCAACCTTTTCGATTCTCTAGGTACCCTCTATATATACTCGTTTTTCCCCTTTCATTTTTACTTTTTGCTTTTACTTTTCTACTGTGTGTTTATTCCGAAGCGTACTTCTCTCCGGAATTTTCCAGGTGAGTGTTATGTTCTCCAGTTTATTTCTCCCCTATTCCTCGCACCCTTCGTAATGTCCGGCGACGACTCTGATAGCATTGGATCTAGTTCCAACCTTATTGATCCAAAGTGGACATGCACCTTAGGTGCTCCATCGGATGAGGAATTAACCCTGGCTATTACTCAGTATCGCATTCCGGAGGATTTTCGACCACATTTTCTGGATCCCAACATGACTATGGATGTGCTCCCCAAGAAGTATATAGGTGTCTATTTATATCACATCGAGCATGGTGGCTTGAGGATTCCATTCTCTTCCTTCTTTGTATAGTTATGTAAATCTTGCTTATACTATAGAGAGAAAAAGATGGTAGAACACACACACACTTAGACAGAGAAAGTGAAAGAAAACACCTTCTTACTATTTGAAAAATTATGTGAACCACACCCTCTCCAACTAAGGAGAGGGTTTATATACCAAAGCCTTGTGATGGGCTTAGGCTTACATATTGGGTCGTGTCCTTGCTAACATAGGCTAGGCTTTGGCCTTGTTTACTTAACTAAATATTGCTAGACTACGAGATACTAACTAATGTATTGTCAGAGTGACTGATTCTTCCTAAATACGTAAAAATATATTTCCAACAATCTCCCCCTAAGGGAGGTCACTCCAAACAAGGGGAATCCCCGAGTTACAATAATACATTAAACCTAACATACTATGCTTGTCGTGATCTCGTATTCTTCGTCTTTCTTTTCTTTTTCTTTTCCGGTGAATATGTCGATGTGATCTTTGATATCAATCTTGAGCATTTATCTCTTGCCTTGATCTTGTGCATCCATCACTTGTGATATTCGCCTCTTAGTGACTTCATGTCCCACATACTTATACCTTTGTAATTCTTAAAAGCTTCAGAGTTTGATGATCGGAAGACTTGACTTTTAGGCTTTCTTGAATTTGTTGAAGTATACAATGCAGAAAATATAAGCATGTGGGACGACTTCTTCTCGGACACCGCAACGCCTCCGTCTTCAAAAGCCGCAACATAAGTAGACACGAACAAAATGGCTTTAAACATTTCATTCTAATTCAGTAGCATTTTACCTCCGGTCGGTGAAGACCGTTGAACAATATTAAATATCGTACTTGTGGCAGGTAGTTTCAATTAAGAACATCCTTGACAAGATTTCGCGGGTAAACCCGTTCTCTTTACTTGACCGTCCAAAGCTGACTGTGAACGTAAAGAGTGAATCATTTAGATAACATTATCTGCAAATTCATATTCCTGGAACAAGTTTGATTCATTAAAGAATCGCACCATCGTTTATTTTCATTTGTCACTAGCTTGATTCATATAAAATCTTGCAAGTTACCTACCAAGTGTTGTTTGATAATAACACTAGAAGGATTTCCACTCATCACTATGAACACTAGAGAGTGTCACTTTGAGTGTTATGTCAAGATCACTAAGATATTGCGTAGAGGCCTGGAACGTGTTTAAATTCAGTTAAGAATTAAACCATTGTTGCTTTCCAGTTATCACAAGTTTGATTCATAAAGAATCGCACAAGTCACCTACCATGAGATTTTTGATGTTCGCTCAAGAAGGATTTCTATCTTCATTGTAATTACTTGTGTATTACTCGGATGTTCAGGCAAGATCATGGATATGTTGCGTAGGACTCTTAATATTTTTCTTACTTCTCATAGTGTGTGAAGCAGCAAGGAAATATGGAAATGTGTCTTAATGAGATTTTTGATGATCTCAAATGGCTCTATACTCAATCATGCATTTTGGTTTTTAGTGATCGGAGGTTGGAGAGGAGTGCCACCATTTCAATACCAATTTATTTGGAGTGAATAAATCGATAGACTACGTGTTGATCTCTGTGTGTGATTAAAAAAATACCTTTTGAAAGATATATGAGTTAGCTGGGATGGGTTGTGCAATACATCATTGGGTCCATGATGTCTATCTTCAATATCAAGTATCATTAAAAAAGATCCCGATAACATTTGTAATTGATCTGGTTTCTGCCTAAGTTGTATGGAGGGCTTCTTTCTTTACACCCTTTATCTTTACAATTCATCTTCATTCTTCAACCCCTTCAATGCTTACCAAAACGTCAAAACTAGCACCTTGGTGTGATTGTTCCAGTGCTAACATAAGTACTTGGTCGGCATTCTGCTACGTTCACGATCTTTCCCCATCTTTCCTAAGGACTACTATTTCTAGCTATGGATTATCCTTGGGAAGATTCTTCCGATTTTGGAAGAATCATTGGACTTAACCTATCCTTCATCCTTATGTCACCACAATCGTCATCGTCGTGAAATAAATGGGTTTAGGGTAAGTAAACGTCACCATGAAATCTAGTTTTGATATAGCAAATCCATTTGCTCCCTCTTAACATATGCCACGATATTCGAAAAGATTTCGCACATGTCGGGATGAGCCATCGCGTTAAGTCAAACCATTAATGATAAACCGTTTCTCATATTAAATCACATTTTCTCCCCCATATTAAAAATATTAACCCAACCGATATTTTTGATATAAACTGATTTAATGAAGTTTTAACAAAGGTTTTTGGGAAGAAAAATGCAAGTTCGTTTTTATCTTCATGATACCAATTTGTGATGTATGATACCGATTTGTAAAAAAATGATACCATATTTGTAAGATGATCACATATTCACCATATTAGAATGAATTGACAGGGTTGGACCTGATTGATGAGAACATCATATGACAAAATCACATGGTTCTTGTCAGCAATTATTGATCTCTCTTTTCACCTTTGAAGTTATCTCTTGACACGACATGTACGATTGATAATGTTGTCTTGAAGCCAATTGTGAAGTCGGTAATTTCGTCTTGATGCCAATTATAAGAAAATATTTTTCTTGACACCAATTGGTAATACCGGCAACGACATCGAAGAATCTGAATGCTGGACAGTTTCTCCCCTTAATTGTTGACCAGTGTTTTATCGAAAGAGTTGTAGTCGTCGTTTGAGTAGTCACATCGTCGAGTATGTAGATATTAATTTTAAATAACTTCTGCTCGTAGAGATGCTAACTTCATAAAAACAAGATTTCTCTAGTTTTAATAAATAAATGCACTAAAGTGTACATATATTCGTGTTAGATTGTGTTATAACGTAAACACAACCCCTTACATGGTTATAAAGTAAACATGCCCGAGAAAATTAATTCCCGTTTTTGAGTCATAGCTTTCATAAGAAATACTTAACTTTAATACGAAAAGCGGGTTACTATATGAAATAATAGCAAGCCATTTGGCATGTTTTATTAAATATTTACAACTTTTGTACGAAATCTATTTATGGCGTCGTGTCAATATTAATCGACATTTCTAAGGCCGTAAATATTATCGTACCAAAAGACATGCATTTGAAAAATAAAGTAAAAATATTTTTGGATTTTTATGAATTTTTCAATTTTTATGTATCTTGTATGATTTTATAATTTTTATGGGTTTTATATGGTTTTATATTTTTATATTTTGCTTTTGTGGATAAAAATATAAACAATATATACACATGATCACAAAGGATATGAAGAATAGTTTACCACCACTATTCTTTCGCTTCATCCGCCAATGCCTTTAGAGTCTTCTGCGAGAATTCATCCGCCAATGCCTTTAGAGTCTTCTGCGAGAAAGTTCTCATTCATAGCTTGTCGGACAAAAATTCAATTCGAGCGTGATCTAAAGCCTTCGTGAAAATATCCGCCAATTGATACTCCGATTTTACAAAGTAAAGCTCGATCACTCCATTTTCCACTTGCTCCTTGATAAAATGGTAGCGAATGTCAATATGCTTCAACCGGCAGAATTGGACATTATTTCAGCAGAGGGCAAATACACTTTTGTTATCGCTTTACATCGGAATTTTGTTGAAACCTGGACCATAGTCGATTAATTACGATCTCATCCAAAGAATTTGAGCACAACAATCGTACATAGCTATGTATTCTGCCTCCGTACTTGAAATTGCAGCATTTTTTGCCTTTTTGATGCCCAACTGATAAGTCGATCTCCTAGTAGTTGCAAACTTCCACTTGTGCTATGATGAGACTGCAATTATACATAGTCTCATCATCCAAATCGGGCTTAAAGTGAGTAAATATATCATAAAATACCGTAAAATATGCTTGTGTTTGTTCATTATGTATTTTAGGTACGAATATCATGAATTCAACAAAAGATCAAAAGAAACGAGCAAGAACGAACACGGGAAATGAAGCCACACAAAGAACCAGACTAGAATAATGAATTTCCAAAGATTTCCTTGAAGTTTGAAGATTTGTCAATATTGGTCCCTCATCTTTTGAAGACTTGTCACTCTTGGCCCTTGTAAAACTCTAAAATTACAAGTGTGGTCCTTAAGTTTCAAGAATATTCATAACAAGCCCTTGAAGACATGTTAAATTACATGAATAGTCCTCATTCTATGTTTGCTAAATTGGAAGGACTATATTGTATTTAGCTCATAGTTATTTACAAAGGAAATATACAAAAAACTGCCAATGATGTTGTTTGCCAAAAGTTTGTAAGTTCAGGGGGCAGTTGTGTCACAATTCCAAAACCAAACCCAACTTAAACTCGGTTGTAGCCCACTCGAACCCAAACAAAAACCCGACACTCGACCCAAAACCCGTTTCTGCCTAGTCCACCAACCACTCCACGTCACCCACCTTTAATACCCATTTTGAAAAATGCTTAATTAATAAAAAGCTTGTAACACGTACTAAACCTTCATATCAGATTAAACACCCCTTAATCAATCAACCCTATAAACCCAGACTTCTATTAAAACAAAATTAGACCATGAGTCTTTCTAGAACACCAATTAAGCACAATCTTAATAAACCCCAACCCCTAAATCATATTCCAGCTCACCATGGTCCCCTCCCACATGCTCTCTTGCACCACATTAGCAAAGAAACAAAAGTACGGAAGTGAAACTACGACTCATGGAAATTTCTTGTTCCCAAAGGATGATATCAAGGGCCAAGATCATTCAACACAACTGTACTAACAGCAGGCATCACATGGGTCTTTTTGACCCATTTTTTAAAATCAAGAACCAAGAGGGCTTTTTAGGAATTTAGACAGCTAGGGTTTAATGTACTATTCTTATTTCTAGATTATTCTGCTTTCTAGTATAAACACACCCGACTTGTGGGTTGTATCACTTTGTTCCGACTTTGTTTTGTAAAAATTTAAATATTAATGAAAACTATATTTTTGTTTTATTAACAGCCGAGTTCCCTTTTATTCATGTTTTAGTGTAATGATTTAAATTTTTCTGCATGTAATATTAGGTTTCATAAAAAATAGTCTTAGATTCAAGGACACTTGGTCTACTTTTTTTTAGTCTTAGCTTATGGAAGCTTAATAGGTTGTTTGGTTGACACCCAAGCAGTTGGATTAAGCTTGTACAAGCTATTGGTTTTTGTTGGTTACGATTTCAATGTCCCTGCAAAAGTTTTGTTTCCAAAGTAAGATTTATCAAATATTTTATTTGTTGTTTTCTGTTACTGTAGCAAAAGCTTGTGTTAAGCTTACTCGACAAATAAGCTTAACACAAGGCTCTTCTACTTGTATCCTTTGTTTCTTCTGTGTTTGTGCAGGTAAAATAGAAGAAATACATTCTTTCTTGTTGTGGACTGTAGTAGTCCAAAAAGATATTTGTTCCATTTTTTTTACATCATCATAGCTTCTAAAATCTCAAAAGCCTCACTTTAAGCTTTTCAGGAGATAGCATCAGCAGCCATTATGGGGCCTAGATGTGGGTCCCACAAGGTAACATCTTGAACCCTCTTGATTTGTAGAAAAAATGTGGTTTTTGGTGATTTTTTCTATAGTTGCTTAGTATTGTTCTTTCTGGTTCATATGGTGTTAGTTTATGACTCATGTATTATCTTGATAGTTTAGAAATGTTCTTGGTTTGATTTAGTGTAAGTCTCTTTGGAAAATCTTGTTTTCTAGATTTAAGGGGGTGTTTGGGTTTTGTTGTTTTATGAACTCTGGGTGACATGTGAGTTCAGGAAATTAGCTTGTGTTGGGTCAAAAGTTGATGAGTCAAACACTATGGAAACGAGAAAGACCAAATAGGACATTATCACTGCTAGAATTCCCACTGCTGAGATTCCCCTGCTGGAGTTCCCCCTGCTGAAGTACTATCCCCTGCTAGAGCAAGTTCCCCCTGCTGGAGTACTTGCCCCTGCTAGTGTACTTCCCACTGCTAGTGATAAGTATGAAGATTTGGTCAACACAAGATAAGAATGAATAAGTCAGTTTTGATTTAGTCATTAATACTTTATTTAGTTTCCATGTATCCCTGGGTTCCTTAAGTTATAAAAGGAACCACCAGGCATAGGTTTTATAAACTACTTCCTACTACACAAATGTAACCTACTGCTTGTTTGATCTCTAGGTGTGGGATTCAATGTACACACACCTAGAGTAGTTTGTGTTAATCATATAATACAAACTCTCTTTGGGAATTGTTCATCTTGTTAAACATCTTGTTCATGTTAATTGTCTTATTCCGCTGTGTTCATCACATGTACAATTAACAACCTAGATAAAACGGTTTCGACTGTTTGAGTCTAAAGATCTTGGATTTAACAGCTTGCACAACCACTTTTCATCTGTTAGTTAAGGTTTAAGTGCTAGGTCAATTTAGGTAGCATTATTATTTGGTTTGAGTGTTTCAAGTTTTGCACAAAATCTGTCAACATTGCATAACATTAGGGTATAGGTTATAAGCTTGTGTTTTGTGGTTGATACTTGGTCAACAGGTGGATTTAGTGTTAATATGGGGTTGTAGGTTAGTGTTTAAAAATTGGTAGGCTTGTTTGCATTGTTAAGTTGGCTAAAATCTAACCTAAGTGCATAAAACATCAGCAACCACCATCACTGTCTGCAAATTGCGTAACAGTAGCTTCTAGGCTTTGCTTTGTGGTGTTTTGCTATTGAAATCTTGGTCATCGGTTAGAGAGTAGTATAGTCTAGGTTTGTTGGTCATTGGATTTAGTATTGGTAGACTTTTGTGGTTGTTTGAACCCATCAAAATTCATCAACTAGCCAATTAGATTAGCAAGTCTATTTTCTGCATATTTTTCTTTGTTTTATCTGAGTTTATGTGAGATTATGTGTTTGTATTTGTGTTTTTTGTGTTTGAGTTGACTCCCCACAACCCACTGGTTGTGGGGGTGCCCTTTGTGCCCAACAAAACCATCAACCATATCAAAAACGGGCTCCACATATCCCCTGTCCAAATAACAAAGTCAGTGGGAACACCCAAGTACCCACTGACAGTGCATTTTTGCAACTAACAGTACAATATAAGCCCTCGGCTTATTATTTTGTCTTATCCAGCTTATGTAGCTTTTTTTTTTCAGCTTTCTCATTTTTCCCCAGTAGATTTAGGTAAAATAGAATTTTTGAAAAAGGTTTCAAAATTTTCTCATTATTATTTTATTTTTATGATTATTTTAAGTTAAAAATTGTTTTTAGGCATTTAAAAATAGATTAAATCAGTGAAAAATTTTGGAAAATTATTTTTTAGTGTTAATTAAGTATATTTGGGGTTTACAAACTTTAAAATCTTGGTTTGGACTTTTTATTGATTTATTTGATTTTTAGGGCTTTAATTAGGGAGTAATTAATTTAACAAGTTTTGACAAGTTTTATTTATTTTTAAACCCTAGATATATTTTTAAGAACTTAATTTTAAATTTTGAGAATTTTTAGTCAGTTTTTATTTTTGACGCATTTTACGATTTTACGTTTTCTTCGTCGTAGTTTAATTTTTAGCGTAACTCTTCTTTATTTTTCATCTCTTTTCACATCCAAAAACGAACTAATCCAAACTTTTATTTTTAATATTGGCCTACACATACACACCTCATTCAAGAACGAACTTTCACTTTCGAACATTTACGTTTCCTAACGTACTTGTTTAATACTTACCGCATATATTTCTTTTTCCTAAAAGAAGTACAAAACAACAATCCTTTTAGCGCCACTGCCAGGGAGGTGTTTTTAGTGTGTTTCCATTTTATTATATATCGTGTTTGTGTGAGTAGTGCGGTTTTTACTTTCTATTTTGGGAAAGCGTAAATATCGTAAATACTCGGTTTTATTTTTCTCTATTATTAGCCATAAAAATAAATCGTGTTAAATAGAAATCTATTAACACAAAATCGTGTTTTTCTTGTGAATAATATATTGTATATACGTATCACAGTTAATACACAATAATTATCCAAATACGCGAGAAATCGCACCTTAATAGTGGGCGTTCCGGTCATTATTAAGTGTATCGAATTCAAACAAAAGTCAAAGGCAAAATAGATAAATACTCTTAGTTGGTTTAATCTCAATTGATACAAACTATAAGGTGGGTATAAGGCGGTTTTATTTCACGACCTAAAGAAAAAAGCCTCTTAAGTGCTTCGTGCCGCCTCATTTTCTCCGCTCGCTTGTTGTTGGAAATACGTTTTTACGTATTTAGAAGGATCGGTCACTCCGACAATATATTAGTGAGTAGCTCGTATTTTAGTTATATTATTAATCAAACAAGTCCAGGCCAAGCCTACAACATGTGTAGGCCGGCCACCCAATGTCAAGCCCAAGCCTATCATATGGCTTGGGTATATAAACCCTCTCCTTAGTTGGAGAGGGTGTGGTTCACCTTATTTTTCACATAGTAGAAAGTGTGTTTTCATTACTTTCTCTCTCTAAAGTGTGTGTGATCTACCGTCTCTTTCTCTCTCTATTCTCTCTCTAGATAAGCAAGATTTACATTATCTTACAAATAGTATTAGAGCAACCATCACATCAGGCATTACCATTAAATCAACCATTATCATCATAAGTTATCACTTCTCCAATGGGCTATACTCCTCAACAAGGATATGTTCCAATTGAAGCACCACAAGCACAAGCCTTTTATTCCAATGAACTTCCACCAATTCAAGCACCGTTCTTTACTCAAAATGATACGCCAATTGATGTCTTGAACCATCTTAATGCCTAAATGGCTTCTAAGCAAAGCAACTCTGAACCCGTACTTCATGAAATGGGACCTAGTAACATTAGCTCTGGTCTTGTCCCAAACAACCCTTCTTCCTCATCATTTACACCACCTACTAGGAATGAGTGGGATACATTGTTTCAAACGTTCTTTGTGAATTCTTTACTCCTCCAAGTATTGTTGCTCCAGAACCTGCAGTAATAGCTCCGATTATCGAAGTTGTCGCTCTAGCAACCGAAGCACAATCAGATACGTGTACACCTACAACTAGTCAAGATGAACCTTTAACGAGTAATTCTCAACAAACACATGTATCAACTACCCATGTCATGCCTATTGATGATGAAGAGGATGATGATGATCACGATTTGGAATTTGCTCAAATGCGTGAACTTCCATTCTTTGGTGTACCAATTCCCAACCCTAATCTAGCCGGGTCGTCCACCTCAGAGGAAGCTCCTACTACGATCTACTCCAATCCAGGGATTCGTGAACATGACAACAAGTGGATAAAGGATCGTCCTATAGATTCTATTATTGGTGACCCTAATCGTTTGGTATCCACACAAAGTCAGTTACAAGAAAGTGCATTGTTTTGTCATTTTTATGCTTTTCTCAGTGAAGTTGAACCTAAGACGTGGCAACAAGCTTTTACCCAATCTTGTTGGATAGAAGCTATGCAAGAAGAACTAAATGAATTTATACGTCTTGAAGTATGGGAATTTGTCCCATTCCCGGATAAAGTGAAGTTACTCACCTTGAAATGGGTTTACAAGGTGAAACTCGACGAGTTAGGTGGAATATTAAAGAACAAAGCTCGTCTAGTAGCTCGTGGGTACAAACAATTATTAGGGATCGGCTTTATGGAATCCTTTGCACCTGTTTCCCGTTTGGAAGCTATTCGACTATTTCTCGCTTATGTTGCACATATGAATATGATCGTCTATCAGATGGATGTTAAGACGACATTTCTTAATGGTGAAATCAAGGAAGAGGTTTATGTTCAACAGCCGGATGGTTTTGTGAATTCTAAATATCCTAATCACGTGTACCGACTTAAAAAGGCTCTCTATGGGCTGAAACAAGATCTTCGGGCATGGTATGATTTATTGTCACAATTCCTAATTACGGAAGGCTTCGCAAAAGGCAAGGTGAATCCAACGCTGTTCATTCAAAAACACAGAAAAACATGATTATGGTATACATATACGTTGATGATATTATATTTGCAGCCTCGAACCAGATCTTATCAGATGAATTTAGGACACTCATGTCTTCTCGGTTTAAGATGTCAATGATGGGTAAGGTATCTTGATTGTGGTAAAAATACGACTCTTGTTTAGGGAAACAAAAGAACGTATATGAGCGGTAAGTATCGAGTGACGATTTTAGGAAAAATCAACACTAATGACCCAATCAAATAAAAAGAGAGAAAGTTCGTTTCCCAAGGAGGTATATGTGTGTGTTTTAACTTGTAATTATTTGAGATTAATATTGAGAAGAATGGGGATGAAAGGATGAAAAGACGGTTACGTTAAAATTACACTACGACGTAAACGTAAAGCCGTGAAAAACTACCCAAATTAAAAATTTAACTAAAACAAAAAAAAAACAAAGTAAATAAAAGATTAAAAAGAAGTCAATAATAATATAAATAAAGACAAAAATCCAACAAAGATATTTTAAAACCTTTTATTAATTAAATATTTAATTTTAAATGCTAATTAAAGCCCTAAAATTAAATACAACTAATAAAAATGTCTAAAATATGATTTTATTGAATAATTACTTAACTTATATTATTAGAAGACTAAAAAGTAATTTTCTAAAAATTAAAAGCTATTAAAACTATTTTTAAAATTCTAAAAATGATTTAAAATGATTAAAAACTAATTAAACTTAAAATAATTATAAAAATAAATCTAAAAGCTATAAAATTATTCTAAAAATGGGAATAGTCCTAATTAATGATAAAGAATCTAAGAAAAATGAAAAATAAAGAAAAATAAAACTTTGAATTTTTGGAAATAAAATAATATTAAAATAATGGAAAAAATAAATAGTTGATAAAATTAATTCTAAAAATTTTCTAAAATCTTAAAATAATCTAACTAAGAGAAAAATGCAAACTAAAGTTCCTAAACCCTTTTTTATAATTTTATAAAAATTATTAAAGTTTATAAAAAACCTTAAAATAATATAAAATTAAAAATTAAAGTTTATAAAACCAAAACTAGTTGTAAACCTCAAAATATTATTTTAAAAGCTAAAAATTATTTTTCCTAAAAATTAAAACTCTTTTTTCTATTTTTTAAGCAATTAATAAAAAACGTATAAAGAAAAATGCATAGAAAATAATTTAATAATGGGAAAATTATAAAAATTAGCTAGAAAAATCCTAAAGTCTATAAAGGTCCTAGGAAAAATAAAAATAAGCAAAAACGTTAAACCAATAAGCTCAAATGAGCTTATTTGCTCACGGCTTTTTATTATTAAGCAAACTCAAAAACGTGTTAAAGAGATATTGAAATCAACCTTAGACGTAAAAAGCTATCTAGATTAACGGTAGAGCCCTTACTCCTCCAACGAGAGGTCTGGGGTTCGAGTCCTGTTACAGGTATGCTTTTTGCCTTTTTTTTCTTTTTTATTTTTTTCTTTTTCCAACCAATCTGTGCACTTTTAAAGCTCAAAAACTTAATCCAACTTCCTTTTTTTTAACTAGATTAAACACAAATAAGATTGAAAAACGTGGACAGGTTCAACTTGAACACAAGCAGGTTAAGCTTTGTGTTCTTTGCTTGTGGATTTAGCCAAGAGGTCTTGGCTGTGGATTGTTTGGAGTTGATTGTTGGACAAGGGGGGCACCCTTGTGCTCTTTGGAGCACAAGGAGTCAAAACAAGCAGATAGAGCAACACCTAGCACACCAAATGATAACAAAAATGCATACACAGGACAAAGCAAGTTTCTGTGATAACTATACTAGGTCTGGAGGCTTATGAGCTAAGTACTTGCACACAAACCAACTTCAATTGCCCAAATTTAGCACACTAAATCACCAAATAGCACACAATCAATATGCAACCCTAGATTAACCTAACACTAAACAGATTTCAAAGATTTTAGCACCAAAACAAGGAAAATCAAGCAGAAAGGTGGTTATGCAGATTTGAGCTTCACTTTTCCTTTTTATCACTTGAACTTGTTACAAAACTTGTCCCAATCTTACTTACCAACTAACATGTAACATATGGCAACCTATTACAACTTTCTAACACCTTTTCAAACACATTCAATTATGTTGTACCCTGCTTAAACCCGTTTCCAAACACCCTTTTAAAACTGTGAAAACATTTTTAACCTAACCAAATCACTTCACAAGCTACTCAAACTAATCCTCTTAGTATCTAACATGCATATAGACAAATAAGAACACACATCAACAGCTTTAACACACAAAGATCACTTAATCCACAAATCACATGAAACTATAACTTTTCTGAAATTTCAAAAAGGAAACAAGTGTTTACCTTAGAACCCTACATCTAGGGTTCTAGTGGATGCAAATCCACCTCCCACAAGGCTGGAGGCCTGTGCAGATCAAAAATCAACAGAATATCACCACCTGCTAAGAGAAATCAAACAAGAACACAAGTACAATATTCAATATACTCTTTCTGTTTTACTTTTTCTTTCTTAAAAACTTTTCCAAAACTTTGAAACCTCAAATACTTTTCAAACAAGAACAGGAACACAAAATCCAAGGATTTGCTCCACTTTCACTTCACAAATCTTGGATTTTGTGGAAATAAGAAGAACTTTTCAAAACCTTTTTATGACAAACCTTTTTGAAAATCTTTCACACAAATGATACTTGGAACTCAGAATCAGCAATCAAACATCCCAACTTTTTAATAAACATAAAAGGAATTACAATTTCTTTTAGAAAATACCAAACTTTATATTAAATTTAAAAAACGGAATTACAAGGATGATTGCCAAAAACTGGAACAAAGGGGTTTCCACAGGTTGGACCTCCTTTTATACTACTCTAAGAACATACTAGAATGCTTAAAATCAAAACCCTAATCAAAGAAAATCTCAAAAATGCCCCTTGGGTCTTCTAGACGATTTTGAGGATTTGAGCTGTCAAATTTGATCTCCATCGTTTATTTTTGCTTTGGGAGGACGCAATGAATCACCACTGTTGATTTTGGACACGTCAACATGCTTGGAGGCCAAGGTGTGATGTGATTGGGTGAAAGGGAATTTGGGGGTAGGGTCCACAGTGAATGGGGTGAGGGTTTTGTGTGTGGGAAATGTTCCTGTGTGTGTGAATCACACGTGTGCACAAGGAATTGATTTTTAACCCAAGTTAAGGTGAAGTAAAATCTGGGGGTGAAAGAGTAAACAGTAACTCTGTTTGATCCGTATTTGGGGGAAAAGGGGTTGTTAGGCGCGTTTTTGGTCTGAATGTTTCAAAGTGTGCAACTTTGGTCCTTATCTTTTGGTATTTTTGGCAAAACACGTTTTCAGCCTATGAAAACTTGATTCCTTTGTTAATATCTTTCACCAATTGTCACTTTTGGCCCCAAACTTTTCCCAAAATGTTTCAAAGGCTATTTTTGACATGTTTTCATAATTGAAGGGCTGATTTTGGTCAATGTTGTTCTTCAAAGGTTTTCAATGTGTCTTTTACTTCATGAGGGACCATAATTGGCAATTTTGATTTGTTGAGGGACTAAACTTGTCATTTCTTCAAAGTTGAAGGACCTTTTTGCAATTTTGACAAACTTAAGGGACCAAACTTGTAATTATTAATATACAAGGGTTTTAAGTGTCATTTCTTCATTCTTGGAGGATCAATCTTGTATGTCTTCAAGTCTTCAAGGTATTTTGTTGAGAATTCCATGATTAGGGCCCGGTTCTTTGTACGGCTTCGTTTCTCGTGTCCGTTTTTCCTTGTATCTTGTGATCTTTTGTCTTTTTCACGATATCCATACCTAAAATACACAAGTAAACAAACACAAGCATATATATGGTATTTTATGACGTTTTTGTGCATTTAAAGCCCGAAAAGAACGATGAGATCATGTATAAATGCCATCTCATCACTCCCCCATACTAAGCCATTACCGTGCCCTCACGCAATGCTAGAATAAAGTATCTTAAGCATCACCCAAGTTCAATTTTATTAACCTTTATTGAAGAGTAAAAGACTTGCAACATACTACGATGATGTGTAAAGACATAATGTATGATTTTCATCACCAAAAGGTGACTTTTAGGGTCAAAGAATAGAAACAAGTTAATGTCCCTTAGAGTAAACTTCGTCATCCTTGATTGTCATACATTCCATGCTAAGTGCAAAAACAAGATCATTGTTGGTACAAGTCACAATGCTAATACTACTCATACGTCCAAATTGTGTAATACTTTTTCTCCCCGCAATCCTAGTTATTATTAAAGGAAATGGGTTACTAGCATTTTTTATCTATTTGTCATGGATCACAAGTGATACATATTGACTTATTTGAGTAGTTATTAGTCTGAAAGCAAAGTAGCACGATTTGATCAATAGTTAGCCGAAGGACAAAATCTTTTAAAACGGCTTCTCGTGTATCTCCTTAAGTTCATATCTTGGCATAACTCGTTTCACGATTTGAGACCTTTCTCGGACCGATATTTGGCATGTACTTCATACTTCAAATCTTGGGAAGACGTTCTTGAAATAATGGTCTTCTCTTCATATATTTGGAATTTCTTCACTTGACGTTTTTGAGAGATTCTTCATATAGGACCACGACTTCATCATTTTTCTTCAATCTTTACTTTGGATTTTGATATACAACGATCCGCCTCCTTTTCGGACTTGGATATATTTATCCTCATACCTTGTTAGGGTCTTTTTGGATAGACTTTCTCCATTCTTTAGGGGAGTAATTGCTTCTCGTCGTGTGTCTCGATCCTTCATATTGATTTTGGAATAATGATACTTCACATCATCTTTGGATCTTTAGCAAAAAATAGAGCTCCTCATGCCTTGTTAGGGCCTTTTTGGATAATCGCCAATCTTCGCGTCCCGCTTCAATAAGTTATGCCTTGGCTATGAACTCTATTCAACCCCGAGCAACTTTTAAACGATCTTGCGCTAGAGGCTAAGCAACCTTTCAAATCGTACGACCTTACTTATTGCAATTATGATTTATTCCTAATGCATTGATCTTATGGGAAGAAAAAGCCACAATTAAAAACATATGAGTTTTTGAAAGAACATTTTCATGTTCTACGTTTAGCATGATCACTTGTCTAACTCTATCATTTCTCGTTCTTCACTATATAAAGACCTCTAATTAAAGAGACTCGTGAATACTTAGCCATGCAAGTCAAAATTAAGCCAAATTTGGATTAGCTTTCATTAAGACTATATCAAATCAAAGTTTTGGGTTTTCAAGCCACCTATAGGATCTTGCACTTTCTTGGACTTTCTCAAGTTTAGAGAATGCGTTTTATAGTTCCCTTGATAAGTGACTTTCTAGAATCAATTATAGGAACTTGCGAAAAGTTCTTGTTCTTAACCCGAATGAATTAAGACTTTCGCGTTTTAAAGCTCCCTATATAAAAGTCTAGCAAAACTTCAATTGAGCGAGTTAAGGAATGTAAATGGCTCCAAATGCCCATCAAGTCAAAAATTAACTCTTATTCTACCCATCGGAAAATATACATTCGTGTCTTAAAAATACTTATGAAAACTAAGAAAAATTTTAAAATTTGGCCATTTTTAGCCTTATTAGCAAAACATTGAAAGTTGGAAAACGTGAGGGCGTAGCAAAGCAAGTACCTATTCACCCCCCCATACTAAAAGTAAACATTGTCCTCAATGTTTCGAGTCTAAAGGTGGAGCACCCCCATACTAGAGACGAAGAGTCGAATGCTTAGGATCTAGCATGGAAAGGGTGATCAACAATATATCTAAAGCCGTTTATTAATTATGCTAAAAGATAATTGTTAGAACAATAAAGGATATGTCATGGATTCGTGAAAAACTTCTTCAAACGAACGATGGAGGCTCACGTAAACGAACACGAGAGTCTTCAATCGTAGATGATGATGATGATCTAGATAACACAATCACAAACAACCACGAGACAACGAGTTGGAAGGGTACAAGTCCCCTTATTAGTGAATAGTAAGCCTAAAGGATAAGCATGGGATCTCCCCCACGAGGCACCTCGTTTTTTATTACCGAGTCATGAGCTTGACTCGATCCCCTCAAAATGTGAACATTTAGGGAAAATCATGGTATGGTCAATTTTTGGTGGGGCTTACATGATAAACAAGGCCCAAAAAGCAACCGGTATAAAGGACTAAGTCCTTAAATGATGCAAAATACCGGGGTCGAAAATGGCGTTCTCGTTTCCATTGGAAAAACAATTCAACGCCACTTCAACATGTGCCATAAACTCAAAGAGTTTGAAGAAAATAGATAAGAAGTAGAAGGGTGGGACAATTGGTAAGACAAACGTTTGAGCTACTCGAGGTAGACTCGCACCAAGCAAATAGATATAGTTTCCATTTATTACATCGGTGGAAGACCGAGATTTCCCTTTATATGAAATTCCGGGATCGAATATCTCGTCCTCGGTGGACAAGGATGAGGGAACATAAGGGGCTTCCCCCATACTAAAACCACACAAAGCATCGTCAAAAGGAGTAGACGAGCTTGTAGCACTCAAAACACGTGGTGATGACGGAGTTAGATTTGTAGAAAAATCAATTAAATCACATTTAAGATCTTTTTCTTTTGAACTCTCTTTATGAAAACCCTTTTTGATTATGTCGAAAATATTCGGTGTTTCTAAGACGATGTTAGTCACACTAAAAATTCTCACATTTTGAAACCGTTTTGGTTTTGGTGGTGGCAAGTTCTCAAAACGTTTATCGACGAAGAAAACCTCCCCATCGGGGTCTACATATTCATCATCCGAAAGATCTTTCGTAGAAACCGGCAACTTATCAACACTTTTTAAGAATGAATGTTCGAGGTGAGGCGAAGGATTTTTCGATTCAAGTATTGATGGTTTCTTCTTTGTAGGCTTTACACTCATAACCTCCACCGGCGGAGGAAATGGTAAATTGTTTTTGGCGACATTCCCTAAAACTCTTGGTGAAAATTCTTTGCAAACGACATTGGTTGAATCACCATGGTTTAAAGTTGCAATAGAATAGACATGAGAAAGATTGGAGTTTTGTGTTGCATTGATGACAAGTTCTTCCTCATTGAAACGAAGGGTGATTTTTCGAGCATGAACATCGATAAGTGCTCTTGATGTATCCAAAAATGAACGACCCAAAATGAGAGGAACTTTTCGATCGATAGGAATGTCTACAATGATAAAGTCAACGGGATATTAAAACTTTCCGACTTTAACAAAAACGTCCTCGGCTACTCCACATGCTAAAATCGTAGAATGATCGGCCATCTCGATGGACATGTTCGAAGGAGTAAGAGCCGGAAGCGAAAGCGATTTGAAAATCTCGAGAGGCATTAAATTAATACTAGCACCAAGATCGGCCAAGGCGTAGCATTCCTCCATATCTTGAATAGCACACGGAATCAAAAATTTACCGGGATCACCGACTTTTTGTGGTATGCGGCTAAGAAAAACCGATGAACAACTAGACGATTGTTGTAACTTCTCTTTGTTGTTTAGCATACTTTTGAAGTTTGCGGCAAATCGAGGCATCATGATAAGAGCGTCGGCAAAACTTATGTTGAAATGTAGATCACGAAACATTTTCATAAATAGCTCAAATTGATAATTGTTCCGTTCTTGTGCTTTCTCTTTGTTACGTCTCGAAGGGTAAGGTAAAGGTGGTGTGGGTTGGTCATTAGGCAACGGCCTTGGAAACTCGGGTTCCACAATTGGTATTGGTTCAACCGTAGGTGTGGTGTGAGCGGTACTTCGTGGGATTGTAATATGCTCCTTTTCGACCATCACCTCGGGTTCTTTCTCGATTTCCTTCTCCGTAGAAGTACTTGGACGAGAGATTGGTTCCTTGAAAGTTTTACCACTTCGTGTAGCAACAACCTTCAATTCTCCCCTCGGGTTGTTAATGGTATCACTAGGAAGACCACCCGAAGAAGAGGGCTTACACATGATAGCTTCAAACATCTTAGCCATTCGGTCCTCAAATTTTGATTGCCTAGCATCCGCTTTCAATAACTCTTGCTTAATCTCATGTTGTCCTAATTCCATCTTTTGTTGGTTTTGTTGAAGACGTTGGACATTTCCTTCCATTTTGTTTGCATGAGTTTTAAGTTCATTAGCAAGTTCATTTTTAAGCTCGTTTTTCAACTCGGATCTTAAGCTAATCATCTCACATTGCATATTATCAAATTTAGCATCATTTGCTTTTGCATAATCTAAAAATTCTCCTTGCAAATTTTTCGTGTGAGCATTTTGAAAACCTTGTGTAGTGTTTTGAAAATCACGGTTTTGGTTTTGATTAGAGATTTGTCCATTCCCACTTTGATAATTCCCTTTGTTGTAATTGCGTGTGTTGCCTTGGTAATTACCTTGGTTGTTGTTTCGATAATTATTAGCATTTTGGTTTGGTGGAGCTTGATTTTGGCGGGAACCTTGGCCGTTTTGGTTGTAAGTTCCCGTTGCTACATAAGCACTCGAAGTGTTACCATCCGCGGTAATGCACTCGGAAAGATCATGAGCTCCCCCACAAGATAAACAACTCTTAGCAACCGCTTTAACCGAAGCGGAATTGGAAGCTTCTTGAGCCTTCCAATGGGACATAAGATTAGCAAATCTATCAAAAAACCGGTTTTCCTCATTAGCTTCATCATGTAAGGCATTAATGCTACGAGACGATTGTGACGACGATGACGAACCCATATTGGCAACACTCGGTGTGTTACGAGGGCTATAAACCTTAGATCGATTTTCAATGATTTGTAAAGCCTCATTTGTCGTCTTGCACAAAAAATTACCACCCGCGGCGGCATTCAAATAATCTCGTTCATGATCATTAAGCCCATTATAAAAAGTATCCACTTGATGCAATTCCGTAAAATCATGGTGTGGACATTCATGTAACATCTCTTTAAATCGTTCCCATGCCATTGAAAAACTTTCATTATTTCTTTGCACAAATCGTGAAATCTCATTTTTTAAGTGTGTTGTTTTAGATGGTGGAAAAAAACTTGTTCACAAACTTAGAAACGAGATCGGCCCATGTCAAAATCGAATTTGGCGGTTCTTTCTCGAGCCAAATTTTTGCGGGTCCATCCAACGAATATGGAAACAACATCATCTTAATGGCGTCATGTGGAACATCTTTGAATTTGCTAGTGGCGGTGAGACGGTTAAAATTCCTAATGTGGTAATGCGGGTTGTCTTTCTCGTGACCTCTAAACTTATTTGCTTGCAACATCGACATTAAACCCGTCTTAATTTCAAAATTCTCCGCAAGGATGGCGGGAATCACAATAGCCTCTCCAAAACCCTCGGTGGGTGCTTGTAGCAACTCCATCATAGTACGATTAGCCATGACGACTTCTTGTTCTACAATAGGTTCAACAATTGGAGGTTCTTCAACAATCAACGATCCTTGATTTGCTTGCTTTTGAAGACGTCTACGAGCTCGTTTTGCTTGATTACGAGTGATCATAAACTACACGAAGAATGGGAGGTGAGCAACGAAGATTCTTTTTGGTTGTTTTGTGGATTTTTCAATTTTTTTGTGTTTTTGATGATATTTAATTTTTTTGGATTTTGGTGTATCTTCGTAGACAACAATCTACAAAATCTCTCCTCGAATCAAACTCTTGATTAAAGAAGCCTCAAAGGAATGAAAACGATCACGTGGAGTGAACGCCTTCGAATGACTTTAGAACTTTGGTGAAAACCAAATTGTTCAAGAGGGTTTAATCACAAAGAAAACCAAGCAAATATAGTATACGTATTAATACTTTGGGCGGCAAAACCCTCGATTAGCCTTCAATCTCAAAATACTCACAAGCAAGCGGGGAAACGAGGCGGCGCGAAGCACTTAAGAGCCTTTTTCCTTAGGGTATATTTTATAATACCCGCCTTATACCCACCTTATAGTTTGTATTTTTCAAAATCGAGCTTCACGAAAGTATTTATCTATTTTTGCCTTTTTCTTTTTGTTTGAGATTCGAATACAATAATTAGGAGATCAAATCCCAATTAAGGTTGTGTTTTCACACTTTTGGAGATATTGTATTTTTATTGTGATACTTAATACAATATATTAATAATATTTGTACAAGAAAAACCAAGAAAACCGATAATACGTGTTAAGGGAGTTCCACTTAACACAAATACTTATTATGGATAATATCAAAAACCAAAGCTTCCAAATTAAAGCACAACACACCTCCCCGGCAGCGGCGCCAAAATGATTGTGGTAAAAATACGACTCTTGTTTAGGGAAACAAAAGAACGTATATGAGCGGTAAGTATCGAGTGACGATTTTAGGAAAAATCAACACTAATGACCCAATCAAATAAAAAGAGAGAAAGTTCGTTTCCCAAGGAGGTATTTGTGTGTGTTTTAACTTGTAATTATTTGAGATTAATATTGAGAAGAATGGGGATGAAAGGATGAAAAGACGGTTACGTTAAAATTACACTACGACGTAAACGTAAAGCCGTGAAAAACTACCCAAATTAAAAATTTAACTAAAACCAAAAAAAAACAAAGTAAATAAAAGATTAAAAAGAAGTCAATAATAATATAAATAAAGACAAAAATCCAACAAAGATATTTTAAAACCTTTTATTAATTAAATATTTAATTTTAAATGCTAATTAAAGCCCTAAAATTAAATACAACTAATAAAAATGTCTAAAATATGATTTTATTGAATAATTACTTAACTTATATTATTAGAAGACTAAAAAGTAATTTTCTAAAAATTAAAAGCTATTAAAACTATTTTTAAAATTCTAAAAATGATTTAAAATGATTAAAAACTAATTAAACTTAAAATAATTATAAAAATAAATCTAAAAGCTATAAAATTATTATAAAAATGGGAAAAGTCCTAATTAATGATAAAGAATCTAAGAAAAATGAAAAATAAAGAAAAATAAAACTTTGAATTTTTGGAAATAAAATAATATTAAAATAATGGAAAAAATAAAAAGTTGATAAAATTAATTCTAAAAATTTTCTAAAATCTTAAAATAATCTAACTAAGAGAAAAATGCAAACTAAAGTTCCTAAACCCTTTTTTATAATTTTATAAAAATTATTAAAGTTTATAAAAAACCTTAAAATAATATAAAATTAAAAATTAAAGGTTATAAAACCAAAACTAGTTGTAAACCTCAAAATATTATTTTAAAAGCTAAAAATTATTTTTCCTAAAAATTAAAACTCTTTTTTCTATTTTTTAAGCAATTAATAAAAAACGTATAAAGAAAAATGCATAGAAAATAATTTAATAATGGGAAAATTATAAAAATTAGCTAGAAAAATCCTAAAGTCTATAAAGGTCCTAGGAAAAATAAAAATAAGCAAAAACGTTAAACCAATAAGCTCAAATGAGCTTATTTGCTCACGGCTTTTTATTATTAAGCAAACTCAAAAACGTGTTAAATAGATATTGAAATCAACCTTAGACGTAAAAAGCTATCTAGATTAACGGTAGAGCCCTTACTCCTCCAACGAGAGGTCTGGGGTTCGAGTCCTGTTACGGGTATGCTTTTTGCCTTTTTTTTCTTTTTTATTTTTTTCTTTTTCCAACCAATCTGTGCACTTTAAAAGCTCAAAAACTTAATCCAACTTCCTTTTTTTTAACTAGATTAAACACAAATAAGATTGAAAAACGTGGACAGGTTCAACTTGAACACAAGCAGGTTAAGCTTTGTGTTCTTTGCTTGTGGATTTAGCCAAGAGGTCTTGGCTGTGGATTGTTTGGAGTTGATTGTTGGACAAGGGGGGCACCCTTGTGCTCTTTGGAGCACAAGGAGTCAAAACAAGCAGATAGAGCAACACCTAGCACACCAAATGATCACAAAAATGCATACACAGGACAAAGCAAGTTTCTGTGATAACTATACTAGGTCTGGAGGCTTATGAGCTAAGTACTTGCACACAAACCAACTTCAATTGCCCAAATTTAGCACACTAAATCACCAAATAGCACACAATCAATATGCAACCCTAGATTAACCTAACACTAAACAGATTTCAAAGATTTTAGCACCAAAACAAGGAAAATCAAGCAGAAAGGTGGTTATGCAGATTTGAGCTTCACTTTTCCTTTTTATCACTTGAACTTGTTACAAAACTTGTCCCAATCTTACTTACCAACTAACATGTAACATATGGCAACCTATTACAACTTTCTAACACCTTTTCAAACACATTCAATTATGTTGTACCCTGCTTAAACCCCTTTCCAAACACCCTTTTAAAACTGTGAAAACATTTTTAACCTAACCAAATCACTTCACAAGCTACTCAAACTAATCCTCTTAGTATCTAACATGCATATAGACAAATAAGAACACACATCAACAGCTTTAACACACAAAGATCACTTAATCCACAAATCACATGAAACTATAACTTTTCTGAAATTTCAAAAAGGAAACAAGTGTTTACCTTAGAACCCTACATCTAGGGTTCTAGTGGATGCAAATCCACCTCCCACAAGGCTGGAGGCCTGTGCAGATCAAAAATCAACAGAATATCACCACCTGCTAAGAGAAATCAAACAAGAACACAAGTACAATATTCAATATACTCTTTCTGTTTTACTTTTTCTTTCTTAAAAACTTTTCCAAAACTTTGAAACCTCAAATACTTTTCAAACAAGAACAGGAACACAAAATCCAAGGATTTGCTCCACTTTCACTTCACAAATCTTGGATTTTGTGGAAATAAGAAGAACTTTTCAAAACCTTTTTATGACAAACCTTTTTGAAAATCTTTCACACAAATGATACTTGGAACTCAGAATCAGCAATCAAACATCCCAACTTTTTAATAAACATAAAAGGAATTACAATTTCTTTTAGAAAATACCAAACTTTATATTAAATTTAAAAAACGGAATTACAAGGATGATTGCCAAAAACTGGAACAAAGGGGTTTCCACAGGTTGGACCTCCTTTTATACTACTCTAAGAACATACTAGAATGCTTAAAATCAAAACCCTAATCAAAGAAAATCTCAAAAATGCCCCTTGGGTCTTCTAGACGATTTTGAGGATTTGAGCTGTCAAATTTGATCTCCATCGTTTATTTTTGCTTTGGGAGGATGCAATGAATCACCACTGTTGATTTTGGACACGTCAACATGCTTGGAGGCCAAGGTGTGATGTGATTGGGTGAAAGGGAATTTGGGGGTAGGGTCCACAGTGAATGGGGTGAGGGTTTTGTGTGTGGGAAATGTTCCTGTGTGTGTGAATCACACGTGTGCACAAGGAATTGATTTTTAACCCAAGTTAAGGTGAAGTAAAATCTGGGGGTGAAAGAGTAAACAGTAACTCTGTTTGATCTGTATTTGGGGGAAAAGGGGTTGTTAGGCGCGTTTTTTGTTTGAATGTTTCAAAGTGTGCAACTTTGGTCCTTATCTTTTGGTATTTTTGGCAAAACACGTTTTCAGCCTATGAAAACTTGATTCCTTTGTTAATATCTTTCACCAATTGTCACTTTTGGCACCAAACTTTTCCCAAAATGTTTCAAAGGCTATTTTTGACATGTTTTCATAATTGAAGGGCTGATTTTGGTCAATGTTGTTCTTCAAAGGTTTTCAATGTGTCTTTTACTTCATGAGGGACCATAATTGGCAATTTTGATTTGTTGAGGGACTAAACTTGTCATTTCTTCAAAGTTGAAGGACCTTTTTGCAATTTTGACAAACTTAAGGGACCAAACTTGTAATTATTAATATACAAGGGTTTTAAGTGTCATTTCTTCATTCTTGGAGGATCAATCTTGTATGTCTTCAAGTCTTCAAGGTATTTTGTTGAGAATTCCATGATTAGGGCCCGGTTCTTTGTACGGCTTCGTTTCTCGTGTCCGTTTTTCCTTGTATCTTGTGATCTTTTGTCTTTTTCACGATATCCATACCTAAAATACACAAGTAAACAAACACAAGCATATATATGGTATTTTATGACGTTTTTGTGCATTTAAAGCCCGAAAAGAACGATGAGATCATGTATAAATGCCATCTCATCATATCTCTTAATGCATAAGCAATGCCTAAAAACATTGTTAGTATTAATTAATCTTTCTTAGTTTTGATCACGAAAAATTACAAAGACATTTATTGTCAAACACAACCATAAAACGAATTATCTAACAAACACTATCATCAAGGTAATAATCATTACACTAACATATCTTAATCATGCTTAGTGATCATAAAGTGATTAGCCTTAAAACTCACTTTTGTCAAACATTACAAAAGATTTTTAAAAAATTTATTTTTAAGAAAATGTTTTATTAAAATGAAAATGGAAATTTGAATATGGCATATTCCATCTGCCATAAGAATATCCTTTGAAGGTTTAAACAGCCTCAAATATTTCAAATTCACTAAAAGACAAAAAGGAGCAAAGTCTACGCCAGCGGTACCTTAGCACCTATGGCGGTTCCTTATCGATAAGGAACCGCGGGTGCCAATAAGGAACCGCGGGCAGATATAGCCGTTGGATGTTTTGTCCTATAAATAGTGAATCAAATCTACATTCTTATTAACCCTTTTTGGACATCTTCTTCAGCCTTCTTTCTCCTTTCTAATCCTAGTCATTTGTAAATGATCACTTAATGTGTTAAGTATGTTTACTCATGATTATCCTCTTGATCTCCTTCTTTACCTTGTCCAAAGAGAAGACCACTCACACACTTGTGATGTGATTAAAGATGTAGCATTGATGAAGATCACCTCCTCCTAAATATCTAGTCATGTTCATCATTTGTTTAATTGTGTCTTGTGTAGATCCAATGTATTTATGAATACTTGGACTAGTTGTGTCATCCAAGTTATTTGTGAATACTTGGATTAGAGTTGTGTACATCCATTGCACATGTGTGTGCTTGGATTTATGTTGTGTAGATCCAAGCTACATGTGTGTACTTGGATATGATTAGTTGAGTTGTAATTAGTTGTATTAGTTCTCACTAAACTATAAAGTGATGTGGTTGTGTCTTGTTAGTTCTCACTAAACTATAAAGTGATGTGGTTGTGTCTTGTGAGTTCTCACTAAACTATAAAGTGATATGTAGTTGTGTTGTGTGAAGTTATCACTTAGCTTCAAAGTGAATAGTCGTGAAGATTGGTTCTAGCTTTGGATTGAAACTCGACATCTAGCCTTGTGTCAGAAAATGGTAAAGTAGGAAACGTTGTGAAGATTGGTTCTATCTTTAGATTAGAACTTGACATCTAGCCTTGTGTGGTAAAAGAGTGAAGTGGGCGACGTTGTGTAGATTGGTCCTAGCTAAGATTAGGTCTCGATATTTAGCTTAGTGTCGGAAAATAATGTAAGCGACGTTGTAAGGTTTTCTCCGCTAAGAAGGGAGCTTGTGGATATAGTGGAAATCTCGAGTAAGGTGTACTCGAGGAGTGGAGTAGGAACGAGGATAGAGCCTCGTTGCCGAACCACTATAAATCTTGGTGTCTTCCTACTAGGTTGTTTCTTTCCTTACTCTTTACTTACATTCATTATCACTACACTTACTGTACATCGTTAATGCATTAGAATTGAACCTAATCATTATGAAACTAGCTTTCAAGTAAAAGATAGTTTTGTACACTCACCTAATTGAAAGGAATTTTAATTAGGAGATAAACCGATTAGAAACTATTCAACCCCCCTTCTAGTTTCTACTGTATCTTTTTTCTTAGGACTTCAGATATCCCAAAGTCATAGAGGCATATTTATCAACCAATCCAAGTATGCCCTTTATTCGCTTAAGAAATATAAGATGGAATCTTGCGACCCCGTGGACACTCCTGTGGTGGAAAGAACTAAGCTAGATGCAAATCTTACTGGGATTCCTATTGATCCTACACTTTATCGTGGTATGATCGGTACCCTATTGTATATTACAGCTAGCAGGCCCGACCTTCAGTTTTCAATTTGTATGTGTGCATGGTATCAAACGAGGCCTACTGAGTTACATTTAGTTGCTGTTAAAAGGATTTTTTTGATATCTTAAAGGAACCATTAGTCGGGGAATTTAGTATTCGAAGGACTCTTCGATTGCACTAATGGCATATACAGATGCGGATCACGCGGGTTGTCAGGATACAAGGCGTAGCACAAGTGAAACTTTGTAACTACTAGGAGATCGACTAATCAGTTGGGCATCGAAAAGGCAGAAAAGCACTGCAATTTCAAGTACGGAGGCAGAATACATAGCTATGTCCGGTTGTTGTGCTCAAATTATTTGGATGAGATCGCAATTAACCGACTATGGTCTAGGTTTTAACAAAATTCCGATGTACTGCGACAACAAAAGTGCCATTGCCCTCTGCTGCAACAATGTCCAATTCTCCTGGTCGAAGCATATTGACATTCGCTACCATTTCATCAAGGAGTAAGTGGAAAATGGAGTGATCGAGCTTTACTTTGTCAGATCTGAGTATCAATTGGCGGATATTTTCAAGAAGGCTTTAGATCGCGCTCGAATAGAATTTTTCGCCGACAAGCTAGGATTGAGAACTTTCTCGCCCGAGACTCTAAAGGCATTGGCAGATGAAGCGAAAGAATAGTGGTGGTAAACTATTCTCCGTATCCTTGGTGATCATTTGTATATATTGTTTATATTTTATCCACAAAAGCAAAATACAAAAATATAAAACCATATAAAAACCATAAAAATTGAAAAATTCAGAAGAATCTAAAAATATTTTTACTATCTTTTTAATTTTTTAAGGCGTGTCTTTTGGTACGATAATATTACGGCCTTAGAAATGTCTATTAATATTGACAGGGCGCCATAAATAGAGTTCGTACAAAAGTTGTAAATATTTCATAAAACATGCCTAAATGGCTTGTAGTTATTTCAGACTGCAACCCGCATTTCATATTAAAGTCAAGTATTTCTTATGAAAGCTTTGGCTCAACAACGAGAATTAATTTTCTCGGGCATGGTTTACATTATAACCATGTAAGGGATTGTGTATACTTTACAACACAATCTAACATGAATATATGTACGCATCAGTGCATTTATTTGTTAAAACGAGAGAAATCTTGTTTTTATGAAGTTATCATCTCTACAATTGTAGCAATTTACTATTGGTATTTATATACTTGACGATTCGACTACTCAAACGACGACTACAACTCTTTGAATAGAACACGGGTCAACAATTAAGGGGGAGAAATTGTCAAGCATTCAGAATCTTTGATGCCGAAAGTGCCAAGTTCACATATTGGTGCCAAGACAACGTTACCAATCGTACATGTGGTGTCAAGAGATGACTTCAGATGTGACGAGACGACCAACATTTGCCGACAAGAACCATGTGATCTTATCATATGATGTTATCATCAATCAGGTCCAACCTTGTCAATTCATTCTAATATGGTGAGTATGTGATCATTTTACAAATTGGTATCATATCTCATAAATTGGTATCATGAAGATAAAACAGACTTGCATTTTTCTTCCAAAAACTTTGTTAAAACTTCATTAAATCAATTGATATCAAAAATATCGGTTGGGTTAATATTTTTAATATGGGGGAGAAAATGTGATTTAATATGGGAAATAATTAATCACAAATGGTTTGACTTAACGTGATAACTCATCCCGACATGTGCGAAATGTTTTCGAATATCATGACATATGTTAAGGGGGAGCAAAATCGATTTGCTATATCAACAATGGATTTCATGGTGATTTATACTTACCCACAACCCATTTATTTCACGACGATGAAGATTGTGGTGACAAAAGGATGGTAGGATAGCTTAAGTCCAATGATTCTTCCATAACCGGAGGAATCTTCCCAAGGACATTCCATAGCTAGAAATAGTAGTCCTTAGGAAAGATGGAGAAAGATTGTGAACGTAGCTGAATGCCGACCAAGTACTTAAGTTAGCACTGGAACAATCACAACAAGGTACTAGTTATGACGTATTGGTAAGAATTGAAGGGGTTGAAGAATGAAAAAAGAATTGTAATGATAAAGGGTGAAAAGAAAGAATCCCTCCTTACAACCTTAGGCGGAAACCGGGTCAGCTTATATGTTATTGAATATACCCATCATGGACCCAGTGATGTAATGCACAACCCATCCTAGCTAACTCAGATATCTCTCAAAAGGTATTTGTTTTAATCACACGGAGATCAATACGTTATCTATCGATTTATTCACTTCGAAAAAATTGGTATTGAAATGGTGGCACTCCTCTCCAGCCTCCGATCACTAAAATCCAAAATGCACGATCGAGTCTAGAGCCATTTGAGATCATCAAATATCTCATTAGGACACATTTCCATATTTCCTTGCTTCTTCACACACTGTGAAAAGTAAGAAAGATATTAAGAGTCCTACGCAAAATCTTCATGATCTTGCTTGAACATCCTAGTAATACACAAGTATTTACAATGAAGATGGAAATCCTCTTAAGCGAACATTAAAAAGCTCATTGAAAGTACTATTTTGCTAGGGTTAAAAAGTTATCGTCCGATCTTCTCGAATTGACTACCAGTTTAAGTGCGACTCACTCGTCTTTTGGTGAAAAAGAATATTTTTGGTTGTTGTAAAATAAATTGCAAAACTTTAAAATAAATGACGGTAAATTAAAGCTAAAACTAATTAAAACATGACTGGTGCAATATTAAACTTTTAAAAGTAAATTAATTAAATGATAAAAATTAAAGCTCGACGAAAAGTAAATTTGACAATGTAATAAGAAATGTAAACTTGAAATTAAAATAAAGAAAAACAATTAAAATAGCACTAAAGAAAAATGGTAGGAAAAATAAGCTTTTAAAAAAATTAAACTAAAAATTACTAGAAAAACACTTGGTAAAAACAGAGATTTCGAGAAGCGTGAAAAATTTGAAAACTTAAAACAATGCAAACTTAAAAATTAAACTAAGACAAAAGATTAAAACAAAACAAACCTGTCGGAATACCCCTAATCGGAATCCCGTCGGAATACGATCGGAATCCCTTATCGGAATATAGGCTTACCTTCCCTTATCGGAATCGTGATCGGAATGAGTTCCTGTCGGAAAGTGATCGGAATCCCTTATCGGAATCTACAAAAACATACCCGTCGGAATACACCTAATCGAAATCCCTCGTCGGAATATGAGAAACCAACACCTATCGGAATGTCACAAGAGTATTTCTATCGGAATCCAAAAAGGAATCCTAATCGGAATAACAGAAACCCTTTTCCAATTAGGAGTGATCGGAATGATGGAAACCCTTTTCTGATTTGGGTAATCGGAATACCGTAGGATAAATGCAAAATAAGCAAAAGAAATAAGCTATTAATCAAATAAGCACACGCCTAAAAACCTAATCAAAACACGTATAAGAAAAACTAATAATCTAAAATTTAAAGACTTTTGAAAACACTAAATGATGAAATATTTAAAAACGACTTTTTAACAAAAATAACTTTTATAAAACTTAAGTAACTTTAAGATAAAAACACATAAGCTATAAAAATCAATAATCCAAAAACAATCAAAAGCATAAAAACATAACATTTAATCAAATAAGAATAACAATAAGCACATAAACATAAAGATTAAGCAAAACAAGAAAGGTAGAAGGAGAGATTAAAAATAAGAACTTGATTAAAAATAAGATTCAATAACCAAATTAAAAGACTTACTTGAAATTAAAGGCAAGAATTTAAAGGTGCAATTAAGTAAATGACAATAATAAAGTGCAAGTAATTAAAGGTGCAAGTAATAAAAATGGAAGAACTATTTTGTCAAGATAGTCAACACCTCCTAATGTGTCATTAGGAGGGTATTTATAGTGATTAGGGAGGTAAGCATGTGTTGGAAGCTTCCTGCTTTCTTTATCGTCTTTTTGTCTTCTAAATTCTTCGACTTTTTCGACTTTGTCTCGGGATTAATAAACTCGTCTTGTAATTTCTTCATTAATTTAGACTTGAGTTCTTCGGCTTTTATTAAACTTCCGTCTTTAGAATTTTCTTCGATAAATCTTCCGAATAGGCCTTGGACTTCCGTTCTTTTTGCACTCTTGATCTTTTGACTTCGTCTTTTGTCTTTTTCTTTGATAAAAGGCCGTGACAGCCCGTGTTTTCTTCCCTTTTCACATTTTGATCCTAAATCACAACAAAAACACAAACCACGCATAATTCTGATATTTACGACATAAAATACACGTTTTGGTTTGGTTATTATTATAATTAAGTGGTAAAAGGATAAGTTTTTTCACACTTATTACTCATGGTAGGTGACTTGTGCGTTTCTTTATGAATCAAACTTGTGACAACTGGAAAGCAACAGTGGTTTAAATCTTAACTGAATTTAAACACGTTTCAGGCCTCTACGCAATATATTAGTGATTTTTCCAGAACATTCAGAGTTATACTTTTTAGTATTTACAGTGACGAATGGAAATCCTTCTAGTGTTAAGATTAAACAACACTTGGTATGTAACTTGCAAGATTCAATTTGAATCAAGCTCGTGACAACTGGAAAGCAACGATGGTGAGATTCTTTAATGAATCAAACTTGTTCTAGGAATATGAATTGACGACTTCAATCATGCGGATAATTTTATCTAAATGATTCACTCTTTACGTTCACAGTCAGCTTTGGACGGTCGAGTAAAGAGAACGGGTTTACCCGCGAAATCTTGTCAAGAAGTTCTTAATTAAAACTACATGCCACAAGTACGATATTTTATATCGTCCAACGGTCTTCACCAATCGGAGGAAAAATGCTACCGAATTAGAATGAAATGTTCAAATCCATTTCATTCGTGTCTACTTATGATACGGCATTTAAAGACGGTGGCGTTGCAGAGTCCGAGATGAAGTCGTCCCCACATGCTTATATTTTCCACTTCAACAAATTCAAGAAAGCCTAAAAGTCAAGTCTTCCGCTGTACTGAACTCTGAAGCTTTCAAGAATTACAAAGGTATAAGTATGTGAGACATGAAGTCACGAAGAGGCGGATATCACAAGTGATGATGCATAAGATCAAGGCAAGAGATAAATGTTCAAGATTGATATCAAAGATCACATCAACATATTCACCAGAAAAGAAAAATAAAAGAAATATGAAGACTACGAGCCCAAGACACGCATAGTATGCTAGGTTTATTTTATTATTGTAACTCGGGTAACGCCCTTGTTTGGAGTGACCTCCCTTAGGGGGAGATTGTTGGAAATACGTTTTTACGTATTTAGAAGGATCTGTCACTCCGACAATATATTACTAAGTAGCTCGTAGTTTAGTTCTATTATTAACCAAACAAGGCCAAGCCAAGCCTACAACATGTGTAGGCCGGCGACCCAATGTCAAGCGCAAGCCCATCATATGGCTTGGGTATATAAACCCTCTCCTTAGTTGGAGAGGGTGTGGTTCACCTTATTTTTCACATAGTAGAAAGTGTGTTTTCATTACTTTCTCTCTCTAAAGTGTGTGTGATCTACCATCTATTTCTCTCTGTCTAGATAAGCAAGATTTACAATATCTTACACTTGTGCGTATTGATTTAGTGACGATTAATTAAGGGTTTGCCAACTCAATTATTATTAATCTATTTTTTTGAGCGTTAATTATTGAACCCTCGAAACGTTTTGGCGTTCCGCCAACATTTCAAAGTCGAACTAAGGTTTTTATTTCACATAATTGCCTTCACTATTCTTGGATTCGTTAATCGAGACCTTTGATTAGTGGATAGTTTTTGTCGATTAATTTCTACGTAATACACCAAAAATTAAAAAAAAATTAAAAAACCATCAAAAACCAAAAAAATTGAAAATTTAAAAAACCCCAAAAAGAATCTTCTTTGCTACATCCCATTCTATGTTTATCGCATGCGTATTCGTTCATGTGATTATCCAAATTCTAACAACGTGTTGAATCGACGTAATCGAAATCGAAGGAATCAACAACGAAGACATGAATTAGAAACTAACGTTCCTAATATCGTTGTTGAAACTAGAGACGAGATGGCCGAGAATCGTACAATGATAGAATTGCTCCAAGCACCCACCGATGGATATGGAGACGCGATCGTAATTCCCGCAATCCATGCGTAGAATTTTGAAATCAAAATCGGAATATTGACTTTAATTCAAGCAAGAAAGTTTAAGGGTCGTGAGGCGGATAATCCTCACAATCACATTCAGAATTTTGATCGTCTTTTAGCCACGAGCAAGTTTAATAACGTTGACACCGATGTGATTAAGCTTATGCTTTTTCCATACTCGCTCGATGGAGCCGCCAAGGATTGGTACGAGAAAGAACCACCTAATTCCATAATTACGTGGAAGGATCTCGTTTCCAAATTCGTTAATCATTTGTTTCCACCCTCTAAGACTATGTTTTTCAAAAACGAGATCACGAGGTTTGAACAAAAGCCGAATGAGTCGTTTAGAGACGTGTGGCATCGTATTAAGGTATTTCTTAGGCAATGTCCTCACCACGATTTTTCCGAGTTACACCAAATCAATACTTTTTATAACGGTCTTAATTTTCAAGAGCAAGATTCGTTAAATTCCACCGCGGGCGGTAACTTTTTGTGTAAAACTCCTAGGTAAGCGTTATTGATTATCGAAAATAGATCCAAGGTTTACCAACCGTAGCACACCGAGTGTTGTAATGTCGCCAATGTTAGCCATGCTAATCGCGATATTAAGAGGGTTGATGCAAAATTCGATAAATTGACGAATGCTTTTACGTCGTTTTTGATCGAAATGAAAAACGCTCCCGCTACGGTGAAAGCGGTTAAGGTTTCATGTACGTTCACTACGTTGTGTGGTGGACCTCATAATTATTACGAGTGTGCGGCTACGGATGACCAAACGTCGAGTGTTAACGAGTTAAACGGAAACAACAATTTTCAAAATCAAAACAACGCGGGTCCATCACAAGGAAATTATAACAACCAAGGCAATAATTATAATCGTGGAAACAATTTTCAAAATCAACAAGGAAATAATCAAGGAAATCGAGGTGATTATAATCAAGGTGGAAATTTGAATTGGCAAAATCGAGATTTTAACAACAATCAAAACTCGAATTTCAAAACAACATGGGAATCAAAACAATTTTCAAAGAAATAATCAAAACTAAGGGAAGTTTAATTCTAATCAAAGCGGTTCTTCAAACGAGTTTCAAGAATATATGAAAAAGAATGAGGCTAATATGAGACGATTAGAGGGATAAATTGGTACTTTGAAAAACGAGTTTTCCAACACTTTGAAAGGTCAAAATAATAAAATTGAACAAGGTCAAAGTGAGATTAAAAATATGTTTTCGGAAATTATGAACAATTAATCGAGTCCGTCTTCGAGTGCATTACCAAGCAACACCGTGGTTAACCCTAAGAAGCACGTCAAAGTCGCTACATCCTCTAATGGAAAAGATCGTATGATTCGCTGAAACCTTGATGGTTTTAGAGTTGTGCATTCGTCTCTACCCTCGACCTCAAAAATACCTTCATGTTCTAAAGTCGAGGGAATGAACGTGGTGAACAAGGAAAAGAGTTCACATCCTCGTGTACCTCAAATTCCATCCATAGTTCAGAAAGAGAGTTTCATAGACTTAACCAAATTAACCGTTGAGGAAACTTGTGCTTCAATTCTTCTAAGGAAACCTAAAAGGCATATGCCGAGAAAGGAAGAAGATCCGGGCCAATTTCTAATACCTTGTGATTTTTCCGAGATTGAGGGATGTTTAGCCCTTGCCGATTTAGGTGCTAGCATCAATCTCATGCCTCATTCTCTTTGGAAATTGATGAAATTGCCAAATCTTACCTCCACAAACATGACAATCGAGCTAGCAAATTGTACGCCATTAAAACCAATTGGAATAGCTGAGGATGTTTATGTTAAAATTGGAAAGTTTATTTTTCCCGCGGACTTCGTCATTTCCGATTATGAGTGCGATCCTAAATGTCCCATTATTTTAGGTCGACCCTTTTTATCGACGGTTCGTGCCATTATCGACGTTCACGGTGGGAAATTAACTATGAAATATAGGGAGGATGAAATTTAACTTTTCACGAGTAGATCCTAAATTCAAAATGATCAAAGTAAAACTGAGGTTTCAAAATTTAATGATTTCAAAGTACATACTTTAGCGGAAAAATGAGGCTTGATACGTGTTTTAAAAGAATTAAAAGCAACGGTTTTCGAGATGAGAATTTTAACGACAAAAAATACGTTTACCTAATCAAAAAAGGAATTTGTAGATTTATGGACGAAAACTCATTTTGGGATGTATTCGACGAAACAAGTGAACAAACAATTCCGGAGGGTAACGTTAATTCCATCACGACAATGACCAATATGGATTCGTTTTCACCACCTTCGAAGGACCATGACTTTGAGGCCCAAACTTCTAAGCCATCGAAGTGCCTCCCACTCCTAGCCCAAAATCTATTAAGGCTAAGAAAGTGGCCCAACCCAATGCACCCATTATGGAAATGTCACCTAAGCAAAGTCCAAAGACTTGTAAGACCATGGTTATGACTCTTGAGAAATCCTCTCAAGAACTTGCTCACATTGACACTTTCTTTGATGATGATGGTGATTTTTCCAAAATCGATCATGTATTTGCTAATCCATCATCCATCTTCGAGGATTTACCCTTTGATAAATTTTTAAATGAAGATGATGATTTGATGCCGGAAATTTCTTATGATGATGAGAATGACGACACTTTCACCACGTTCTCGAATTCCGTGTATGAACCTATTTTTCATCATAATCCCATTTTTGATGAAGGGTTCAAGAACGTTGATGACCATATCATCGATCCTCCTTCGTTTCGCAATTGTGACGATGAAGAATTCTTTAAGGAGGTCGATGATTTTCTTGCTATAGAAACGAATCCCATTCTCGAGGAGTTACCTTATCAACACTCCTCATTTG
Organism: Glebionis coronaria; assembly: GCA_025667525.1. Classification (NCBI taxonomy): domain Eukaryota; kingdom Viridiplantae; phylum Streptophyta; class Magnoliopsida; order Asterales; family Asteraceae; genus Glebionis; species Glebionis coronaria. The sequence goes on from CM046876.1 coordinate 159,974,253, forward strand.
AGAATGACGATTGCCACATTCTTGAGGATTTAATTCATAACCAATCCCCCCAAAAGAATGATGGTTTTGTGCTTGATCGTAATCTCTTCGAGAGAGTTTCTAAAATCATTCATGAGGGGAACGATAAACCTTGGTTTGACGAGCCTATCTATGATAAAGAAATCGATGAGATCGACGATCTTGAGGATGACGTTTATGTTAACCCCGAGGGGAATGTGTTTTTTATTGACCATCGTTTTGAGAATTTATATAATCCCCCTTAAAATACCCACGACGTTAATGTGAGAATTTTTAGTGTGCCTAACATCATCTTAGAAACACCAAATATTTTCGACATAATTAAATCGAGTTTTCATAAAGAGTTTTTAAATGACGAAAAAGGAAAAGATTTTGAATTTAATTTGAATGATGTTCCTACTATTCTAACTCTGTCATCACCGTGTTGTTTGAGTACTAACACCTCGTCTACTCCTTTTGATGATGGCGTGTGTGGTGTTAGTGTGGGGGAAGCCCGTTATGTTTCCTCACATATTTCCACCAAGGACGAGATATTCGACCCCAGAATCGCATTTTTAGGGAAATCTCGGTCTTCCACCGATGCAATAAATGGAAAATCTTCTCATTTGCTTGGCGTGAGTCTACCTCGAGTAGCTCAATGTTTTAGCCCACCCATTGTCCCACCCTTCTACTTCTTATCTATATTCTTCTACCCCTTTTGGGTTTTAGCACATGTTGAAGTGACGTTGTTTCATTTATCCCATGAAAACAAGGACGCCATCTTTGATCCCAGTATTTTACATCATCAAAGGACTTAATCCTTGATACCGCTTATTTTTTGGGCATTGTTTAACATGTAATCCCCACCAAAATGACCATACCATGATAATCCCTAAATGATCATATTTATGAGGATTCGAGTCGAGCTCTTGACTCAGTTGTCAAAAACGAGGTGCCTTGTGGGGGAAATCCCATGCTTATCCTTGTAAATATTATTGCTCTGTAATAGTGTAATGGGAAGACTTATGCTCTGCCAACCTTTGTTTCGTGGTTGTTTGTTTTTGTGATTTATTAGGATCATCGTCATCGTTGAAGCCTCTCATGTTCGTTTTATGTATCACTCAAGCTTCGATCCTTTCCTTTGAAGATTCTGATATTCGATGATATCCTTTTACGTTCTAACGTTTATTCTTTTGGCATAATTCATAAATGGCTATAGATGATTCGTTTTACCCTTTCCATGCTCGAGATTAAGCATTCGACTTTTTGTCTCTAGTATGGGGGTGTTTCACCCTTAGACTCTAAACATTGAGGACAATGTTTAGTTTTATTATAGGGGGTGAATAGATACTTTACCTTGCTCACGTCATCACGCAATCCAAATTTTTATCTTTTTCTTGCTAAATAAGGCTAAAAATGGCCAAATTTTAAAAATTTTCTTGCTTTTTTCATAAGTGTTTAAGACACGAATGTAAGTTTTCTGATGGTGAGAATAAGAGTGATTTTTGACTCGATCGTGCGTGTTGAGCACTTAGCTTTGATTCCTTAACTGTATTAGGATAAGTTGATGAGACTGCAATTGTACATAGTCTCATCGTCCAAATCGGGCTTAAAATGCTTAAAATATCATTAAAATACCCTAAAATATGCTTGTATTTGTTCATTGTGTATTTTAGGTACGGGTATCGTGAAATCAAGAAAAGATCACAAGAATCAAGCAAAAACGAACACGGGAAACGAAGCCGCACAAAGAGCCGGACCCGAATCATGATTTTCCATTGAAGTCCTTGAAGTTTTGAAGATTGTCAAGATTGGTCCCTAATCTTTTGAAGACTTGACATTTTATACCCTTGTAAAACTCAAAAATTACATAAGCGTCCCTAAAATATCAAGATATAACATGATTGGCCCTTGAAGAATGCTAAATATACACATTTGGTCCTTATTGAAACTTTATGCAATACATGAGCCAAAAATGACAACAAGTCCAAACTTATCAAAAAGGGAAAAGGAGTATATTGCTGATAGAACTTATATGACAAGATTTTGGGAGTTAGGGGACTTATTTTGACTAGACAAAGAAAGTTCTACCACCAATCAACACCCTCCATGTCAGCAGTACCCACTATCACCCCACCAGTCAAACCCCACGTCACCCCCTCCCCACTTAATACTAATACCAATTTAAATAAACATAAACAAAGATTATATGAGAGGGAAACATATACTGTTTATCCCTAATCCCCCAACCAACCATGATAAACCCTAAATCTCCCCATCTCCACTAATCAAAGGGAAAACTGCCCATTTGTTCCAGATCATCAATTGATGGTTAGTGTAACACAACCCCACTTCTAAACAAATTCTAGCTCACCGTTCTGGTCCCCCACCATTACAAGAAACCCCCGTCCCTTTCACTTTGTAGAAGGGATTGACCCAATCAACGGTTATCATGATATTACTTGCTTTCCAAAACAAAATGGAAGCTTAAGATTGAAGATTCGCCTGGCAAGTCACATGGGTCATCAAAAGTCTACCTAAGAACTCTAATATCAAGAATTCAAAGGATGGCATCTTCAAGCATATTCCAAGATTCGACCAGGGCACTAGTGGAACTTCATGTAATTAGGGTTAGGGTTCTAGAACAGTCTTCTTCACTATATAAATAGAATATCAGCATGTACTTTCCATTTTGTTCCAAAATTTTGTAAACTTCTTTTCTTGACTAGTTAATGGAAAAATTGGACCTTGCAAATTTTGTGTTCCATTTAATTTAACTTTCTTTTAATTTAGCCTTTACTTTTCTGCAAATTGTAATTTAAATTTTATCAAAAAGTTTTTGTTCAAAGAAATTTGTTGAAGAATTTTTTGATAACCAAAATTGAGTGAATTTGTTCGAAAAGAGTATGACAATCTTTCTTTGGACTCATTTATTGAACTTTGTTAAATTTTGTTGGTTACTCTTATTTTCATTGCAAAGATTAGTTCCAAAAAGATTTTCAGAAAACTAGTTAATTCGCTTATCATTAACATTTACTATAGCAATAGCTCTTGATAAGCTCTATTGATAAAAGAGCTTATCAATCAACTCTTGGTACTTGTGTTTGTTGCTTGTGTTTTATTTCAGGCCTCAAAGGGTGATTTTTGTTGATCTATTTTCAAGCAAAACTCAAGTTGAAGGCCTAGTAGTTGTTCTAGGTTGTTAAGCACTCTAATAAGCTGATCTGTGTGTTGGATAAGCTCAAAAAAGCTGAGATTATAAGCTCATAGTAAGCTTAGTCAGTGTGGAAGTACATTGACTCAGTGTGAGTTTACTTCTCACCTTTTTAACTTTTCTGTCCATATTTGGAGCTTATGTTATTATGGCTTGTTAGCTTATTTTCTTTACTTGTATTTGCTTATTTAACTTCCTTGCTGGTTACTTTGTTTGTTCATGCTGCGTTTCTATTAGTTGTTAGTTTAAATTTCATAATTTTTTTGTTAATTGTGCAAACTCTGGCCCGAAACTAGTGTTTGGTAGAAGCTTAACTTCTGTATTTAGTTTGATCCTAGGTCATGAGCTTAGTTGCTGTAATTAGAAGAGGTTTAGAGTAGTTTGTTTATGCTTTTATTTCACATTAAAAAAAATAAAAAAAATATATAGGAGTACACTTAAGTTTCGGCTTGCTTCAGTGCTTTTAATAATTTGTATTGCTTTGTTGTTTTACATGTTCATTTTAGTGTAATTATGCTAATTATAAGTTAGTTTAAGGTTGTAGAAGTCTGCTCTAAGGTTTAGAATACAAGCGCACAAATATCGTACACTTTTCTTTGTTTGATCACTCTCTGAGGTAATAAGACAGTAGGTATTTGAATTTATGCTTTTGTTGTTTTTATTGTTTGATCCTAGTTGTTTCTTATTTACTTTGTGTTCGTTTACATGTTTGAATTGTCGTTTGAGGTTAGAGATCATTTGGTTAGGTTTTGTGCACTTTACTTGGCAAATATATATATATATATATATATATATATATATATATATATATATATATATATATATATATATATATATATATATATATATAAGCCAAGTTTATGACGATACACACCAGCAGGTACCTAGGCTTCATCATATGGTATTAGATCTAATGAGTCAGCAAGCAGGTAGTTTAGACTTTGGAGAATTTCTTGTTTGATCTAGCGTTATTGAAGGATTAGTTTAGTGGCCTTAGATTAGAAGCACTATATCACCATTCTATCTCAATTACTTGTTCTACTTTTCCCCATATTCCAGCCATTTACATCAACAGGAATCACCATTTCACTTTAAGTTGTTAGAATTTGAAACTTAGGATTTAAAAAGTTTAGAGGATAGAGATTTTCTGTTTTTAGTCATGTTAAGGTGTAGTACTTATTATGTTTCTTGAAAATAATCCCAAATGTAGCCTTAAACTTACCCTTGTGGACTTGTTCTTGAGTTACTGCCCAACATTTGGTGTTTTGAGATTTGTGATTGCTTACTTGATGTTTGGTCTGCCATGAATCTCTTTGTAATTTGCTTTCTATATATATATAATAGGCTTTTTAAGTTTTAGTAACTTTGGCTCATTTTTGTGCATATAAGTCTGTACATATTTGCGCTATTTTGAGGTTATACACATCAGCAAGCTTAGAATCATCATAGGTTAGTCATAAGGTTTGAATCTTAGTGAGCAAGCAGTTTAGGTAACAACTTTCGTCTGTTTAAGATTCATTTTATGTTTTCAGCTTATTAGGTTGCTTATTATTAAGCCAAAAATTGCTTTATCTGCTTTTAGTTGCACTTGTATTATTGAATAGCATCATTTTCTTTGCATGTTCCCTGCTTTTTCTATCTTGTGTGACTTGTGTGATTGAAATCTGCCTTTTTGTTGTTGTTTGACTGTTAAATAAACCCAATAAGCTAACTGTTTATTGGGTGGATTATTAAAAAAAAGCAAAAAGATAATAGATCACAAAAAGTAGCAGCGAGCAGGGCTCGAACTGCAGACTTCTGCCACCATAACAGACACAACATCACCTCCAACTGCCATCTGCTCTCTTGTTTGTTTTTTGTTTACATTTGCTTCTATTTTTGTTTAATACTTTGTTGTATTCGTGTTTTCAGCTTGTAAGCTCGTTCTTTGCTTATTTCGTTTTAAGCAATTGTTAGACGAGCAACACTGGCAATATTTGTTCCAAAATCGTTTTTCCCGTATCACTTTTAAAGACTTTTGGAGCTTAAGGTTTAACTTTGCTTAGAAAGCAAACTTGTTTACATTTTTTTACTTTGTGCTTATTCGATCAAATCTACTTATTTCGTGTGATTATTACATATTATCTTCTTTCAAAAATTCTTTTTACTATAGCTTTATTATATCATTCAAGTAAGGTTCGAAAAAAATAGTTTTTCTAGTTAAGTTTTTAAGTTTTTGGGTTTTGACATAATGTTCATTGCTTTTTACTTGTAGACTTAGTCATTTTCGTAAAAAAATTGTTAGTTTTAAAATTGTTTAAATTGTCGTTTTAGTCTAATAGTGTTTTTAAAATTTTTAATTTTCAAAGTTTTTAATTTTTCGTTATTTTTCGATTTGCGTTATTTTTATTATTATATTATTAATTTTTACGTTTTACGTTTTCGTCTTCGTTTTTTTTACTTTTCCATCAAACTTCCTCGATTATAAATCCGACTCCGTTCTTAGAATTTTAATTTTCAACTCTCCGTCGTACAACGATCCCGAGGTTTTTTTTGACATATTCGTTTTACGTATTAATTACGTTACGTTTTATAGAAAAATTTATACCCCTATATTTACAACTTATCAAATGGCGCCGCCGCCGGGGAGTTGATTTACGATCTTCTCGGATTGGATTTGTTGATTTTTATCGAATTTCATTCTTGAAAGGTTGTATATATTGAGCATACTCGTTTTATTTTATTTTATTCTCGTACATATATTAGCCATAAAAATAGTCGTGTTAAATTGAACTCAATTAACACCAAATCGTTTTTCGTTTTTCTTGTGAATAATATATTTTATTTACGTAGCACAATTAATACACAATAATAATCCAAATACGCGAGAAATCGCACCTCAATAGTTGAGCGTTCCGGTCACTATTGTTGTATCGAATTCAAACAAAAATCAAAGGGCAAAATAGATTAATACTCTTAAGAAATTAATCTCAATTGATACAAACTATAAGGTGGGTATAGGGCGGTTGTATTTCACGACCTAAGGAGAAAAGGCTCTTAAGTGCTTCGCGCCGCCTCGTTTTCCCCGCTCGCTTGTGCGTATCGATTTAGTGATGATTGATTAAGGGTTTGCCATTCAAGTATTAATACATCTATTTCTGTGAGTTTTTATTATTGAACCTCGAAACGTTTTAGCGTTCCCGCCAACGTTTCAAAGTCGACGAGGGTTTTTACTTGACGTAAATTCCTTCATTCCTCTTGGTTTCATTAATCAAAACCTTTGATTAGTGGATAATTATTGTAGATTAATTTCTACGTATTACACCAAAAATCCAAAAAATTAAAAAACAATAAAAAATAAAAATAATTCTTCTTACCCCTTATCAATGAATTCTTTTTCTAACCCTCTAGTATTTAATTCTCATAACACTATTCTCGTTTTGTCATGTCCAATGATGGATATTACTCTTGTCCATATTGTGGAGGTCCGCCCGACGGTGGTAATTGCTTTAATTGCGAGATTTATGGAGGAAGAGAGGGGTATATCTACAACTCTCCTCAAAACGACCATGGTTACGGATTTCAATCCTATGACCAAGCTCCACAACCGCCTTCATCTTATTCGTGTGATTTTTGCGATTTGGAGCACGATTTCGGATTTTGTTGTACGAATTATAATGACCCCGAACCGAATCCTAATTTCTTTGACCAATCATCGCAATATCTACCGTCGTATTCATGTGAGTCTTGTGGAAACGCACCTCATTATGGGTATGATTGTCAACCAATGAACCATGATACGTCTTTCGACAACTAATTCTCAGGTTTTGACCAATCACCTCTACAAAATTTTTTCGATGATGATCTCGGTGCAAGTCGAGTCGACAAGGGATTTGAAGTAATTAAATTGCTTTTTCAACAAATTATGGAGAAAAAGGAACTTTCAATCGTCGAAGTGATCGAAGAAAGCATCAAAGATATGGAAGAGGAGAAACGACGAATCAATCAAGAAATAAATGATATAACTAATGAACTCGACATTAGGAGATATCGTAAAGAAGAAATAAGTGACGAGTTTAAAAGAGAGTGTGAGATTAGAACTAAACAACTTTTACAAGATTACAATGGTTTCAGCATCGATATTCGTCATAAAAGACAAGAACAAGAAAGAGAGGAGCATCTAGCTAGATGTGATCTCACGCCTCCTATTTATGATGACGACGACGATAGCGACATTTTTAATCTCACCTTGTCTTGTGAAACCATTACTCTCATGCTCCCTACGGAACCCGATGCCTCTCTAAGTATGGGGGAGAAGAATCTTAGCACTAATCCTAGTGTCGATATCCCTATTCCAATCCAAAGTGAGCCTACGGTTGTCTCCGATGAGGAGTTAAGTGATTTTGCTCTCGATGAATTTTTCCACGAAAATTCTAACGAGGCAAATTACGATAGTGAGTATGATACGATTTCATGTGATGATGTCTCTCCCAATGACACTTCGGGTAGAGAATCATTGACTTTTTCGAACCCTCTTTTTGATGATGATTTTTCCACTAGTGATGACGAGTTACTACTCGATGAGGAAGTTCGTGTCGACGAATTTAAAATCTACTCGAATTACCTTTGTGAATTTGATGACGAGTTCGTTTTTGGTGACGTAAATCCTCTCTTTGATGAGATGTTCGAGGACATCGAGAGTGAGGATTCTTTGGATCCTAAACTCGATGAGCCGGATTTTCTAGTCACCCTCCCTAAGTCTCATTTGGATGAGCCTTCTCTTTTGACTTGTGATGCCTCCATTCTCGAGGGGTTCACTGATGGACCGCCTCTCGATGAGAATGAGGATTTTAATGAGGCCTTTGCCTTTAAATCAGGAGGAGACTTTGAGACCCCCATTTTTGTTGATTCTCTTTCAAATTTGCCTTCGTCTCAAAGCAATCCTACCCACCCTCTCGCTTCTCATGACTACACGTACTTCGAGTACGTTGTAAGAAGTTTTCTTCCTTACAAAACTTATCCTCCGTCTTTGCCTTTATCATTTTCTACCAAAAGTGAGGATACGATCTTTGATCATGGTATAAAGGCTTTGCCTTTATTATCGGTTGCTTTTGGGCCTTGATTACATGTAAGTCCCACCAAAAATGACCATACCATGATTATCCCTAAATGATCACATTTATGGGGATTCGAGTCGAGCTTTTGACTCGGTTATCAAAAACAAGGTGCCTCGTAGGGGATTCTCATGCTTATCCTTGTAAACATTATTGCTTTCTAATAGTGTAACGAGGGGACTTGTCTTCCAACCTTGGTTCCGTGGTTGTTTGTGATTGTGATTCATTAGGTTCATCGACATCATTGAAGCCTCTCGTGTTCTTACGAATCACTCGAGCTTTGATCGTTGCCTTTGGAGATTCTGATATCCGATGATATCCTTTTATGTTCTAACGTTTATCTTATTAGCATAATTCATAAACGAATTTTAGGTTATTCGTTTTACTCTTTCCATGCTCTAGATTAAGCATTCTACTTCGTCTCTAGTATGGGGGTGTTTTCACCCCTAGACTTGAAACATTGAGGACAATGTTTAGTTTTAGTATGGGGGGGGGGGGGGGGGGGGGGTGAGTAGATACTTCACCTTGCTTACGTCACCACGCAATCCAATATTCATCTTTTTGTTGCAAATAAGGCTAAAAATGGTCAAATTTTAAAATTTTTCGTATTTTTCATAAGTGTTTAAGACACGAATGTAGGTTTTCCGATGGTGAGAGTAAGAGTAACTTTTGACTCGACCGTGCGTGTTGAGCACTTAGCTACGATTCCTTAACTTTTTAGACTAAGTCTCTTAAATGAGGACGAGAAATGATAGAGTTATTTATAAGTCTCGTAATCTTTCACGATCTCATGTGTAGTAATTGTTAGCTTATTCTCCCCACGCTTTTATAATAAATTGTTAATAAATATTTATTTAGTGGTTTAGTCACTATTGTCGGTTTCTAATTTGTTTTAGTAGCTTCCATGTAATTAAATTGCGAAAACATTAAGGTATCACCAATGCCACGGTTTTGAAGTATTGGCAACCCGAATAATCGAAAGCTTCACCAAATAATAAGATTTCAAGTGCTCACCTAAATTAAGCAAAAATTTGAAGCTCACAAGGCCGAAAAATCTATGCCCAAATTGAAAGTGAATCAAGCCTTAATCTTTGAAGCTTTAAAGATCCAAAATTCGACTTAGCGTGAGGATATACGTCAAGTCATAATAAAACCATCGATGATGGTGGATAATAAAAGACAAGGGCAAGACCGAAGTCATAATAAAAGCTTCATGGCAAAGTTGAATAAAAGATGGAGGTAAACCATGATAATAAAACCACCGATGATGGCGGATAATAAAAGTCATGGTAATAAGTCTCATGTTCAAAACCGTTCTAAAATCGTGTTTATCGATCCTTCTTGTTAACTTAATTTTTTGACATCGTTGTTTATTAGGGTGAATTATTAATTCGATGATTTTGGTTACACCGTTAAGACTCTATTTTTGGACCTAATCTCTATTCACGTATAAGTCAATGATGTATCCTTGTGATCATTAAGACAAAAATAAAATATAAGAGATACCGATTAGGAATAAGGGAGTTTAGGTGTGTAATTAACACTCATGAGATACGATTATGTTGCTAACTTATAATAACAATAATCTCATTACACGCTTAGCATGGAACTGGGTGAAAATCGAGGATGACGAACTTATCTCTATGAGGCATTGGTGTGTTCTTATTCTTTGACCCTATAAGTCACTTAATCGTGATGAAAACAATAAATTATGTCTAAAACACGTGTAGCAGTTTATTTAAGTTTACGCTTTCAATAAATGTCACATAAAAATGAATTTTGGAAGTGCTATGATACTTAATTCTAGCATTGCGTGGGGACACGACTATGGTTTAGTATGGGGGAGTGATGAGACTGCAATTATACATAGTCTCATCGTCCAAATCGGGCTTAAAATGCTTAAAATATCATTAAAATACCCCAAAATATGCTTGTGTATTTTAGGTACGGATATCGTGAAATCAAGAAAAGATCACAAGAATCAAGCAAAAACGAACACGGGAAACGAAGCCGCACAAAGAACCGGACCCGAATCATGATTTTCCATTAAAGTCCTTGAAGTTTTGAAGATTGTCAAGATTGGTCCCTAATCTTTTGAAGACTTGACATTTTATACCCTTGTAAGACTCAAAAATTACATAAGGGTCCCTAAAATATCAAGATATAACATGATCGGCCCTTGAAGAATGCTAAATATACACTTTGGTCCTTGTTGAAACCTTATGCAATACATGAGCAAAAAATGACAACAAGTCCAAACTAATCATAAAGGGAAAAGGATTATATTGCTGATATAACTTATATGACAAGATTTTGGGAGTTATGGGACTTGTTTTGACCAGACAAAGAAAGTTCTACCACCAATCAGCACCCTCCATGTCAGCAGTACCTACTATCACCCCACCAGTCAAACCCCACGTTACCCCCTCCCCACTTAATACTAATACATATTTAAATAAACATAAACAAAGATTATATGAGAGGGAAACATATACTGTTTATCCCTAATCCCCCAACCAACCATGATAAACCCTAAATCTCCCCATCTCCACTAATCAAAGGGAAAACTACCCATTTGTTCCAGATCATCAATTGATGGTTAGTGTAACACAACCCCACTTCTAAACAACTTCCAACTCACCATTCTGGTCCCCCACCATCACAAGAAACCCCCGTCCCTTTCACTTTGCAGAAGGGATTGACCCAATCAACGGTTCTCATGATATTACTTTCTTTCCAAAACAAAATGGAAGCTCAAGATTGAAGATTCGTCTGGAAAGTCACATGGTTGATTCATGTTAATTTGTTATGATATGCATGTTAGAAGCATTATTAATCAGTTTGGTAGGCTTATGTTAGCATTTGGTTTGTAAATTTTCAAATTCAGATTATAAAGGGGTGTTTGGGTCTGCTTATTGAGACAAGTATATCACATATATTTGGTTTAAAAATAGACTTAACATACTCAAGTGGTAGAAATAGGTTTGTTTTGGTACTTTGTTTCATGATTGGTAGAATAGAAGTGAGTTTGCATGCTTAAATTTTGGTAAAATCAGTCAAAACAGTCATTGGCCTAAAACTAGGTGGTGTTAGTGAATTAGTGTTTAATCTCTTGGAATCTGCTAGAATAGGTTGTTAACTAGGATTTGGATATTGTTGGTTATAGATTGGATAGGTTTTGTGTGAGTTTGGGAGACTTGAAACTCACAAAAGTGCACAAAAGACCAGTCATAAGCACCATACTCATTCTTCTGATTTCAGTAACTGCTATTTGCCTTCTTGTGTGTTATTTTTGTGTGCAACTTGTGCTTTTCATAATTTTACTGACTCCCTACATCCCAACTGGTTGTGGGGGTGCCCCTCTTGTCCATTAAAACAAAGACAATCAAAAGTTACAAGCACTTTTGTGCCCAGATCCGTTTTTAACACAAGCAGTGGGAACTCCTTTCCCACTGCTAGCTTAGCTGTTCCCACTGCCTAGCTAAAAGACAGAAAACCATCACATGTCACTTTCAGAAGTTCATAATTTTGTCTTTAGTGCTTAAATTTTTGAATTAGACCTTCAAACTTGTGCCATTATTTTTCTTATTTAATTTAGGATTTTTCTGATTAATTAATTTTTTATTTACTGTTCATTTAGTAATTTCTAGGTTATTTAGCTATTTTTAATTAACTTTAAAGTTTCTGTTTTTGTCTTTTAGTGCCAAAAAGTGATATTTTTCAGTTTTATCAATTTTCCTAGACTTAGAATAATATTTTAAGGATTTTGGTTAAAAAAAGATTTTACTGTTCATCCTTTTATTAATTTTTAGAATTAATCTAAGTTAATTAGGGTTTTAATTAAATTAGTTTTGTCATTTAGTGGAAAATTTAATATTTTTCAAGATTTTTCATTTTTCTACTGTTCATTAGAGTAAAATAGGATTTTTAAAATTGGTAGATTATTTTTAGCATTATTTAATTATTTTTTATAATTATTTTAATTTTAAAATAGTTTTTAGTAATTTAAAAATAGAAAAATAGTATTTAAAAATCATAAAAAATACTTTTTAGTTTTTAAATAATATAAGTAAGTTATTTGTTCAATAAAATCATATTTTAGACATTTTGATTAATTATATTTAATTTTAGGGCTTTAATTAGCATTTAAAATTGAATATTTAATTAATAAAAGGTTTTAAAATATTTTTATTGGATTTTATTCCTTATTTATATTATTTTAGACTTGTTTTAGCTTATAATTAATTTTTAGGTTGAAATTTTTTTTATTTTTGTCGTTTTTTACGGTTTTACGTTTACGCCTTTTTCGTCGTAGTTTAATTAGTTTTCGTAACCGTCTTTTCTTTCCTTTCTCATTTCTTTTCTTCTTGATCATAATCACAAACATCATATATCAACTCTTAACACAACGCACTTGCCTCCTCGAGAACGAACTCACCTAGGGTCATTCACACACGGTTTTCCTAAATCGTCGTGCACACTTGCCCTATTTATTGCCTCCTTTTCCTAAAGGGTTGCAAAACTCCAACATCAATTTTGGCGCCGCTGCCGGGGAGGTGTGTTGTGTTTTGGTTGAACCATTGTTGTTTTTATATATAGCCATAAAAGTATTTGTATTAATAGCACTCTATTAATACGTATTATCGTTTTTTCGATTTTTGTGAATATTATTACTATATTGTATACGTAGAACAATAAATTTACAAGTACTCCAAATACGTGAGCAATCACAACCTTGATTCGGGATTTCATCACTCGATCATTTTATTCGAATCTCAAACCAAAGAAAAAAGGCAAAAATAGATAAATACTTTCGTGAAGCTTAATTTTGATAATACAAACTATAAGGTGGGTATAAGGCGGTTGTATTTCACGACCTAAAGGAAAAAGGCTCTTAAGTGCTTCGCGCCGCCTCGTTTCCTCCGCTTACTTGTGCGTATTTGATTTTGAGAGTGAATCGAGGGTTTTGCCGCCCAAAGTATTATTAAGTATCATATATATTTTCTTGGTTTCATTTGATTAAACCCTCTTGAACGATTTGGTGTTCCACCATCGTTCTAAAGTCATCGAAGGCGTTCACTTCACGTGTTCGTTTTCATTCCTTGAGGCCTTTTTAATCAAGAGATTTGATTAAGGAGGAGATTTGTAGATTTTGGTCTACTTAATACATTCCAAAAAATCAAAAAAAGTTAAAAACAATCAAAAACCACAAAAAAAATTTGAAAAAGTAAAAAACAACAAAAAGAATCTTCTTTGCTCGCCTTCTCGTTGTACGTGACGTTTATGCAAACTCGCTCTAAAGCTAGACGTGCTCGTAAACGAAGAAACAAATCACTCACTCCTACTAGTGAGGACTCTCCTATTGACGAACCCATTATAGTGAAAGAAGCACCCATGGCTAATCGAACTATGATGGAGTTGCTTCAAGCACCCACCGAGGGTTATGGAGAAGCGATTGTGATTCCCGCTATCCTTGCGGAGAATTTTGAGGTTAAGACGGGTTTGTTGTCCATGATTCAAAACAACAAGTTTCGAGGGGACGAAAAGGACAACCCGCATAACCACATTCGCCAATTTAATCGTCTCACCGCCACGTGCAAGTTTAAGGATGTTTCAAACGACTCGATTAAGATGATGCTTTTTCCGTATTCCTTAGCGGGGCCCGCAAAAATTTGGTTAGAGAAAGAGCCACCCAATTCTATATTGACGTGGAAGGATCTCGTTTCAAAATTCGTGAACCAATTTTTTCCGCCCTCTAAGACTACGCACTTGAAAAACGAGATTTCAAAGTTTTCGCAAGAGTTTAATGAGAGTTTTTCAACGGCTTGGAATAGGTTTAAGGAAATGTTGCACGAATGTCCTCATCATGGTTTTTCCGACTTGCATCAAATAGACACGTTTTACAATGGCTTGAACGATCATGAGCGTGATTATCTTAATGCCGCCGCGGGTGGTAATTTCTTGTGTAAGACGGTCGAGGAAGCATTGGTAATTATTGAGAATAGGTCTAAGGTGTATAGTCCTCGTAGCACGTCGAGTGTTCGTAAGGCTTCGTCTTCATCTTCACCTAGTTTGTCACACACCGTTGATGCTTGCCAAGTCGAGGCTAATTTGGAGAACAAAATTTTTGATATAGTGAAAGGCTTGTTAGTTGAGTTTAAAGTTGGTGAACAACCCGCTCCCACTACGATCAAAGCGGTTGAGGTTTCTTGTATGTATTGTGGTGGAGCTCACGATTATTCCGAGTGCATTACCAACGGTGGTAACACTTCGAGTGCCTTCGCGGCCGCGGGAACTTATAACCAAAACGGTCAAGTTCCTCGCACTAATCAATTGACTCCACCGGGTTTTTCACCAAATCAAAATGCTAACAATTATCGAAACAATCAAGTTGGTTACCAAAGCAATCAAAGGAACAATTATAAGGGTAATAACAACTATGGGAATCAAGGGAGTAGTAGTAGTAGCCAATTGCAAAATCAAAATCAAAACCGTAATTTTCAAAATGCAAGTCAAGGTCTTCAAAATAACAAAGAACTTCCATTAGACTTTTTGAATTACACTACTTCAAATGATAAGATTATGGAAAACATTCAAGAGCAAATGGCTAATCAAGCTAAGGAAACGGCTAAGAATGCAAAGGAGTTAGCTACTTTTATTAAGGAAAATCTAGCCATGAGAAATGAATTGAAAAATGATTTTGCTAACCAAATTCGAGGTCAAAACAACAAGATAGAGCAAAGTCATGCTAGGCTTGAACAAAGAATTGACCAAAAAGCCGCTATTCAAGATGTGAAGTTTAATAATTTTGATGCTAAGCTTAATGCAATTTTAGAAGCCGTAATGGGGAACAAAGCCTCTACTTCGGGTAGTTTGCCTAGTAACACCGTTTCAAACCCGAAGGGAGAGATGAAAGCGATTACCACACGTAGTGGTAAGGCACTTAAAGAACCGACTCCTCATCTAATTACTCCAACGGTGGAGGAAATTGAGGAAGAACCCGAGGTGGTGGTCGAAAAGGAGCATATTTCAAGCCCACAAAGTACCGCTCATGCCACACCTACGGTTGACCCATCACCCATTTTGGAACCCGAGATTCCAAAGGCTATGCCTATGCCCCAACCCACACCACCCTTGCCTTACCCATCGAGACTTAGGAAGGAGAAACGACAAGAGCGCGACAACTATCAATTTGAGCTTTTTATGAAAATGTTTCGTGATTTGCACTTTAATGTGAGTTTCGCCGATGCCTTGGTCATGATGCCTCGATTTGCCGCTAACTTTAAGAGTATGTTGAACAACAAGGAAAAATTACACCAAAAGTCTAGTTGTTCGTCGGTTTATCTTAATCGCATACCTCAAAAAGTCGTTGATCCCGGTAAATTTTTGATCCCTTGTGCAATTCAAGATATGGAAGAATGCTATGCCTTGGCCGATCTTGGTGCTAGCATTAACTTGATGCCACTTGCAATCTACAAGTCGCTCAATCTTCCTAATCTTACTCCTTCACGAATGTCTATTGAGTTGGCCGACCATTCCACGATTCTTGCATGTGGATTGGCGGAAGACGTTTTTGTGAAAGTGGGGAAGTTCTACTATCCCGTAGACTTTATTGTTGTTGACATCCCCACGGATCCTCAAGTTCCTCTTATTTTAGGTCGTTCGTTTTTAGATACGTCTATGGCTTTGATTGATGTGCATGCTAGAAAGATCACCTTACGTTTCAACGACGAGGAACTTGTTATAAACACAACTCAAAATTCTCAACTTTCTCATGTTTATTCCGTTGCTACCATAAACCTCGTTGATATGATCGACGTGGTTTGCGAGGAATTTTCATAAGAAGTTTTAGGGTTTGGTGATGAAGAAACTAGTGGCAATCCCACTATGTTAGATCCAATTCTTGATAATTCGACACCAACCTTCACTCCTTTCGAAGGTGGTGGTTTTACGTTGGAAGAATTCGATGTTCCACGTACTTGTGACGAAGACCTCGACAACTATGAGGACTTCTCGATTATCAAGGATTTTCTCAACGATTTCCCATTTCCTCCGCCCGAGGAGGTTATGAGTATCGAGCCCAAATCTTCACTTGAGGAACCACCTATCCTTGAGTTGAAAGATTTACCTCCTCACCTCGAATATGTCTATTTGGAGGAGGACGACAAGTTGCCGGTTATTATTACGAAGGAACTTTCGAATGATGAAAAAACCGTACTTGTCGATGTTCTTAAGGATCACAAAGGGGCGATTGCGTGGAAGTTATCCGACATTAAGGGAATCGATCCCAAGTTTTGTACACACAAAATATTAATGGAGGAGGATTTCAAGCCAACAATCCAAAGTCAAAGGAGGGTGAACCCCAAAATTCACGACGTCATCAAAAAGGAGGTCCTTAAACTCCTTGACGCGGGAATGATTTACCCTATTTCCGATAGCCCTTGGGTGAGTCCTATTCATTGTGTCCCTAAAAAGGGAGGGATGACCGTTGTGCCAAACGATGCCAACGAGTTAATTCCCACAAGACTCGTGACCGGATGGAGAGTGTGCATTAACTATCGAAAGTTGAATGAAGCCACTCGAAAAGACCATTTTCCCTTGCCCTTCATGGACCAAATGTTGGAGCGTCTTGCGGGAAACGATTTCTATTGCTTTTTAGATGGTTTTTCCGGTTACTTCCAAATTCCCATCGATCCTCGTGATCAAGAAAAAACTACGTTTACGTGTCCTTATGGAACGTTTGCTTATCGTAGAATGCCATTCGGACTTTGTAATGCACCGGGAACTTTTCAACGATGCATGATGGCTATTTTTCATGATATGATCGAGAAGACGATGGAAGTCTTCATGGATGACTTTTCCGTGTTTGGTGATTCCTTTACTTCGTGTTTGTCGAACCTTGAGAGAATGTTAAAACGTTGTAAGGAAACCAACCTTGTGCTCAATTGGGAAAAGTGTCATTTTATGGTTAGAAGTGGAATCGTCTTAGGGCACAAGGTCTCGAAAGCGGGGATTAAGGTAGATCAAGCTAAGGTAGACGTCATCGCCAAATTACCTCATCCCAAAACCGTCAAGGGAGTTAGGAGTTTCCTAGGCCACGCGGGCTTTTATCGACGATTCATCAAGGATTTCTCAAAGATTTCTCGACCCATTACACATCTTCTTGAAAAAGAAGCACGTTTTGTCTTTGACGAAGATTGTGTACGAGCCTTTGAGATCCTTAAGAGGAAACTTACCGAAGCTCCCATTCTTGTTGCTCCAAATTGGAACCTCCCCTTTGAGCTTATGTGTGATGCAAGTGATTACGCTATTGGGGCCGTTTTGGGGCAACGTCATGATAAGCATTTCTTGCCCATACACTATGCTAGCAAGACGATGACCGAGGCTCAACTTAAATACACTACAACGGAAAAGGAGTTCCTTGCCGTGGTGTATGCATTTGAGAAATTCCGACCTTACCTCGTCTTGACAAAATGCATAGTGTATACGGACCATTCGGCTATCAAGTATCTCATGGCTAAACAAGATGCAAAGCCGAGATTACTTCGTTGGATTCTCCTCCTTCAAGAATTTGATCACAAAATCGTTGACAAAAAAGGAGCCGAGAATCTAGCGGCCGATCATCTCTCTCGTTTGGAAGATCCTCACCAAAGTGTTTACGAGCCTAAGGAAATCACCGAAACATTTCCGCTCGAGACACTTGGTGTAGTGAATTCCAAACTTGATTCTTCTACCCCATGGTTTGCGGATTTTGCAAATTACCATGCGGGTAACTTCATCATTAAGGGTATGACAACTCAAGAAAAACGAAAATTCTTTCGTGATGTCAAGTTCTATTTTTGGAACGACCCTTACTTGTTTCGAACGTGTGCGGATCAAATCATCCGCCGTTGTGTATTTGGCACCGAAGCTTCTAACATCCTTAGAGCTTGCCATGAGGGACCCACGGGTGGTCACCACGGTGCTAATCTCACGGCTAAAAAGGTGTTTGATGCCGGCTTCTTTTGGCCTACTATTTACCGAGATGCACAAGATCTTGTGAAGTCTTGTGATTCATGCCAACGACAAGGAAAAGCCTCACAAAAAGATGAAATGCCACAAAATATCATTCAAGTATGTGAGATCTTTGACGTTTGGGGCATAGACTTTATGGGGCCGTTCCCATCATCTCGTGGTAATAAGTACATTCTCGTTGCGGTTGACTACCTTTCTAAGTGGGTGGAGGCGAAGGCCTTGCCCACTAATGATGCTCGTGTGGTAGTTAAGTTCTTGAAAAGTTTGTTTGCTAGGTTTGGAACCCCTCGTGCTATCATAAGCGATCGTGGAACCCATTTTTGTAATGACCAATTTGAAAGGGTTCTAAGGAAATATGGGGTTACACATCGTCTTTCTACGGCTTATCACCCACAAACGAGTGGGCAAGTCGAGGTTTCAAACCGAGCATTAAAGAGGATCTTGGAGAGATCCGTGGGGGAAAACCGACAATCTTGGTCGGATAAGTTAGACGATGCTTTATGGGCCTTTAGGACCGCTCATAAGACACCCATTGGGTGCACTCCCTATAAGCTTGTGTATGGAAAGAATTGTCATTTGCCTATCGAGTTAGAACACAAGGCTTATTGGGCCCTAAAGCATTGTAATGATGACATGGAGACCGCGGGAAAGCACCGGAAAATGCAATTAAATGAATTGGATGAGTTGAGAGACATTGCTTATGAAAATTCATTGATTTACAAAGAGAAAACTAAAAAGTTGCATGATTCAAAAATTAAAAACCGGGTTTTTAACATTGGGGATCAAGTTTTACTTTTTAATTCAAGACTTAAAATCTTTTCCGGTAAATTGAAATCCCGTTGGTCCGGTCCATTCACCGTGACTCAAGTGTTTCCATATGGGACCATCGAGCTAGCTCAAGATGATGGTCCTAACTTCAAGGTGAATGGACATAGGTTGAAGCACTACTTTGGTGGGGAAGTTCCATCCTTGAACTACCTCGACCAAGTCACCTTCCCCAATGATAATTAGTATTGAGGGGATCGAGTCGAGCTCATGACTCAGTAATCAAAAACGAGGTGCCTCGTGGGGGAGTCCCATGCTTATCCTATGTACATATTATCGCTTTCTTAGTCTAATGTAGCTTACGTGTGGGGATTCGTGCCCTTCCAACCTTTGTTCCATGGTTGTTTGTGATATGTGGTTTTTAGATCATGATCTTCACGATTGGAGCCTCTCGTGTTCGTTTTATGGGAGCACTCGATCGTTTGCTTTGGAGACATTTCTCAATATCCATGATATATCCTTTATTGTTCTAACCTAGGTTTTTAGCACACTTCATAAACGGCTTTAAATTTAATGGTTACACCCTTTCCATGCTAGATTAGGCATTCGACTACGTCTCTAGTATGGGGATGTTTGCACCCCTAGACTCGAAATATTGAGGACAATGTTTAACTTTAGTATGGGGGGGGGGGTGAATAGATACTTGCCTTGCCAAACCTTCACGCTTTCCAAAGTTTATCGTTTTGTTGCAAAATAAGGCTAAAAATGGCCAAATTTTAAATTTTTTTCTCATGTTTTATAAGTGTTTGAAGACACGAATGTAGGTTTTCCGATGGCGAGAATAAGAGTAATTTTTGACTCGACCGTGCGTGTTGAGCACTTAGCTTTGATTCCTTAACTACACATTAGGCTAAGTCTCTTAAATGAGGACGAGAAATGATAGAGTTAATTATAAGTTACTATGCTAAACGTAGAGTACTCGTATTCTTTCAAAAACTCATGTGTTCTCGTTGTTTGCTTATTCTCCCTTCGTATGTAAATATTTTTTGCTTAATAAATATTGACTTAGCGGTTTAGTTAGGATTGTTGGGTTTCTAGTCTTTTCTAGTAGCTTCCGTGTAATTAAATTGGGAAGACATTAAGATATCGCCAGCGTCACGGTTTTGAAGTATTGGCACCCTAATAATCGAAAGCTTCACCCAATAATAAGATTTCAAGTGCTCACCTAAATCAAGCAAACAATTTGAAGCCCCAAAAGGCCTAAAATCTATGCAAAATTGAAAGTGAATCAAGCCTTAATCTTCGAAGCTTTAAAGATCCAAAATTCGCTTTAGCGTGAGGATATACGTCTTTGGCTAATAAAACCACCGATGAGGCGGATAATAAAAGGCAAGGCAAGACCGAAGTCATAATAAAAGCTTCATGGCGAAGTTGAATAAAAGATGGAGGTAAACCAAAGATAATAAGGCCCTTCCGTTAGGGGGCGTATAAAAGTCTTGGTAATAAGTCTCATGTTCAAAACCGTTATAAAACCGTGTTTATCGATTCTTCTTGTCAACTTAATTTTTTAACATCGTTGTCTATTAGGAGGGGTTATTGATTTGATGGTCTTAGTTACACCGTTAGGACTCTATTTTTTAGACCTAAATCTCTATTATCGCATAAGTCAAACAATGTATCCTCGTGAAACATTCAAGACATCATAAAATATAAGAGATACAACTTAGGAATAATGGGAGAATAAGTACGTGATTAGGGCATATGAGTAGTGTTAGCATTACTAACTTATAATGACAATGATCTCGTTGCACGCTTAGCATGGAATTAAAGTGAAAATCGAGGACGATGAAATTATTTCTAACGAAGCATTCACGTGTTCTTATTCTATGAACCTAAACGTCCCATTTTGCGATGAAAATCATACATTATGTCTATAACACAAGTAGTAGCAATAGTAGTAGTATAGCTAGTTTATCATTTCAATAAAGTGAATAAAAATGAATTTTGGAGATGCTACGATACTTTATTCTAGCATTGCGTGAGGGCACGGCAATGGTTTAGTATGGGGGAGTGATGAGACGGCTTTTATACATGGTCTCATCGTTCTTTTTGGACTTAAAATGCATTAAATATCATCAAAATACCCAAATATATGCTTGTGTTTGTTGCTTGTGTATTTTAGGTACGGATATTGAGAAAATGACAAAAGATCACAAGAATCACGCAAAAACGAACACGGGAAACGAAGCCGCACGATGAACCAAGCCCTAGTGAGGAATTTTCCAAAGAAAACCCTTGAAGATTTGAAGAATATTGAAGAATGGTCCTCCAAGTTTGAAGAATTGACACTTTATACCCTTGTATCTTCATAATTACAAATTTGGTCCCTAAAGTTTGTCAAAATTACAAAAAGGACCCTTAACTTTGAAGAATTGGCAAATTTAGTCCCTCATCAAATCTAAATTGTCAAATATGGTCCTCCAAGAAGTCAACCAACAAGTCAAAGCCTTGAAATTTGAAAATATGGCAAATTCAGTCCTTGGAAAATGAAGAAATTGCATAAATGGTCCTTGTTTCAAGATTACAAAAACATTGTGCCAAAAATGACAAATGCTGAAAGTTAAATACAAAGGAAAAAGAGTTTAAGCTGGTTTGTTACAAAGTGAATGAAACAAAAGAAATGGGGGGCCTAATGTGACCAGACACCAAACTTCTCTCCTCCACTCCCATCAAGACACGTCACCCTCCATTCCACCTCACCCATCCACGTTGGAATCCCACCACCCGTTTTTATTATTAATAAATAACTTTTTGAAAAATGTTTATTTACTCTAAAAAGGGCGCTTAACACCTACTGTTTATCTCTTTCCCCCTAATCCTCCCCTAATCCAAGCTATAAACCCTAATTGAGTTCTTCATCAAATCAAAGGGGTTCGACCCGATTCGCTCCAGGATACCAATTAACCCCACCAGAAACCAAACCCACCTCCCAACACCTATCACTCTCACCTTGTGGGACCTCCATGTGGCTCCCCTGCTACTCCAAGACAAGGCTTGACAGCAAATCAACGCCCCCAGTCAATTTCGTGTCCCCAAAGGTGAAAATAAACGTTCAAGATCAAATGTACCTCACTGGCATTCACATGATTCCATCTTACTCATTCACATGGCTCAAGTTGACTAGAAAATTCAAAATCAAGAAGGGAATATGCTGAGGATATCCAAGGGCAAATTTGGGAGTTAACCATTAGGGTTTTACTTTCTAGAATTTTCATTGTAAGCCTATATAAGGCGTTAGGGTTAGCTCATAGTTCTTGTTCCAGTTTCTATGTATTTTTATTTTCTTTAAATTAATGAAAAGTTTTTTTTACCCTACATGAAACTGTGATCCAACTTTCTTTTCAGCATTTTAAGTTTTGAAGTTTGTTTTTCTTGAATCCGTTTTACAATTTTCAAGTTTGTTTTTTAAGCTTTCACTTGTTTTCAAAATTTTCAGAAACTTATTTTTGCCTTATGACTTACTGCTATAAGCCACTCAACAAGCTTCTTAAAACAAGCTTATTGAGTCACTTATAGTTTGTCTTTTCTCTATTTGATGTTTGTGGTGTGCAGGAAACAAGGATAAAACAAGTTCTATTTTTCACCATTTTCTTGCCAATTGTACTCAAACCAATCCAATCCCACAAGGCTCAGCACAAGCCCGGGCTTGTAGGAGGTGGCTTATCAGCCACTGTTGGGCTTGGAAGTAAGCCCAACAAGGTAGTTCTTATTATCCCTTTTAAAATTTTAAGTTTCTGATAAAAAAAGGTGTTTTATGTGATTTCTGCATGAAAGGTGTTTTATGTGATTTCTGCATGAAAGGTGTTTTATGTGATTTCTGCATGAAAGGTGTTTTAAGTGTGTTAATCTGTTGATTCATGTTAATTTGTTATGATATGCATGTTAGAAGCATTATTAATCAGTTTGGTAGGCTTATGTTAGCATTTGGTTTGTAAATTTTCAAATTCAGATTATAAAGGGGTGTTTGGGTCTGCTTATTGAGACAAGTATATCACATATATTTGGTTTAAAAATAGACTTAACATACTCAAGTGGTAGAAATAGGTTTGTTTTGGTACTTTGTTTCATGATTGGTAGAATAGAAGTGAGTTTGCATGCTTAAATTTTGGTAAAATAAGTCAAAACAGTCATTGGCCTAAAACTAGGTGGTGTTAGTGAATTAGTGTTTAATCTCTTGGAATCTGCTAGAATAGGTTGTTAACTAGGATTTGGATATTGTTGGTTATAGATTGGATAGGTTTTGTGTGAGTTTGGGAGACTTGAAACTCACAAAAGTGCACAAAAGACCAGTCATAAGCACCATACTCATTCTTCTGATTTCAGTAACTGCTATTTGCCTTCTTGTGTGTTATTTTTGTGTGCAACTTGTGCTTTTCATAATTTTACTGACTCCCCACATCCCAACTGGTTGTGGGGGTGCCCCTCTTGTCCATTAAAACAAAGACAATCAAAAGTTACAAGCACTTTTGTGCCCAGATCCGTTTTTAACACAAGCAGTGGGAACTCCTTTCCCACTGCTAGCTTAGCTGTTCCCACTGCCTAGCTAAAAGACAGAAAACCATCACATGTCACTTTCAGAAGTTCATAATTTTGTCTTTAGTGCTTAAATTTTTGAATTAGACCTTCAAACTTGTGCCATTATTTTTCTTATTTAATTTAGGATTTTTCTGATTAATTAATTTTTTATTTACTGTTCATTTAGTAATTTCTAGGTTATTTAGCTATTTTTAATTAACTTTAAAGTTTCTGTTTTTGTCTTTTAGTGCCAAAAAGTGATATTTTTCAGTTTTATCAATTTTCCTAGACTTAGAATAATATTTTAAGGATTTTGGTTAAAAAAAGATTTTACTGTTCATCCTTTTATTAATTTTTAGAATTAATCTAAGTTAATTAGGGTTTTAATTAAATTAGTTTTGTCATTTAGTGGAAAATTTAATATTTTTCAAGATTTTTCATTTTTCTACTGTTCATTAGAGTAAAATAGGATTTTTAAAATTGGTAGATTATTTTTAGCATTATTTAATTATTTTTTATAATTATTTTAATTTTAAAATAGTTTTTAGTAATTTAAAAATAGAAAAATAGTATTTAAAAATCATAAAAAATACTTTTTAGTTTTTAAATAATATAAGTAAGTTATTTGTTCAATAAAATCATATTTTGGACATTTTGATTAATTATATTTAATTTTAGGGCTTTAATTAGCATTTAAAATTGAATATTTAATTAATAAAAGGTTTTAAAATATTTTTATTGGATTTTATTCCTTATTTATATTATTTTAGACTTGTTTTAGCTTATAATTAATTTTTAGGTTGAAAATTTTTTTATTTTTGTCATTTTTTACGGTTTTACGTTTACGCCTTTTTCGTCGTAGTTTAATTAGTTTTCGTAACCGTCTTTTCTTTCCTTTCTCATTTCTTTTCTTCTTGATCATAATCACAAACATCATATATCAACTCTTAACACAACGCACTTGCCTCCTCGAGAACGAACTCACCTAGGGTCATTCACCTAGGGTCATTCACACACGGTTTTTAGTTCTTAAATTTAATAAAGCATATTCCAAGATTCGACTAGGGCACTAGTGGAATTTCATGTAATTATGGTTAGGGTTCTAGAACAGTCTTCTTCATTGTATAAATAGAATAGCAGCATGTACTTTCCATTTTGTTCCAAAATTTTGTAAATTTCTTTTCTTGACTAGTTAATGGAAGAATTGGACCTTGCAAATTTTGTGTTCCATTTAATTTAACTGTCTTTTAATTTAGCCTTTACTTTTCTGCAAATTGTAATTTCAATTTTATCAAAAAGTTTTTGTTCAAAGAAATTTGTTGAAGAATTTTTTGAGAACCAAAATTGAGTGAATTTGTTCAAAAAGAGTCTGACAATCTTTCTTTGGACTCATTTATTGAATTTCGTTAAATTCCGTTGGTTACTCTTATTTTCATTGCAAAGATTAGTTCCAAAAAGATTTTCAGAAAACTAGTTAATTCGCTTATCATTAACATTTACTGTAGCAACAACTTTTGATAAGCTCTCTTGACAAAAGAACTTATCAATCAACTCTTGGTACTTGTGTTTGTTGCTTGTGTTTTATTTCAGGTCTCAAAGGGTATTTGTGTTGCTTTATTTTCAAGCAAAATTCAAGTCGAAGGCCTAGTAGTTGTTCTAGGTTGTTAAGCACTCTAATAAGCTGATTTGTGTGTTGGATAAGCTCAAAAAGGCTGAGATTATAAGCTCACAGTAAGCTTAGTCAGTGTGGATGTACATTGACTCAATGTGAGTTTACTTCTCACCTTTTTAACTTTTTTGTCCATATTTGGAGCTTATGTTATTATGGCTTGTTGGTTTATTTTCTTTACTTGTATTTTCTTATTTAACTTCCTTGCTGGTTACTTTGTTTGTTCATGTTGCGTTTCTATTAGTTTTTAGTTTAAATTTCATAATTTTTTTGTTAATTACGCAAACTCTGGCTCGAAACTAGTGTTTGGTAGAAGCTTAACTTCTGTATTTAGTTTGATCCTAGGTCATGAGCTTAGTTGCTGTAATTAGAAGAGGTTTAGAGTAGTTTGTTTATGCTTTTATTTCACATTAAAAAAAATAAAAAAAATATATAGGAGTAGACTTAAGTTTCTGCTTGCTTCAATGCTTTAAATAATTTGTATTGCTTTGTTGTTTTACATGTTCATTTTAGTGTAATTATGCTAATTATAAGTTAGTTTGAAGTTGTAGAAGTCTGCTCTAAGGTTTAGAATACAAGCGCACAAATATCGTACACTTTTCTTTGTTTGATCACTCTCTGAGGTAATAGGACAATAGGTATTTGAATTTCTGATTTTGTTGTTTTTATTGTTTGATCCTAGTTGTTTCCTATTTACTTTGTGTTCGTTTACATGTTTGAATTGTCGTTTGAGGTCAGAGATCATTTGGTTAGGTTTTGTGCACTCGACTTGGCAATATATATATATATATATATATATATATATATATATATATATATATATATATATATATATATATATATATATATATATATATATATATATATATATATATATATATATATATATATATATATATATATATATATGTAAAAGCCAAGTTTATGACGATACACACCAGCAGGTACCTAGGCTTCATCATATGGTATTAGATCTAATGACTCAACAAGCAGGTAGTTTAGACTTTGGAGAATTTCTTGTTTGATCTAGCGTTATTGAAGGATTAGTTTAGTGGCCTTAGGTTAGAAGCACTATATCACCATTCTATCTCAATTACTTGTTCTACTTTTCCCCATATTCCAGTCATTTACATCAACAGGAATCACCATTTTACTTTAAATTGTTAGACTTTGAAACTTAGGATTTAAAAAGTTTAGAGGATAGAGATTTTCTGTTTTTAGTCATTTTAAGGTGTAGTGCTTATTAGGTTTCTTGAAAATAAGCCCAAATGTAGCCTTAAACTTACTCTTGTGCACTTGTTCTTGAGTTACTGCCCAACATTTGGTGTTTTAAGATTTGTGATTGCTTGCTTGATGTTTGGTCTGCCATGAATCTCTTTGTCATTTGCTTTCTATAGATATATAATAGGCTTTTGATGAGACTGCTTTTATACATAGTCTCATCATCAAAAATGGTCTTAAAATGCATACAATCTCATGAAATATGCCAAATATATGCTTGTGTTTGTTCCATGTGTATTTTAGGTATGGATATTGAGAAAATGGCAAAAGATCACAAGAAACAAGCAAAAACGAACACGGGAAAAGAAGCCGCACAATGAACCAAGCCCTAGAGTTGTTTTTCCAAGAATAACCCTTGAAGAATTGAAGATTATACAAGAATGGTCCTCCAATGTTGAAGAATTGACACTTTAAACCCTTGCATATTCATAATTACAAGTTTGGTCCTTAAAGTTTGTCAAATTGCAAAAAGGACCCTCCACTTTAAAAAATTGGCAAGAATGGTCCCTCCAAATTGAAGACTTGTCACTTTTAGTCCTCCATGAAGACAAAGAAACAAGTCAAGACCTTGAAGTATGAAGAAATGCCAAAAACAGCCCTTCAAATATCAAGATATTACAAAACAAGTCCTTTGAAAACCCTATTGAAAAGTTTTGTGGCCAAAATAGAAAAAACAAAACTAACTTAACAAAGGAATCCGGATTATTACTTGTTTAAACTGAATTGAAAGAAGGAAGAAAGAAGATGGGGTGAAACTGCCAAGACAAGAGAACTTACCTTAACCAACCACAAACTTCCACCTCACCCACTAACTCCCCACAACCAATCACAATCCACCCAGCCGCCACCTCACATCCCACTCACCACTTTTATAACTAATTTATTAGTTATAACTAATCTGGCGTCCAAACACATATTTAAAAAACGAATCACATCAAAAACCATGTTCTTTATGTTCTTAACATGAATTGGGTTTTTTCTAATCATGTTGAATTAAGTCTTGATACTATCTAGAAACATGATTAGGGTCACACTAATCTTAAACCCACCCTTAAACCCCCATCACCATCACCTCACATGATTCTACTACCCTCCCCTGCCCCACTATTCACTCCCAAACAAAATACTTGCAAAGAATCAACGCCCCAAACCTTTGCTTACATCCTAAGCTTGCATAAGGCCCCTTGGATCACCTTTTCACCACTGGCATCACATGTATCCCCTCCCAAGTCAAAATTTAGTCAACACATATTCAAAAGTTCAAGGGCAATTTTGGGAATTCACCAACTAGGGTTTATGTTTATTTTAAGCATTTCTAGTTTCTTTGTAGCCTATATAAGGCATAGGACTCACAACATTAGTTTTTGTTCTTGGTTTTCTTTGGTCAAAAATATGTAAAGCCTTTGTTTCAAGTGAATGAAAAAAGTGTTTGATTTTGTGACGAATTCCAAGTTCCAATCTTTATTTTATCTTGTTATTGTTATATGTTTGTGGATTTGAAGTCTCAAAGTTTGGCTTTAAGGACTGTGAAAGTTTGCAAAAGTTTTCTAGAAACCTGATTTTTTCTAAGTCCTTGTTCAAACACTTGAACTTTTTGGGCTATAAGTTGATCATATCACCCTGATAAAGAGTTTATCAAGGTGTTGTGAGGCTTGTGGTTTGGGAAGCATCAAGGGGTGGGGATCAAGCTTGAAAAGATCTTGGTTATTTTCCATTTTTGTTCATATAATCTGTTTGTTACTAATCTTGTTGTTCTTAACAGCTTGTTGGAAGCTTGTGATTGTTAAGCTACCACATAAGCTCAAACATTCGTGAGTGTGGATGTGCATTCATGAGGTTTGTCCTCTTGTCTTGAAAATCTGTCAAAAATCTTGGTTCTAAGTTATTTTTGTGTTCTGCTGGTGTATGTGTGTTTTTATGCATGCAACTTGGTTCTTGATTCACATATTGGATGTTATGATGCTTATTTGGGCTTAATTCAGTCTTGAGAATACTTTTGCTTTGTTAAAATTGGATTTTAAAAAGTTAAAAGGGTGTTTGGGATTGTCTTTTGTTCAAGTTTGCATGAGTTTGAGTAGGTATTGTTGTATTGTTTGAGTTTATATCTGTTATTGAGGTGTTAGTGGTCTGATATTTACAAATTTTGTGCTTTGAAACATAAAATCTGAAATATTGGCTTATTGAGTTTGTTCTAGGCTGTTTTGCTTTGGAATCTTGTGCACACCTAGTTTGTATGTTAATCTAGGGCTAACAATTGATTAATCATAGTTATTGCAACCTGAGTAATAGATCTGAGGCATTGAATTTGGATTTGTGGTCAACTAGTTCAACAAACATTGTTCTTGTCTGCTTATTGTTCATCAGTAACTTGAATGTGCTTAAATCTTGTTCTAAACTTGGAATCATTGCATGAAATGAGTTAATTTGTGTGTCATTAAGTTTTATTGAGCTTGTGTATGCAATTGGTTGACTGTGGTCAGCTTATACTTGCTTAAACATTAGCTTATATCACCAGATCTTCTTATTACATGTCTGTGCCATGTCTGTGTAATCTTTGAATAAACTGTATCAATTGGCTGTGTAATTTTGTATTTTTCTGCTTGATTGTGACTCCCTACAACTCACTGGTTGTAGGGGTGCCTTGATTGTCCAAAGAAACCAAGTAAATATCTCTAAAAAGCAAAGTCAAAAAGTCAAAGCAGTGGGAACTCCTTTCTCCTGTTACTAGCCATTACTAGTGCAAATTGGTCATCGGCTTATTTTTAAGTCATTCTAGCTTATTCTATTGTGCAACAAATTATTTTTTGTGATAGATCTTAATATTTTGAGCTTATAAGTTAGTTTGAAGTTTACAACTTTTGGTTTTAGCTTTTGACTAGAAAACGACTATTTTGTCTTTTTCAAAAACAGCTTATCGCTTATTTCAGCTTATTGAGTGTGCTTATTTGAAAATTTTTGTTGATTAAGCTTATTTTTGTCATTTAAAACCTTTTGCAAGTTGAATCAGCTTTTGAAGTGGCCTAGAACTCAAAAACGACTATTTTGTCGTTTTATGTAGAGAGCTTTTGCTTATTTCAGGCTTATTTCTTAGGCTTATTCAAAAATTCTTTTACAAACAGCTTAATTAGGTCAAGAGAAGGTTGTGTGTCAAATTTCAGCTTATGGCATCAGCTTATAGCTAAATGGGCCAAAAAGTCCATTAAGAATAAGCTGTTTTGAAAAAAGCTGTGATAAGCTCACATTCAACTTTTGGGCCTTTGAAATTTTGTGTTTAAAATTGAATTTTAAGCTTGACTGGAAGTTTTGGGCCATTTTTGTGAACTTTTTCTTATTGGGCCTATTTTCAGCCCATTAAGGGCATGTTTCACTGTTTGACCCATTTGAAGGCCCAATAGGGATATTTTTGGTATTTCAAGTTCATTTCTGTGTTAATTAGGTTAAAATAAACTAGTTTGCAACTTTTTAGAATTTTTTATAAATTTTGAATTTTTAATATTATTTTATTATTAAAAATTAAATTTAAGATTTTTGCAAGTTTTTCATTTTTCCTAGTTTAAATACATTAAGTTAGGAATTTTAAAACTTTTAGATTAATTTTTTTTGTCATTTAATTAATTTTTAGAATTATTTTAATATTTGTATAGTTTTTAATCAATTTTAAATAGTTTTAATTGATTTTAAATTTTTCAAAAATAGTTCTTAATTTAGTTAAGTCATTTTAGAGGTTTACAAAGTGAAAAATTTTATTTTGGGCTTTTTGTTAATTAAATTGATTTTTTGGGCTTTAATTATCATTAAAAAATTATTATTTAATTAAATAAAAGGTTTGAGTGAATTTTGATTTTTTTGTAAACTCTAGTTACATTTTTTAGGATTTATTGCAATTTTCTAGGAATTTTTAGGTTAATTTTTAAATTTCGTCACTTTTTACGGTTTTACGTGCACGACTTTTCGTCTTAGTTTAATTTAGAATCGTAACCGTCATCTTTTTCTATTTTCTTTTCTCATAATTATAATCACAAAGAATTAATCAAGTCTTTAACACAACGCACTAGCCTCCTTGGGGAACGAACTTTTTCACCTAAGGGTCATTAGTGCTTGGTTTTCTTAAACCGACACTTAATACTTGCCGCTTTTACTCCTTTTTTCCTAAAGTGTGTAAAACCCCTACAATCATTTTGGCGCCGCTGTCGGGGAGGCGTGTTGTGTTTTGATTTGAACAAATTTTGTTTTTATATTAGCCATAATAACTATTTGTGTGATTAGCACTCTAATTATACGTATTATTGGTTTTTCGGTTTTGTGTGAATATTACTATATTGTATACGTAGAACAATAAATTCACAAGTATTCCAATAGTGTGAAAACACAAACTTGATTCGGGATTTCGTCACTCGATCATTTTCGAATCTCAAACAAATAAAAAGGCAAAATAGATAATTACTTTCGTGAAGTTTAATTTTGAAAAACACAAACTATAAGGTGGGTATAAGGCGGGTATCATAAAATATACCCTAAGGAAAAAGACTCTTAAGTGCTTCGCGCTGCCTCGTTTCCCCGCTTGCTTGTGCGTGTTTGGATAAAAAGGGCTAATCGAGGCTTTGCCAACCAAAGTATTATATACATATCATACATATTTTCTTGGTTTCAATTGATTAAACCCTCTTGAACGTTTTGGTGTTCCACCAACGTTCTAAAGTCATCGAAGGCGTTCACTTCACGTGATCGTTTTTATTCCTTGAGGCTCCTTTAATCGAGAGATCTGATTTGAGGAGAGATTTGTAGATTTTTGTCTACGTAATACATCACAAAATTCAAAAAAAGTAAAAACAATCAAAAACCACAAAAAAAATTGGAAAAAGTAAAAACACCAAAAAGAATCTTCTTTGCTCATTCCTACGTTGTACCTGATGTTTATGCAAACTCGCAATCAAGCAAGACGTGCACGTAAACGTCGTAATCGAAAGGAAAACACACCAACACCTTCTAGTGAAGAGTCTCCATGCGAGGAACCTATTATAGAACAAGAAGCTATCATGGCTAATCGTACTATGATGGAGTTGCTTCAAGCACCCACCGAGGGTTTTGGAGAGGCCATTGGGATTCCCGCCATCCTTGCGGAGAACTTCGAGATCAAGACGGGTTTAATGTCTATGCTTCAAGCCAACAAGTTTCGCGGACACGAAAAAGACAACCCACATTATCACATTAGGCAATTCAATCGTCTCACCGCGACTAGCAAGTTTAAGGATGTACCCCATGATGCCATTAAGATGATGTTGTTTCCATACTCGTTAGATGGACCCGCCAAGATATGGCTCGAGAAAGAACCCCCAAATTTGATTTTGACGTGGGGTGATCTCGTTTCTAAGTTTGTGAATCAATTTTTTCCACCATCTAAAACAACACATTTGAAAAACGAGATTTCACGATTTACTTAAAGGTCAAATGAGAGTTTTTCTATGGCTTGGGAAAGATTTAAAGAAATGTTACATGAATGTCCTCACCATGATTTTTCCGAATTGCATCAAATTGACACTTTTTATAATGGGCTTAATGATCATGAACAAGATTACTTAAATGCCGCCGCGGGTGGTAATGTTTTGTGCAAACGACCGATGAGGCTTTGAAAATAATTGAGAATAGGTCTAAGGTTTACAACCCTCGTAACACACCGAGTGTTGCCACTATGGGTTCATCATCATCGTCTCGTAACATGAGTGCCTTGCAAGATGAAGCAAATGAGGAAAATCGGTTTTTCAATAGATTTTCGACGCTTATGACTCATTGAAAGCACAAGATGCTTTGAATTCCGCATCAGTTAAAGCGGTTGGAAAGAGTTGTATTTTGTATGGTGGAGCCCATGATTTTTCCGAGTGCATTACCGCGGATGGTAACACTTCGAGTGCTTATGTAGCAACGGGAACTTACAACCAAAATGGTCAAGGTTCCCACCCAAATCAAGCTCCACAAAATAAAAATGCTAACAACTATCGAAACAACAATCAAAATGGTTCTTATCAAAGAACTCAACGTAACTACAACAAGGGTAGTTACCAAAGTGGAAATGGGCAAACTTCAAACCAAAACCGTGATTTTCAAAACACCACACAAGGTTTTCAAAATGCTCACACTATAAATCTTAATGGATAATTTTTGGATTATGCAAAAGCAAACGATGCTAAGTTTGATAACATGCAACGTGAGATGATTAGCATAAGATCCGAGTTGAAAAACGAGCTTAAAAACGAACTTGCTAATGAATTGAAAAATCATGCTAATAAAATGTTCAACAACTCCAACAAAATCAACAAAAAAGGAAGCAAGGTCAACATGAGATTAAGCAAGAATTGTTAAAAGCGGATGCTAGGCAATCAAAATTTGAAGATCGAATGGGAAAAATGTTTGAAGCTATCATGTGTAAACCCTCTTCTTCGGGTGGTCTTCCTAGTGATACCATCGTAAACCCAAAAGGAGAATTAACGGTTATTACTACTTGTAGTGGTAAAACTTTCAAAGAACCCATTTCTCGTCCAAGTACTTCTACGGAGAAGGAAATAGAAAAAGAGCTCGAGGTGGTGGTAGAAAAGAAGCATATCCCAATCCCACAAAGTACCGCTCAAACCACACCTACGGTTGAACCAATAACAATAGTGGAACCCGAGATTCCAGGGCCGATGCCTATGCCCCAACCCACACCACCCTTACCTTACCCATCAAGACGAAACAAGGAAAAGGCACAAGAACGTAACAATTATCAATTTGAACTTTTTATGAAAATGTTTCGTGACTTGCATTTTAATATAAGTTTTGCCGACGCTTTGGTCATGATGCCTCGATTAGCCGCATACCTCAAAAAGTCGGTGATCCCGGTAAATTTTTAATCCCATGTGCTATCCTAGATATGGAAGAATGCTACGCCTTGGCCGATCTTGGTGCTAGTATAAATTTGATGCCTCTTGAGATTTTTAAGTCGCTCAATCTTTCTAATATAACTCCTTCAAGAATGTCAATCGAGATGGCTGATCATTCTATGATTCTAGCTTGTGGAGTAGCCGAAGACGTCTTTGTGAAAGTTGGAAAGTTTTACTATCCCGTGGACTTTATCGTTGTAGACATTCCCATCGATCCTAAAGTTCCTCTAATTTTAGGTCGATCATTTTTGGATACCTCGAGATCACTTATTGATGTTCATGCTAGGAAAATCACTCTACGTTTTAATAAGGAGGAACTCGTCATAAACGCAATCCAAAGCTCTACGCTTTCTCATGTTTATTCTGTCACGTCTTTAAACCATGTTGATTCAATAAAAAACATTTGCAAAGGATTTTCAAAAAGAGTTTTATGAGTTTTTAATAAAAACGATTTTCCATCCCCTCCGCCGGTGGAGGTTAAGAGTGTTGAACCTACGTCTTTAACGGAAAATTCTTCGGATGATGAATATGCTAACCCCGATGGGGCGGTGTTCTTTATTGATAAATGTTTTGAGAACTTACCACCACCAAAACGTAACTTAAATGTGAGAATTTTTAGTGTGCCTAACATCGTTTTAGAAACACCAAATATTTTTGACATAATCAAATCGGGTTTTCATAAGGAGTTTTCAAAAGATGAAAAAGGAAAAGATTTTGAATTGGATTTAAAAGATTTTTCTAAAATTCTAACTCCGTCATCACCTCATGTTTTGAGTACTACAAGCTCGTCTACTTCTTTTGACGATGCTTTGTGTGGATTTAGTGTGGGGGAAGCCCCTTATGTTCCATCCCCTTTCTCCACCGAGGACGAGATATTTGATATTGGAATTGCTTATACAGGGAAATCTCGGTCTTCCACTGATGTAATATATGGAAAATACTTTCATTTGATTGGTGTAAGTCTACCTAGAGTAGCTCAAAAGTTTGTCTTACCATTTGCCCCACCATTCTAATTCTCATCTCTTTTCTTCAAACTCTTAGAGTTTTTGGCACGTGTTGAAATGGTGTTGGTTTGTTTACCTAATGAAAACGAGGACGCCATCTTCGATACCGATATTTTGCATCATCAAAGGACTTAGTCCTTAATACCGGTTGCTTTTGGGCCTTGTATATCATGTAAGACCCACCAAAAATTGACCATACCATGATTTCTCTAAATGATCACATTTATGGGGATTCGAGTCGAGCTTTTGACTCGGTTATCAAAAACAAGGCGCCTCGCGGGGGAGTCCCATG
Source organism: Glebionis coronaria (assembly GCA_025667525.1). Classification (NCBI taxonomy): domain Eukaryota; kingdom Viridiplantae; phylum Streptophyta; class Magnoliopsida; order Asterales; family Asteraceae; genus Glebionis; species Glebionis coronaria. The sequence goes on from CM046876.1 coordinate 160,009,071, forward strand.
CTTACCCATGTACATATTATCGCTTTCTAATGTAGTTAACGTGAGGGGATTTGTGCCCTTCCAACCTTTGTTCCGTGGTTGTTTGTAAATTGTGGTTTTTAGATGATCATGATCTTCACGATTGGAGCCTCTCGTGTTCGTTTTATGGGAGCACTCGATCGTTTGCTTTGAAGAATTTCTCGATATCCACACATGATATATCCTCTTATGTTCTAACCTTAGGTTTATTGCACAATTCATAAACGGATTTAAATTTAACGGTTACACCCTTTCCATGCTAGATTAAGCATTCGACTACGTCTCTAGTATGGGGGTATCCTACCCTTAGACTCGAAACATTGAGGACAATGTTTAACTTTAGTATGGGGAGGGGGTGAATAGATACTTGCCTTGCCAAAACTTCACGCTTTCCAAAGTTTATCTTTTTGTTTATTGTTTTGTTGCAAAATAAGGCTAAAACTGGCCAAAGTTTACAATTTTTCTCATGTTTTCATAAGTGTTTAAGCCACGAATGTAGATTTTCTTATGGCGAGAATAAGAGTAATTTTTGACTCGACCATGCGTGTTGAGCACTTAGCTTCGGTTCCTTAACTTTATATTAGGCTAAGTCTCTTAAATGAGGACGAGAAATGATAGAGTTAATTATAAGTTACTATGCTAAACGTAGAGTACTCATATTCTTTCAAAAATTCATGTGTTCTCGTTGTTTGCTTATTCTTCGTTCGCTTGTATATATATTTTGCTTAATAAGTATTGGCTTAGCGGTTTAGTCTTGATTGTTGGTTTTTAGTCTTTTCTAGTAGCTTCCATGTAATTAAATTGGGAAAACATTAAGGTATCGCCAGCGTCACGGTTTTGAAGTATTGGCAACCCGAATAATCGAAAGCTTCAGCTAATAATAAGATTTCAAGTGCTCACCTAAATCAAGCAAACAATTTGAAGCTCACAAGGCCGAAAAATCTATGCGAAATTAAAAGTGAATTATGCCTTAATCTTTGAAGCTTTAAAGATCCAAAATTCGCCTTAGCGTGAGGATATACGTCTTTGGCCATAATAAACACCTCATGGCGAGGTTAAATAAAAGGCAAGGCAAGACCTAAGTCATATTAAAAGCTTCATGGCAAACTTGAATAAAAGATGGAGGTAAACCTATGATAATAAGGCCCATCCGTTAAGGGGCGTATAAAAGTCTTGGTAATAAGTCTCATGTTCAAAACTGTTATAAAACCGTGTTTATCGATCCTTCTTGTTGACTTAATTTTTTGACATAATTGTCTATTAGGGGGTTATTAATTCAATGGTCTTGGTTATACCATTATGACTCTATTTTTAGACCTAAATCTCTATCATCGCATAAGTAAAAAATGTATCCTCATGAACATTCAAGACCAAAATAAAATACAAGAGATACCACTTAGGAAAATGGGAGTATAAGTACGTGATTAGGGCATATGAGTAGTGTTAGCATTACTAACTTATAATGACAATGATCTCGTTACACGCTTGGCATGGAATTGGGGTGAAAATCGAGGACGATGAAATTATTTCTAATGAAGCATTCATGTGTTCTTGTTCTATGAACCTAAACGTCCCATTTTGTGATGAAAATCATACATTATGTCTAAAACGCAAGTAGTAGCAAGTAGTAGTAGTGTAGCAAGTGTACGTTTCAATAAAAGTTGATAAAAATGAATTTTGGAGATGCTACGATACTTTATTCTAGCATTGCGTGAGGGCACGACAATGGTTTAGTATGGGGGAGTGATGAGACTGCTTTTATACATAGTCTCATCGTCCAAAATGGGCTTAAAATGCATAAAATCTCATGAAATATGCCAAATATATGCTTGTGTTTGTTCCATGTGTATTTTAGGTACGGATATTGAGAAATGGCAAAAGATCACACAAAAACGAACACGGGAAAAGAAGCCGCACAATGAACCAAGCCCTAGAGTTGTTTTTCCAAGAATAACCCTTGAAGAATTGAAGATTATACAAAAAGGGTCCTCCAATGTTGAATAATTGACACTTTAAACCCTTGTATATTCATAATTACAAGTTTGGTCCTTAAAGTTTGTCAAATTGCAAAAAGGACCCTTCACTTTGAAGAATTGGCAAGAATGGTCCCTCCAAATTGAAGACTTGTCACTTTTAGTCCTCCATGAAGACAAAGAAACAAGTCAAGAGCTTGAAGTATTAAGAAATGCCAAAAACAGCCTTTCTAATATCAAGATATTACAAAACAAGTCCTTTGAAGACCCTTTTGAAAAGTTTTGTGGACAAAATAGAAAAAACAAAACTTACTTAACAAATGAATCCGGATTATTACTTGTTTAAACTGAATTGAAAGAAGGAAGAAAGAAGAGGGGGTGAAACTGCCAAGACAAGAGAACTTACCTTAACCAACCACAAACTGCCACCTCACCCACTAACTCCCCACAACCAATCACAATCCACCAAGCTGCCACCTCACATCCCACTCACCACTTTTATAACTAATTTATTAGTTATAACTAATCTGGCGCCTAAACACATATTTAAAAAACGAATCAGATCAAAAACCATGTTCTTCATGTTCTTAACACGAATTGGGTTTTTCTAATCATGTTGAATTAAGTCTTGATATATCCAGAAACATGATTAGGGTCACACTAATCCTAAACCCACCCTTAAACCCCCATCACCATCACCTCACATGATTCTACCACCCTCCCCTGCCCCACTATTCACTCCCAAACAAAATACTTGTAGAGAATCAATGACCCAAACCTTTGCTTACATCCTAAGCTTGCATAAGGCCCCTTGGATCACCTTTTCACCATTGGCATCACATGTATCCCCTCCCAAGTCAAAATTCAGTCAACACATATTCAAAAGTTCAAGGGCAATTTTGGGACTTCACCAACTAGGGTTTATGTTTATTTTAAGCATTTCTAGTTTCTTTGTAGCCTATATAAGGCATAGGACTCACAACATTAGTTTTTGTTCTTGGTTTTCTTTGGTCAAAAATCTGTAAAGCCTTTCTTTCTAGTGAATGAAAAAAGTGTTTGATTTTGTGACGCATTCCAAGTTCCAATCTTTATTTTATCTTGTTATTGTTATATGTTTGTGGATTTGAAGTCTCAAAGTTTGGCTTTAAGTATTGTGCAAGTTTGCAAAAGTTTTCTAAAAACCTGATTTTTTCTAAGTCCTTGTTCGAAAACTTGAACTTTTTGGACTATAAGTTGATCATAGCACCCTGATAAAGAGTTTATCAAGGTGTTGTGAGGCTTGTGGTTTGGGAAGTATCAAGGGGTGGGGATCAAGCTTGAAAATGTGACAACCCAAACCCGTGGTCATTATTTAATTATATTTTTACGTATATTTTTGAAATTTTTGACGAGATTAATTGTCATAACGATTGGTGATTTGATTTGGATGAATGATTGGAAGTTATATTTTTACGTTTTGACGAGTTGCAAGGATTATTAGTGATGACGATATCAACGGATGCCCGAAAATTTTACGTTTTATTTTAGACATGTCGATGTTTGATGATTTGACATTTTTATTTTTAATGTTGTATTAAGTCGTGCCGGGACTATATAATATAATATTTTGTGTGTGTTTTAAATTTTGAGAAGTATTTATATGAAACCCGAGACCCGTAAACATTTTCAAAAGTGACTAATAGTCATTTCCCGATTTTTAACCAAGTAATTGCATTTTGGTCCATAAGAATCACAATTGGCAAAAACTACCCTAAACTTTCCCCATATAAAATGGAAAAATAAACACAAAACACACACTAAAAATCCACCAACACCAAAATTCTCTCTCTCTTCCCTCCTCCTCTCTTTTTCCGTCAACCCACAAGCAACAAACACCCCTAAATTTTTGATTTTGAGATTGAATCTATTAATTCTAATCAAAGACCCATCTTAGTTTCATCAATCCCTACACATTGGTATGAAATTTGGCTACATGCAAGAATATTTTTGTAAAACCCATTTCTTGATGAAAATCATATGTTTTGATCTTAAATCATTGTTGTATGTAGGTGTTTATCTTGTCATATATTATTTTAAGTTGTTGCATGTTGAAATTTTTTGATTTGATCATCTAGGATGATATAGTGTGTTACGATTGAAAGTAGTAATATTAGGATGGTTATAGTGGTAAAAATGATGTTAAAATGTGGTGAAAAATTAATTTTGAATGATTTTTAGGAAGGTAATTTTGACCAGATTATTAAAGGTAATTTTCAAAAAATACGAGTTTGAGTTTGGTATGAACTAGATAGATATTGTTGTAGAGGATGTCTTAAGCTTCGATTTGGTATAAGGTAGAGCTTCTAGCTCCAAACGAGCGAAAAGTTACGTTAGTTTGATTATTCGTGTACCGGGAGACGAGTGTCGACACAATATATAATTGTTGTCGATATTTTGATCGAATCTCGGGGACTATAAAAAAGATTTTGAAATGAGTCATGGACTGATGTTAAGTGATAAGTATGATGATGTTGAGTTTATTTTCAAAGTCGAGTGTCGCTTTTGTAACGGAGTAAAATAAATAAGTTAAAAAGACTATATGAATTGTTGACGTAAAACTGTCCGGTTTTTGTAGTTCGAAGATGAGTCGGGCAGAGAAATTTAAAAGTAAAATATTTTAACCAACTTTTGGGAGGTCTTTCTATATATAGTAAGTGAAGTTTCTGATTAGTATCGTAAGCTATTGACGTGTTTAAGTAAGGAAAACAGTTTGGACGATTAACATATATATATATATATATCGACAGTTTTGAAAGAATAAAAGTATAAAAGTGTACGTAAGAAGGATTTATTAAATTGAGTATGGTGTGAGTTTGATTTTGACTTTGAGATATTTATTTCATTTTATTAAGTATTAAATATTACTTGGATGTATTATTAAAGGCACGCGTTTTATTTTGATAGATAATGAATTTCTTGTTCGCCGGCATCATCGATTGTTGAAAGTCGTCATACTACTGTTAATACTTCAGGTGAGTCTATAGCCTCGCTTTCTACTTGTTTTAATGATTTTAAAGGGGGATACATGCTATTTGAAGTAAAATGAACACATGTCATGAGTAATTGTTAGACCCGAATGTTACCTTTGTTGCCTTTGTTGATTTGAATTGTATAAGTACCTAAATTGCAAAAGTCCCTAAATTCATGAGCCGTTAACTATCTTCTGACTTGATATTGTGAGTTGGGAATATCCGCTTATTCTAATGATAGTACTATTGGGCTGACGACCCTATCTGAGACCAGGGCTTTACGCTGAGTAACCTCTGGGAAGGATAATTTTACGAGAATGAGAATTGGTATTCTTGCAATTGATACCCTAGTAGGGGCACTAGAATTTTTATAGTCATGCTGGCATTTGGCATGGGTGACTAAGTTAAGGGGTCGGTGTCATGATCTTAATACAATTCATTAGCTATTGCTATAACATGGAATGCCTAATTAATAGATTGTATGGCCACAATTCTATTAAACAATTGTGAATGATTTTTACGATGTGTTCAATTGTGTTTTGTTAAACCTATAGACTTGCTCAACCTTTGTGTTAATGATTTTAAGCATGTATTTCAGGTACTTGAAGTTGTTGAGTTTCGGAGCTTGCTGGAGAAGGATTGCGGGATTGCTTTTGTAGTAATTTGGTCTAAAATAGATTTCTTTCCCGATTGTCATAAATTTATAGTATATGGTCAATTATTTTGGTAAAAGGTTTGTCGATTTGTTAAGATCCTAGGGGAACCTGTACGTTACTCTGATATATTTTTAAACTAATTTTACTTGGGATTGAAGGTTTTAGACATTGATTTAAACTATTTCCTTATTTATTCCTAAAAATACTGTTTTAAGGTCATGTAAAGAGTTTGTGAAATGAAGTTTGTGAATAACACCCAATTGTGTATTTCTGTTGCGCAATGTAAATTGGGGGTGTTAAAGATTGGTAACAAGAGCTTTTTAGTTATAACGAATTAGGTCGATTTTTGGAAATGTCCTAAAATATAACTTTGGTGTCAAAAGTGTTTTTAAAAGCAACGCAACTTCTCTGCAAGGCTCCGGTAAGATTATTTATTTTTGTTATGATTTGTTATTATAGATGTATCCCTTAAAACCCGTTATGAATTCCTAAGTATTTATTAAGTAAATACTACGATAAGGTATTGGTATAAATGAAAGGACGTGGAGTGCTTTCATCATAATTTCATTTTTTTATGAGTATTGTATAATTATCATTTGCATTGCATACATATATATTTGGCATACGTAAATCATTTGCATTTGCATAATTATGCATTGCATATATATATTTTTGAATAATGACCTTGCGTACCTTTGAATTTTCTATGATTTCAAAAAATGTCCAACATACCACTTAACAACAATAGGCGGGGATTTGCTGTAGGTCAACGGAGTATGCAGTATCAGCGAGTAGGTGATCATAAGAATTCAGGTGGATGGTTAGATTATGAGGATGATACGGATGATAAGAAAAATGCTGTAGAATCTGAAAGTTATAATTATAGGACTGAGAGTGAAGTTGGAAGAACTGAGGTTAGAGCTGAGGTGAGAATTTATGAAACTGATATTAAGAAATATCAGGAAGAGAGAGATAGGCTTCGCAGGTTAAGTGAATATGTAGCTCATATTGGGCCGTATCTTGGACCGCATTGGAAGTTTCAGGATAGTGAGGTGTATGCTGATTCGCATTATATGATAGATCCGCCGTGTCAAGGAGCGCATTTGAGGTATGGATTTGAGGAGCCGCCGTGTTTTGATCCAAAATGGAGGTGCTGCAAGTTAGGACCAGATGAAGATGAAGCAGGGACGAGCCAAGTTGGAGAAAATGATGTGCCACATCCTATGGAGTGATGGATCATTGTTGTATTTTAGTTTATGTGTTGTGTTATATTTGGATTATTTAGATGTTGTGAGGTAGTATTGTGATGGATTATTTTTGTTGTTTAGGATGATAAGGGTAAGTGACTCTAGTGACAAGATTTTGTTGTGATTTTCTCGGATTTATGGATGAAATTTACTATTACCCTTTAGTATCTTGATGTGTCTTTGTTATCTTCTCTTTTTTGAGATGATTGTAGAATTGAGGTAGTATTGTGCTGTTGGCGCATGTAGTATTCGTGATATATCTTGATGAAAGGATCCTTTTTCTTTCTACCTCGATGTGTATACTTATCATGTTTCTTTCTACTGTTATCACATAGAAAGAGTTGAGTAAGATATGTTTCTGTCATTAGTAGGGATTCCTGCGTGACTAAGTTTCTTGAAATATGTCTCCAAAGGTTGTTAACTTTAGGGTAGATTATAGGATTGTGGGAATAGTTGTTAGATTGTTTGAAGCTGATTGTGCTACGAGGAGTTAAAGATGCTGCTGAGATTGAAGATGTTGTTGTTCCAGTTGAAGATGCTGCTGTTCCAATTGAAGATGCTGCTGCTATTCTGTAAGATTTAAAAGGATGTATGTGTGTTGGATTCCTAGTAATGAGAAGAGATGCGGTGAAGAGTGTCGTACGGATATTAATGGTAAGTGGAAAGGTGCAACTATATGGATAAGTTCGAGTAACTGATGGATGTTTGGTATGTCAATAGTCATTTGGGAATGTTCAACTAGACGAAAAGAGATGGTAATTTAAAGATTGATCCAAGTTCGAAATTAAGTGTGGCAGAAAAGGGTAAAGGAATGATAATGTTGCGAATGACAATTAGGAATAGGAAATTTATTTCCTCTAACAGAAGGTAAACTTGGAATTTATCAGTCTAAGATAAGAAAAGATGGTATTCAAGCGGTTGCTATAAATCGGTAAGTAGGAGGAAGTATGATGTGTAGACCACATATATTTTATACCACTTAAGCAATTATCTATTTACTTGTCGTAAGTGCGGACTAGTTGGAGGTCAGGCTGCTGAAGGAATAATAAGGAGTGTGGTATAGGAATTGGTATTTCTGTGGTAATGAAATGTTTTCATTTCAGTAAAGGAGATTGAATAAAGGAATTATTCAGATAATGGAAAAATCAATATGAAAGGAATGTTGCTGCTATCACAGCCTATATTTTGGAAATGTTGATAAGATTTGAGATTTAGATGTTGTAATTTGCATATTCTTATCTGGTAAGCATTGAGTTAGGATTCCATAGAAATCCTGAAGGTGTTATTGATGGTATAATGGAATTCTGAGGGTGTTATTGATGGTGTATTAAAATCCTGAAGGTGTTATTAATGGTATATTAGAATTCTGAAGGTGTTATTAATAGTGTATTGAAATTTTGAAGGTGTTATTGAGGATATATTGAGATTGGAAGATGTTAGATTTTAATTGACCTGAGGACGAGAAATCAACAAGGATTAGCGATTGGTTGAAATGAGAAATTAACCGATGGAAGGATTGTTAATAACTATATATATATATATATATATATATATATATATATATATATATATATATATATATATATATATATATATATATATATATATATATATATATATATATATATATATATATATATATATATATATATATATATATATATATATATATATATATATATATATATATATATATATATATATATATATATATATATATATATATATATATATATATATATATATATATATATATATATATATATATATATATATATATATATATATATATATATATATATAAAACTTATGGAACTAAGAAGTATCGCGCAATTAACTGAAGTAGAGTTGTGAGAAAGATAACCAGGATAAGGATGAATGTCATAGGATATGATATAGAAAGGTGGAAAGAATTAAATTGGAATGTTGTTGAGCATTGAGTACTGATTTCAAGAAGTAATCAGTGGAATTTCTATTTAAAGATTTTATTGGTCGATGATGAAAGGTATGTAGGAGGAAACTGTAATAGATCGAATTTTCTTTGCGCTTTACCAGTAGTAGTCGGAAGGGAATGAGAAGATGAGTTAGTATTTAAGGGTATTTTGTGATTGTTCTGCGGAATCGTAGAGTTCACTATCGTCTTGGGAAGAAAAAGCTTTGTGTTAGCTTAGTGATGGAAGTTATGTAATCTGATTGTATATTTTGTTATATGGCATTGTCAGGAAGTTGAGGATGGTAATATGATTAATTGTAAGGGTTGGCAGATGAGACAATAAGGATAAATCTAATTTGACTGAAAGGGTAAGTCATCAGAGAAGTAATAATGGAAGTAAGGAAAGAAGCTGGATGTTTTGGGAATAAGATGATTGCTATGGGGATGAACAAACAAAACATTTACTGATGATTCGATATCCATTACTGATAAATGTTTCGTTTGATGGATATTAAGGAAGGAAAGGAAAGTATTAAATAACAATTAAGTTTCGTTTGATGGATATTAAGGAAGGAAAGGAGGTATTTAATAACAATTGGAGAAATTGTTAGGGAAAGAGGAATGGTGTGTGAAATTCTTTGGGTATGAATTTTAGATGGAGTTAATATAGATGTTTTAGAATGTGCGATCCATGGCTGAAGTGATCGTGAAAGTCTTGACTAGATTGAAACAATTAAGGCTTTGTCGATACCGATGAAACCGACTGAAGCTTGTCAATTCCTTTGTGTAAGCTGAGTGTTATCGGAGGTTTATAAGGAGGTTTTCACTGATTGCTGAACCATTGATAAAGCTGACAAAGAAGAACTAAATGTGTGATATCCATTCAGGCATCTAAGTTGTAGTTTTGAGATCTGATTTCGAAGTTAAGGAAGTTGTTTATGAACGCTAAGGGTAGATTGAAGTTCTGTGCTTGTATAGTCAGTATTGGAGGAATCTGAAGAATTATAGAGCTGCGATGATGATATTTGGATAATATCAAATGGAAAGGGAAGTAATATTAGTGTGTTGACTTCAATAAAGAAGTATAATGGGATTTATATGATCATGAGTTTCGATGATGTGGTGTTTATTTTGGGATTGTAAAGTATTACTTGTATGGAATCAAGTATGAAGAAAGTAAGGATAATAAGGACTTATTTATAAATGCCATTCGGGAATTTCAAAAGAAAGGAGTTAAGAATTACCTAATGATGACTGGGAAATAATAATCAGTAAATTATAGATGTGATATGTTATAGTTCTGTATTACGAAGTGTGTTCCAGATTTTGAAGGATGAGTGTGGATACTTTCACTATCAACTAGTGAGTATTTAGTAAGGAGGAGAAGAAAAAAAAGGGAGGCTTATAAGATTTCTAAAGTAATTAAGAATTGACTCTTGATGTAACACCCCCAAATTTATACAACTCAGTACAGCGGAAGACTAGTTGGTGTTACGGGATAGCACATTACTCACATCATAGACAACGCATAAAAATCGCGTCGTTTAATAATAAATCATTTCCATTCATAAACAGCAACGTTACATCGGTCCCAAGTCATTATATTTCATACAAAGTTTTACAAATTATTTGAATGGAAAAATGTTGTTTAAATGCGGGCCATGAATTCTTGTTGTCTTCCCGAGAATTACCTTCAAGTACCTGAGATAAAACATGTTAAAAGAAAAGGTCAGCGATAACGCCGAGTGAATTCATAGAGTTTAATAAACCATCAATATAATATCAGTATGAAATTATTACTGAAAATCATTTTGTATAAATCATTTTAATAGGCCATGAAATAGCCAAAGTCATTTTATACGATCTTTATCAAAATCATGATATAGGCATTTGCCTTAAAAATCATTATACGAGCCAATGTCGTAAAAACATCATACAATACGTCTTATGACGTTGTATAAAATCAAATAAAAACCGTTATATGAATATGGTCATAAAAAGCCTTAAAAATCATTATACGAGCCAATGTCGTAAAAACGTCGTACAATACGTCTTACGACGTTGTATGAAAATAAAAACCATCATATGAGTATGGTTTTGAAAACCAAAACACAAACATAATATCAATAGTATGACCCTGTATTGCTAGTCAGGCAATACATCGTAATTCGGAGCGTCTAGTAGTATTTCGTTAGTTTTTGGATTATTATAAGCCGCATGACATTGTTACCTTACTAAACAAACAACGGGTAGCTAACCCGATACCGATTTTGCCCATCTAAAGTAGCGTGTCGTCACAAAGGTCACGCTATGGAAATCTTCTCATACATAAATTCGCTTACCAATCAATGTGGCACGACGAGGATCAACCGTCAAGGCGCGAACTGGGGTGATCGTCCCCAAATAGTACTATTAAATGCATAAGCGTCTACCAACTCCCGGTAGTTCACAATTCATGCTAATGGGACTTTTAGTTACATAACCTAACTTTAATAATCCATTTAATTTCATCTATCGGGTCCATTAATCATTTATCGGGTCATACAATCGGGTCATTCAATCATTCGGGTCCAAAATCAATAAACAAACAATCGGGACAAATGGTGTCCTATTTTATAAAAACTAACATGTTATCTCCCTCGCGGGTTTATAAAACATTTATAAAAACATTTAAAAGAGTGCGAGGCTATGAACTCACGTTGATATGGGAAGGCGGGTGATCGACAATTCGGACGTACGGTACGTGCTTCAATCACGGAAACCTAGACAAATAATACTCGTCTTAGACTCATGTCCAATGACTTTATAAAAATAACAATTATGTATACATATGATGATTATATATATATGATGATCAAGTGGGTTTACATAGTCTCATTTACTCATTTTTGGGTTATGTGTCGATAACTTTTATACTAGTTTTCTCGTTTTACCTATTTACGTGTTTTAGGTTCAACAAGCCTATCATAAGTCCTTAAATTGTTTTAATCCTTGTTATACTTATTTTATCAGTATGTATACTTTCCATGTTGGGCCCAAATGGGTTAAGCCCAATAAGTTCTTTTTAGGAGTGTTTATCTCATTTAGTCCAATTATTAGCTTAAGTATTAGTCCACTATGGTTACTTAGCTCGTTAATGTCCGTATGCCCTATAGTTCGGGTTTTATTGGCTTTTACTTGTTGTACATGTCTATATATCAGTATATAAGTTTTATAAAGTTTACATTAGACGGGTCCAACCGTCTAAGTTTTATTTAACAAAAACGTTAATTTTTACGGCAATAGCCGAAAGAGTCGTAAATATCATGTTTATAGTTTTTATAACTTATAAAACTTAACAAGTTACCATTTTTATAAAATGTCCACTTATTTAACTTTTAACATATTTATATAAATAAAATCCATAAGTTAGTGGGTTTTTATTTTACATTTTATACTATTAAATTTTGAGTGCTTATATAATAGTAATATACTTTAATTTCCAAAAATCTGATTTTTATCTTTACTTCCACCAAAACTGCCATATCTTGAGTTCTATATGGAGATAGAAGCTCAAATTTTATCACATAAACTAAATGATATGTGCTACATTTAACTCTTCTATAGCTACTGTTGAATCATCTTCTAAATATTTTCTAAAAATCTTCCAAAACAGTAACTTCAGATTTGTATCTTAAACTTGTTTTGATCATATCTCACTCATTATTTTGATTCCATTGCATGGCCAACTCTCACATGTGTACAAGACCCATAGCTTACTGTAAATCCATTCTACTTCATCATTTTATCAGTTCATAACATGTTTCTTTACTGTTTTATACAGCCATGTAAATTAATCAAGATTTTAACCTTGTTTCTTATAGTTTTTCACCTTTTTATCCATGATTATCAACAACAAATCCCCACATAACATTTTTATCATCATATAACCATCATAAATATATACAATAGGAAATAAAATACATGTTTATATAATCAAAATAACAAGAAGATGAGGAGGACAATCTTTATACCACCAAGTTGATGTAGGTTATGATTTTGACATGGTTTTTGATGGAGAAACTTGTAGACAACCATGACCATCTTCAAGACCACCATTCTTCATATACTCCTTGTGGAAAATCAGCCCCAAGACACCATGTATACTCCTCCTTGGATGTTATAATCACCACCATTCAAGAGAGCTTTAAGAGGGCTTCAACATAGGTAGAAATAACATAGGATTTTGTGGTTGATTTTGATCAATGGTGGTGTTGGATGATGAATATGGGACGGCCAAAATGGGGAGATGAGAGAGTTTGTGAGTTGATTGCATGGTGTAAATGAGTTGCTAGTTTGAAGTGTTAGTGGTTTTGTGAAGTCTTAGCTTACACATTAAGCTAAGACATGTGTTAGCTAGTTTGTTGAGATTTTGACACATCATAGATGTGTGGTAGCAAGTGTTGGCCGGTTTTGGGGGTGGGACAAGTGTCCCACTTGTCTCATCCCCAATTATTTACGGGTACTCCTCGATTCTAGTTTCCTCGATTTGCGTGCCCTCGGGTCGTTTTACGAAAAACGTTTTTATAAATTATGAATCAACGTCACAAAACGAATCCAATAAAAATTGTCTCATCAAAAACGGAGTTCGAAAACGTAAATACGTAATCCTAAGGTTTCCGGTTTAGTCGTGAAGGACGTTAAAATAAAATCGTAAGTCCTAATCTCTTCTCGTAAATTTGTGAGTTTATGAACCAACACAAATTTAAAACTCCGAAATAATATTCATGGACAAATTTATTTTTCTGAAATGTCGGACTGTCACCAAAGATGGTGTATGTAAACGTAAGCACGTAACGTTGAATCCTCCGGTTTAGACGTAGTCGATGCTACTCCAAGACGTAAATCCAAATTTCTTCCCAAAAATATGTGAGTTCATATTATAACATTAAAATAATGTTTTTAAATAAATATTGAGAATAAAATATCAATCGTAAATTGACGGATTGTCACAGCATTTACCCCTAAACAGGATCTTTGTCCTCAAAGATCATCTTACTACTCGCTTCTTATAGAGTTAAAGCCATGTGGGTATTTCCTCCACATTCGGTCTTTTCTCACAAGTGCAATTCATTATAATATGCGAGTTCTATTAAACATAACTACGGGAATAAGATCAGGCTTAATGTTGACTTACTTTCTCTATCCATGATGTTCATGGGTTTTTGATGAATGCAACTTTTCGCCGATCTAAACTTTACTAAGAACAATCAGATTTTCACTTGATAGATATTTCATCAAGTTCGATTTACGAAACATAATTCACGCAGTTCTTGAAGTCCTAGGGTAGATCCAACTTATATGCCTTTCAATCCCAATCTTTTTGTATCATCTCTATGGTCCCATACAACGGGGACTTATATCCCATGATTTGTCAGATCATGAAGTCATTTTTCCAAGTTTAAAAATTGTGGCATAACTTCGCTACCCATTTGGCACTTCAAGATCTACATTTCATATTCACATAACCTCCTGCCTACTATCGGCAGTTAATAATCAAATCCTAATTTCAACAATCATTTCAGATCTCGCGGGTCGGGTATTTTGTAAGGATAGGTTCGCCATCATAGGAACCTTAAACCTAAAAGACATGTCCAACTCACAATGGGTGTATGTCGGGTGTCTTCATCTCAACTCCTGCTTACATATGCTCTAAGATTCAGATCCTAACAAGATTCGATCTCAATCCTAATTCGATGATTATCATTGATAATCTCTCCAAAGGAAAACGATTATACGGTCTATTACCAAAGGTCAATCATTCAAACATAGAACAACACTTATATTACTTTGTATCGTTACTTTACCTCGTCCCTTCGATTTGGGTTGTACATAGTACTCTCATCAAGGTTCGTTCTCAATGATTTCTGAGCAAATCTCTAGAAATTCGATGCGAAGCGAGGATCTTGATAAAGATGTTCGATACAGGCACACTATGTTTACATAACTCTTTTGCGTTTATCATTAACGGGAATGATATTAGCCGATTTGGTCAGTTTGTCGACGGTGACCCAAATCGAATCAAATTCAGATGATGACCTTTGCAATAGCTAGCCGTTTACTAATGTATGAGGCGATCTCTGCCTTCATAATTGCCATCAGTACATCTTCTTCAAACAAAGATACTTTTAGTCAAAAATGACATAAATAGAATACTTATACTTACAAATTCCAATATAACTATATCTCACAGTCCTTCATATTTAGGCAACCATAAGTGGTCTTTAAAATATTTAACGTTATCGGCTTCTCAATTCTAATGGTTCATATTAGCAGCGAACCACTTTTATTATCTTTATTATCCTTTTTATAAACATCGTTTATTTTATTATTCTTTTATATTGTTCGGCAATTTAATTTGTACCTTCATTATTAAGGAACATGTCCTAATTGGTTCTTTATCTTTTCTACATAATGCGTCGGTATCTATATTGACCTCTCATGATGATATAATTATCATGTCCACAATTCACTCAGATATTCTTTCTATATTATGCGTCAGTAATTACGTTCACTTTCCTGATGAAATAAATATCATAACCGTATTTATTCAAAATTCTGTCTTCATATCTTCTATGTTTTAGTTTCGTCTTTACTATCATTTTTATCTGTTTTACTCAATCCGATGCCTAAAGCGTCGACAATTATTATAATTAATTAAATAATTGATAATTAATTTTTATGAAACGTAAACGTAAAAATTTTAAATTTCTTAGTTCGACCAATTATATAAAATTTTCAAAATAAATTTGAATTTAATTAACAAGATTTTTGTTGATTTATCGAAAATAATTAATAGGATTCGTAAATGTTCAAAAAACCTTTGTTTATACTTTGGTCAAAGTTTTCTTAGTTTTAAAAGTAAAAAGTGTCGTTTCAAATTTTCAGGTTATGGTATAAATGGTTTTCCTCAATCCTTTTTAAGTTATCTGGAGGTATACACAAACATTTACCCCTAAACAGAAGTTTAGTTAAATGGTTTGTGTATAAGGGAATAATCCCTTAAAATCCTTTGTTAAAACATCTGTCAAACATATTTCCATTTCTTTTTGGTAATATCCAAAGTCTTAAAAGGGCTCTTAATTTTTGAAGAGTCTATATGCATACATCTTACCATTATTAATCCAATGGTCATTTTATGTAAAGGATTAAGTTTTTAATCCCTAAGCGTTAATGGTTCTAATTTTTGAAAAGTCAATATAGCTTCCATTATCTATTAATTACACGGTTAAATCATATAAAGGATTAAGTCCTTAATCACATGTTAAATATTTAAGGTATAGGTTTTCATTGTTTAGCCAATTCAGGGCAATTTATAACTAATTATTAACTCATTATTATTCTTATATACAAACAAATGGTCCTTAATGATCACGAGCATGAATTTATCAAATTACAGCCTACACACGTGATTCACCAAATTTATGAATGCTACATGTGCATTGGTCAATCCAAACGACATCACATGGAACTCATAATCTTTATTACAAGCACCGGATGTAGTGATTGGAATAGATAATCTCTTTCGCAGATGCGAAGTTGATGATAACCATGCTACGGATCAAATTTGCTAGAACCTTGTAAATGATCGAACAATTCTTCCATTTCGAGTTATGGATATCGTTTTCGATTGTCAATTTACTCAGTCACAGTAATCTATAAATATAAGGAAAGATAACACCATAGCTCTTCAGGATGACAGGCTTGGTATAATAAAATCTTTCTCCGACAACTTTCTCAGTTGTACGGTAATTCCTTAAATTCAGATGGTGTTGACGTACAGTGCACAAGCCACAGGTGCAGCACTGGGAATATAACCAATATCAATTTCAACTTGCCTTAATGGCGAAAGTCTAGGTAATTCATCAACGAATACTTACTAAAGTTTCAAATAACAGAAACATCTTTTAATAAATTCATATTAGGTTCTTCTAGATTATAATATTTATGATTAATTCACAACCATTCACGGTATAAATTTCAAGTCTTAATACAGGATATGGTCATCCATCAAGAATTATTTAGATCACTTTCGATAGTCAACATCTTATCTTCTAGGGAAATTCTACTCGAGTCCCCATCAATTAAGACAATGTCGTCATGTCATAATCAATCAATCCATTCTACAGGTATTATCAACTTTTCAATTTCATTGCCGTCGATAAGATGTGAACTTCTCAAAAGACTAATAATAACTCATAATCCTTCACAATTTCAAGGATATCAGGAGACACAACTACTATTAAAAGAGTAAGGTTAACGCATAATCTATGCGAGAGAATTTCAAATCAGATACAGACGAAAACATTTAACGAATATGAATATATCCCATGTTTTCATGATTCGAGTACGCATTCGAAAGCTCCTCGGATCGTTACCCAGGTCATTCAAATGAAATCAAATCAAGAGAAATGATAAGAATGTCGATACATCCAGTCAGGTATCAACACTCGATAATCAGATACTTTTCCTAAGAATCTCACCACGGAAGAATTGGACAAGAACGGAATATCAATTGTCAAATAAGACAAATTCCACAGATGAGTAAATTCAACTCAGAAGAATAGATGCTACAGGCACATATGTAGGTGTCCCTAACATTATGTCCTTATTTTTCACTTCTTGCAGATCTCATAAAATTTAATCTTTCACAATCCTCAAAGAAAATGTAGTGTTTATTCTTTAGTTTTTTGGTGACTACTAATCATTCTTGCATAGTCCATTCCAAATTGTATGTAGGCGCGCAACTATATACAATTTCAAGATTAACAATGCAATACTCAGTTCGTCAAAATTTTAACATCATGTTTATAGTAAAAACATTTTCATGCTTACTTCTTAAATAAGAATCAAAAATATATTTACAAAGATTTTTTTTTTTGTTATGAAAACAATTAAGTTTCTAAAGCGTTTCATAAACAACTTCATTTCGATAACATTCACTTATAAATCTCACTTTGAATAATCCTTATAGTGACGAAAATTAAATTTTCTCAAAGGATACCGTTTTTAACTTTATAAAAACAAGGTGTGATCTGCAAAGGAGTGATGAAAGCTTGTTCACCAAGAATTAACTATGATATGATAGGAAATGAGCTTAGCCAATTAATCATGAGGTTCATGACTTCGATGGCACTCAGGAATACAAAGAGAATAATCCACAACGTAACTCAATTCGAGATGAGTACTTGTTCAATGGTTGCATCACTAATGCGAACATTAGGATGAAGCAATAAAGGATAGATAACATCGATACATGTAGAATTTAGCAATCAAAGGTAGTCTTTTCATTAATCATAAACAGGTCAAAATTGTACCGTAACACATTATATGTCACTATGTCATACAATTCTCAAAACTCATCCTACCAACTGATATCTTAGTTAAGTTAGGGATTTTAAAAGATACCACAATGAATACTAATCTACAAGAGTCATTAGGTGTTCCACATGTCCCGGAAGATCCATCGGTCCCAATTTAGAAGAAGATCTCTTCAATTTATTTGTTGGACACTGGGCATCCTCATTAGTGGACAATGGCCTAGGAACAACCCTTATCACGAACTACCAGTCAATTAAAACCTTATAATTCAATCACAGAACTTAACAACTTCCTCTTAATGATCTCATATTCCATTCGGGTTAAATTTTACTTTATTCAAGTTTCAATCAACTTATACTCAATGCAATATTCTACCTCATTCTCCAATACTTACAACCTTATTCTTCGGCCTTGTAAAGGCAATACAATCTCAATATGAATCAACACTTAATTTCTAATCCTATTAGCTCTTACAACAACAATTATCAAATGAGTCACTAGCATGAAATGACTCGATCATTTAGTTAAACTTCTCGGAAAGGTATTAGTGGCATGAGGCTTTTGGGTAATGGTTCCATTGACAGCCTCAAGTGCAACATTCACCCTTTCGATTTCAAATTTAAGAATTGGATGACAACGAATCAGATGACATCTTTCTAGGTGATAACGTTTTGTCAAACTCCACTCTATAAGGAAAGATCGTCATGACATCGATATCGGATTTAATCTCGCCAATTCTTTTTCAATATCACCATCTACTAATATCTATATTTCTACGAATATCAACCATTTGTTGGGATCATAAATATCCGCAACTTGGTTTAGATCTAGGATAGCTAGAATTCCTACGAGAATAGCTTCGATTAATTTACTAGGGGAGTTAGGGTTACTTGTGACAATCTACGTCGTATAAATACCTCGTATAAAAATCAAAATAATCATCAAACAATCATGTAATAAAATTACATCATATATATATATATAATCCAAGTTATATATATATTAAAATAACACTTCTCAGTCTTGGCCTTGTCGGTAACTCGGGAATTCTTCGGCACCGTTATAGTCAAAAGATTTTTAGACATTTTTTTGAAAAATGTTTATGGTTAAAAGATTTTGAAAAGTTTTAATCAAAACCTTCGTTTTAAAAATCTTTCGTTCTCTATAACGAGAGCTCTGGTACCAAACTGTAACACCCCCAAATTTATACAACTCAGTACAGCGGAAGACTAGTTGGTGTTACGGGATAGCACATTACTCACATCATAGACAACGCATAAAAATCGCGTCGTTTAATAATAAATCATTTCCATTCATAAACATCAACGTTACATCGGTCCCAAGTCATTATATTTCATACAAAGTTTTACAAATTATTTGAATGGAAAAATGTTGTTTAAATGCGGGCCATGAATTCTTGTTGTCTTCCCGAGAATTACATTCAAGTACCTGAGATAAAACATGTTAAAAGAAAAGGTCAGCGATAACGCTGAGTGAATTCATAGAGTTTAATAAACCATCAATATAATATCAGTATGAAATTATTACTGAAAATCATTTTGTATAAATCATTTTAATAGGCCATGAAATAGCCAAAGTCATTTTATACGATCTTTATCAAAATCATGATATAGGCATTTGCCTTAAAAATCATTATACGAGCCAATGTCGTAAAAACATCATACAATACGTCTTATGACGTTGTATAAAATCAAATAAAAACCGTTATATGAATATGGTCATAAAAAGCCTTAAAAATCATTATACGAGCCAATGTCGTAAAAACGTCGTACAATACGTCTTACGACGTTGTATGAAAATAAAAACCATCATATGAGTATGGTTATGAAAACCAAAACACAAACATAATATCAATAGTATGACCCTGTATTGCTAGTCAGGCAATACATCGTAATTCGGAGCGTCTAGTAGTATTTCGTTAGTTTTTGGATTATTATAAGCCGCATGACATTGTTACCTTACTAAACAAACAACGGGTAGCTAACCCGATACCAATTTTGCCCATCTAAAGTAGCGTGTCGTCACAAAGGTCACGCTATGGAAATCTTCTCATACATAAATTCGCTTACCAATCAATGTGGCACGACGGGGATCAACCGTCAAGGCGCGAACTGGGGTGATCGTCCCCAAATAGTACTATTAAATGCATAAGCGTCTACCAACTCCCGGTAGTTCACAATTCATGCTAATGGGACTTTTAGTGACATAACCTAACTTTAATAATCCATTTAATTTCATCTATCGGGTCCATTAATCATTTATCGGGTCATACAATCGGGTCATTCAATCATTCGGGTCCAAAATCAATAAACAAACAATCGGGACAAATGGTGTCCTATTTTATAAAAACTAACATGTTATCTCCCTCGCGGGTTTATAAAACATTTATAAAAACATTTAAAAGAGTGCGAGGCTATGAACTCACGTTGATATGGGAAGGCGGGTGATCGACAATTCGGACGTACGGTACGTGCTTCAATCACGGAAACCTAGACAAATAATACTCGTCTTAGACTCATGTCCAATGACTTTATAAAAATAACAATTATGTATACATATGATGATTAGATATATATGATGATCAAGTGGGTTTACATAGTCTCATTTACTTATTTTTGGGTTATGTGTCGATAACTTTTATACTAGTTTTCTCGTTTTACCTATTTACGTGTTTTAGGTTCAACAAGCCTATCATAAGTCCTTAACTTGTTTTAATCCTTGTTATACTTATTTTATCAGTATGTATACTTTCCATGTTGGGCCCAAATGGGTTAAGCCCAATAAGTTCTTTTTAGGAGTGTTTATCTCATTTAGTCCAATTATTAGCTTAAGTATTAGTCCACTATGTTTACTTAGCTCGTTAATGTCCGTATGCCCTATAGTTCGGGTTTTATTGGCTTTTACTTGTTGTACATGTCTATATATCAGTATATAAGTTTTATAAAGTTTACATTAGACGGGTCCAACCGTCTAAGTTTTATTTAACAAAAACGTTAATTTTTACGGCAATAGCCGAAAGAGTCGTAAATATCATGTTTATAGTTTTTATAACTTATAAAACTTAACAAGTTACCATTTTTATAAAATGTCCACTTATTTAACCTTTAACATATTTATATAAATAAAATCCATAAGTTAGTGGGTTTTTATTTTACATTTTATACTATTAAATTTTGAGTGCTTATATAATAGTAATATACTTTAATTTCCAAAAATCTGATTTTTATCTTTACTTCCACTAAAACTGCCATATCTTGAGTTCTATATGGAGATAGAAGCTCAAATTTTTATCACATAAACTACATGATATGTGCTACATTTAACTCTTGTATAGCTACTGTTGAATCATCTTCTAAATATTTTCTAAAAATCGTCCAAAACAGTAACTTCAGATTTGTATCTTAAACTTGTTTTGATCATATCTCACTCATTATTTTGATTCCATTGCATGGCCAACTCTCACATGTGTACAAGACCCATAGCTTACTGTAAATCCATTCTACTTCATCATTTTATCAGTTCATAACATGTTTCTTTACTGTTTTATACAGCCATGTAAATTAATCAAGATTTTAACCTTGTTTCTTATAGTTTTTCACCTTTTTTATCCATGATTATCAACAACAAATCCCCACATAACATTTTTATCATCATATAACCATCATAAATATATACAATAGGAAATAAAATACATGTTTACATAATCAAAATAACAAGAAGATGAGGAGGACAATCTTTATACCACCAAGTTGATGTAGGTTATGATTTTGACATGGTTTTTGATGGAGAAACTTGTAGACAACCATGACCATCTTCAAGACCACCATTCTTCATATACTCCTTGTGGAAAATCAGCCCCAAGACACCATGTATACTCCTCCTTGGATGTTATAATCACCACCATTCAAGAGAGCTTTAAGAGGGCTTCAACATAGGTAGAAATAACATAGGATTTTGTGGTTGATTTTGATCAATGGTGGTGTTGGATGATGAATATGGGACGGCCAAAATGGGGAGATGAGAGAGTTTGTGAGTTGATTGCATGGTGTAAATGAGTTGCTAGTTTGAAGTGTTAGTGGTTTTGTGAAGTCTTAGCTTACACATTAAGCTAAGACATGTGTTAGCTAGTTTGTTGAGATTTTGACACATCATAGATGTGTGGTAGCAAGTGTTGGCCGGTTTTGGGGGTGGGACAAGTGTCCCACTTGTCTCATCCCCAATTATTTACGGGTACTCCTCGATTCTAGTTTCCTCGATTTGCGTGCCCTCGGGTCGTTACGAAAAAAGTTTTTATAAATTATGAATCAACGTCACAAAACGAATCCAATAAAAATTGTCTCATCAAAAACGGAGTTCGAAAGCGTAAATACGTAATCCTAAGGTTTCCGGTTTAGTCGTGAAGGACGTTAAAATAAAATCGTAAGTCCTAATCTCTTCTCGTAAATTTGTGAGTTTATGAACCAACACAAATTTAAAACTCCAAAATAATATTCATGGACAAATTTATTTTTCTGAAATGTCGGACTGTCACCAAAGACGGTGTATGTAAACGTAAGCACGTAACGTTGAATCCTCCGGTTTAGACGTAGTCGATGCTACTCCAAGACGTAAATCCAAATTTCTTCCCAAAAATATGTGAGTTCATATTATAACATTAAAATAATGTTTTTAAATAAATATTGAGAATAAAATATCAATCGTAAATTGACGGATTGTCACACTTGAGTCTTGAGATTTTTGGAATATTGGTAACAACAAGCAGAATGGATGGAATGGAAAGAAAGTTAGAATTGAATTGGTAAACTAATGGAAAAGGAATGCCAAAGAAAGAAGATCAACAGATTGTCGGAAATTTTGAAATAGAATGGTAGTAGAAATGAGAGAGTTGAGATGTATGTTTTTTTGGAACAAAAACGGTTATTGTGATTATCTAATTTTTCTTCCATTAGATCAGAGAATGTGTTAAGAATGTAAGGACCAGTGTGAATGAATTTTCCAGATCAAAGAGAATTTAATTATTCTTAGAGTGCTGAGAGTGTCGCATGTAGTATTGAAGGAATTTCACAAGTTGAAGTATTGATACAGTCTGGTTGGAATAAGATGTATTACGATATCAGGAAGTGATCTGACCATTACACGTTTCAGATTTGAATATATGAGGCTAACGGAATTGTTTAAACAATATATGATATGAGGAAGATGTAATGATGTACTATGGAAAGTACAGTAATCTGATGCTCATTCTTTCTTACCATGAGTATAGGAGGTATATAAGTGACTAGTTAGAGTGATTGATAATCTCATTGTGTTTAGTTTAGCGTAACCTCGGGACATAGAGACATTATATATTTTTGAATATTAGAAATTGCTGTGATAAGGTATGAGTGTTGAATAAGGTTTGAACATAATATATGTAACCCAGAGATTGAGATTGACTTTTGAGTATTAGAGATCTTTACAGAAAGTGAGAAGAATTGAGTCAAGAAGGAATATTGCGTATTTTCGGAAAGAGATTCCATCATCAATAGAAATCTAGTGAAAACGGACAGAGTGAAAGGATAATTTGAACGATGACAATTAAATTTGTGTTGATGTGATTGAAACTTGGGATGATGATATCTTTAATATTTCAATATGAGGACTAGAGAACCTAGTGAAGATGAAATCTTTAGGCGATGATTATTGCACATCTTAATATAAGGACTTACTTAGTCGTGGGTCAAGTTATCAGAGTATTGAAGCAGGAATGAAACTGAGAAAAGTGATTCAGAAGGAGTAAGAATGAGGAAAGAATATTATCATATTAGAAGGTGAAATTTGAAAGTTGGAATGTAGTAATATTTGTGGGTATGGTAATATCATAAGAATTAACTTGAATTGGTGTGAAAGACGTGAGTATCTCTTGAGGATAAGAGGTCACGTTGACTCTAGAAGTGAGGAAGTGCGAGTGTGAGGCGGGTTGAGCGCCGGTACGTCGCTCTCTTTTAGGAGGGTAGGATGCGACAACCCAAAACCATGGTCAATATTTAATTATATTTTTACGTACTTTTTTGAAATTTTTGACGAGATTAATTGTCATAACGATTGGTGATTTGATTTGGATGAATGATTGGAAGTTATATTCTTACGTTTTGACGAGTTGCAAGGATTATTAGTGATGACGATATCAACGGATGCCCGAAATTTTTACATTTTATTTTAGACATGTCGATGTTTAATAATTTGACGTTTTTATTTTTAATGTTGTATTAAGTCATGCCGGGAGTATATAATATCATATTTTGTGTGCGTTTTAAGTTTTAAGAAGTATTTTTATGAAACCCGAGACCTGTAAATATTTTCAAAAGTGACTAATAGTCATTTCCCGCTTTTTAACCTAGTAATTGCATTTTGGTCCACAAGAATCACAATTGGCAAAATCTACCCTAAACTTTCCCCATATAAAATGGAAAAATAAACACAAAACACACACTAAAAATCCACAAACACCAAAATTCTCTCTCTCTTCCCTCCTCCTCTCTTTTTCCATCAACCCACAAGCAACAAACACCCCTAAATTTCTGATTTTGAGATTGAATCTCTTAATTCTAATCAAAGACCCATCTTAGTTTCATCAATCTCTACACATTGGTATGAAATTTGGCTACATGCAAGAATATTTTTGTAAAACCCATTTCTTGATGAAAATCATATGTTTTGATCTTAAATAATTGTTGTATGTAGGTGTTTATCTTGTTATATATTATTTTAAGTTGTTGCATGTTGAAATTTTAGTTGGGTTTTATTTGATTTGATCATCAAGGATGATATAGTGTGTTATGATTGAAAGTAGTAATATTAAGATGGTTATAGTGGTAAAAATGATGTTAAAATGTGGTGAAAAATTTATTTTGAATGATTTTTAGGAAGGTAATTTTGACCAGATTATTAAAGGTAATTTTCAGAAAATATGAGTTTGAGTTTGGTATGAACTAGTTAGGTATTGTTGTAGAGGATGTCTTAAGCTTAGATTTGGTATAAGGTAGAGCTTCTAGCTCCAAACGAGCGAAAAGTTACGTTAGTTTGATTATTCGTGTACCGGGAGACGAGTATCGGCACAATATATAATTGTTGTCGATATTTGGATCAAATCTCGGGGACTATAAAAAGTATTTTGAAATGAGTCATGGACTGATGTTAAGTGATAAGTATGATGATGTTGAGTTTATTTTCAAAGTCGAGTGTCGGTTTTGTAAACGGAGTAAAATAAATAAGTTAAAAAGAGTATATGAATTGTTGACGTAAAACTGTCCGGGTTTTGTAGTTCGAAGATGAGTCGGGCAGGGAACTTTAAAAGTAAAGTCTTTTAACCAACTTTTGGGAGGTCTTTCTATATATAGTAAGTGAAGTTTCTGATCAGTATCGTAAGCTATTGACGTGTTTAAGTAAGGAAAACAGTTTGGACGATTAACATATATATATCGACAATTTTGAAAGAATAAAAGTATAAAAGTGTACGTAAGAAGGATTTATTAAATTGAGTATGGTGTGAGTTTGATTTTGACTTTGAGATACTTATTTCATTTTACTAAGTATGAAATATTACTTGGGTGTATTATTAAAGACACACGTTTTATTTTGATAGATTGTGAATTTCGTGTTCGTCGGGCATCATCGATCGTTGAAAGTCGTCATACTACTGTTAATACTTCAGGTGAGTCTATAGCCTCGCTTTCTACTTGTTTTAATGATTTTAAAACCCGCGAGGGGGATACATGCTATTTTAAATAAAATGAACACATGTCATGAGTAATTGTTGGACCCGAATGTTGCCTTTGTTGATTTGAATTGTATAAGTACCTAAATTGCAAAAGTCCCTGAATTCATGAGCCGTTAACTATCTTCTGACTTGATGTTGTGAGTTGGGAATAACCGCTTATTCTAATGATAGTACTATTGGGATGACGACCCTATCTGAGACCAGGGCTTTACGCTGAGTAACCTCTAGGAAGGATAATTTTACGAGAATGAGAATTGGTATTCTTGCAATTGATACCCTAGTAGGGGCACTGGAATTTTTATAGTCATGCTGGCATTTGGCGTGGGTGACTAAGTTAAGGGGTCGATGTCATGAGCTTAATACAATTCATTAGCTATTTTTATAAGACGGAATGCCTAATTAATAGATTGTATGGCCACAATTCTATTAAACAATTGTGAATGATTTTACGATGTGTTCAATTATGTTTTTTTAAACCTATAGACTTGCACAACCTTTGTGTTGATGATTTTAAGCATGTGTTTCAGGTACTTGAAGTTGTTGAGTTGCGGAGCTTGCTGGAGAAGGATTGCGGGATTGCTTTTGTAGTAATTTGGTCTAAAACAGATTTCTTTCCCGATTGTCATAAACTTATAGTATATGGTCAATTATTTTGGTAAATGGTTTGTCGATTTGTTAAGATCCTAGGGGAACCTGTACGCTACTCTGATATATTTTTAAACTGATTTTACTTGGGATTGAAGGTTTTAGACATTGATTTAAATTATTTCTTTATTTATTCCTAAAAATACTGTTTTAAGGTCATGTAAAGAGTTTGTGAAATGAAGTTTGTGAATAACACCCAATTGTGTATTTCCGCTGCGCAATGTAAATTGGGGGTGTTAAAGAAAAGATCTTGGTTATTTTCCATTTTTGTTCATATAATCTGTTTGTTACTAATCTTTTTGTTCTTAGAAGCTTGTTGGAAGCTTGTGGTTGTTAAGCTACCACATAAGCTCAAACATTCGTGAGTGTGGATGTGCATTCGTGAGGTTTGTCCTCTTGTCTTGAAAATCTGTCAAAAATCTTGGTTCTAAGTAATTTTTGTGTTCTGCTGGTGTATGTGTGTTTTTATGCATGCAACTTGGTTCTTGATTCACATATTGGATGTTATTATGTTTATTTGGGCTTAATTCAGTCTTGAGAATACTTTTGCTTTGTTAAAATTAGATTTTAAAAAGTTTAAAGGGTGTTTGGGATTGTCTGTTGTTCAAGTTTGCATGAGTTTGAATAGGTATTGTTGTATTGTTTGAGTTTATATCTGTTAATGAGGTGTTAGTGGTCTGATATTTACAAATTTTGTGCTTTGAAACATAAAATCTGAAATCTTGGCTTATTGAGTTTGTTCTAGGCTGTTTTGATTTGAAATCTTGTGCACACCTAGTTTGCATGTTAATCTAGGGCTAACAATTGATTAATCATAGTTATTGCAACCTAAGTAATAGATCTAAGGCCTTGAATTTGGATTTGTGGTCAACTAGTTCAGCAAACATTGTTCTTGTCTGCTTATTGTTCATCAGTAACTTGAATGTGCTTGAATCTTGTTTTAAACTTGGAATCTGTAGAAACTAGAAGGGGGGGTTGAATAGTTTCTAGTTAGTTTTTCAAAACATTTCGGCTTAATCCACTGTGCGCGGTTCCTTATGTGTACCCGCGGTTCTTTATTAATAAAGAACCGCCGGTCCATTTAGGGAACCGCCGACAGTGAACTTAACCTTTTGTTGCATGTTAAACTTTGACAATCCTTTGTATCAAATTCTCGATCAAGCTTGACTAGATATGAGATGTGTTTGATTGAAAGATAAATATTACAAGTAAGTAAACACACAAACACATTAAATCAAGAGTACATCAAGCAATAGTCTAAACACTAAGCACACACGTACTAAGCATAAGCTTTTCCGCAACTAGGATGTTTAGACTAAGTGATGTACACTTGACCATAATCTAAACACGAAGCACACACGTACTAAGCCTTAGCTTTTCCGTAACTTAGATGTTTAGATTATGAAATGCACACAACACACAACATATAAATACATCTATAATAGTAAAGACATAAATGTAAAGGAAAGTACCGACACGATGATTTATAGTGGTTCGGTCACGAAGCTCCTCTTCGCCCTACTCCACTCCTCGAGTACACCTTACTCGAGAGTTACTTCACTAGTCAACAAACTCCTTAAGGTGGAGAAACCATACACAACGTCGCTTATCCAATTTCGGACTCTAAGCTAAAAGTCGAGTCCTAATCTTAGGTAGGACCAATCTACACAACGTCGCCCACTTCACCATTTAACGACACAAGGCTAGATGTCGAGTTCTAATCGAAAGCTAGAACCAATCTTCACGACTCTTCACTTTGAAGCTAAGTGAGAACTTCACACAACACAACTACTAATCACTTTAAAGCTAAGTGAGAACTCACAAGACACAACCACATCACTTTAGAGTTTAGTGAGAACTACCTAGACACAACCACATCACTTTAGAGTTTAGTGAGAACTACCAAGACACAACCTAATCTACCCACTAGTTATGTTTTATGGCCCAACATAACAAACCTTGTGTTTTATGGCCTAAACACATAAACCATATAGATCTAAGCACACATCACTTAGATCTATAACTCTAACACTATATCCAAGTACTAACAAGACTTGGATCTACACAACTAAAACCTAATCCAAGGATACCCATCACTTGGATATTCTACCCTTACAAACACATCCAAGTGTACCCACAACTTGGATCTTCTATATATACATAGTAGGAAGACTAAAAACATAACTTAGATCTATAGAAGGAAAGATCTTCATCATTGTAACACCCCCAAATTTATACAACTCAATACAGCAGAAGACTAGTTGGTGTTACGGGATAGCACATTACTCACATCATAGACAACGCATAAAAATCGCGTCGTTCAATAATAAATCATTTCCATTCGTAAATATCAAAGTTACATCGGTCCCAAGTCATTGTATTTAATACAGTTTTTACAAAGCATTTGAATGGAAAATATTATTTAGGTGCGGGCCATGAATTCTTGTTGTCTTCCCGAGAATTACCTTCAAGTACCTGAGACAAAACATGTTAAAAGAAAGGGTCAGCGATAACGCCGAGTGAATTCATAGAGTTTAATAAATTCCATCAATATAACTTTGGTATAAAATTAGTACCAAAAATCAATTCGTACAAATCATTGTAATAGGCCGTAAAATAGCCAAAATCATTTTATACAAATCTTTGTAATAGGCCATAAAATAGCCAACGTCATTTTATATAAATCCTTATCGAAAATCATAATAGGCATTTGCCTTAAAAATTATTATACGAGCCAATGTCGTAAAAACGTCATACAATATGTCTTATGACGTTGTATAAAACCAAATAAAAACCGTTATATGAATATGGTTATGAAAACCAAAACACAAACATAATATCAGTAGTATGACCCTGTATTGCTAGTCAGGCAATGCATCGTAATTCGAAGCGTCTAATAGTATTTCGGTGATTTGGATTATTATAAGCCGCAGCTAACCCTGATGTAGTAAAATCGTACACGTTTTAGGAAAAACGCGTATGAGTGGCAAGTATTAAACTCGACGATTTAGGAAAACCGAAGAATCGAATAAATGCGGGTTTGTTCTCGAAGGAGGTGTGTATTATGTGTGCCAATTATGTAAAATAACAATGTTTGGATTAGTGACGTTTTTGGTTTTGAGAGAGAAAAATAAAAGACGAGCTACGACTACGATTAAACTATGACGTTGACGTAAAACGCGAACGTAAATACGTAAAACGTGACGAAATTAAAAATTAAAGCTAAAAATTAATTAAATGATTAATCTAAGTCTTGAATAATATAAATAAGAATAAAAATCCAACAAATATATTTTAAAACCTTTTATTAATTAAATATTCAATTTTTAATGCTAATTAAAGCCCAAAAATTAAATATAATTAACAAAATGTCCAAAATATTAATTTATTGAACTAATAACTAACTTATATTATTTAAAGACTAAAAACTATTTTTCTTAAATTTTAAAAACTATTTTTTTATTTTTTAATGACTTAAAACTATTTTTTAAATTAAAATAATCCTAGAAAATAATAAAATAATGCCAAAATTAATTTAACAATTTTAAAAATCCTAATTTACCCTAATGAACAGTAGAAAATTGAAAAAGTTTGAGAAATGTAAAAATTTGCACTAAAAGACAAAACTATTTAATAATTAAACCCTAATTAACTTAATTTAATTATAAAAAATAATTAAAAAATGAACAGTAACTAATTTTTAAACTAAAAATCTTAAATTAATATTCTAAACCTAGGAAAAATTTTAAATCTGAAAAATATGTATTTTTACCACTAAAGGACAAAAACAGATTAATTAAAAAGTAATTAAATTAGCTAAATAATCTAAAAATTATCTAATGAACAGTAACTGGAAAATAAATAATACTGAAAAATCAGAAATTAAAAATGAAAAATATTGCAAAAAGAATGAAACCCTAATTCCTAAAAATGCCCACTAAAGACAAAAGAATTGGAATCTGATAGTGACACTTCTTGTTTTTCTGTCTTTTAGTGTAGCAGTGGCTACAACAAAGCTATCAGTGGGAAAGGAGTTCCCACTGACAGTATAAAAAAACGGGCTGTGGACTTTTTGATTTGTAACTTGAGCTAGAGTTCGTTTTGTTGGACAAGATTGGCACCCCTACACTCAGTGGAGTGTAGGGAGTCAAGATAAACACAAAAAACAACAATCACAATGCAAATATCAACCACAAATTTCTTTAAAATGTTACTGATAAAGCTTGCAAGTAACTGGTGAACAGTGCTGTTAGCTAGGTGCTCAAATACGACTTTTGGGAGCTCATATCTTGCATATAAACTATCCAATCCACATAACACAAGTCACAAACCCTAGATGATCAGATTAGCTAACAATTTACAAAGATTGTGGGCAAAAATTAGCTTAAAACAAGCAGATTAGAGCACTTTCTGAATTTAGCAATGTTTTAACAAATTTTAAGCATGCAAACTTTTGTTTAACACCTATAAAACTTAAACCAAATACTGAATATATATTAACTAACCTAAATGAGTGTGACCAAGCTGATTTTATACCAAGAACTTGTCAAATTCCTAGTCTATCAAGCAGACCCAAACACCCCCTTATATTCTGAAATCAAAAATTAACATAACAAATCTCTTAAAAACTTGATCAAACTGAATGCTATTGATCTAAACATGCATAGTGATCCTAAAACAGCAATATTAAACAAGAAAAACTACCATGTAGCAGTTCAAACACAAAGTCACATAAATTTATAACAAACACCAAAAAAACAGCCAAGTGGGGTTCAAGCCTTTACCCAGCTGATGCCTTCCAAATGGGTTGATTTGAGGGCTTGTAAGAGCTTATGTGAAGTGTAGAGAGAGCCTGCTGTAGGAATCCAAGAGGACCCTAGGCTTTAAATATCTTCAAGCAAAAAAAATGGGAAATGGAATGATGGATTCTTGATTCCTTCTTGTTGATACCTGCACATACACCACCAAACAGGAAGGAAAGCTACAAGTAGCAAAGGCTACAAGCTTGGCTTGTAGCTTTTGCTACAGTGAAATGTTAAAAAAACTGAAAAACAGATTTTTCTTTGAAAAATCTTTGAAAAACTGAAACTATTGAAACCAATCCTTGAAATACCTTTGAACTCAAAACAACCAACTAAAAAAAATCCTGAATTTCACTCACTCATATCCACTTTCACTTCAAAGTGTGAGTAAATTTCAGATTTTGAAAAAACTTTTTACACTACAAAAACTTTTTGATAATTAAAAATAACTCAACAAAACTCAACTGTAATTTAAATTTTAATCTAAAACATGAAAGAAATGGAACTCAGTATTTTGAAACATTAAAAGTTTTCATTTTCATTAATAATTTTTAACAATTACAAAAACTGGAACAAAGTGAAAATGGGTACAAGTCACCCATTTTATAGCATTACAAGGAAGCTTCTAGGAGCTTGAATAAAATAATAAAAAGCTAAACCCTAATTATGCAAAAATCCGAATCTGCCCTTGCTTTTGAATCTTCAATCTTGGTCATAGCTCCCCATGTGATGTGCCAGCTGGTACTTTGTGATCTGAGGCGTTCATCTCATCCTTTGGGAGCAAGGATTACCCGTGAGCTGTTGATGGAGTCAAAGATGCGAGTTTTGCCATATTTGGGGGTGACAGAGTTGTCCCGTGTGGGGTCCAGGGGTCACAAGATTCAAGTGTGTGAAGTGGGTTTGGTTCACATGGGTATCAATCATGTTTCTGGAAGCTTGCACACAAAACCCCTTTGATTTGTATTAAATTGAGATTAGGGTTTATGAGGGGTGAGGGTGTTTAGCAGGCAAGGTTAAATCCATTTGGGGGGTTTCTTTTTTAAAAAACGTGTTTACCACCCTTTTTATGGGTTTAAAAAGTTTAATTAATAAGTTAAGTGGGTGTATTGACTGGATAGTTGACTTGGGCTGGGGTATTGGGCTTGGTCGGGTTAAGGTGGTAATATGGGTGGGTAAAACGGGTATGGTTGGGTATTTGGTGGGTTTGGGTTTGTTTTGTCCATGTTTGGCCCCCAGACTTTGAAAAAGTCTTCACATAAAGTTCCCATCAGCATTCCCTTTATAAAAGAAGTTATAAAACTTCTATTTTGGCCACAAATGTTTTTCAATCATGTTACACAAGGGCATTTTATGCAATTAATGCATTCTTCAAGGGCTTAAATGGCATAATCTTGAAATATTAGGGACCCAAATGAAATAATAGGATTTTGCAAGGGTATAATATGACAAGTCTTCAAAAGTTGAGGGGCCAATCTTGCCAATTCTTCAAACTTCAAGGGCTTCAAAGGAAATTCATGATTCGGGCTTGGTTCTTTGTGCGGCTTCGTTTCCCGTGTTCGTTTTTGCTTGATTCCTTTGATCTTTTGGTGAATTCACGATATCCATACCTAAAATACACAATGAACAAACATAGGCACATATATGGGTATTTTGACGATATTTTAAGCGTTTTAAGCCCAATTTGGACGATGAGACTATGTATAAATACAGTCTCATCAAACCCGATACCAATTTTGCCCATCTAAAGTAGCGTGTCGTCACAAAGGTCACGCTATGGAAATCTTCTCATACATAAATTCGCTTACCAATTAATGTGGCACGACGGGGATCAACCGTCAAGGCGCGAACTGGGGTGATCGTCCCCAAATAGTACTATTAAATGCATAAGCGTCTACCAACTCCCGGTAGTTCACAATTCATGCTAATGGGACTTTTAGTGACATAACCTAACTTTAATAATCCATTTTATATCATCTATCGGGTCCTTTAATTATTTATCGGGTCATACAATCGGGTCATTCAATCATTCGGGTCTAAATCAATAATCAAACAATCGGGACAAATGGTGTCCTATTTTATAAAAACTAACATGTTATCTCCCTCGCGGGTTTATAAAACATTTCATAAAAACATTTAAAAGAGTGCGAGGCTATGAACTCACGTTGATATGGGAAGGCGGGTTATCGGCGATTCAGACGTACGGTACGTGCTTCAATCACGGAAACCTAGACAAATAATACTCGTCTTAGACTCATGTCCAATGACTTTATAAAAATACCAATTATGTATACATATGATGATTATATATATATGATGATCAAGTGGGTTTACATATCCTCATTTACTCATTTTTGTGTTATGTGTCGATAACTTTTATACTAGTTTTCTCGTTTTACCTATTTACGTGTTTTAGGTCCAATAGGCCTATTATAAGTACTTTAACTTGTTTTAATCCCTTTTATACCTATATTATCAGTACTTAAACTTTACAAGTTTGGCCCAAATGAGTTAAGCCCAATAATAAGTTTATAAGTGTTTTAGTCCATTTTTGTTGTATTGTTAGTCCAATAACGTTAATTTAGTCCGTTAACGTCCGTATGTCCTATAGTTCGCGTTTTATCGGTTTTTACTTGTTATACATGTTTATATATCAGTACATAAGTTTTATAAAGTTTACATTAGACGGGTCCAACCATCTAAGTTTTATTTAACAAAAACGTTAATTTTACGGCGATAGCCGAAAAAGTCGTAAAAATCAAGTTTATAGTTTTATAACTTATAAAACTTAACAAGTTACCATTTTTATAAAATGTCCACTTATTTAACCTTTTACATACTTGTATAAATAAAATCTATAAGTTAGTGGGTTTTTATTTTACATTTTATACTATTAAGTTTTGAGTGCTTATATAATAGTAATATACTTTAATTTCCAAAAATCTGATTTTTATCTTTACTTTCACCAAAACTGCCATATCTTGAGTTCTATATGGACATAGAAGCTCAAATTTTTATCACATAAACTACATGATATGTGCTACATTTAACTCTTCTATAGCTACTGTTGAATCATCTTCTAAATATTTTCTAAAAATCGTCCAAAACAGTAACCTCAGATTTATACCCTAAACTTGTTTTGATCATATCTCACTCATTACAATGATTCCATTGCATGGCCAACTCTCACATGTGTACAAGACCCATAGCTTACTGTAAATCCATTCTACTTCATCATTTTATCACTTTACCATATGGTTCTTTACTGTTTTATACAGCCATCAAATTTAACAAAGATTTTAACCTTGTTTCTTATAGTCTTTCATCTTTTTAAGCATGTTTATCAACAACAAATCCCCACATAACATTTTTATCATCATATAATCATCATATACATATACAATAGGAAATAAAATACATGTTTACATAATCAAATTAACAAGAAGATGAGGAGGACAATCTTTATACCACCATGATGATGTGGGTTGTGATCAAAACATGGATTTTGATGGAGAAACTTGTGCATAGCCAAGACCATCTTTAAGACCATCAATCTTCATGATCACCTTGTGGAAAATCAGCCCCAAGACACCATGAATACTCCTCCTTGGATGTTATAAGTTGCACCAATCTTCATCTTTTGAATGGAGATTAACATATGTTAATTATAACATATGTTTATGGTTAAAATTTGTATGAATGGGGTGTTTATGGTGTAAGAGTGGACGGCATAAATGGAGTATAGAGAGAAAATGTGTGGTTTTGCATGAGAGAAAATGAAGCAAATGGTATGAGATGGTGGTTTTGATTAGGTGTTAGCTTCATGGTTAAGCTAAATGTAACAAGTGTGAGCTAAGTGTTGTAATTTTGACACCTATTAGGTGTGTTGGTGCTTGGTGGGACGTCCCATATATGGGGGTGGGGCAAAAGTTATTTTGTCTCATCCCCAATTATTTACGGGTACTCCTCGATTCTAGTTTCCTCGATTTGCGTGCCCTCGGGTCGTTTTACGAAAAATGTTTTTATAAATTATGAATCAACGTCACAAAACGAATCCAATAAAAATTGTCTCATCAAAAACGGAGTTCGAAAACGTAAATACGTAATCCTAGGGTTTCCGGTTTAGTCGTAAAGGACGTTAAAATAAAATCGTAAGTCCTAATCTCTTCTCGTAAATTTGTGAGTTTATGAACCAACACAAATTTAAAACTTCAAAATAATATTCATGGATAAATTTATTTTCTGAAATGTCGGACTGTCACCAAAGACGGTGTATGTAAACGTAAGCACGTAACGTTGAATCCTCCGGTTTAGACGTAGTCGATGCTACTCCAAAATGTAAATCCATATTTCTTCCCAAAAATAAGTGAGTTCATATTGTAACATTAAAATAATGTTTTCAAATAAATATTGAGAATAAAAATATCAATCGTAAATCGACGGATTGTCACAGCATTTACCCCTAAACAGGATCTTTGTCCTCAAAGATCATCTTACTACTCGCTTCTTATAGAGTTAAAGCCATGTGGGTATTTCCTCCACATTCGGTCTTTTTCTCACAAGTGCAATTCATTACAATACGCGAGTTCTATCAAACATAACTACGGGAATAAGATCAGGCTTAATGTTGACTTACTTTCTCTATCCATGATGTTCACGGGTTTTTGATGAATGCAACTTTTCGCCGATCTAAGCTTTACTAAGAACAATCAGATTTTTACTTGATAGATATTCCATCAAGTTCGATATACGAAACATAATTCACGCAGTCTTTGAAGTCCTAGGGTAGATCCAGCTTATATGCCTTTCAATCCCAACTTTTACATCATTTCAATGGTCCCATACAACGGGGACTTACATCCCATGATTTGTCAGATCATGAATTCATTTTTCCAAGTTTAAAAATTGTGGCATAACTTTGCTACCCATTTGGCACTTCAAGATCTACATTTCACATTCACATAACCTCTTGCCCACTACCGGCTGTCAATAATCAATCCTAATTTCAACAATCATTTCAGATCTCGCGGGTCGAGTATTTTGTAAGATTAGGTTCGCCATCATAGGAAACCTTAAACCTAAAAGACATGTCCAACTCACAATGGGTGTATGTCGGGTGTCTTCATCTCAACTCTTGCTTACAAATGCTCTAAGATTTAGATTCTAACAAGATTAGATCTCGATCCTAATACGATAATTATCAATGATAATATTTCCAATGGAAAACGATTATATGGTCTATTACCAAAGGTCATTCATTCAAACACAAAATAGCACTTATATTACCTTGTATCGTTACTTTACCTCGTCCCTTCGATTTGGGGTGGTACATAGTACTCTCATCAAGGTTCGTTCTCAATGATTTCTGAGCAAATCTCTAGAAATTCGATGCGAAGCGAGGATCTTGATATAGATGATCGATACAGGCACACTATGTTTACATAATTCTTTTGCATTTATCATTAACGGGAATGATATTAGCAGATTTGGTCAGTCTGTCGACGATGACCCAAATTGAATCAAATTCATATGATGACCTTTGCAATAGCTAGATGTTTACTAATGTACGAGGCGATGTCTGCCTTCATAATTATCATCAGTATAACTTCTTCAGACAAAGATACTTTTAGTCATAAATGACGTAAATAGAATACTTATACTTACCAGATTCCAATATAACTATATCTCACAATCCTTCATATTTAGGCAACCATAAGTGGTCTTTAAAACATTTAACGCCATCGGCTTCTCAATCTTAATGATTCATATTAGTCGTGAATCCCTTTTTATTATCTATATCATCCTTTTTACAAACATCGTTTATTTTTATATTGTTCGGCAATTTATTTTGCACCTTCATTATTAAGGAACATGTCCTAACTGGTTCTTTACATTTTCTACATAATGCGTCGGTATCTATATTCACTTCTCATGATGATATAATTATCATGTCCACAATTCACTTAGATATTCTTTCTACATTATGC
Organism: Glebionis coronaria; assembly: GCA_025667525.1. NCBI lineage: Eukaryota > Viridiplantae > Streptophyta > Magnoliopsida > Asterales > Asteraceae > Glebionis > Glebionis coronaria. Next base: position 160,046,477 of record CM046876.1, read on the forward strand.
GTCAGTAATTACGTTCACCTTTCTTCATATTTTCTACATAATGTGTCGGTATTTATATTCATTTTTCCTGATGATATAATTATCATGTCCATATTTATTCAAAAATTATTTCTTCACATTTTCTGAGTTTTAGTTTCTTCTTAACTATCATTTTTATCCGTTTTTCTCATTTCGTCTAAAGCGTCGATAATTATTATGATTAATTAAATAATTATTAGTTAACTTTTATGAAGCGTAAAACGTAAAAGTTTTAAATTTCTTAGTTCGACCAATTATATAAAATGTTCAAAATAAATTTGAATTTAATTAACAAGATTTTTGTTGATTTATCGAAAATATTAATAAGATTTGTAAATATTTGAAAAATCTTTGTTTATATTTTGGTCAAAGTTTTCTTAGTTGAAAGCATAAATTATCGTTTCAAATTTCAAGTAATAAGTTCTATAGTTTTCTCAATTCTTCTTAGGTTGTCTAGAAGTTTACGCAAACATTTACCCCTAAACAGAAGTTTAGTTAAATGGTTTGTGTATAAGGGAATAATCCCTTTAAAAATCCTTTGTTACAACATTTGTCAAAACATATTTCTATTTCTTTTTGGTAAAATCCAAAGTCTTAAAAGGGCTCTTAATTTTGGAAGAGTCAATTTATATTCCATTATCCTTTTAATCACATAGTCAAATCATGTAAAGTATTAAGTCTTTAATCACGTGTTAATTATTCAAGGTACAGGTTTTCATTGTTCGGCCAATTCAGGGCAATCTATAAATAATTATTAACCTCATTCTCATTCTTATAAACAGACATATAGTCCTTAATGATCACGAGCATGAATTTATCAAATTACAGCCTACACACGTGATTCACCAAATTTATGAATGCTACATGTGCATTGGTCAACCCAAACGACATCACGTGGAACTCATAACGTTCATTACAAGTACCGGATGTAGTGATTGGAATAGATAATCCTTTTCACAGATGCGAAGTTGATGATAATCATGCTATGGATCAAATTTGCTAGAACTTTGTAAATGATCGAACAATTCTTCCATTTCGAGTTATGGATATCGTTTTCGATTGTCAATTTACTCAATTCACTGTAATCTATAAATATAAGGAATTATAACACCATATCTCTTCAGGATGACAGGCTTGGTATAATAAAATCTTTCTCCGACAACTCTCTCAGTTGTACGGTAATTCCTTAAACTCAGATGGTGCTGACGTACAGTGCACAAGCCATCAGTGCAGCACCGGAAATATAATCAATATCAATTTCAACTTGCCTTAATGGCGAAAGTCTAGTTAATTCGTCAACAAATACCTCCTAAAGTGTCAGATAACAGAATTATCTTTTTAATAAATTCGTTTTAAGTTCATTCTAGATTATAATATCTATGACTAATTCACAACCATTCACGGTAAAATTTCAAGTCTAAATGCAGGATATGGTCATCCATCAAGAATTATTTAGATCACTTTTGATAATCAGCATCTTATCATTTAGGGGAATTCTACTCGAGTTCCCATCAATTAAGACAATGTCGTCATGTCATAATCAATCAATCCAATCTACGGGCACTATCAACTTTCCAGTTGCATTGCCGTCGATAAGATGTGAACTTCTCAAAAGACTAATAATAATTCATAATCCCTCACAAATTCAGGGATATTAGGAGACATAACTAACCTTAAAAGAGTAAGTTCAACGCATGATTTACGCGATAGAATTTCAAATCAGATACAGACGAAAACATTTAATGAACATGAATATATTCCATGTTTTCATAATTTGAGTACGCATTCGAAAGTTCCTTGGATCGTTACCCAGGTCATTCAAATGAAATCAAATCAAAAGAAATGATAGGAACGTCGATACATCCAGTGGGGTATCAACACTCGATAATCAAATACTTTTCCTAAGAATCTCACTACGGGAGAATTGGACAAGAAAGAATTGTCAATTGTCAAATAAGACAATTTCCACAGATGAGTAGATTCGACTCAGAAGAATAGATGCTACAGGCACATATGTAGGTGTCCCTAACATTATGTCCTTATTTTTCACTTCTTGCAGATCTCATAAAATTTATTCTTTCACAATATTCAAAGAAAATATAGTGTTTATTCATTAGTTTTATGGTGACTACTAATCAGCCTTGCATAGTCCATTCCAAATTGTATGTAGGCGCACAACTATATACAATTTCAAGATTAACGATGCAATACTCAGTTCGTCAAAATTTTATCATCATGTTTATAATAAAAACATTTTCATGCTTATTCTTAAATAAGAATCAAAAATAAATTTACAAAGATTTTCTTTGTTATGAAAACAATTAAGTTTTCCAAGGTGTTTTATAAACAACTTTACTTTAATAATGATTATTTATATGTCTCGCTTTAAATAATCCATATAGTGATGAAAATCCAATTTTCTCAAAGGATACTGTTTTATTTTTATAAAAACAAGGTGTGATCTGCAAAAAGAGTGATGAAAGCTTGTTCACCAAGAATTAACTACGATATGATAGGAAATGAGTTTAGCCAAATAATCATGAGGTTCATGACCTCGATGGCACTCACGAAGAATAATTCACAACGTAACTCAAATCGAGATGAGTACTAGTTCAATAGTTGCATCACTAATGCGAACATTAGGGCGAAGCAAGAAAAGATAGATAACATCGATACATGTAGAATTTAGCAATCAAAGGTAATCTTTTCATTAATCACAAACAAGTCAAAATTGTACCGTAACACATTACGTGTCACTATGTCATACAATTCTCAGAACTCATCCTACCAACTGATATCTCAGTTAAGTTAGGGATTATTAAAAGATACCACAATGAATACTAATCTACAAGAGTCATTAGGTGTTCCACATGTCCCAGAAGATCCATCGGTCTCAATTCAGAAGAAGATTTCTTCAATTTATTTCTTGGACACTGGCATCCTCGTCAGTGGACAATGGCCTAAGAACAACCCTTAACACAAATCAATAATCAATTAAATCCTTATAAGTCAATCACAAAACTTAACGACTTCCTCTTAACAATCTTATATCCCATACAAGTTAAATTTTACTTTATTCAAGTTTCAATAAATTTTATACTCAATTCGATATCCTACCTCATTATCAAATACTTACAACCTTATTCTTCGGCCTTGTAAAGGCAATACAATCTCAATATAAATCAACACTTAATTTCCAATCCTATTAGCTCTTACAACAACAATTATCAAATGAGTCATTAATATGAAATGACTTGATCATTCAACTAGACTTCTCGGAAAGGTATTAGTGGCATGTGGCTTTTGGGTAATGGTTCCAATAACAGCCTCAAGTGCAACATTCACCCTTTCGATTTCAATTTGAGAATTGGATGACAACGAATCAGATGACATCTTTCCAGGTGATAACGTTTTGTCAAACTCCACTCTATAAGGAAAGATCGTCATGACATCGATATCAGATTTAATCTCGCCAATTCTCTTTTTAATATCATAATCAACTAATATCTAAAATTCTACGAATATCAACCAGTTGTTGGGATCATAAATATCCACAACTTGGTTTAGATCTTGGATAGCTAGAATTCCTACGAGAATAGCTTCGACTAATTTACTAGGGGATTTAGGGTTACTTGTGACAATCGACGTCGTATAAATACCTCGTATAAAAATCAAAATAATTATCAAACAATCATGTAATAAAATTACATCATATATATATATATATATATATATATATATATATATATAATCCAAGTTATATATATATTAAAATAACACTTCTCAGTCTTGGCCTTGTCGGTAACTCGGGAATTCTTCAGCACCGTTATAGTCAAAAGATTTTTAGACATTTTTAGAAAATGTTTATAGTTAAAAGATTTTGAAAAGTTTTATTCAAAACCTTAGTTTTAAAAATCTTTCGTTCTCTATAACGAGAGCTCTGGTACCAAACTGTAACACCCCCAAATTTATACAACTCAATACAGCGGAAGACTAGTTGGTGTTACGGGATAGCACATTACTCACATCATAGACAACGCATAAAAATCGCGTCGTTCAATAATAAATCATTTCCATTCATAAATATCAAAGTTACATCGGTCCCAAGTCATTGTATTTAATACAGTTTTTACAAAGCATTTGAATGGAAAATATTATTTAGGTGCGGGCCATGAATTCTTGTTGTCTTCCCGAGAATTACCTTCAAGTACCTGAGACAAAACATGTTAAAAGAAAGGGTCAGCGATAACGCCGAGTGAATTCATAGAGTTTAATAAATTCCATCAATATAACTTTGGTATAAAATTAGTACCAAAAATCAATTTGTACAAATCATTGTAATAGGCCGTAAAATAGCCAAAATCATTTTATACAAATCTTTGTAATAGGCCATAAAATAGCCAACGTCATTTTATATAAATCCTTATCGAAAATCATAGTATAGGCATTTGCCTTAAAAATTATTATACGAGCCAATGTCGTAAAAACGTCATACAATACGTCTTATGACGTTGTATAAAATCAAATAAAAACCGTTATATGAATATGGTTATGAAAACCAAAACACAAACATAATATCAGTAGTATGACCCTGTATTGCTAGTCAGGCAATACATCGTAATTCGAAGCGTCTAATAGTATTTCAGTGATTTGGATTATTATAAGCCGCATGACATTGTTACCTTACTAAACCAACAACGGGTAGCTAACCCGATACCAGTTTTGCCCATCTAAAGTAGCGTGTCGTCACAAAGGTCACGCTATGGAAATCTTCTCATACATAAATTCGCTTACCAATCAATGTGGCACGACGGGGATCAACCGTCAAGGCGCGAACTGGGGTGATCGTCCCCAAATAGTACTATTAAATGCATAAGCGTCTACCAGCTCCCGGTAGTTCACAATTCATGCTAATGGGACTTTTAGTGACATAACCTAACTTTAATAATCCATTTTATATCATCTATCGGGTCCTTTAATTATTTATCGGGTCATACAATCGGGTCATTCAATCATTCGGGTCCAAATCAATAATCAAACAATCGGGACAAATGGTGTCCTATTTTATAAAAACTAACATGTTATCTCCCTCGCGGGTTTATAAAACATTTCATAAAAACATTTAAAAGAGTGCGAGGCTATGAACTCACGTTGATATGGGAAGGCGGGTTATCGGCGATTCAGACGTACGGTACGTGCTTCAATCACGGAAACCTAGACAAATAATACTCGTCTTAGACTCATGTCCAATGACTTTATAAAAATACCAATTATGTATACATATGATGATTATATATATATGATGATCAAGTGGGTTTACATATCCTCATTTACTCATTTTTGTGTTATGTGTCGATAACTTTTATACTAGTTTTCTCGTTTTACCTATTTACGTGTTTTAGGTCCAATAGGCCTATTATAAGTACTTTAACTTGTTTTAATCCCTTTTATACCTATATTATCAGTACTTAAACTTTACAAGTTGGGCCCAAATGAGTTAAGCCCAATAATAAGTTTATAAGTGTTTTAGTCCATTTTTGTTGTATTGTTAGTCCAATAACGTTAATTTAGTCCGTTAACGTCCGTATGTCCTATAGTTCGGGTTTTATCGGTTTTTACTTGTTATACATGTTTATATATCAGTACATAAGTTTTATAAAGTTTACATTAGACGGGTCCAACCATCTAAGTTTTATTTAACAAAAACGTTAATTTTACGGCGATAGCCGAAAAAGTCGTAAAAATCAAGTTTATAGTTTTATAACTTATAAAACTTAACAAGTTACCATTTTTATAAAATGTCCACTTATTTAACCTTTTACATACTTGTATAAATAAAATCCATAAGTTAGTGGGTTTTTATTTTACATTTTATACTATTAAGTTTTGAGTGCTTATATAATAGTAATATACTTTAATTTCCAAAAATTTGATTTTTATCTTTACTTTCACCAAAACTGCCATATCTTGAGTTCTATATGGACATAGAAGCTCAAATTTTTATCACATAAACTACATGATATGTGCTACATTTAACTCTTCTATAGCTACTGTTGAATCATCTTCTAAATATTTTCTAAAAATCGTCCAAAACAGTAACCTCAGATTTATACCCTAAACTTGTTTTGATCATATCTCACTCATTACAATGATTCCATTGCATGGCCAACTCTCACATGTGTACAAGACCCATAGCTTACTGTAAATCCATTCTACTCAATCATTTTATCACTTTAACATATGGTTCTTTACTGTTTTATATAGCCATCAAATTTAACCAAGATTTTAACCTTGTTTCTTATAGTCTTTCATCTTTTTAAGCATGTTTATCAACAACAAATCCCCACATAACATTTTTATCATCATATAATCATCATATACATATACAATAGGAAATAAAATACATGTTTACATAATCAAATTAACAAGAAGATGAGGAGGACAATCTTTATACCACCATGATGATGTGGGTTGTGATCAAAACATGGATTTTGATGGAGAAACTTGTGCATAGCCAAGACCATCTTTAAGACCATCAATCTTCATGACCACCTTGTGGAAAATAAGCCCCAAGACACCATGAATACTCCTCCTTGGATGTTATAAGTTGCACCAATCTTCATCTTTTTGAATGGAGATTAACATATGTTAATTATAACATATGTTTATGGTTAAAATTTGTATGAATGGGGTGTTTATGGTGTAAGAGTGGACGGCATAAATTGAGTATAGAGAGAAAATGTGTGGTTTTGCATGAGAGAAAATGAAGCAAATGGTATGAGATGGTGGTTTTGATTAGGTGTTAGCTTCATGGTTAAGCTAAATGTAACAAGTGTGAGCTAAGTGTTGTAATTTTGACACCTATTAGGTGTGTTAGTGCTTGGTGGGACGTCCCATATATGGGGGTGGGGCAAAAGTTATTTTGTCTCATCCCCAATTATTTACGGGTACTCCTCGATTCTAGTTTCCTTGATTTGCGTGCCCTCGGGTCGTTTTACGAAAAATGTTTTTATAAATTATGAATCAACGTCACAAAATGAATCCAATAAAAATTGTCTCATCAAAAACGGAGTTCGAAAACATAAATACGTAATCCTAGGGTTTCCGGTTTAGTCGTAAAGGACGTTAAAATAAAATCGTAAGTCCTAATCTCTTCTCGTAAATTTGTGAGTTTATGAACCAACACAAATTTAAAACTTCAAAATAATATTCATGGATAAATTTATTTTCTGAAATGTCGGACTGTCACCAAAGACGGTGTATGTAAACGTAAGCACGTAACGTTGAATCCTCCGGTTTAGACGTAGTCGATGCTACTCCAAGATGTAAATCCATATTTCTTCCCAAAAATAAGTGAGTTCATATTGTAACATTAAAATAATGTTTTCAAATAAATATTGAGAATAAAAATATCAATTGTAAATCGACGGATTGTCACAATCATGTAGTGAACCCAACACATCATGGTAATGATAGTGTTCTTCTCTTTGCACTTGAGAGGATGAGGAGATTGAAGATTGAATCACATCTTAAACAAGATTAATCAAAACTAACTAATCAAGGATCTAAGATGGTTTTCGAAAGAAACTGTGCAAAAAGGGTTGAAAGAAAATTTGGAAATGATCCACTATTTATAGGTCAACATTGCAACGGTAAAAAACACCCGCGGTTCCTTATCTCTACCCGTGGTACCTTATCAATAAGGAACCGCGGGTTCCTTTAAGGAACCTCCGCGTAGGAGTCCGTGCAAATTTGTCCTTTAGTAGGGATATGCCATCTGGGGTAGTTTATACCCTCAAAGGATATTCCTTTGGCATATGGAATATGCCAAATTCGAATTTCCATTTTCTTTTTAATAAAAGATTTTCTTAAAAATAAAGTTAATTAAAATCTTTTGTCACATTTGATTAAAATGTGAGTTTTAAGAAAATATTAATCCTTGATCACTTAGTTAGGTTAATGACATGTTTGTACATACCTTGAGTGATTCATGCCGAATGCGGTCTTGGAGGTGTCGAGAGAAGTATACAAATGTATTCTTGAGTGATTACGAGACCTTAACATTTTACATAATGTTTTGCGAATTATACGTTTGTCATCAACAAAACACAAAGAGATTATATCGACAAATCATCGTAATGTTTGCACTAACAATCTCCCCCTTTTTGATGATGACAAACAAGTAAACCGCAACACATATTAAAATGCATAAGTTACTCGTTTACACTTACTTCTCCCCCTTTTGTCGAATCAAAAAGGCAGTCAACATCTTGAATAAGAGAAGAATCAACGTCGAGAGAGCACACGTCCAAAGTGATAGTCATCTACAGCACGTCATTTAAAGAAGAGAAGAATTGACGTCACGAGAGCTAGCATCCGAAAGGTAGTTTTCATTTGTGGAGGAAGATTGACTTCGAGAGAACATGCATCCAAAAGGCTAATCATCACTTGTGGTCGACGGTTGAGAGGCGAGAATCCAAACCATAAAACCATCATCCAAAGATATTGAGCTTGTGTCATCCTAGTGAAGTCTTCAATCACCATAGGTTAACTAACTCCATGCATAATAAAATGCTTATCTTCAAGATTCCAAAATTCATTACTAGCAAAATATTCGATGAATGATCGCAAATATAATGACTTGAACTCTTTCAAATGCTCCCCCTTGATATGAGCCCCCCCTTGTTTGAGACACCAACAGAGCAAGAATAGTGACGAGCTACAAAAATGGGTTAGAAGTGTCCTACAAAACAAGGTTAGTAGACAAGAGCATATATAAAAAGAGGATGATAAACAAGTCGTTTGCACAAATAATGACAAGCATTGAAGAAAGAAGTGTGCACGCGATGCTATCAACAAAAAAAAATAAATAAAGGAGAGGATCGTGACAAGATCAATTCACAATTGTTGGAATAGAGATAGAAAAGAAACATCCATACCAATTGTAATGATAAAATGTCAAAGGGTAAAAAGCTTAGAATTTTTGGAATCACCCAAGAAAATTCAAGATTTAACCATCAACTCTCAAAGAAAAAAAACAAGGAGAGGATTTTGAGGAAATCAATTCAAAATTGTTGGAATAGAGGTAGAAAAGAAACATCCAAGAATTTGAAGATATCATCTAAAGGGGTTAAAAAATTAGAATTGATGGAATCACCCATACCAATTGTAAATTTTAACCGCAATCAACTCTCAAAAAGAGGAACAAAAATATCTCAACCTAGAGACATTTTTGACCAAAAAAAAATAAAGGAAAACCAAAAGCGGATAAATCGACGCTTTAAGAAAAATTCGGGATATAGGACATTATAGGCAAAAATGCGTATGAATGTCGACACCAAATGGTGTTTATCATACGATAAAATACATGTTCAAAGTTTCGTAGCTCTTCTCAATCATTATGGATGTTCAAAGAACAATTACATGATGAGGAAAGGGTAAGGCTCGACTCAACTTAGTTTAGAAAGACTAGAAGAAAGAGACTCGACTTAGAAGAGCATGATTAAAATGAATTAAGAGATACTCAACAAAGAAGTTAAGGATAACTTCAAGAAACTCAAAAGAGAAAAAGACCAAAACGAACAAAGGGACTCAATGGCCGCGGTTCGTTAAATAGGTCCGTGGTTCATTATCAATAATGAGACCCAAGGTTATTTGAGGAACCGTGAACATTGGGTGTCCAAAACCGATTATTGACTCAAAGGAAAATCACTTGGTCAACCAATTTGACATAAGATGCTAAATGGATTGAAAGTCAATGCTTCAGATATGACTTTTAACAATTGCAATTGCAAGTTATAATTACTTGAATATTTCAAAAGAAATATTTAAGTTGTCAATCTTAATAGGAGAGGAATTAGATATAAATCTAACTTTCCTTGACAACCGAGTGAGAAAATAAAGAAGAAAAGAAAGATCAAGAGAATAACGAGATCCAAGACTTAAAGAAAAATCATGTTGAAAAACATGAAGGGAAAAACAAGAGAATAAAGATCATACAAAGATGTATGAAACTCAAGCCTAAAACTTAAGCATAATTTTAATCCTAGTGACACTAGAAAACTAAGATTTGCTTAAATTGGATGTCTTAGCAATAAGCAATCCACATTGTTAAATGAAAGACAAGGGTGGTGGCGGAATTTGGTGGGGTGAAAGGTGAAGTCACCAAGGGTTCAACAAAGTCATTCACAACGGGAATGCTTTGGATGGGTTGAGGTTGGGTAGTCACATCCAAGAGAGTACTTGGAGTGAAGGGTGAGGTTAGCTCATTCAATATAGATTGGAATGAAGAGGAGGTAGAACCATAAGAATGGTTGGTACCATGGGTTGAGGTAGTCTTGCATGGAGCAAGAGGTGGTGAGGGTGATGAAGAGATGAGAATTGGAACAATCTCATTCTTGGGTGTGTGAAATGGTGAAGAGTTAAGTTTGGGTAACTTAATCTTAATTTTGAGGTGCCTCTTTGAAGAGGAGGTTTTTGATGAATTGGAGGTTCTTGTAGAAACCATGGTAGTAATGGGTGGTTTAAGGGGTAAGGATGAATGGTTTGAGGTGTGAAGAACATGGCTAGCAAGGTGGGTTTAAAATGGCGAGGGGATGATGGTATTAAAAAGGGAAATCCCAAGATATTTTGGGAGTGATCACAGGTTTGAAACAAAGATTCCAAAGGGTGTTGGAACAATTGGGAAGTTTCAGAAAACCCGAATTTGAGAGCTTCTGCCCGCGGTTCTTTATCTCCATCGGCGGTTCCATATTGATATGGAGTCGCGGTCTATTTGAAGAACCGCCTACAGAGGCTAGGTTTAGGTGGTGAAGGAGGATTTTCCAATTCAGCAAATCCTAATGTTCTAGTCTAACTTATCATAAAGTCATGCTTAAGAGCAATAAAAACTAGAACACACACAAAGGAAAGACACATAGGTTCAATTAGCACGTAAGAGGAAAGCTAAGAAAAACCTAATGGCTACAAAAGAAAAAGACTCCTAATGACATACAAAGTTCATCAAAGTAAACTATCATTAGTCATATATAGGAAGAGCCATTTAGCCAATTTAGAGAATGAGTATGAGACTATCACTAGAGGTGCTCAATTAAGGCTAAACATGACCATTTTTACGAGTTATACACAAACTCAACTTCCCACATGGAAGTAATTCAACCGTTAGGTCAAATTAAGATCCTGGTGCATAAATTCTCTAGTAGTCATTCTCAAGTTAGACAAAACGTAATTCCAACATTTGCCTAATAAAGTTTAGCAAGGATGAAACTTGCATGGCGACACAATGCATGACCTAATGAGGGTAAAGAATGCACCATTGCATATCTTGTCAAACAAGTCTAGTTAAGGTTAATTACTGATACAAGAGATTTTACTAGGTTGAAAGTTCGTTTCTCGGTATCTTCTCGAATTGATTTCCGGTTCAAAGTGTGACTCAGTTGTTCTTGGTGGAAATGAAATAGAATGGTTGTCGTTGTCTACACTAATTAAAAATAAAGACTTGAAACAATAAAAATAAAATAAAGACGGTCAAAAGAAATACTGAAAGATAAAAACTTGACGGGAAATTAATGACGAGAAATAAAAAGGCAAACTTAAAAGTAAATAAGGCAAACTTAAACTAAAGGCAAGTAAATTAAAAGTGAGAGTAAGGAAAAAGGCGGGAAAAATAAAGCTTAAAACTAACTGTATAAAATTACAAAAATGAGAAAATCATTTATCTGGAACAAATTCCTTCATCAGGAATAAAATCATTCATTCGGAACAAATTCCTTCATCCGGAATAAAATCATTCATTCGGAACAAATTCCTTCATTCGGAACAAAATCATTCATCCGGAATAAAATGGTTCATTCGGAACAAATTCCTTCATCCGGAACAAAATCATTCATTCGGAAAAAATTCCATCATCGGAACAAATTCCTTTATCCGCAATAAAGTGTTTCATTCGGAACAAATTCCTTTATCCGGAATAATTAAAACAAACCTTCATTCAGAATAATAAAACTCATTCGGAATAATTAAACAAAATGCTTCATTCGGAATAACTAAAATGAAAGCTTGATTCGGAACATTGCCTTCATCCGAAATATTGATTATTTTGAATGAATTCACTGATTCGGAATAAAATAGATAAAAAGGTCTTGGTTCGGAATAACTTAAAACAAAAGTTTATTCAGAATAATTAAACTACAAATGCTGATTCGGAATATACTACTGACCCGGAATAAAATGAAAGGGAAATGCTCATTTGGAATAAAAGATTTGATTCGGAATCTGGGCAAAGTAATAGTAGCGAAGAACTAGGAAGGAGAAGAGGACGAATTTAAACAAAACTAATCAAAATCAACCAAAAGATTAAACCAAAATTACCACTAAACATCAACTAACAATAATCAATCAAAACAAATCACCAAAACTAACAAATATAACCAAATCAATCAAAACCCACTTGATTGAAAACCAAAGAAATAGAAGAACATAAACATAAAGATTAAGATTAAGATCAAACAAGAAAGGTAGATGAAAGATTAACAATAAGAGTAAAGAATCAATAACAATAAAAGGAAACTTACTTGAATTTAAATGAATTAAAGGTACATGACAAGGTAACTAAAGGTGCAAGTAGTTAAGGTGCAAGTAATTAAAATGGAAGAGCATAGTTTGTCAAACTAGCCAACAACAATAAAATTAACACTAATGATCTATTTATAGGGAGGAGGAGGTTAGTGTAAGGAAGCTTCCTCCCCTCTTTCTTCTTTCTTTAATTGCTTGATTAGTCCTTAATCTTATTAATTCTTCGACTTTTGTCTCGGGATTAATAAACTCGTCTTGTAATCTTCAATAAATTAGACTTGAGTTCTTCGGCTTTTAGTAAACTTCCGTCTTTTGACTTTTTCTTCGATAAATCTTCAGAATTGGTCTTGGACTTCCGTTCTTTTTGCACTCTTGATTTCTTGACTTCGTGTTTTGTATTTTTCTTCGATAAAAGCCCGTGAAAGCCCGTGTTTTCTCCCCTTTTCACATTTTCGTCCTAAATCACAACAAAAACACAAACCACGCATAATTCCGACATTTACGACATAAAATACACGTTTTGGCTTGGTTATTATTGTAGTTAAGTGGTAAAAAGATGGGTGTTTACACACCTATCAAATCCCCTACACTTGACCATTGCAATGTCCTCATGCAATGCATTAGTTATAAAGCACGTTTACACTTTTCATCACAATCAATCCACATTGGCCTTTATTAAAGAGATAGAAAATTATAAACATTCAAAGTAAAGAAATCAAAAACATACCTTTGGGTTTTGGAAATGTCATGAATGATCATCATCCTCAAGTTTTCACATTCTCCAAACCAAGCTTAAAAACGAGATCATTGTTATTATAAGTTAGCAAACTAACACGAACTCATGTAGGCCAATTATTTACTTAGACTCCCTTATTCCTAGGTGTATCTCTTATATTTTATTGTTGTCTTGAATGATCACGAGGATGCATTGTTGACTTATTTCGATAGTTTATTAGGCTGAAAATAAAGTGGGACGATTTAATCAATAGTTAGCTAAATGACAAAATCTTTTAAAACTGCTTCTCGGGACCTCATAAAGTTCATATCTTGGCATAACTCGCTTCGCGATTTGAGACCTTTCTCGGACCGATATTTGGCAGCGACTTCATACTTCAAATCTTGAGAGACGTTCATGAAATAATGGTCTTCTCTTCATAATAGGAATTTCTTCACTTGAAGTTTTGAGAGATTCTTCATATTTGGACCACGACTTCTTCATTTTTCTCCAATCTTTATTTGGGATTTTGATATACAACGATCCGCCTCCTTTTTGGACTTGGATCTATTTATCCTCATACCTTGCTAGGGTCTTTTTGGATAGACTTCTCCATGATCTTTTGGGGAGTAATTGCTTTTCGTCGTGTGTCTCGATCCTTCATATTGATTTTTGATAAATGATTCTTCACATCACTTTTGGGTCTTTAGCAACAAAATGTAGCCCTCATGTCTTGTTAGGACCTTTTCGGACTCGCCAATCTTCGCATCCCGCTTCAATAAGTTATGCCTTGGCTATGAACTCTAATCCATACCGAGCAAATTTTAAACGATCTTGGGCTAGAAGCTAAGTAACTTTTCAAATCGTACAACCTTATTTATTGCAGATAAATTTATTAGCAAGTGATGGGAGAATAGGCTTATAATCAACTCACATAAATTCACGAAAGAATACCAAACTTATAATTGACTCTATCATCTCTCGTTCTCCATAATTTAAAATCTCAAGGAATGAGACTCGTGGATGCTTAGCCTATTAAATCAAAGTTTTGGGTTTTCGAGTCATCTATAGGATCTTGCAAATTCTTAGACTCTTTCAAGTTTTAGAAATCTCATTTTAAAGTTCCCTTGATAAACAACTCTCTAGGATCAATTATAGGAAATTGCGAAAAGTTCTTGTTCTTAACCCGTGAGAGTTAAGACTTTCGCGTTTTATAGCTCCCTATATAAAAGCCTAGCAAAACTTGACTTAAACACGTTAAGGATACTAGCTAGAGTAAACTTAGATAAGTAAACTCGAGTTGAGTCAAAAGATTCACAACGTTTGAAAATTAAAACCACTTTATTAAAATTTATTCTAACAACGAAATAAAATAACTATAACAAAGGTAAAACTACTAGGCCAAAATAGATCAAAAATTTTGAAAAATGTCGAAAAATTGATTTTCCGGTTAAAATGAGGAAAAATACAAGGAAAAGGCCACTTAACTTCGATAGAAGTCCCCCTACACTTAATATGAACATTGTCCTCAATGTTTAAGCATGTGGGAGTAAACTCCCCTACACTTAGGACATTGTGCACGTTGTTTAAATCTAGCTCAGAAAGAGACAACTAAAGCGATTCCTATTTTAATACTGGAAAATATAAAATAGTGAATCGAAAAGAGTTTAGGATAGAACCGGGAAGACGGAAACACAGAATCACGGGTCATCAAAAATCATCAAGAGTGTGTCTTTGAAGCTCTAATCCCTGCACATGATAAGAAAGAAAACAAGAAACACCAACGGGGCTCCCCCTACACTTATGGTGAAAACAGGTAAAGATAGATAGATAATTGGGTTGCCTCCCAAAAAGCGCTTGTTTATATTAACCGAGTCACGAGCCTGACTCGTCCCCGAATTAAATGGTCCATGGGGAAGCCTCGAATGTAATACCGGGATCAAAGACCTTGTACTCGTTCCCGGTGGACATTAACAAAGGAGAGGCAGGAGGATAAGTAGTGAATGGTAAGAAAGTCGTCTCAATATAAGAAAAGCAAGTGAAATCCCGATTGACAGGAGGTGGGGTGGGTAAGGGAATCACATTGTCATCTTCCAAAGACAATGGATGCAGACCAATTGGCAAAGCCGTAAAATTATCAATCATAGAATGGTCCATGTCACCTCCCGGGTCAAAGCATTTATCCTCATGAACGTTGATCTTGTCGATATCATCGTAGATAAGGAGTGTAGAAACTCATTTGAAAAGATCACGATCAAGTACGAAACCATCATTCTTTTGTGGGGATTGTTGATAAGTTAAATCCTCACGAATGAGGTAAACGTAATTCTCATAAGAGGAGTGTTGATTAGGTAACTCCTCGAGAATTGGATGTTTGGGCATGTGAGTTGGTTCGTCATTATTAAGAAAAATAAGACGTTCCAACTCCTCAAGTTCGGCCTTGATATTGGAAAAATCGTCCTCACTCGTAGGTGGAAGTGGAGGTAAAAGAGCTAGCTCTCGGTTGATAATTTCCTCAATCTCGGGCTCGAAGACGAAATCATCATACTCACCACATGTTGAACTCTTGTTGGGAGGATCAGTTATCGCATATGGATTTGTGAGGATGTGATCATTGACTAGCGAAGCAAACTTGTCCGTAAGCTCCGCAAAAGTCGGCACATCACACAAAATTTCCGGAACACCCGCGGGCTCACTTGGGATGACGACAAGTTCCTCGACACTAGAGTTTAGGAATTTGTCCGATTCCGTTGCCGATATAATGTCAAGATGCTCATCCTCCATTATGAGAGAGCCAACGGGCTCCTCGGGTGTGATAGCAATAGACGAAGGAGGAATGGGATAAGTCTTATGTTGCTTTAGAAATTCCTCCTCGTCGAAAATCACCTCAATATCGTCATCACTCTCCTCATTACCTAAAGGGCCAATAATAAGCTCAGGGATATGAGTACTCGTCTGATCTCGCTGCTTTAAAAATGACTCCATACAAGTTTGCAGCGTGTGTAAAATCACTTTCGTTTGTTCTTGAACAATTATAGCAAGATCGTCAATAGGTTCTTGGGAACTCATCCCGTGACGAGGCTGATGATCAATTGGGTATTACAGGGGTTGGTCAAAACTGGAAGGGGTATTATTATAGTAATTTTGATTCCCCGTTGGACAGTGAAAACTTTCGTGAAGACCCCCACAATTTTGGCAGCATGGGTATGGAGAAAAATCTGGTGAGTGTTGTGGATAGCTATTTCCATTGTCATAATTGTAATCCGGTTCTTGCCCGTGATCATACGGGTATCGAACCGGACACGAAACATGCCAATGAGAATCGCCTCCATAATAGATGCAAGGGGGAATAGGAGGCGGATTAGAAAAGGACGAATTAGTCGAGTTGCACGATGGACAAAATCCGAATTGTGTATTATCGATATCGTTTCCGCACCGCTCACATGTACACCATTGACATGAGTCGTTCCCGTATAATCGTCTCCCACACCCGACGCAATGGACATAAGAATCTATAAAGAAAAATAGATAAGCAAGAAGAATATATTTGGTGCAAAACTTTGAAAAAGAGATGCTTTTTATGATTTTTGAAAATTTTTGACACGAAAAATAACGTTCACGAGTGAACAGATCCCAAAAGCCAACGCGTCTCTCACAAAAAACCGTTAATCTTCATGAAAAGAGCCGGCAGCGGCGCCATTTGATACAAGAGATTTTACTAGGTTGAAAGTTCATTTCTCGGTATCTTCTCGAATTGATTTCCGGTTCAAAGTGTGACTCAGTTGTTCTTGGTGGAAAAGAAATAGAATGGTTGTCGTTGTCTACACTAATTAAAAATAAAGACTTGAAACAATAAAAATAAAATAAAGACGGTCAAAAGAAATACTGAAAGATAAAAACTTGACAGGAAATTAATGACGAGAAATTAAAAACGTGACGAGAAATAAAAAGGCAAACTTAAAAGTAAATAAGGCAAACTTAAACTAAAGGCAAGTAAATTAAAAGTGAGACTAAGGAAAAAGGCGGGAAAAATAAAGCTTAAAACTAACTGTATAAAATTACAAAAATGAGAAAATCATTTATCCGGAACAAATTCCATCGTCCGGAATAAAATCATTCATTCGGAACAAATTCCTTCATCCGGATTAAAATCATTCATTCGGAACAAATTCCTTCATTCGGAACAAAATCATTCATCCGAAATAAAATGGTTCATTCGGAACAAATTCCTTCATCCGGAACAAAATCATTCATTCGGAACAAATTCCTTCATTCGGAACAAATTCCTTTATCCGGAATAAAGTGGTTCATTCGGAACAAATTCCTTTATCCGGAATAATTAAAACAACCCTTCATTCGGAATAATAAAACTCATTCGGAATAATTAAACAAAATGCTTCATTCCGAATAACTAAAATGAAAGCTTGATTCGGAACATTGCCTTCATCCGGAATATTGATTATTCCGAATGAATTAACTGATTCGTAATAAAATAGATAAAAAGGTCTTGGTTTGGAATAACTTAAAACAAAAGTTTATTCGGAGTAATTAAACTACAAATGCTGATTCAGAATATACTACTGACCCGGAATAAAATGAAAGGGAAATGCTCATTCGGAATAAAAGATTTGATTCGGAATCTGGGCAAAGTAACAGTAGCGAAGAACAAGGAAGGAGAAGAGGACGAATTTAAACAAAACTAATCAAAATCAACCAAAAGATTAAACCAAAATTACCACTAAACATCAACTAACAATAATCAATCAAAACAAATCACCAAAACTAACAAATATAACCAAATCAATCAAAACCCACTTGATTGAAAACCAAAGAAATAGAAGAACATAAACATTAAAATTAAGATTAAGATCAAACAAGAAAGGTAGATGAAAGATTAACAATAAGAGTAAAGAATCAATAACAATAAAAGGAAACTTACTTGAATTAAAATGAATTAAAGGTACATGACAAGGTAATTAAAGGTGCAAGTAGTTAAGGTGCAAGTAATTACAATGGAAGAGCATAGTTTGTCAAACTAGCCAACAACAATAAAATTAACACTAATGATCTATTTACAGAGAGGAGGAGGTTAGTGGAAGGAAGCTTCCTCCCCTCTTTCTTCTTTCTTTAATTGCTTGATTAGTCCTTAATCTTCTTAATTCTTCGACTTTTGTCTCGGGATTAATAAACTCGTCTTGTAATCTTCAAAAATTAGACTTGAGTTCTTCGGCTTTTAGTAAACTTCCGTCTTTTAACTTTTTCTTCGATAAATCTTCAGAATTGGTCTTGGACTTCCGTTCTTTTTTCACTCTTGATTTCTTGACTTCGTCTTTTGTGTTTTTCTTAGATAAAAGCCCGTGAAAGCCCGTCTTTTCTCCCCTTTTCACATTTTTGTCCTAAATCACAACAAAAACACAAACCACGCATAATTCCGACATTTACGACATAAATTACACGTTTTGGCTTGGTTATTATTGTAGTTAAGTGGTAAAAAGATGGGTGTTTACACACCTATCAATTACCTTAATAGAACTTGAGGCCAATAACATTGAAGTGTATAAACAAAGTTTACACAAACCAAAGGAACACTCTTGATTGGTCTTTCGGAAATGACACATTTATAAATTGCATAGCAATGTAAACTACTTGAGTATTTCGGATGAAACATCCAAGTTATCAAACCGACTCTATTGTGCATTATAAGTAATTATTAAACAAAATATATCTAACAATTTGAACAAGTAGATTCAATATAACACCATCAACACAAGTGTGAGTTATGATCCGGTGTATATTATTAATAAACCACATTCATGTCTACACTAAAAAACATGTCAATTAGATTTGATAATGATACCAATCATAGTTTGAATAATGCATTGATATTTAATCGAAATCTTTCTTGATTCCCACAAACACTCTTTTAAGAGAAAATAGCTAAGATTTTCAAAGGGTGTTTCATGTTTTATAGTGAGACATTTATCTACTTGAACTAATAACACAATGACCGAGTAAGACGACCCAAATCAATAGATTTGATAAGCTCCCAAAGCTTTCAAACCTAAGAGTGTTAATAAACATAACGAGGTGTACATGATGTTTATAACATATATAAACCTAGAGATGTTGATTCTATATGCAATGCACAAATAATGTTGCAACCAAAATGCAAGAAATCTAGCATACATCCTAATTAGGAAGAACTAGATACTAACAAATATCAAGCAAGGCACAAGAGACTAGACATATAAGCAATACTACTACAAATAGCAAGGAACACTTAATAATGTCTACATATAATAATAACACACAAAGAAACACACACAAACAATTAGCTTAACACATAAAAGCATCCGTCCATGTTTTGAGTGTTAGATATACCAACGTATACATAGCTTGATCTTATTTGAAAATAGTTTTCGACACATTTCAAAATTTTAATAAGTTCAACACTTTATAAATATATCAATTTACAAAGATATATCAACAAGAGATGTCCAACTTAATATAAAAGAGTAAAACACAAGTTTTACGACAAACCAAGACTCAATAGTTTGGACAAAGTATAGAACTTATAAAACATTTAAATTTTAAAGTTTGAATAAAGGTTTGGAAGCATTTTTTAATTGAGATAAAATTCAATTACGTTCGAAATGACGGGTGGCACGACTTCTACGGACTTACGGTTGATTTTATATGATTTTTCAAAGTTTGCAAAAATCTGAGTCAGACTGACTGCGGTTCCTTATTGATAAGGATCCGCGGGGAACAATAAAGAATCGTGGCCAGAGGACAAAAAATGAGTTTTTGGCCAAAATCATTTGGTAACTTTTTGGAAGGACTTAGGACTCTAAAAAATCATTTTAGACACATAGAACTCGTATTTTAGAGTTAATTATGACACAAAAGATTTTTATACTTCCAAACATGAAAAGATTTAATTCAAGCTATTATACAAAGTTTATTTAACACCAAAACTTGTACGAATGAAACAACAAAACACATTTCATAAGTAATCACTCTTCATGAACAATTTGATACAAAGATCGTCTCTATTTTTAAAAACCGTTTTCATTTTTAAAAACTATTTGTTTTGAAAATGAGAGCAAAGATCGATCCAAGCTTTAAAGTACAATATACTTCAAAGATCTTGAATAACCTCGCTCTGATACCAATTGTAGAAACTAGAAGGGGGGGTTGAATAGTTTCTAGTTAGTTTTTCAAAACATTTCGGCTTAATCCACTGTGCGCGGTTCCTTATGTGTACCCGCGGTTCTTTATCAATAAAGAACCGCCGGTCCATTTAGGGAACCGCCGACAGTGAACTTAACCTTTTGTTGCATGTTAAACTTTGACAATCCTTTGTATCAAATTATCGATCAAGCTTGACTAGATATGAGATGTGTTTGATTGAAAGATAAATATTACAAGTAAGTAAACACACAAACACATCAAATAAAGAGTACATCAAGCAATAGTCTAAACACTAAGCACACACGTACTAAGCATAAGCTTTTCTGCAACTAGGATGTTTATACTAAGTGATGACACTTGACCATAATCTAAACACGAAGCACACACGTACTAAGCCTTAGCTTTTCCGCAACTTAGATGTTTAGATTATGAAATGCACACAACACACAACATATAAATACATCTATAATAGTAAAGACATAAATGTAAAGGAAAGTACCGACACGATGATTTATAGTGGTTCGGTCACGAAGCTCCTCTTCGCCCAACTCCACTCCTCGAGTACACCTTACTCGAGAGTTACTTCACTAGTCAACAAACTCCTTAAGGTGGAGAAACCATACACAACGTCGCTTATCCAATTTCCGACTCTAAGCTAAAAGTCGAGTCCTAATCTTAGGTAGGACCAATCTACACAACGTCGCCCACTTCACCATTTAACGATACAAGGCTAGATGTCGAGTTCTAATCGAAAGCTAGAACCAATCTTCACGACTCTTCACTTTGAAGCTAAGTGAGAACTTCACACAACACAACTACTAATCACTTTAAAGCCAAGTGAGAACTCACAAGACACAACCACATCACTTTAGAGTTTAGTGAGAACTACCTAGACACAACAACATCACTTTAAAGTTTAGTGAGAACTACCAAGACACAACCTAATCTACCCACTAGTTATGTTTTATGGCCCAACATAACAAACCTTGTGTTTTATGGCCTAAACGCATAAACCATATAGATCTAAGCACACATCACTCAGATCTATAACTCTAACACTATATCCAAGTACTAACAAGACTTGGATCTACACAACTAACACCTAATCCAAGGATACCCATCACTTGGATATTCTACCCTTACAAACACATCCAAGTGTACCCACAACTTGGATCTTCTACATATACATAGTAGGAAGACTAAAAACATAACTTAGATCTATAGAAGGAAAGATCTTTATCATGTAGTCAACCCAACACATCATGGTAATGATAGTGTTCTTCTCTTTGCACTCGAGAGGATGAGGAGATTGAAGATTGAATCACATCTTAAACAAGATTAATCAAAACTAACTAATCAAGGATCTAAGATGTTTTTTGAAAGAAACTGTGCAAAAAGGGTTGAAAGAAAATCTGGAAATGATCCACTATTTATAAGGCAACATTGCAACGGTAAAAAACACCCGCGGTTCCTTATCTCTACCCGCGGTACCTTATCAATAAGGAACTGCAGGTTCCTTTAAAGAACCTCCGCGTCGGAGTCCGTGCAAATTTGTCCTTTAGTGGGGATATGCCATCTGGGATAGTTTATACCCTCAAAGGATATTCTTTTGGCATATGGAATATGCCAAATTCAAATTTCCATTTTCTTTTTAATAAAACATTTTATTAAAAATAAAGTTAATTAAAATCTTTTGTCACATTTGATTAAAATGTGAGTTTTAAGAAAATATTAATCCTTGATCACTTAGTTAGGTAAATGACATGTTTGTACATACCTTGAGTGATTCATGCCGAATGCGGTCTTGGAGGTGTCGAAAGAAGTATACAAATGTATTCTTGAGTGATTACGAGTACCTTAACATTTTACATAATGTATTGCAAATTATACGTTTGTCATCAACAAAACACCAAGAGATTATATCGACAAAGCATCGTAATGTTTGCACTAATAGAATCATTGCATGAAATGAGTTAATTTGTGTGTCATTAAGTTTTATTGAGCTTATGTATGCAGTTGGTGGACTGTGGTCAGCTTATACTAGCTTAAACATTAGCTTATATCACCAGATCTGCTTATTACATGCTTGTGCCATGTCTGTGTAATCTTTGATTAAACTGTATCAAATGGCTGTGTGATTTTGTGTTTTTCTGCTTGATTGTGACTCTGTACAACTCACTTGTTGTAGGGGTGCCTTGATTATCCAAAGAAACCAAGTAAATCTCTCTAAAAAGCAAAGTCAAAAAGTCAAAGCAGTGGGAACTCCTTTCCCCTGCTGCTAGTCACTGCTAGTGCAAATTGGTCATCAACTTATTTTTAAGTTATTCTAGCTTATTCTATTGTGCAACAAATTATTTTTTGTGATAGATCTTAATATTTTGAGCTTATAAGTCAGTTTTGAAGTTTACAGCTTTTGGTTTTAGCTTTTGACTAGAAAACGACTATTTTGTCTTTTTCAAAAACAGCTTATTGCTTATTCAGCTTATTGAGTGTGCTTATTTGAAAACTTTTTGTTGATTAAGCTTAGTTTTGTCATTTAAAACCTTCTGCAAGTTGAATCAGCTTTTGAAGTGGCCTAGAACTCAAAAACGACTATTTTGTCGTTTTCTGTAGAGAGCTTTTGCTTATTCAAGCTTATTTCTTGGGCTTATTCAAAAATTCTTTTTACAAACTGCTTAATTAGGTCAAGAGAAGGTTGTGTGTCAAATTTCAGCTTATGGCATCAGCTTATAGCTAAATGGGCCAAAAAGCCCATTAAGAATAAGTTGTTTTGAAATAAGCTGTGATAAGCTCACATTCAGCTTTTGGGCTTGATATTTTGTGTTTAAAATTAAATTTTAAGCTTAACTGGAAGTTTTGGGCCATTTTTGTGAACTTTTTCTTATTGGGCCTATTTTCAGCCCATTAAGGGCCTGTTTCACTGTTTGACCCATTTGAAGGCCCAATAGGGATATTTTTGGTATTTCAAGTTCATTTATGTGTTAATTAGGTTAAAATAAACTAGTTTGAAACTTTTTAGAATTTTTTTATAAATTTTGAATTTTTAATATTATTTTATTATGAAAAATTAAATTTAAGATTTTTGCAAGTTTTTCATTTTTCTAGTTTAAATACATTAAGTTAGGAATTTTAAAACACTTAGATTAATTTTTAGAATTATTTTAATATTTTTATAGTTTTTAATCATTTTTAAATAGTTTTAATTAATTTTAAATTTTCAAAAATAGTTCTTAATTTAGGTAAGTCATTTTAGAGGTTTACAAAGTGAAAAATCTCATTTTCGGCTTTTTGTTAATTAAATTGATTTTTTGGCCTTTTATTAACATTAAAAATTATTATTTAATCAAATAAAAGGTTTGAGTGAATTTTGATTTTTTTGCAAGCTCTAGTTACATTTTTAGGATTTATTGCAATTTTCTACGAATTTTTAGGTTAATTTTAAAATTTCGTCACTTTTTACGGTTTTACGTGCACGACTTTTCGTCTTAGTTTAATTTAGAATCGTAACCGTCATCTTTTTCTATTTTCTTTTCTCATAATTATAATCACAAAGAATTAATCAAGTCTTTAACACAACATACTAGCCTCCTTGGGAAACGAACTTTTTCACCTAAGGGTCATTAGTGCTTGGTTTTCCTAAACCGACACTTAATACTTGCCGCTTTTACGCCTTTTCCCTAAAGTGTGTTAAACCCCTACAATCATTTGGGCGCCGCTGCCAGGGAGGCATGTTGTGTTTTGATTTGAACAAATTTTGTTTTTATATTAGCCATAATAACTATTTGTGTGATTAGCACTCTAATCATACATATTATTGGTTTTTCGGTTTTGTGTGAATATTACTATATTGTATACGTAGAACAATAAATTCACAAGTACTCTAATAGTGTGAAAACACAACCAAAACGGTCAAGGTTCCGCCCAAATCAAGCTCCACAAAATCAAAATGCTAACAACTATCGAAACAACAATCAAAATGGTGCTTATCAAGGAACTCAACGTAACTACAACAAGGGTAGTTACCAAAGTGGAAATGGGTAAATTTCAAACCAAAACCAAAACCGTGATTTTCAAAACACCACACAAGGTTTTCAAAATGCTCACACTAAAAATCTTAATGGAGAATTTTTGGATTATGCAAAAGCAAACGATGCTAAGTTTGATAACATGCAACGTGAGATGATTAGTTTAAGATCCGAGTTTAAAAACGAGCTTAAAAACGAACTTGCTAATGAATTGAAAAATCATGCTAATAAAATGGAAGGAAATGTTCAACGTCTCCAACAAAATGAACAAAAAATGGAGCAAGGTCAACATGAGATTAAGCAAGAATTGTTAAAAGCGGATGCTAGGCAATCAAAATTTGAAGATCGAATGGGAAAAATGTTTGAAGCTATCATGTGTAAACCCTCTTCTTCGGGTGGTCTTCCTAGTGATACCATCGTAAACCCAAAATGAGAATTGAAGGTTATTACTACTCGTAGTGATAAAACTTTCAAAGAACCCATTTCTCGTACAAGTACTTCTACGGAGAAGGAAATAGAGAAAGAGCCCGAGGTGGTGGTAGAAAAGGAGCATATCCCAATCCCACAAAGTACTGCTCAAACCACACCTACGGTTGAACCAATAACAATAGTGGAACCCGAGATTCCAAGGCCGATGCCTATGCCCCAACCCACACCACCCTTACCTT
Source organism: Glebionis coronaria (assembly GCA_025667525.1). Taxonomy (NCBI): domain Eukaryota; kingdom Viridiplantae; phylum Streptophyta; class Magnoliopsida; order Asterales; family Asteraceae; genus Glebionis; species Glebionis coronaria. The sequence goes on from CM046876.1 coordinate 160,071,670, forward strand.
ACCCACCAAGACGAAACAAGGAAAAGGCACAAGAACGTAACAGTTAGAGGTGGCAAAATGGGCGGGCGGGCGGGCACGGGCGGCGGGCTAAACGGACAACGGGCTAAACGGGCGGCGGGCTAAACGGTCGCGGGCTAAACGGGCACGGGCGAAACGGGCGGGCAAAACGGGCGGGCTAAACGGGCGCAAGCTAAAAAAGGAAAAAAACATATAAAAACCTACAAATAAAAAATAAAAATACTTGTTTGAAAGCCGGGATAAAAAATTTAATAAAAAATATTCGTCGAGTATACTAATTTGTATTTTACAAGTGCGCCCGTTAAGCCCATTTAGTTTCTTACATATGCGCCCGTTTAGCCCATTCATTATAAAGAATGGGCAAAAAGTGCCCCATCCTTTTTTGAAAATGGGCAAAAAGTGCCCATATGTATCAAAATGGGCAAGATTTGCCACCTCTAGTAACAGTTATCAATTCGAACTTTTTATGAAAATGTTTCGTGACTTGCATTTTAATATAAGTTTTGCCGACGCTTTGGTCATGATGATTAGCCGCATACCTCAAAAAGTCGGTGATCCCGGTAAATTTTTAATCCCATGTGCTATCCAAGATATGGAAGAATGCTACGCCTTGGCCGATCTTGGTGCTAGTATAAATTTGATGCCTCTTGAGATTTTTAAGTCGCTCAATCTTCCTAATCTCACTCCTTCAAGAATGTCAATCGAGATGTCCGATCATTCTATGATTCTAGCTTATGGAGTAGCCGAAGACGTCTTTGTGAAAGTTGTAAAGTTTTACTATCCCGTGGACTTTATCGTTGTAGACATTCCCATCGATCCTAAAATTCCTCTAATTTTAGGTCGATCATTCTTGGATACCTCGAGAGCACTTATTGATGTTCATGCTAGGAAAATCACTCTACGTTTCAATAAGGAGGAACTCGTCATAAACTCAATCCAAAACTCTACGCTTTCTCATGTTTATTCTATCACGTCTTTGAACCATGTTGATTCAATAAAAAACATTCGCAAAGGATTTTCAAAAAGAGCTTTAGGAGTTGTTAATAAAAACGATTTTCCATCCCCTCCGTCGGTGGAGGTTAAGAGTGTTGAACCTACGTCTTTAATCACGGAAAATTCTTCGGATGATGAATAGGTTGACCCCGATGGGGCGGTGTTCTTTATTGATAAACGTTTTGAGAACTTACCACCACCAAAATGCAACTTAAATGTGAGAATTTTTAGTGTGCCTAACATCGTTTTAGAAACACCAAATATTTTTGACATAATCAAATCGGGTTTTCATAAGGAGTTTTCAAAAGATGAAAAAGGAAAAGAATTTGAATTAGATTTAAAAGATTTTTCTACAATTCTAACTCCGTCATCACCTCGTGTTTTGAGTACTACAAGCTCGTGTACTCCTTTTGACGATGCTTTGTGTGGATGTGTAGGGGAAGCCCCTTATGTTCCCTTCCCTTTCTCCACCGAGGACGAGATATTTGATCCCGAAATTGCTTATAAAGGGAAATCTCGGTCTTCCACCGATGTAATAAATGGAAAATACTTTCATTTGATTGGTGTGAGTCTACCTCGAGTAGCTCAAAAGTTTGTCTTATCATTTGTCCCACCATTATACATCTCATCTCTTTTCTTCAAACTCTTTGAGTTTTTGGCACGTGTTGAAGTGGCGTTGGTTTGTTTATCTAATCAAAACGAGGACGCCATCTTTGATCCCGGTATTTTGCATCATCAAAGGAATTAGTCCTTAATACCGATTGCTTTTGGGCCTTGTTTATCATGTAAGACCCACCAAAAATTGATCATACCATGATTATCCCTAAATGATCACATTTATGGGGATTCGAGTCGAGCTTTTGACTCGGTTATAAAAAACAAGGTGCCTCGTGGGGGAGTCCCATGCTTACCCATGTACATATTATCGCTTTCTAATGTACTTAACGTGAGGGGATTTGTGCCCTTCCAACCTTTGTTCCGTGGTTGTTTGTGAATTGTGGTTTTTAGATGATCATGATCTTCATGATTGGAGCCTTTCGTGTTCGTTTTATGGGAGCACTCAATCTTTTGCTTTGAGGAAATTCTCGATATCCACACATGATATATCCTCTTATGTTCTAACCTTAGGTTTATAGCACAATTCATAAACGGCCTTAAATTTAACAGTTACACCCTTTCCATGCTAGATTAAGCATTCGACTACGTCTCTAGTATGGGGGTATCCTACCCTTAGACTCGAAACATTGAGGACAATGCTTAACTTTAGTATGGGGGGAGGGGGTGAATAGATACTTGCCTTGCCAAACCTTCACGCTTTCCATAGTTTATCTTTTTGTTTATCGTTTTGTTGCAAAATAAGGCTAAAACTGGCCAAATTTTAAAAAATTTCTCATGTTTTCATAAGTGTTTAAGCAACGAATGTAGATTTCCGATGGCGAGAATAAGAGTAATTTTTGACTCGACCGTGCGTGTTGAGCACTTAGCTTCGGTTCCTTAACTTTATATTGGGCTAAGTCTTTTAAATGAGGACGAGAAATGATAGAGTTAATTATAAGTTACTATGCTAAACGTAGAGTACTTGTATTCTTTCAAAAACTCATGTGTTCTCGTTGTTTGCTTATTCTCCCTTCGTTTGTATATATATTTTGCTTAATAAGTATTGGCTTAGCGGTTTAGTCTTGATTGTTGGTTTCTAGTCTTTTCTAGTAGCTTCCATGTAATTAAATTGGAAAAAATTAAGGTATCGAAAGCTTCACCTAATAATAAGATTTCAAGTGCTCACCTAAATCAAGCAAACAATTTGAAGCTCACAAGACCGAAAAATTTATGCGAAATTGAAAGTGAATTATGCCTTAATCTTTGAAGCTTTAAAGATCCAAAATCCGCCTTAGCGTGAGGATATACGTCTTTGGCCATAATAAACACCCCATGGCGAGGTTAAATAAAAGGCAAGGCAAGACCAAAGTCATAATAAAAGCTTCATGGCGAAGTTGAATAAAAGATGGAGGTAAACCTATGATAATAAGGCCCATCCGTTAGGGGGCGTATAAAAGTCTTGGTAATAAGTCTCATGTTCAAAATCGTTATAAAACCGTGTTTATCGATCCTTCTTGTTGACTTATTTTTTTGACATAATTGTCTATTAGGGGGGGTTATTAATTCAATGGTCTTGGTTACACCGTTATGACTCTATTTTTAGACCTAAATCTCTATCATCGCATAAGTTAAAAATGTATCCTCGTGAACATTCAAGACAAAAATAAAATATAAGAGATACCACTTAGGAAAATGGGAGTATAAGTGCGTGATTAGGGCATATGAGTAGTGTTAGCATTACTAACTTATAATGACAATGATCTCGTTACACGCTTGGCATGGAATTGGGGTGAAAATCGAGGACGATGAAATTATTTCTAACGAAGCATTCATGTGTTCTTGTTCTATGAACCTAAACGTCCCATTTTGCGATGAAAATCATACATTATGTCTAAAACGCAAGTAGTAGCAAGTAGTAGTAGTGTAGCAAGTTTACGTTTCAATAAAAGTTGATAAAAATGAATTTTGGAGATGCTACGATACTTTATTCTAGCATTTCGTGAGGGCACGACAATGGTTTAGTATGGGGGAGTGATGAGACTGCTTTTATACATAGTCTCATCATCCAAAATGGGCTTAAAATGCATAAAATCTCATGAAATATGCCAAATATATGCTTGTGTTTGTTCCACGTGTATTTTAGGTACGGATATTGAGAAAACAGCAAAAGATCACAAGAAACAAGCAAAAACGAACACGGGAAAAGAAGCCGCACAATGAACCAAGCCCTAGAGTTGTTTTTCCAAGAATAACCCTTGATGTATTGAAGATTATACAAAAAGGGTCCTCCTGTAACACCCCATTTTGATAATGGAATGTCACAAATTACGGCGTGTCATCAAAGCATACAAGGATAAATGTCTAAACATTACATGACCATAAAAGGAAAATAACAGAATCAAACATCGGTAGTCCAAAAGTAAAGCTCATTACACACGAATATAAGTACTGTAAATGAAAGGACTAAACAATGTCCATGGCAAGAGTATCAAAGTAAAGATAATGCATAAAGTAAAGAAAGGCTAGAAAGATTCCAGTCCATATGCACGTACGCTTAAAGTCTACGAGCGTCCCTGAGTACCTGCCGTTTTGGGAACATAGAAAAGGAAGTGCACGGATGTACAATAAAGCATGAACAATATAAGCATATAAGCATATAACAGCGGAAGAAACTAAGTCCCGAATAACTTGGTTAAGTCTTGGTAAAACTGGTTTTATAGTTTGAAAAGCCTTATGTTTATCTTATAAAAACTGTTTAACATATTCTACATTAGCCAATATAGGTCATGAAAATCCATCGTGCATGAATACTTGGAGGGGTGACCTCATCATGCAAATTAGAGGGGCTGCCTCTAATTTAATATACTGGTTTGGGTAGGAGGGATCAACTCCTTGTGAAGGATGCAAGGCACACACCACATTCACACTGAGTAATCTGCTGAAAACATGTAACTAGGATGCGCCCATACGCCCCACATGATAACTATAATAATATGGCCAAAAGCTGAAGGGAAGACACAAGCAATCACTCCGCCGTGGGGAAGTCATAACACCAGTGCCTCTAATGTTATGGTTATGGTACCTCCATAACTAGGTGAAACTAGTCATGCATGTATATGGCTATAGGTATTCTAAATTAAACATAAGCAAATCAAACATATAAACTTATACTACGGGAAAATAGTTGGCTACATACGGGGAATCCTAATAAGGAAAGAATGTCCATACTGAAAGGACGAGAATCCATACCTTATGTCCAGTGAACGAAGAAGACGAACTGAGGAGGGTCCTACTTCGGTATCACTAATGCTACATAAATACATACGTGTATAAGTATCTGATTACTAAATACGTAACTGGTTTGATGTCATGTCTTAGCTTATTTTATACGTTCCTGTCATGTTTTACTGTTTTAAGCTTTAAACTGTGTTTATCTTATATTCTGTCTATTCTGATTAAGTATTACTTGTATTTCATGTATTATTATACTTACTGTGTAATAATAAGTAACTTTCTAAAAATAGCAGGTTTCCTAAATTAGAAAGTTTCCAAAAATAGAAAGTTACCAAAAATAGAAAGTTTCCAAAAAAAGAAAGTTTCCAAAAATAGAAAGTTTCCAAAAATAGAAAGTTTCGAAAAATAGAAAGTTTCCAAAAATAGAATTACTGCTTAAAAAAGATAAGTTTCTAAAAATAGAAAGTTTCCATAAATGGATTAGCTGTCTTAATTAAATAAGTTTCTAAAAATAGAAAGTTTCCATAATTAGATATAAGCTGGTTAAATAAGCTAATTATATAAGCTTAAGTGTTTTCTGATTATTTTTCTAAGTCATAATGATATATGGTATAGTTTATTAATTATTACATGTAATTTAAATAAACTATAGGTTAAAAGTATTTAATTAAATATATCATGTTTTTAATTAAATAAAGTTAAATACTTAGGTTAAAACATGTATTATTAATTACTAATAAAATAACCTAAGTCATGTTAATTAATTAATTATAGCCATGGTTTTTAATAATTAATTAATTATAAATTCTAGAAAAATATTAATACTTAGGTTAAAAATCCATGATCTAATAATTAAATTATAACCTAAGTCATGTTTTATCAAATTAATATGTCATGTTTTATTAATTTAATCTTAACATATAATTATTAAAATCACAAATCTTAACATAAACCATGAACCGGATCGTGACTAGAAACCATGAACCGAACCCGTAATCAACACCATACCCCGAACCACTTCGGGGTTCTCCCTTGTTTGCTGCTGCCGTGGGACCCACACCACCAAACCGAGACCTTGAGGTCTAGGTGGTGGTTCACAATCCAAACCGAGACCCCTTGGGGGTTCGGTTTAGGCGCCGGCCACAACAAACACCCCTAAATCCCATGTTTTGATTTACCCCATAACCATTTACATGTTTAATTAATGTTTTTAATTAGCTTTTTAAAAACATCATGTTCTTATTTAATTTATTAAATCAAAACATAAAAGAAAAGGATTAAAAAGGTATACCGAATGCGTGGATCAAACGAGGATGAACACACACGAATACTTACACAACATTCAAGATCAAAATCAAACGAACACCCCCTTTGTGTCTTATATATGCGGCGGCCAAAGAGAGAGCAAGGAGAAGGAGGAAAAATATTTTTTTGGGTTTTTGTTTAATTTACTGTAAAGTGAAAATGACTAAAAGATTTACCTTAACCCCCTTGTTAGTAAAATTTAAATGGGCTTGGCCCATTGCCTTGGTGTAGCCGAGGGTAGGGGGCCCCACATGGGGTACCCGTACCTTTTCCCGAGTCCAATTATTTTAGTGTTCGTTCGAGTTTTATCGTGTTCGTGTTTTATGTGTTCTCCTTAATTATTAACCGTGACTTAATATATTTATTCGTGTCCATAATAAATATATATACGTAATTAATATTAGCTCGTGATTAATTTACGTTCATGATTTCATGATCGCATGTTCGTGATAAATTATTGTTTAAATAATTATTGTGTGTTCATACGTAATAAATACTTGTCGTGTTCTAACACGTACGTAATACTTAAAGTTTTAATACGTGAACGTAATCATACTATAAAAGGAAAGTTTTAATCTAGTATGTACGATCTTAAGGGTACTATTCATGGTAAAAGCATGCGGGTTTTACAACTCTTCCCCCCTAAAAAGAATAATTCGTCCCCGAATTATAGATAAAGTAAACTAGAAAAGAAAAACATACCCGAATTCAAAATATGAAATGAGGGTAAGGAGCCCGGATAGACTCCTCTGTTTCCCAAGTGGCTTCCCGCTCGGTATGATCCCTCCAAAGGATTTTGACGAATGGAATCGTCTTCCTTCTCATGACTCGTTCTTGTCTGTCAAGAACTCGTTCGGGTTCTTCTATGAAAGTGAGATCTTCACGTATCTGTTCCAGTGGATACTGAACCATGTGAAGGGGATGATACTGGTACCCTCTGAGTAAGGACACATGGAACACATTGTGTACATGCGAAAGCTGCGGAGGTAACGCTAACCGGTAAGATACTTCACCGACTCGTTCAATGATATCAAACAGTCCGATGAAACGAGGACTGAGCTTCCATTTAATCCTGAAGCGTCTAACACCACGTGCCGGCGAAACCTTAAGGAAGACGCAATCTCCTACGTTAAAATGTATGTCCCTACGATGCTTATCGGCGTAACTCTTTTGACGTGACCGTGCTTCCTGAAGTTTCTGCTTAGCTACTGCGATCCTTTCGTTGGTCATCTCTATGATTTCTGGTCCTTCAAGTGTTTGCTCGCCAACCTGATCCCAGCAGATTGGGGCGCGATACTTTCTGCCATACAACATCTCGAAAGGAGCGCACTTGATACTTGCGTGCCAACTGTTGTTGTATGCAAACTCCACCAAACATATATAATCGTCCCAATCACTCGTCCATTCCAACGCACATGACCTCAGCATGTCTTCCAATGTTTGAATCGTTCGCTCCGACTGTCCGTCCGTTTGAGGATGAAAAGCCGTGCTAAGCTTAAGTTGTGTACCCCAAGCTCTCTACAGACTCTTCCAAAATCGCGAAGTGAAACGAGGATCTCTGTCTGAGACGATGCTGGATGGAGCACCGTGGAGTCTCATGATCTCTCTTCTATACGTATCGGCGAGTTTACTTACCGGATCTTCCTTGCGGATCGGTAAGAAATGAGCTGATTTGGTAAGTCGATCTACGATAACCCAAATTGCATCGTGCTTCCTCTTGGTAGGTGGAAGAACTGTAACAAAATCCATGGTGATTTTGTCCCACTTCCACTCTGGAATATCTAACGGTTGAAAGAGACCGCCAGATCGCTGATGCTCGATCTTAACCTGCTGGCAGGTAAGACATTTGGAGACGTAAGTGGCCACATCCTGTTTCATACCACTCCACCAAAAGTATTGCTTGATGTCATGGTACATCTTAGTCGAACCAGGATGTATAGAGAATGGGGAGCTATGAGCTTCAGCTAACAAGGCTTCCTGGAGTGCTTGGTCATCAGGAACACAAAGTCTCGTGCCCTGCCATACGATACCATCTGCATCTACTCTGAATTCCGTCTGCTTCTCCAAATTCTGTACTATCGCCCAGATTTCTCCATCATCTTTCTGAGCTTCCTTGATCTTAGAGAGTAACTCGGGTTCTACTCTAAGATTAGCCCAGTAACCGTGCTGTCCACGTACCATGATCTCGATGTCTAGTCGCTCCAAGTATCTTATGATTTCCTCCTCAATTTTAATGCCGTTGATCATTCCGGACTTCCTGCTAAGAGCATCTGCTACTACATTTACCTTCCCGGGATGATATTCTAGATTAATGTCATAATCCTTCAACAACTCTAACCATCTTCTCTACCTCATGTTCAATTCACGTTGAGTGAAGATATACTTCAAGCTCTTGTGGTCCTTGAAAATGTCACATGATTCTCCATATAAGTAGTGCCTCCATATCTTTAATGCAAACACGACTGCAACAAGTTCCAAGTCATGCGTAGGGTAATTTTCTTCATAAGGCTTAAGCTGCCGTGAAGCGTACGCGATCACTTTCCCATGTTGCATGAGAACACAGCCAAGTCCCTTCCCCGATGCATCACTGTAGATTTGAAATCCACCCGTACCAGATGGGAGAGTAAGAATAGGTGCAGATACTAGCTTCTGCTTTAGGTCTTCAAAGCTCTTCTCTCGTTCTTCAGTCCAGACCAATTTCTCCCCTTTCCGCATCAGTTTGGTCAATGGTAGTGCTAAGCGGGAAAAGTTCTCCACGAACCTACGGCAATAGCCAGCTAAGCCTAAGAAACTACGGACTTCCGTCGCTGATGTCGGCCTCGGCCACTTAGTAATGGCCTCAACCTTCGCTGGATCCATTGTGATTCCTTCTGCTGATACAATGTGACCTAAGAATGCCACCTTGTCTAACCAGAACTCACACTTGGAGAATTTAGCATACAACTGCTTCTGGCAAAGAATCTGTAGTACTGTATGAAGATGGTCTTCGTGTTCCTCCTTGGACTTTGAGAAAATCAGGATGTCATCGATGAAGACAATGACAAACTTGTCCAGAAATTCATGGAAGATTCTGTTCATCAATTCCATGAATACTGCTAGAGCATTGGTCAGGCCAAATGGCATAACTACAAATTCGTAGTGGCCATAACGAGTACGAAAAGCAGTCTTGGCGATGTCCTGCTCCTTAATCCGTAGCTGATGATAGCCTGACCTAAGATCAATCTTGGAGAAGTGTTTGGCCCCTTGGAGTTGGTCAAACAAATCGTCTATACGCGGCAGTGGATACCTATTCCGGATAGTAATCTTGTTGAGCTCGCGATAGTCTATGCAAAGACGCATACTGCCGTCCTTCTTCTTAACAAATAAGACCGGTGCGCCCCATGGAGATGCGCTCGATCGAATGAAACCTCGTTCTAGAAGTTCTTGCAGTTGATCTTTCAGCTCCTTTAACTCTATGGGAGCCATGTGATAAGGAGCTTTGGAGATCGGTTCAGCTCCTAGAATAAGCTCGATATTGAATTCCACTTCTCGTGCAGGTGGTATGCCTGGAAGTTCTGCTGGAAATACATCTTAGAATTCCGACACTATTGGTTGATCCTGAATCGATGGAGATTCAGCATCCATGTCGTGAACCATAGCTAGATAACCCTCGCAGCCATGTGACAGTAGTGCACGCGCTTGCAGGGTAGATATGATTTGTACAGACCGTCCGGGTACGAACCCGTTATGAATGTACTCTGGTGCATTAACATCACCTAAGATAACTCGATATGAATGGCAGTCTATGGTAGCATGATGCTTGGATAGCCAATCCATGCCCAAAATCATGTCGAAGTCATTCATGTCCAGCGGAAGTGCGTCAACAGGACGAAACTTATCGTCAAATTCTAGGGGAAGACTCTTGTATACATGGGTGATTAATACAGAGTCCCTCAAAGGTGTGGAAATAGTAAGTCTATTCTCTAGTGGCATGAGGAGCATCCTAATGTTCTTAGCATAAGCAGTAGAAATGACCGAGTGAGTAGCACCCGTATCGAAAAGAACATACGCAGCTTGACAATACATATACAAGATTCCAGTGATGGTACCTGTAGACTTGTTGGCCTGGTCTCGAGATGTCGTGTAGACACGCCCAGTGGTAGGAGGCGGCTTGGTATCAGCATGTCCCGATGTGCCCTACATCTCGCCCTTACGGCAATCCTTCATGATATGGCCAGGAAGACCACACTTGAAGCATGCGTCAGTGTTACGACGACATGGCCCTGGATGCCTACGGTGGCCAGTAGAGCAAAGAGGATGAGTATATCCTCCAGCAGGTGCTCTGGCTGGCTGAGAACCTGATAAAACATTTTACATAAGACATGATACTAGGGTAAAAAGGAGAAAGCGGATAATCGTAAGATTGAATACCAGTGATAGCTGGACGGCTAGGCTGTGAACCTCTCTGGTTATGGTCCCTACCGTTTCCATGGTTCCTGGTAGAAGATTTGCTAGAGTGTCAGAATATGAGTTATAACATGAAATCATAAGAAAATGCGTAAGTATTAGGACCTGCTGCCGTTGGAGTGTCCATCGTTGTTACGGTAATTATTATTACCGCCAACCTATCCGTAATAGAACAGTCGTTAGTCTGACCGTTTCCCTTGGGCTGATGAGGCTGCTGCTGAGTAGCCGGCTGAGACCGGTCCCCAGTTTTCTGCCTGGAAGATACAATTTAAAGAGATGAATAATTGACATATATGGAAAGAATACGGATTGGTCACCGCTTGAATACGAATGTTTACCTCTTGTCGGGTCTCTCAGCTTCCCCGAACTCGTCTCTCTCCTGCAACATCTCCAACTTACGTCCCGCATCAGCCACTTGTGCTACAGTGTTGAACGTAGCACACACCAGATTGTTTGCGACCGATGTGCGAAGAGCCCACCTAAAGTGGTGTGCCTGCTCTTCAAGAGTACCTGCTGCTATACCAAGGAAACCATCTAAGCGAAGAAAGCGCTGTATAAACTCATTGCTATTCTCCCCAGCTCTCTGTCGGATCCCATGGTACTCCCTCTTGAGCTTGTCTTGCTCAGCCTTGGGAAAGAACTGCTCCATCACCCTATCTTTGAACTAAGCCCATGTCAAACCAGCCACCCAATCGTCACCTCCCTCAGACTGCATCAACGCTAACCACCAATTTAACACATCGCCTTCAAACCGGTAGCATGCCAACCTCGCCTTGAACACGGGGTCACAACCCATAGCATTGAAAATCTTCTCGATGTTAGCCAACCAGCTTTCAGCATCAGCTTTCAGCATCACTGGGGCTATCTGTTTTCTCAAAAGATCGAGGACAGAGCTTGTCGAATCTCTCCAGCCAAACTGCCAATGTCGCTGGAGGAGGAGGAGGTGCTTGGTTATGCTGCTGATTATTGGCAGCTTGAACCTCAGCCCTGATGTCGTTCCTCAGTTGAGGAAGCAAAGCTTGCATTGTAGCTTGGATTGCTGCATTGAGTTGTTCCTGTTCGCGTGTGAGAACCATCTGATAGTATAACATAAAACATTTGATTAACAGATCAAAACATAAAACATATATACATGAAAAAATTTATACCAATAAATCCAGAGAAAATTTTTATGCAAGTATGAATGCATGATGCAGTTTTATGAAAACTTTTGTATGCTCGAGAGTGAACGCCTATGGTCAGTTCACCCAATATAAAAGACATGGCGAGGGGACGCCTATGGGTTGGTCCCAAATTAAAAGTTTCGATAAAACACATGCGACTAAATAGGGCCATTCCTGTACCAACCATTACTTAGTCATAAACCTGCGACAATGACATATATATGTATGCATAAAAATGATGAATGCATGAAAAACGACTGTCAGTTCTAGGAAGACCATGGTGACTACCCACTAATCACAGGTCATATTTTGAGAGCCTACATGTCGAAGCCTTGGCTCTGATACCATAATTGTAACACCCCATTTTGATAATAGAATGTCACGCGTAATTATGGCGTGTCATCAAAGCATACAAGGACAAATGTCTAAACATTACATGAAAATAAAAGTAAAATACCGGAATCAAACATCGGTAGTCCAAAAGTAAAGCTCATCACACACAAACATAAGTACAGTAAATGAAAGGATTAAACAATGTTCATGGCAAGAGTATCAAAGTAAAGATAATGCATAAAGTAAAGAAAGGCTAGAAAGCTTCCAGTCCATATGCACGTACGCTTAAAGTCTACGAGCGTCCCTGAGTACCTGCTGTTTTGGGAACATAGAAAAGGAAAACGGCTGAGCAATACGCTCAGTGCACGGATGTACAATAAAGCATGAAAAATATAAGCATATAAGCATATAACAGCGGAAGAAACTAAGTCCCGAATAACCTGGTTAAGCCTTGGTAAAACTGGTTTTATAGTTTGAAAAGCCTTATGTTTATCTTATAAAAACTGTTTAACATATTCTACCATTAGCCAATATAGGTCATGAAAATCCATCGTGCATGAATACTTGGAGGGGTGACCTCATCATGCAAATTAGAGGGGATGCCTCTAATTTAATATACAGGTTTGGGTAGGAGGGATCAGCTCCTTGTGAAGGATGCAAGGCACACACCACATTCACACTGAGTAATCTGCTGAAAACATGTAACTAGGATGCACCCATACGCCCCACATGATAAATATAATAATATGGCCAAAAGCTGAAGGGACGCCACGAGCAATCACTCTGCCGTGGGGAAGTCATAACATCAGTGCCTCTAATGTTATGGTTATGGTACCTCCATAACTAGGTGAAACTGGTCATGCATGTATATGGCTATAGGTATTCTAAATTAAACATAAGCAAATCAAACATATAAACTTATACTACGGGAAAACAGTTGGCTGCATACGGGGAATCCTAATAAGGAAAGAATGTCCATACTAAAAGGACGGGAATCCGTACCTTATGTCTAGTGAACGAAGAAGACGAACTGAGGAGGGTCCTACTTCGGTATCACTAATGCTACATAAATACATACATGTATAAGTATCTGATTACTAAATACGTAACTGGTTTGATGTCATGTCTTAGCTTATTTTATACGTTCCTGTCATGTTTTACTGTTTTAAGCTTTAAACTGTGTTTATCTTATATTCTGTCTATTCTGATTAAGTATTACTTGTATTTCATGTATTATTATACTTACTGTGTAATAATAAGTAACTTTCTAAAAATAGCAGGTTTCCTAAAAAAGAAAGTTTCCAAAAGTAAAAAGTTACCAAAAATAGAAAGTTTCCAAAAATAGAAAGTTTCCAAAAATAGAAAGTTTCCAAAAATAGAATTACTGTTTAAAATAGATAAGTTTCTAAAAATAGAAAGTTTCCATAAATAGATTAGCTACCTTAATTAAATAAGTTTCTAAAAATAGAAAGTTTCCATAATTAGATATAAGCTGGTTAAATAAGCTAATTATATAAGTCTTAAGTGTTTTCTGATTATTTTTCTAAGTCATAATGATATAAGGTATAGTTTATGAATTATTACATGTAATTTAAATAAACTATAGGTTAAAAGTATTTAATTAAATATATCATGTTTTTAATTAAATAAAGTTAAATACTTAGGTTAAAACATGTATTATTAATTATTAATAAAATAACCTAAGTCATGTTAATTAATTAATTATAACCATGGTTTTTAATAATTAATTAATTATAAAGTCTAGAAAAATATAAATACTTAGGTTAAAAATCCATGATCTAATAATTAAATTATAACCTAAGTCGTGTTTTATTAAATTAATATGTCATGTTTTATTAATTTAATCTTAACATATAATTATTAAAATCATAAATCTTAACATAAAACATGAACCGGATCGTGACTAGAAACCATGAACCGGACCCATAATCAACACCATACCCCGAACCACTTCGGGGTTCTCCCTTGTTTGCTGCTGCCGTGGGACCCACACCACCAAACCGAGACCTTGAGGTCTCGGTGGTGGTTCACAAGCCAAACCGAGACCCCTTGGGGGTTCGGTTTAGGCGCCGACCACAACAAACACCCCTAAATCCCATGTTGTGATTTACCCCATAACCATTTACATGTTTAATTAATGTTTTTAATTAGTTTTTTAAAAACATCATGTTCTTATTTAATTTATTAAATCAAAACATAAAAGAAAAGGATTAAAAAGGTATACCGAATGCGTGGAACAAACGAGGATGAACACACACGAATACTTACACAAAATTCAAGATCAAAATCAAACGGACACCCCCTTTGTGTCTTGTATATGCGGCGGCCAAAGGGAGAGCAAGGAGAAGGAGGAAAAATCTTTTTTAGGGTTTTTGTTTAATTTACTATAAAGTGAAAATGACTAAAAGATTTACCTTAACCCCCTTGTTAGTAAAATTTAAATGGGCTTGGCCCATTATCTTGGTGTAGCCACGGTAGGGTGCCCCACATGGGGTACCCATACCTTTTCCCGACTCCAGTTATTTTAGTGTTCGTTCGAGTTTTATCGTGTTCGTGTTTTATGTGTTCTCCTTAATTATTAACCGTGACTTAATATATTTATTCGTGTTCGTAATAAATATATATACGTAATTAATATTAGCTCGTGATTAATGTACGTTCATGATTCATGATCGCATGTTCATGATTAATTATTGTTTAAATAATTATTGTGTGTTCATACGTAATAAATACTTGTCGTGTTCTAACACGTACGTAATACTTAAAGTTTTAATACGTGAACGTAATCATACTATAAAAGGAAAGTTCTAATCTAGTACGTACGATCTTAAGGGTACTATTCATGGTAAAAGCATGCGGGTTTTACACTTCCAATGTTGAATAATTGACACTTCAAACCCGTGTATATTCATAATTACAAGTTTGGTCCTTAACATTTGTCAAATTGCAAAAAGGACCCTCCACTTTGAAGAATTGGCAAGAATGGTCCCTCCAAATTAAATACTTGTCACTTTTTGTCCTCCATGAAGACAAAGAAACAAGTCAAGAACTTGAAGTATGAAGAAATGCTAAAAACAACCCTTCAAATATCAAGATATTACAAAACAAGTCCTTTGAAAACCCTTTTGAAAAGTTTTGTGGCCAAAATAGAAAAAACAATACTTAACAAAGGAATCCGGATTATTACTTATTTAAACTGAATTGAAAGAAGGAAGAAAGAAGAGGGGGTGAAACTGCCAAGACAAGAGAATTTACCTTAACCAACCACAAACTGCCACCTCACCCACTAACTCCCCACAACCAATCACAATCCACCCAGCTGCCACCTCACATCCCACTCACCACTTTTATAACTAATTTATTAGTTATAACTAATCTGGCGCCTAAACACATATTTAAAAAACGAATCAGATCAAAAACCATGTTCTTCATGTTCTTAACACGAATTGGGTTTTTTTCTAATCATGTTGAATTAAGTCTTGATACTATCCAGAAACATGATTAGGGTCACACTAATCCTAAACTCACCCTTAAACCCCCATCACCATCACCTCACATGATTATACCACCCTCCCCGGCCCCACTATTCACTCCCAAAAAAAATACTTGTAGAGAATCAACGCCCCAAACCTTTGCTTACATCCTAAGCTTGCATAAGGCCCCTTGGATCACCTTTTCACCACTAGCATCACATGTATCCCCTCCCAAGTCAAAATTCAGTCAACACATATTCAAAAGTTCACTGGCAATTTTGGGACTTCACCAACTAGGGTTTATGTTTATTTTAAGCATTTCTAGTTTCTTTGTAGCCTATATAAGGCATAGGACTCACAACATTAGTTTTTGTTCTTGGTTTTCTTTGGTCAAAAATCTTTAAAGCCTTTGTTTCAAGTGAATGAGAAAAGTGTTTGATTTTGTGACGAATTCCAAGTTCCAATCTTTATTTTATCTTGTTATTGTTATATGTTTGTGGATTTGAAGTCTTAAAGTTTGGCTTTAAGGATTGTGCAAGTTTGCAAAAGTTTTCTAAAAACCTGATTTTTTCTAAGTCCTTGTTCAAACACTTAAAACTTTTTGGGCTATAAGTTGATAATAGCACCCTGATAAAGAGTTTGTCAAGGTGTTCTGAGGCTTGTGGTTTGGGAAGCATCAAGGGTGGGGATCAAGCTTGAAAAGATCTTGGTTATTTTCCATTTTTGTTCATATAATCTGTTTGTTACTAATCTTGTTGTTCTTAGCAGCTTGTTGGAAGCTTGTGGTTGTTAAGCTACCACATAAGCTCAAACATTCGTGAGTGTGGATGTGCATTCATGAGGTTTGTCCTCTTGTCTTGAAAATCTGTCAAAAATCTTGGTTCTAAGTGATTTCTGTATTCTGCTGGTGTATGTGTGTTTTTATGCATGCAAATTGGTTCTTGATTCACATATTGGATGTTATTATGCTTATATGGGCTTAATTCAGTCTTGAGAATACTTTTGCTTTGTTAAAATTGGATTTTAAAAAGTTAAAAGGGTGTTTGAGATTGTCTGTTGTTCAAGTTTGCATGAGTTTGAGTAGGTATTGTTGTATTGTTTGAGTTTATATCTGTTATTGAGGTGTTAGTGGTCTTATATTTACAAATTTTGTGTTTTGAAACATAAAATCTGAAATCTTGGCTTATTGAGTTTGTTCTTGGCTGTTTTTCTTTGAAATCTTATGTACACCTAGTTTGCATGTTAATCTAGGGCTAACAACTGATTAATCATAGTTATTGCAACCTAAGTAATAGATCTGAGGCCTTGAATTTGGATTTGTGGTCAACTAGTTAAGCAAACATTGTTCTTGTCTGCTTATTGTTCATCAGTAACTTGAATGTGCATGAATCTTGTTCTAAACTTGGAATCATTGCATGAAATGAGTTAATTTGTGTGTCATTAAGTTTTATTGAGCTTCTGTATGCAATTGGTGGACTGTGGTCAGCTTATACTAGCTTAAACATTAGCTTATATCACTAGATCTGCTTATTACATGTCTGTGCCATGTCTGTGTAATCTTTGATTAAACTGTATCAATTGGCTTTGTAATTTTGTGTTTTTCTGCTTGATTGTGACTCCCTACAACTCACTGGTTGTAGGGGTGCCTTGATTGTCCAAAGAAACCAAGTAAATCTCTCTAAAAAGCAAAGTCAAAAATTCAAAGCAGTGGGAACTCCTTTCCCCTGCTGCTAGCCATTGCTAGTGCAAATTGGTCATCAGCTTATTTTTATGTCATTCTAGCTTATTCTATTGTGCAAAATATTATTTTTTGTGATAGATCTTAATATTTTGAGCTTATAAGTCAGTTTTGAACTTTACAGCTTGTGGTTTTAGCTTTTGACTAGAAGATGACTATTTTGTCTTTTTCAAAAACAGATTATTGCTAATTTCAGCTTATTGAGTGTGCTTATTTGAAAACTTTTTGTTGATTAAGCTTAGTTTTGTCATTTAAAACCTTTTGCAAGTTGAATCAGCTTTTGAAGTGACCTAGAACTCAAAAACGACTATTTTGTCGTTTTCTATAGAGAGCTTTTGCTTATTTCAGGCTTATTTCTTAGGCTTATTCAAAAATTCTTTTTACAAACAGCTTAATTAGGTCAAGAGAAGGTTGTGTGTCAAATTTCAGCTTATGACATCAGCTTATAGCTAAATGGGCCAAAAAGCCCATTAAGAATAAGCTATTTTGAAATAAGCTGTGATAAGCTCACATTCAACTTTTGGGCCTTTGAAATTTTGTGTTTTAAATTGATTTTTAAGCTTAACTGGAAGTTTTGGGCCATTTTGTGAACTTTTTCTTATTGGGCCTATTTTTAGCCCATTAGGGCCTGTTTCACTGTTTGACCCATTTGAAGGTCCAATAGGAGTACTTTTGGTATTTCAAGTTCATTTCTTTGTTAATTAGGTTAAAATAAACTAGTTTGCAACTTTTTAGAATTTTTTGTAAATTTTGAATTTTTAATATTATTTTATTATTATTTTATTATTAAAAATTAAATTTAAGATTTTTGCAAGTTTTTCATTTTTCCTAGTTTCAATACATTAAGTTAGGAATTTAAAACTTTTAGATTAATTTTGTTGTCAGTTAATTAATTTTTAGAATTATTTTAATATTTTTTATAGTTTTTAATCATTTTTAAATAGTTTTAATTATTTTTAAATTTTTAAAAAATAGTTCTTAATTTAGTTAAGTCATTTTAGAGGTTTACAAAGTGAAAATTTTCATTTTGGACTTTTTGTTAATTATATTGATTTTTTGGGCTTTAATTAGCATTAAAAAATTATTATTTAATTAAATAAAAGGTTTGAGTGAATTTTGATTTTTTGTAAACTCTAGTTACATTTTTTAGGATTTATTTCAATTTTCTAGGAATTTTTAGGTTAATTCTTAAATTTCGTCACTTTTTACGATTTTACGTGCACGACTTTTCGTTTTAGTTTAATTTAGAATCGTAACCGTCATCCTTTTTTATTTTCTTTTCTCATAATTATAATCACAAAGGATTAATCAAGTCTTTAACCCAACACACTAGCCTCCTTGGGAAACGAACTTTTTCACCTAAGGGTCATTAGTGCTTGATTTTCCTAAACCGACACTTAATACTTGCCGCTTTTACGCCTTTTTCCTAAAGTGTGTAAAACCCCTACAATCAGCTTTTTAAGTTAGAGTAACTTTGGCTCATTTTTGTGCATATAAGTTTGCACATATTTGCGCTATTTTGAGGTTATACACATCAGCAAGCTTAGAATCATCATAGGTTAGTCATAAGGTTTGAATCTTAGTGAGCAAGCAGTTTAGGTAACAACTTTCGTCTGTTTAAGATTCATTTTATGTTTTCAGCTTATTAGGTTGCTTAATATTAAGCCTAAATTTGCTTTATCTGCTTTTAGTTGCACTTGTATTATAGAATAGCATCATTTTCTTTGCATGTTCCCTGCTTTTTCTGTCTTGTGTGACTTGTGTGATTGAAATCTGCCTTTTTGTTGCTGTTTGACTGTTAAATAAACCCAATAAGCCAACTGCTTATTGGGTGGATTATTAAAAAAAAAAACAAAAGCAAAAAGAAAATAGATCACAAAAAGTAGCAGTGAGCAGGGCTCGAACTGCAGACTTCTGCCACCATAAAAGATGCATCATCACCTCCAACTGCCATATGCTCTCTTGTTTGTTTTTTGTTTACATTTGCTTCTATTTTTGTTTAATACTTTGTTGTATTCGTGTTTTCAGCTTGTAAGCTCGTTCTTTGCTTATTTCGTTTTAAGCAATTGTTAGACGAGCAACACTGGCAATATTTGTTCCAAATCGTTTTTCCCGTATCACTTTTAAAGACTTTTGGAGCTTAAGGTTTAACTTTGCTTGAAAAGAAAGCTTGTTTACATTTTTTTTACTTTGTGCTTATTCGATCAAATCTACTTTTTCGTGTGATTATTACATATTTTCTTCTTTCAAAAAATCTTTTTACTATAGCTTTATTATGTCATTTAAGTAAGGTTCGCAAAAAAAAAGCTTTTCTAGTTAAGTTTTTAAGTTTTTGGGTTTTGACATAATGTTTATTGCTTTTTACTTGTAGATTTAGTCATTTTCGTAAAAGAATTGTTGGTTTTAAAATTGTTTAAATTGTCGTTTTAGTCTAATAGTGTTTTTAAAATTTTAATTTTCAAAGTTTTTAATTTTTTGTCATTTTTCGATTTGCGATATTTTTATTATTATATTATTAATTTTAACGTTTTACGTTTTCGTCTTCGTGTTTTTTTTACTTTTCCATCAAACTTCCTCGATTATAAATCCGAGTCCGTTCTTAGAATTTCAATTTTCAACTCTCCGTCGAACAACGATCCCGAGTTTTTTTTGACATATTCGTTTTACGTATTAATTACGTTACTTTTTATCGAAAAAATTTATACCACAATATTTACAACTTATCATAAGTCTCATTAAATTGAGGACGAGAAATGATAGTGTTAGTTACTATGCTAAACATAGAATACTCGTATTCTTTCAAAAACTCATGTGTCCTAATGATTTGTTTTTTCTCCCATCACTTATATATATAAATTGTTAATAAATAGGTTTTTTTCGGTTTAATCCTATTGTTGGTTTCTAATTAATTCTAGTAGCTTCAATGTAATTAAATTGGGAAAATATTTAAGTTTTGACAGCGTCACGGTTTTGAAGTATTGGCAACCCGAATAATCGAAAGCTTCACCCAATAATAATTTTTCCGCACCTCTTCACCTAAATCAAGCAAAAATCAAAGCTCACAGGGCCCAAAAATCTATGCAAAATTGAAAGTGAATGTCTTAAATCTTGAAGCTTTAAAGATCCAAAATTATGTTTTACGTGGAGGATATATGTCTTTTGCCATAATAAACACCTCATGTCGAGGTTAAATAAAAGGCAAGGCAAGACCAAAGCCCTAAAAAGCGGAGGTAAACCTATGATAATAAGGCCCATCCGTTAGAGGACGTATAAAAGTTTTGGTAATAAGTCTCATGTTCAAAATCGTAGTATAACCGTGTTTATCGAAGCTTACTTGTTGACTTAATTTTTTGACATCGTTGTCTATTAGAAAAGATTATTAATTCGATGATTTTGATTACACCGTTTAGACTATATTTTTGAACCTAATCTCTATTTACGCATAAGTAAAAAATCTATCCTCGTGATCATTAAGACAAAAATAAAATATAAGAGATACACCTTAGGAATAAGGGAGTTTAAGTACCTGATTAGAGCATATGAGTAGTGTTAGCATTACTAACTTATAATGACAATGATCTTGTTTCACGCTTAGCATAGAATTGGGTAAAAATCGAGGATGATGAACTTATCTCTATGAGGCATTCACGTGTTCTTATTCTTTGACCCTAAAAGTCACGTTTTTATGATGAAATCAATACATTATGTCTAAAACACACTTAGTAGTTAATTAAAATTTACATTTCAATAAACTTCATATAAAAATGAATTTTGGAGGTGCTAAGATACTTGATTCTAGCAATGCGTTAGGGCACGACAATGGTTTAGTATGGGGGAGTGATGAGACTGCAATTATACATAGTCTAATCGTCCAAATAGGGCTTAAAATGAGTAAATATATCATAAAATACGATAAAATATGCTTGTGTTTGTTCATTGTGTATATTAGGTACGGATATCTTGAATTCAACAAAAGATCAAAAGAAACAAGCAAGAACGAACACGGGAAACGAGGCCACACAAAGAAACAGACCTAAACAACGAATTTCTAAAGAAGTCCTTGAAATTTGAAGATTTGTCAAGATTAGCCCCTCATCTTTTAAAGACTTGTCACTTTTGGCCCTTGTAAAACTCTAAAATTACAAGTTTGGTCCTTAAGTTTCAAGAATACGCATAGCAAGCCCTTGAAGACATGTTTAATTACATAAATAGTCCTCATTCTATGTTTGCTAAATTGGAAGGACTATATTGTATTTAGCTCATAGTTATTTACAAAGGAAATATACAAAAAAATTGCCAATGATGTTGTTTGCCAAAAGTTTGCAAGTTCGGGGGCATTGTGTCACAATTCCAAAACCAAACCCAACTTAAACCCGCTTGTACCCCACTCCATCCCAAACAGAATCCCAAAACCCGTTTCTACCTGGTCCACCAACCACTCCACGTCACCCACCTTTAATACCCATTTTGAAAAATAATTAATTAATAAAAAGCGGGTAACACCTACTAAACCTTCATATCAGATTAAACACCCCCTTAATCGTATCAACCCTAAAAACCCAGACTTTTATTAAAACAAAATTAGACCTGGAATCTTTCCAGAACACCAATTAAGCACAGTCTTAATAAACCCCAACCCCCAAATATTACTCCAGCTCACCCTGGCCCCCTCCCACATGCTCCCCTGCACCACCTTAGCAAATAAACAAAAGTAGGCACTGAACCTACGGCTCATGGCAATTTCTTGTTCCCAAAGGATTATATCAAGGGTCAAGATCATTCAACACAGCTGTACTAACAGCAGACATCACATGGTTCTTTTTGCTCCATTTTTGAAAATCAAGAACCAAGAGGGTTTTTTAGGAATTTAAACAACTAGGGTTTAATGTACTCTTCTTGTTTCTAGTTTATTCTACTTTCTAGTATAAATACACCTAACTTGTGGGCTGTGTCACTTTGTTCTAGCTTTGTTTTGTAAAAAATTTAAATATTAATGAAAATTATATTTTTGCTTTATAAACAATGGAGTTCCCTTTTATTCATATTTTAGTGTAATGATTTAAATTTTTCTGCAAGTAATATTAGGTTTCATCAAAAATAGTATTAGATTCAAGGACACTTGGTCTACTTTTTCTTTTTAGTCTTACCTTATGGAAGCTTAATAGGCTGTGTGGTTGACACCCAAGTAGTTGGATTAAGCTTGTATAAGCTATTGGTTTTTGTTGGTTACGATATCAAAGTCCTTGCAAAAGTTTTGTTCCTAAAGAAAGATTTATCAAATCTTTTATTTGTTGTTTTCTGTTACTGTAGCAAAAGCTTGTGTTAAGCTTACTTGACAAATAAGCTTAACACAAGGCTCTTCTACTTGTATCCTTTGTTTCTTCTGTGTTTGTGCAGGTACAATAGAAGAAATACCTTTTTTCTTGTTGTGGACTGTAGTAGTCTAAAAAGATATCTGTTCCACTTTTTTAAAAATCATCACATCTTCCAAAATCCCAAAAGCCTCAATTTAAGCTTGTAAGGAGATGGCATCAGCAGCCATTGTGGGGTCTGGATATGGGTCCACAAGGTAACAGCTTGAACCCACTTGATTTGTAGAAAATTTGTGGATTTTGGTGATTGGTTCTATAGTTGCTTAGTATTGTTATTTCCTGTTCATTTGGTGTTAGTTTATGACTCATGTAATATCTTGATAGTTTAGAAATGTTCTTGGTTTGATTTAGTGTAAGTCTATTTGAAAAATCTTGTTTTCTAGATTTAAGGGGGTGTTTGGGTTTTTCTGTTTTATGAACTCGGGGTGACATCTAAGTTCAGCAAATTAGCTTGCACAACCTAATCCGGGTCAATCCGGTCTATCCAACTTTTGTATCAACAAGTTGGCACTATCCGTGGGACCCTACACTAAAGCTCTAAGCAATGACGAAAAACAGTATGAATGAAGGCCATCGAAGGTCCTCAACGGTAGATGGTCATATCACATTCACGAATGTTACTCCTGGATCTGCCAGTGAGGCAAACACTCAGGATGTAACAAATCCACCTTTCAAAGAAACATGTGTACTATTCTAAACTCCTCTACCTACGGTGGAGGAAAGAAATGTAGAGCGAGAGTCAACTCAGCCTCCTCCTAATAAACAAAAAAAAGGATACTCCACAAAGAAAGAGAGAAAGTTGTTGCTATGGAGGCGCGCACAATGGAGGAATATGTAGCCAATAATCTACAAGCCATCATCTCGCTGGTTGCCAAACACAGAAAGAACCAGAAGGAAACAAAAGGAAAGGAGCACGCAGAACACGGTGAATCCTCTGAAAGCAATCTGTCAAGATCAAGTGATAACCACCCTGCAAAACGCATGCGTGAATGTTATTCCTTGGATGACCAAGGCTTCTCACAACCTTGGATAAGAGCCAGTAAAAATGCTTTCACGAGGCGCATACAGTATTACGCGGATACGAGAAAGCGCCGCATGCCAGCAAACGTAAAAACGTATGATGGCACCTTAGATCCAGAAGACCACTTAAAGGTCTTCGAAACCCAAGATGGCATTAAGCGGTGGCCAGAACCTGTATGGTGCAATATGTTCAATTCTACACTCGTAGGAAACACGCGGATCTGGTTTGACAAACTTCCGCCGTGAACAATTAATGGGTATGAAGTATTGCGGAAAGCATTCAAAAGAATTTATGTGCAACAGAAAAGACATGATAGGATTGCTGTATCACTTGCCAGAATCAAGCAGAACCAGAGCGAGTACTTGGAGGATTTTTTAGAACGTTTCAAGAGCGAGTGTCTTCAAATAAAAGAATGCCCAGAGATCTTGAAAGTATCTTGCTTCATGGCAGGTATACGCAACACTGATCTAATAACAAAGCTGAATGAAAGAACACCAGAAACCTTCGATGGAGTACTACGGCGGGTAAGATCCTTTATACAGGGGGAATCCGTTGTCTCGGAAGTCACACAAAACGCCCATGGTTATAGATCTCGCGAAGCGCCTAATAAAGGATTTAACACGCAAAGCTGGCCTGGAGGTCTCGATTACCAAGGAAATAAAAGAGATGGTCGAGCCAGTAATTTCAGGTTTACTCCCCTTAAGTTTACTCCGAGGGAAATACTTATACCAGAAGGTGTGAACTTCCCAAGACCATTGCCAATGACCACCCCGATAGAAAGGCTCATTGGCAACAAATATTATGAATATCATGATGAGAAGGGGCACGCTACGAACGAATGTATACAGCTACAAAAACATATCGAGAATATGGTAAAAGAAGGGAAGCTAAAACACCTTGTCAAAGGAACCAAAGAGGACGAGAAACCAAAAACGGCTAACGCACATGTTTACATGGTAGAAGCTTGGTAGTGAAGGACAAAGTAAAAGGTGAGCCAAAAATTCTCGAAAGGAAGAGACATCTCCTTCCCCCCTCAGCGCGAGGAATGTGGCAGAAGGCCCGTTAGTTATAGAAATAAACATTGGTGAACACACCATACATCGTATGTATGTCGATGGAGGCTCATCAGTAGAAATAATGTATGAGCACTGTTTCCTGAAACTCAGCGCATAAGTAAGGAGCCAAATGGTGCCTGCAACCTCCCCGCTCATTGGATTCAGTGGGGAAGCGGTGTGGCTTTTTTGGGCCAACTGAAGCTAGTAGTAAAAGTGGGAAACGATGAACATTCAACAAAAGTATCCATGAACTTTTTAATCATACGGTCGCCATCGCAGTATAACAGAATTATTGACGACCTGCCATACTAGCAATGCGAGCAGTACCTTCTACGGCTCATGGCATGATAAAGTTCCCAGTAGAGGGAGGAATCGTAAGATCTTCAACACAACGATAGCACTCCCGGTGTGAAAAATGATCACGGAACCCCCTCGGGTTACAATGGAACCCAAGATAAACTCGCCGCCGAACCTAAATGTGGCAGTCCATCTGCAATATCCAGATCAAGAGATAACGATCGGGGGGGGGGGGGGGGGACATTGTCTGACAAAGGAAAGGCTGACATGTGTCGCCTCTTAAAGGATAACCTAGACGTCTATGAGAACTCGTATTTTTTCGGATAATTAAATTATTCTTTTATTCGTACTTCTCGATTTTATAATGTTTTACTTCTTCCTCTTTACTTTTTGATACGTAAATCCTGAGATCTCGAAAATTTTAATTAAATTATATTTTAATTATTTTTCTGATCATTGATAATATTTTAGTCGGAATTATAAAAATTTATTTGTAGTGTTACATAGTTATTTACTATAGTAAACCGAAATTTAAAATCAACATTTAGACCAAGTTCTAATATTATTCCTAATATTCAGATCAATAATTATTAATCGACTTTTATTTGTCGTGTTCGTTCTACGGATAATATCAAATTCTTGACTAGCCGACATGGTTAGCGCTTTAACGTATCATATACGTGTCATTCATTATTTATTGACAAAGTCTATGTCCGGCATCAACCGTGAACATTTTCGTTATGACATAGAAATATTTTATATTGTCGTCGTTTTAATTTCTCGTTTTATGAGCATTCTTCGTAATTGACGCTAAACGTTTAGACGTTGTTCGTTTATATAAAGTGTTAATATATTTTGTTAACATATTTTAAATAATATGCCACATTTATTTATCGAAATATTAATCTTCTCCGAATGTCAAAGTTTTTATTTTATATTGAGCATTTATTTTTCATCATCAACTTTTTTGTAAGGTTTTTAATATTTCTTATATATTTATTTGTTTCATGTTAAATATTTTACTTTGATCATTTTTTTTACATATTACCCATTTGGAGATTAAGAATATTTGAACTTATTTTAAGTCGAGATGAAAAATAAATTGCGGGTAACTAATATTTTAGAGGTCGTAAGACATTTAAATTAGATATCTTATTCACAATGTTTTATAGTCTTGTAATGGCGAGTTAAAATCTGAAAAATTATCGGGCCATATTGATAGGTTTATTTAGGCTTGTAACTATTAGAACATTGTCCCCCAATTTTTTTTAATGAACTTTAAAATGCCAAGGACAAAGTCCAATATATATAAAAAAACTTTATAAAATCCATTGCATAAATTTTCATTATATTTACAACTCTAAGACGCGCCACTTTATTTTAGGTCATTGTTAGAAGCTCGTGGTTTCTCGGTTTATCTTATTTTATCGTTTCACTTCCGTTACTATTATCTTGATCGATATCCTCGCTCGATATCGATATCGCTAAGGTGAGTTCCTAGCCCCTTTTTACTACTTATACATTGTTTCTAAACGCGGGGTGAGATTTTACATGGTGGAACACATTCATTTAAAACTGTATGCTATCCAGAACTTGTATGCTATCCAGAACTTGTATGCTATCCAGAACTTGTATGCTTTCCAGAACTTGATGATTTCCAACAGATTTTCATTATTATTATTATTGCTTGTAGTCAATAGCCCTTAAGTTTCCTCTCTTGACCATGAACCGTTAATTTACTTGTGCTGCTAAGCGCGAATGTTGTGGGTGGATCCATAGGGACTGACAATCCCCGTCCCATGTTGCGGTTGTTTAACCATTGACGCATTTAACATTTGATTTGTTACTTGAGTATTTAGGCTGAATACTCACTAGAGGAACTTACATTGAGTTAAGCTTCGGTTCATGAACTAAACATCAATAATAATGGTTTCGGACTATGGTTAATGTACATAACCATTTCCCTATTTACTTGTTTTACAAATGAATGATTGTGTTCCACAACTTTACTACTCAACCTATGAATATCACTCAACTTTGTGTTGGCGTTTTACATGTTTAATCTCAAGTAATAATACTTAGTTTTGCTTGGATGGGAGCCCGCAGGATATTATCGTAGCTTGGAGATTTCTGTGTTATATGTTAAACTTTGGTTTAGTGATGAGACTGCTTTTATACATAGTCTCATCGTCCAAAATGGGCTTAAAATGCATAAAATATCATAAAATATGCCAAATATATGCTTGTGTTTGTTCCATGTGTATTTTAGGTACATATATTGAGAAAATGGCAAAAGATCACAAGAAACAAGCAAAAACGAACACGGGAAACGAAGCCGCACAATGAACCAAGCCCTAGAGTTGATTTTCCAAGAATAACCCTTGAAGATAGATGATTGTACAAGAAGGGTCCTCCAATATTGAAGAATTGACACTTTAAACCCTTGTTTAATCACAGTTACAAGTTTGGTCCTTAAAGTTTGTCAAATTACAAAAAAGACACTCCACTTTGAAGAATTAGCAAGAATGGTCCCTCAAATATGAAGACTTGTCATTTTTAGTCCTCTACAAAGTCAACAATACAAGTCAAGACCTTGAAGATTGAAGACATTACAAGTTTGGTCCTTCAAATATCAACAAATGGCAAAACAAGTCCTTGTAAACACTTCACAAAACTTTTTGGGGCAAAAGTGTGAAAAACAAAAGTTTAATTACAAAGGAAATCTGATTTTGTGTAATTAAAACTAAAGTGAAAGAAGAATGGAAGAAGGAGGGTTTATTCTGCCAAGACACCAAACTTACCGTAACCACTTACACCATGACACGTGCCCCACTACCCTTTTCAACCAATCACCAACCACCATTTTTCCACCTCACTTTCCACTTAAACTGTTTTTAAACTAACTTATTTAGTTAACTAAAAAACGCGGTTAACACAATTTTAAACCCAAAACAAGATTAAACTCCATTATTCATCCTAAGAACACAAATTGGGTATTTGTGTTTAAGCAACATTTTAAACCCCCTAAACCTCCAGATTTATGATTAATGGTGTTATTAACAAAACCCAAATCACTTTTTCCTTGCCACCTCACTACAAAGGTCACATGAGACCTCCCCTGCACACGTTTTTTTGGGAAAATGCCAAAACCATGCAGAGAATCTACGTACTACAATGTGGCTTCATATCTAAGCTTAATATGTGCCTTTGATCAAATTGGACCAGCTTTACACCTTCACAAACGTCCAACAATCCTTCACATGATCAAGCATTTTTCAAAATTCAAGGGCAATTAAGGGACTTCACCATTAGGGATTTCACTTAATTTTCAGCATTTTTAGATAGTTTGTAACCTATATAAAGGCCTTAGTATGCAACATTAGAACTTGCTCTTGGTTTTTCTTTGGTCAACATTCTGTAAATCCCTGTTCAAGATTAATGAAATGTGTTTGAATTGTTTGACAAAATCCAAGTGCCACTCTTATTCCATTGTTGTTATTGTTACATGTTTATGATTGTGAAGTTTCAAAACTTGTTTTCAAAGCTTGTGCAAGAAATTGCAAAGTTTCCTAAAAACTAATATTTTTCTAAGTTCTTGGTTCAAACCTTTGAAATTTTTGGATTACAAATGGTCATAGCACCTTGATAAGGAGCTTATCAAGGTGTAGTGAGCTTGTGGTTTGGGGATATTCAAGGAGTGGGAACAAGCTTTAATTAATCAGCTTTTATTTTCATTTTCTTATTTATATAAAATGCTTGTTCTAACTTTGTTGTTCTTAGCAGCCTATTGGAAGCTCGTGCCTTGTTGAGCTAGGCACATAAGCTCAAAAATTCGTGAGTGTGGATGTACATTCATGAGGTTTGAGTCTTCTTACCAAAAATCTGCTTGAAAAGTGATTTTTTGTGATTTTGTAATCTTCTGTTATAAGTGTTGTTCTTGTGGCTTGAATCTGGTTTATACTGCATGATATTGTTGTTATGATGCTAGATTAGGCTTGGGTAAACTTGAAATAGACATTTGCTTGTTTAAATCTTGGATTAAAAAGTGAAAGGGGTGTTTGGGTCTACTGATTTAAGTTCTTGTTTTAGTTTGAGTTAGGATTTAAGGGTATTAAGTGTTGGTATCTGTTTATTAAGTTATATTGTGCTGATATATGCAAGTCTTGAGCTTTTAAACATGAAATTCTGGATTGTGCTATAACTTGTTTGATTTTGCCTATTCTGCCTTAAAATTTTGGAAACACCTAGAGTGTATGCATGTTTAGGGTTAAAAAGTGTTTAAATAAAGTTTATATAACCTGTTTAAGAGATTTGAGGGTTTGGATTTTGGCTTGTGGTCAAGTACATCAGCAAAAGGATTTTCAGTTCTTCATTTGTTCATTTGTAACTTTCAATAGCTTGAATCTTTGTCTAATCTTTAATCCAGTATATGAAACAAGTTTATTTATGTTCACTTGAATTTATTATAGCTTTTGTATGCATTTGGTTCAATTTGGTTGGCTTAATTTTGCTAAATCTACTTATTTTTGCAAAACTGCTAATTGACCAAGTCTGTATCATATCTGGGAAAAGATCGAATTAACTGTATCATTTGGCTTGTTGTTTTTGTGTTTGTTTGATTGCTATTGACTCCTTATAACCCACTGGTTATAAGGGTGCCTTTGTGTTCACTGAATCCAACAAAAACCCACATAAGACAAAAAGTCAAGATAGTCAAGCAGTGGCAACTTTTCCCACTATTGGACACCCAAAACTAGCCACTGCTAGTGTTAGTTTTCAATCAACTTATTAATAAGCTATAATAGCTTATCCAGACCCGCAACAACTTTGTTTTTGTAATCAATCTTCCTTAATTGACCCATTTGCCTAATCTGGAGCTTTTTAGGGTTTGACTTTTAGGTTTGACTAGAAAACCAACTAAGTTGACTTTTACATAAAGTGCTTATTGCTTATTCCAGCTTATTCATTGTGCTTTTTGGAAATCTTTTTGATTATTAAGCTTAGTTTTGTCATTTAAAACATTTTGCAACAAGAATCAGCCCTTGAATTGGTCTAGAACTCAAAAACGACTATTTTGTCGTTTTCTGTAGAGAGCTTTTGCTTATTTCAGGCTTATTTCTTGGACTTATTCAAAAATTCTTTTTACAAACAGCTTAATTAGGTCAAGAGAAGGTTGTGTATCAAATTTCAGCCTATGGCATCAACTTATAGCTTAATGGGCCAAAAATCCCATTAAGAATAAGCTGCTTTGAAATAAGCTGTGATAAGCTTACTTTCAGCTTTTGGGCCTGTGAAATTTTGTGTTTAAAATTGAATTTTAAGCTTAATTGGAAGTTTTGGGTCATTTTTGTGAACTTTTTCTTATTGGGCCTTCATCTAGCCCATTAAGGGTCTGTTTTACTATTTGGCCCATTTGGAGGCCCATTAGGGGTAGTTTGGTCATTTTAAGTTCATTTCTGTTTAAATTAGGTTAAAATAAACTAGTTTGCAAGTTTTTAGATTTTTTTATAAATTCTGGATTTTTAATATTATTTTATTATTATTTTATTATTAAAATTAGTTTTTAAGATTTTTGCAAGTTTTTCATTTTTCATAGCTTAAATACATTAAGTTAGAACTTTTAAAAGTTTTAGGTTAATTTTCTTGTCATTTAATTAATTTTTAGAATTATTTTAAGATTTTTATAGTTTTTAATCATTTTTAAATAGTTTTAATTAATTTTAAATTTTTCAAAAATAGTTTTTAATTTAGATAAGTTATTTTAGAGGTTTACAAAGTGAAAAATCTCATTTTAGGCTTTTTGTTAATTAAATTGATTTTTTGGGCTTTTATTAGCATTAAAAAATTATTATTTAATTAAATAAAAGGTTTGAGCGATTTTTGATTTTTTGTAACTCTAATTACATTTTTTAGGATTTTTTGCAATTTTCTAGGAATTTTTAGGTTAATTTTTAAATTTCGTCATATTTTACGGTTTTACGTGCACGACTTTTCGTCTTAGTTTATTTTTTAACCGTAACCGTCATCCTTTTCTCTTTTCTTTTCTCATAATCATAATCACAAACATTTAATCATTTCTTTACACAACACACTAGCCTCCTTGAGAACGAACTCACTCATTGGGTCATTTGTGCACGATTTTCCTAAATCGTCGTACTTACCCTCATTTACACTTTGTTTTCCTATACAAGGTTGTATACTACCAATATCATTTTGGCACCGCTGCTCAGGAGGCGTGTTGTGTTTTCATTTGAACAATTGTTGTTTTTATATTATCCATAAATATAATTGTGTTAGTAGAACTCTACTAATACATATTATTGGTTTTTTGTTTTTTGTGTGAATATTATTACTATATTGTATACGTAAAACAATAAATTCACAAGTACTCCAAAAGTGTGAAAACACAACCTTGATTCGGGATTTCATCACTCGATCATTGTATTCGAATCTTAAACAAAGAAAAAAAAGGCAAAATAGATAATTACTTTCGTGAAGCTTAATTTTGAAAAACACAAACTATAAGGTGGGTATTATAAAATATACCCTAAAGAAAAAGGCTCTTAAGTGCTTCGCGCCGTCTCATTTCTCCGCTTGCTTGTGTGTGTTTAGATAAAAAGGGCTAATCGAGGGTTTGCTAACCAAAGTATTATATACGTATCTATATTTTCTTGGTTTCAATTGATTAAACCCCCTTGAACGTTTTGGTGTTTCACCAACGTTTTAAAGTCATCGAAGGCGTTCACTTCATGTGATCGTTTTCATTCCTTGAGGCTCCTTTAATCAAGAGATTTGATTTGAGGAGATATTTGTAGATTTTTGTCTACGTAATACATCACAAAATCCAAAAAAAAGTAAAAACAATCAAAAACACAAAAAAATTTAAAAAGTTAAAAACGCCAAAAAGAATCTTCTTTGCTCATCCCCACGTTGTACGTGACGTTTATGCTTACTCGTAACCAAGATAGGCGTGCACGTAAACGAAAAACCGAAAGGAAACCACACCTAACCTTTCTAGTGAAGAATCTCCTATTGACGAACCTATCGTAGAACAAGAAGCAACCATGGCTAATCGAGGGACTAATAATCAAGTGCAAAACAAAAATCAAAACAATGATTTTCAAAACAACAACACGAGTTTGCAAAACTTGAAGATCTTCCAAATGTATTTGTTGAATATGCAAATGGAAATGATGCTAGGTTTGATAATATACAAAGGGGGTTCATTAGCCTAAGACCCGAGTTTAAGAATGACTTGAAAAAGGAGTTAGCAAATGAGCTTAAGATTCATACCAACAAAATGGAGGGTAATGTAACTAGGTTAGAACAAAACCAACAAAAGATGGAACAAGGGCAACATGAAATAAAACAAGAGATGCTTAAGGCCGATAAGAGGCAATCTATGTTTGAGGATAAAATTTCATCCATGTTTGAGGCTATAATGTGTAAACTGTCTTCGAGTAGTCTTCCTAGTAACACCATATTGAACCCTAAGGGAGAGATGAAAGTGATTACCACACGAAGTGATAAGACACTCAAGGAACCGACTCCTCAACCAATTACTCCAACGGTGGAGGAAATTTAGGAAGAATCTGAGGTGGTGGTCGAAGAGGAGCATATCCCAATCCCACGAAGTACCGCTCAAACCACACCTACGGTTGACCCATTACCATCATTGGAACCCTAGATTCCAAAGGCTATGCCTATGCCTCAACCCACACCACCTTTTCCCTACCCATCGTGACTTCGTAAGGAGAAACAACAAGAACGAGAGAACTACCAATTTGAGCTTTTTATGAAAATGTTTCATGATTTGCATTTCAATATAAGTTTTTCCGACGCCTTGGTCATGATGCCTCGATTTGCCGCTAACTTTAAGAGTATGTTGAACAACAAGGAGAAATTGCAACAATTGTCTAGTTGTTCATCGGTTTATCTTAACCGCATACCTCAAAAAGTCGGTGATCCTGGAAAATTCTTGATTCCATGTGCAATTCAAGATATGGAAGAATCCTATGCCTTGGCCGATCTTGGTGCTAGTATTAACTTTATTCCTCTTGCAATCTTCAAGTCGCTCAATCTTCCTAATCTTACTCCTTCACTAATGTCTATCGAATTGGCCGATCATTCCATGATTCCCACATGTGGATTGGCCGAAGACGTTTTTGTGAAAGTGGGAAAGTTCTATTATCCAGTAGACTTATCGTTGTCGATATTCCCACGGATCCTCAAGTTCCTCTTATTTTAGGTCATTCGTCTTTGGATACGTCAATGGGGTTGATTGATGTACATGCTAGAAAAATTACCTTATGTTTTAACGACGAGGAACTTGTTATAAACGCAACACAAAACTCTAAACTTTCTCATGTTTATTAGGTCGCGACCATAAACCTCGTTGATATGATCGACGTGGTTTGCGAGGAATTTTCACAAGAAGTTTTAGGCTTTGGTGACGATGAAAATAGTGGCAATCCCACTATGCTTGATCCCATTCTTGATAATTCGACACAATCCGTCACTCCATTTGAAGGTGGTGGTTTTACGTTGGAAGAATTTGATGTTCCTCGTACTTGTAACGAAGACCTCGACAACGATGAGGACTTCTCGATTATCAAGGATTTTCTTAACGATTTCCCATTTCTTCCGCCCGAGGAGGTTATGAGTATCGATCCCAAATCTTCAATTGAGGAACCACAAATCCCCGAGTTGAAAGATTTATCTCCTCATCTTGAATACGTATTATTGGAAGGAGACGATAAGTTGCCGGTTATTATTGTGAAAGATCTTTCGAATGATGAAAAAACCGCACTTATCGATGTTCTAAAGGACCACAAAGGGGCAATTGCGTGGAAATTATCCGACATTAAGGGTATCGATCCTAAATTTTGTACCCACAAAATATTAATGGAAGAGGACTACAAACCCGCAATCCAATGTCAAAGGAGGGTGAACCCCAAAATTCACGACGTCATAAAAAAGGAAGTCCTTAAACTCCTTGACGCGGGAATGATTTACCCTATTTCCGATAGCCCTTGGGTGAGTCCTATTCAGTGTGTCCCTAAAAAGGGAGGAATGACCGTTGTGCCAAACGATGCCAACGAGTTAATTCCAACTCGACTCGTGACCGGTTGGAGGGTGTGTATCGACTATCGTAAGTTGAATGACTCCACTCGTAAAGACCATTTTACCTTGCCATTCATGGACCAAATGTTGGAGCGTCTTGCATGAAACGATTTCTATTGCTTTTTAGATGGTTTTTACGGTTACTTCCAAATCCCCACCGATCCTCGTGATCAAGAAAAAACTACGTTTACGTGTCCATATGGAACGTTTGCCTATCGTAGAATTCCATTCGGACTTTGCACCGGGAACCTTCCAAAGGTGCATGATGGCTATTTTTCATGATATGATCGAGAAGACGATGGAAGTCTTTATGGATGATTTTTCCGTGTTTGGTTGTTCGTTCACTTCGTGTTTGTCGCATCTTGAGAGAATGTTGAAACGTTCTGAGGAAACCAACCTTGTGCTCAATTGGTAAAAATGTCATTTTATGGTTAAGGAAGGAATCGTCTTAGGGAAAAAGGTCTCGAAAGCGGGGATTAAGGTAGATAAAGCTAAGGTAGACGTCATCGCCAAATTACCTCATCCCAAAACCGTTAAGGGAGTTAGGAGTTTCCTAGGCCACGCGGGCTTTATCGTCGATTCATCAAGGATTTTTCAAAGATTTCTCGGCCTATTACACATCTCCTCAAAAAAGATGCTCTTTTTGTCTTTAACGAAGATTGTGTACAAGCCTTTGAAATCCTTAAGAGGAAACTTACCGAAGCTCCCTTTCTTGTTGCTCCCAATTGGAACCTTCCGTTTGAGCTCATGTGTGACGCAAGTGATTACGCTATTGGGGCCGTTTTGGGGAAACGTCATGAAAAACACTTCTTACCTATTCACTATGCTAGCAAGACGATGACCGAGGCTCAACTTAAGTATACCACAACAGAAAAGGAATTCCTTACCGTGGTGTATGCTTTTGAGAAATTCTGACCTTACCTCGTCTTGACCCAATGTATAGTGTATACGGATCACTCGGCAATTAAGTATCTCATGGCTAAACAAGATGCAAAGCCGAGATTGATTCGTTGGATTCTCCTCCTACAAGAATTTGATGTCGAAATCCTTGACAAAAAAGGAGCCGAGAATCTAGCGGCCGATCATCTTTCTCGATTGGAAGATCCTCACCAAAGTGTGTACGAGAACAAGGAAATCACCGAAACATTTCCTCTCGAGACACTTGGTGTAGTGAATTCTAAGCTTGACTCATCCACCCCATGGTTTGCGGACATCGCAAATTACCATGCGGGGAACTTCATCATTAAGGGTCTGACGACTCAACAAAAACAAAAATTCTTTCATGACGTCAAGTTCTACTTTTGGAATGAACCTTACCTCTTTCGGACTTGTGCGGATCAAATTATTCGACGTTGTGTTTTTGGCACCGAAGCTTTTAATATCCTTAGAGCTTGTCACGAGGGACCCACGGGTGGTCACCATGGTGCTAATCTCACGGCGATGAAGGTCTTTGATGCCGGTTTATTTTGGCCTACTATTTACCGAGATGCACATGCACTTGTCAAGTCATGTGACTCATGCCAACGTCAAGGCAAAGCCTCCCAAAACGATGAAATGCCACAAAACATCATCCAAGTGTGTGAAATCTTTGACGTTTGGGGAACTGATTTTATGGGGCCGTTCCCATCATCTCGTGGTAATAAGTACATTCTTGTCGATGTTGACTACTTATCCAAGTGGGTGGAAGCTAAGGCTTTGCCCACGAACGATGCTCGTGTGGTAGTCAAGTTTTTGAAGAGTTTGTTTTCTCGGTTTGGAACCTCTCGTGCGATTATAAGCGATCGTGGAACCTATTTTTTAATGACCAATTCGAAAGGGTCCTAAGGAAATACGGGGTTACACATCGTCTTTCTACGTCTTATCACCCACAAACGAGTGGGCAAGTGAGGTTTCAACCCGAGCGTTGAAGCGGATCGTGGAGAGATCGATAGGGGAGAACCGACAATCATGGTCAGATAAGTTAGACGATGCTTTATGGGCCTTTCGTACCGCTCAAAAGACGCCCATTGGGTGCACTCCTTACAAGCTTGTGTATGGGAAGAATTGTCATTTGCCAATTGAACTCGAACACAAAGCTTATTGGGCCCTTAAGCATTGTAATGATGACATTGAGACCGCGAGAAAACACCAGAAAATGCAACTTAATGAATTGGATGAACTGAGAGACATTGCTTATGAAAATTAATTGATTTACAAAGAGAAAACAAAAAAGTTTCATGATTCTAAAATTAAAAACCGGGGTTTTAACATTGGAGATCAAGTGTTGCTTTTTAACTCGCGTTTGAAAATCTTTTCCGGCAAGTTAAAATCCCGTTGGTCGGGTCCATTCACCGTTACCCAAGTTTTTCCTTATGGGACCATCGAGCTAGCTCAAAATGATGGCCCTAATTTTAAGGTGAATGGACATAGGTTAAAGCACTACTTTGTCGGGGAAGTTCCCTCTTTGAACTACCTTGACCAAGTCACCTTCCCTAATGATAATTAGTATTGAGGGGATCGAGTCGAGCTCATGACTCGGTAACCAAAAACGAGGTGCCTCGTGGGGGAGTCCCATGCTTATCCATGTACATATTATCGCTTTCTAATGTAGTAATGTGAGGGGATTTGTGACCTTCCAACCTTTGTTTCGTGGTTGTTTGTTAATTGTGGTTTTTGGATGATCATGATCTTCACGATTGGAGCCTCTCGTGTTCGTTTTATAGGAGCACTCGATCGTTTGCTTTGAAGAATTTCTCGATATCCATACATGATATATCCTTATTTGTTCGAACCTTAGGTTTTTAGCACACTTCATAAACGGCTATTAATTTATCGGTTACACCCTTTCCATGCTAGATTAAGCATTCGACTACGTCTCTAGTATGGGGGTGTTTGCACCCTTAGACTCGAAACATTAAGGACAATGTTTAACTTTAGTATGGGGGGGGGGGTGAATAGATACTTGCCTTGCCAAACCTTCACGCTTTCCAACATTTATATTTTTGTTTATCGTTTTGTTGCAAAATAAGGCTAAAAATGGCAAAATTTTAAATTTTTTCTCATGTTTTATAAGTGTTTGAAGACACGAATGTAGATTTTCCGATGGCGAGAATAAGAGTAATTTTTGACTCGACCGTGCGTGTTGAGCACTTAGCTTCGATTCCTTAACTTTATATTAGGCTAAGTCTCTTAAATAAGGACGAGAAATGATAGAGTTAAATATAAGTTACTATGCTAAACGTAGAGTACTCGTATTCTTTCAAAAACTCATGTGTTCTCGTTGTTTGCTTATTCTCACTTCGCTTGTATATATTTTTCGTAATAAGTATTGACTTAGCGGTTTAGTCTTGATTGTTGGTTTCTAGTCTTTTCTAGTAGCTTCCATGTAATTAAATTGGAAAGACATTAAGGTATCGCCAGCGTCACGGTTTTGAAATATTGGCAACCCGAATAATCGAAAGCTTCACCTAATAATAAGATTTCAAGTGCTCACCTAAATCAAGCAAACAATTTGAAGCTCATAAGGCCGAAAAATTTATGTGAAATTAAAAGTGAATTATGCCTTAATCTTTGAAGCTTTAAAGATCTAAAATTCGCCTTAGCGTGAGGATATACGTCTTTGGCCATAATAAACACCTCATGGCGAGGTTAAATAAAAGGCAAGGCAAGACTGAAGTCATAATAAAAGCTTCATGGCGAAGTTGAATAAAAGATGGAGGTAAACCTATGATAATAAGGCCCATCCGTTAGGGGGCGTATAAAAGTCTTGGTAATAAGTCTCATGTTCAAAACCGTTATAAAACCTTGTTTATCGATCCTTCTTGTTGACTTAATTTTATTGACATCGTTGTCTATTAGGGGGGTTATTAATTCGATGGTCTTGGTTACACCATTATGACTCTATTTTAGACCTAAATCTCTATCATCGCGTAAGTAAAAAATGTATCCTCGTGAACATTCAAGACAAGAATAAAATATAAGAGATACCACTTAGGAAAATAGGAGGATAAGTACGTGATTAGGGCAAATGCGTAGTGTTAGCATTACTAACTTATAATGACAATGATCTCGTTACACGCTTGGCATAGAATTGGGTGAAAATCGAGGACGATGAAATTATTTCTAACGAAGTATTCACGTGTTCTTGTTCTATGAACCTAAACGTCCCATTTTGCGATAAAAATCATACATTATGTCTAAAACGCAAGTAGTAGTAATATTAGTAGTGTAGTAAGTTTATCATTCAATAAAAGTGCATAAAAATGAATTTTGGAGATGCTTAGATACTTTATTCTAGCATTGTGTGAGGGCACGACAATGGTTTAGTATGGGGGAGTGATGAAACTGCTTTTATACATAGTCTCATCGTCCAAAATGGGCTTAAAATGCAAATATGCCAAATATATGCCTTTGTTTGTTCCATGTGTATATTAGGTACGTATATTGAGAAAATGGCAAAAGATCACAAGAAACAAGCAAAAACAAACACGGGAAACGAAGCCACACAATGAACCAAGCCTTAAAGTTGATTTTCCAAGAATAACCCTTGAAGATTGAAGATTTTACAAGAAGGGTACTCTAATATTGAAGAATTGACACTTTAAACCCTTGTTTATTCATAATTACAAGTTTGGTCCTTAAAGTTTGTCAAATTGCAAAAAGACCCTCCACTTTGAAGAATTGGCAAGAATGGTCCCTCAAATATAAAGACTTGTCATTTTTAGTCCTCCATAAAGTCAATGATACAAGTCAAGACCTTGAAGATTGAATACATTACAAGTTTGTTCCTTCAAATATCAATAAATGGCAAAACAAGTCCTTGTAAACACTTTACAAAACTTTTTGGGGCAAAAGTATGAAAAAAAAAGTTTAATTACAAAGGAAATGTTGGGTCCACTAGATGTGGATCTTGCAGCCTGTTGGGAACGGTGAACGACTTCTGTAATCACATGTCTATTCACAGAGAGACTCTGTATAAATCACACAGTATAAGTGCGGAATACAAATACTATGAACAAGAAGAACATAATAACTATAACGACTTGATCCTTTTCTAAGGATTTCTAATATTGATATGAACTAAATTTATATTTGATGAAGGTATGTGTAACCCTTCTGCCTAAGGTTCCTTTTATACTACACGGAAACCCTAATACATCATTAACCAAAACGTGTAAAACTGATATGCATATCCTTTCCTAACATATCTCATGCATATTCTAACAAAATAATATCTAAATAATAAAGTTTGACTTTCTATAAGACCAGGAGCACGGCAAGCATTGTTCTCGCAACTTCTATTAGAGTCCTGTTCTTTCTTTCTGCCACGCCATTCTGTTGAGGAGTTCTTGCTGCACTATAATCTCTTTTGATGCCTTTAGAATTACAAAGTTCTATGAGGTCTGCATTTTTGAATTCTATTCCATTATCACATCGAATACCCTTAACCTTCTTGGACAACTGATTCTCAATAAGTGTAATAAAGTCCTTGAGAATTGAGTAGGTCTCACTCTTGGCAGCCATGAAGAAAACCCACATGAACCTGCTATACCCATCAGTTACCACAAGGCAGAATTGTTTGTGGTCAATGCTCCTAATAGAGGTAGGACCAAATAAATCCATGTGTAGTAGCTGCAATGGTTCAGTTATAAGGCTGAGAGCAGTAATGGCCTTGAAGGATGATTTATGTTGTTTGCCTTTGCTGCATGCAAGGCAATTGATATCATTTCTGGAAGTTTTGGGAGGTAAACCAGAGGCCAAGTTCAGATTTGCTAATTTGTGAATGGTCTTGAAGTTTACATGTCCCATCCTTCTGTTCCATTTAGTGGCTTCATCTTCTGAGGCTTTAGCAACCAAACATGCTAATTGACCAGTAGGATTGACTTCATTCAACTTGATACTATAGAGGTTGTGTCTTCTAGGGATTCTGAGCAGAACCTGTGAGTCATCCGGGAGTTTAAAATCTTTGGATAACACTAGTGCATCAGTATCCGTAAAGAGGACAAACTGCTTCTTGTCACAAATCTAAGAGACAGATATCAAGTTGAAGTGTTGAAGTGCTTCCACATAGTAAACCTGCTCAAAATTAAGATTAGGCGTCTGAATCGTTCCTTTGCCAGTGATCCTTCCTTCACCTCCTCCAAAATAGACCTTTCCGCCTTGAAATGGTACAAAGTTAGATAGAAGACTTTTATTTCTTGTCATGCTCCTAGAGCATCCACTATCAACAATTCCTAGAGTAGGATCTTGGTATGGAGTAACCTACAACAACAAGAAAAGATATATGCAAAAGTTAGTGTCTTAAGGGGACCCAAACCTTTTCAGATTTGAGCCTGCCTTGTGGATATTTAGTAGATAGCCAAGAAGATTGATGAGATCCACCGTTGTTCTTTGGTTGCCTATTCATCATACGGGTGTTATCGTTTGACCAAGAACAACCTGCTGAGGGCTTAACAGCAGTTCCCAGATTTCCTAACCCAAAATACATGTGGTCTAAATCAAATGCATAATTTGGATTAAAAGTCTGAAAGTAGTTGCTGGTTGGTTTATTTGGTATTAATCCAGTGTTTCTCCAATGATCAGAAGCTAATGAAGAGGTCCTTCTAGAAGAAGAAAAAGATTGAGCACATGGGTTTAGTCTTCTAGAAGAATATGGAACAACTCCTGGTGGACCAGGAGCAGGAAATGCTTGATAACCAGAAGAATGTTTGTCATAAAAGTCATAATCTTTAATCAAATGAAATTCACTCCGACAAACAAAACATGTTTTCAATGACCTTTTATTAGAATGACATTGTTTCATACTGCTAACTTTATTACACACAATTCTAGGAGAAACATTATTCCTAGGACTCAATAAACCAGAACTAGACACAGTTGAAGTAGAAGCAACTCTCTCTTCACTCTTCCTAGTACTAGTAGTAGCATGGTCAATAAACTTGGGGCTTGTAGGTCTCGACTCTTCACTTGAACCACATGATGCAGAGACACTGGCTTTGTCACTGAAAGTACACGAGACAAAGTCATTAGAATTAGTAGAACTTTTTGGGGACTCATGCATCTGTGATCCATCCAAGTCATTATGCCTAGTAATGGGCATGAAAGTTCCTGAAAGAGGTGGAGGGACAGCATGCATTTCTGCTGCTGGTTTAAACCTATTGTAGCTAGGTGTTCCCTTTTCCTCCTTGTCAGGATCAAAGACACTTGAAAAAGATAAATCAAACACATCTTCTTAATCAATATATTTATCAAATCCTAACCCTATTTTAGTCCTACCAGACATACTACTATCAATTAGTTTTGAAAGATTCTTAGGTGCCTTTTGCCATTTATCAAATCTTAAAAGTGTAGCATCTAATTTTTCCTTCATGTCTTGTTTATCTTTGATACTATCATCTTTTACCTTTTCAGTGTATTTAAGCATATTTGTTGTGTTTTCTGAATCAATGTTCAGAATCATAATTTATCCTCGTACTCTCGTTGAGTATCTTGAAGCCACCTCTTTTGTTGTTCCAATGTTTTTAAAGAAGCCTTATATGCTTGAACTTCTAAAAAATACTTATCATTCTGTTCATTTAAGTCATTATATTGAGACAACAATTCTGAATATTTATCATGACAACCAAGAGGACAATGTTGTACCTGAGGTGAGATGCCCATAAGAGCAAACTCTTCTGCTTCCTCGGCATCAGACAGATTCCTAGCAATCATTGCAAACACATCAGTAGAAGGTTCAGCTGTTTCCAGGGTAGCATTCTGATGATCATTCCAGTTGACCATAGAGTCAACAGACACCAACGCCTTCTTGTCATCCTTCACTTCCTGAATCTTGAAAGCTGATTATCTGCTTTTCTCCTGGTCATGCTTGTTAGGGCATTCCCTTGCAAAGTGACCTTGCTGCTGGCAGTTATAGCATCAAACCTTGCTTCTGTCAAATCTTGTTGGCTCTCTTGGGTTATAGTTAAATTTTCGACCGACTTTCTTCTCAAATTTGTGAACCCTAAGAGTGAGCATCGCCATCTACCATTTTAGATCCATTTAATCCAGGTCAAGTTTATCAACCTGTTTGAAGTCATCAAAAGCAAGTTGCTGTTGAGCATCTATGTCAGCAACAAAAGAGTGAAGAACAGCTACTACCATGCTACCAGACTTGGCTTTTGGTTCAGGAGTAGAAGTATGCTGAAAAGTATGTTGAGAAGAGACAGTATTGCTTGGGATACTAGCATAGGACATGGGACTAGATCCCATAGAACTCACAAAGGCAGAGTTAGCAGGAGTAGGAAAAGAATCACTTGAGTATCCCCTCACATGAGGCTCAAAGGTTTTGAGCTTATGAAATAAATCATCAAAATTAAGATAGTCAAGCCGACCTTTTGCTTTGAGAGAGATCACCACCTGATTCCATGAGTAGGGTAAGGCTCTAAGAAACCTTGCATTGATATCACCATTGTCAGGTTTCGACCGAAGTTGATTCAACTGGCTCAGTATCTTTTGGAACTTGTCATACCGTTGATGGATACCTTCAGTTTCTGAGATCTTGAAGTCTGTGAATTCATCTCTCAGCATGGATCTTCACATTTTCTTTGACTCCTCATTCCCACCAAACCTTGCTTTTATTCCATTCTAGATTTCTCTAGCATCATCCAGATGATAGAAGTCACCCATGTGATCATTAGGAAGAGACTGAAGCAAAATAGTTTTTGCTTTGATCTCCTTCTAAACAGCTATGATTTCTTCATGAGTTTTAGGGTCAAGAATAATAATATTACCATTCTTGTCTCTTCCAGTCAACTTCCTGCTGTTTCCATTCAGAATAATCTTCCAAAGGTCTTGATCAGTGTTGGTGATCCAGCATTCCATATTCGTCGCCCAGCTATCATACTCGTCCTTTTTCAAAAGAGGAAACTTACCATTTGTGTTGGAAACCGTAGCAATGATCTGCTGAGGTTGCTGTGTTTTAGGGGTACTATCTTCTCCTGTTTGTGTAGAGCTTGAGGCAGACATAATTAAACAAAAATGTTAGTAATGAGAAAAATGATTCTTCTTGTACAGAGACTCTCCCAGGCTCTGATACCACTTGTTGGGTCCACTAGATGTGGATCTTGCAGCCTATTGGGAACGGTGAACGACTTTTGTAATCACAAGTCTATTCATAGAGAGACTCTATATAAATCACACAATATAAGTGTGGAATACAAATACTATGAACAAGAAGAACATAATAACTATAACGACTTGATCATTTTCTAAGGATTTCTAATATTGATATGAACTAGAATTATATTTGATGAAGGTGTGTGAAACCCTTCTGCCTAAGGTTCCTTTTATACTACAAGGAAACCCTAATACATCATTAACCAAAACGTGTAAAACTGATATGCATATCCTTTCCTAGCATATCTCATGCATATCCTAACAAAATAATATCTAAATAATAAAGTTTGAATTTCTATAAGACCAGGAGCACGGCTTACTCCTACTACTACTATGACCAGGAGGAACTACATACCTCCTAGTCTACCTATTACAAATAACTAGTCCAATGGTCCTAAGAGGAAATATGATTTTGTGTAATTAAAACTAAAGTGAAAGAAGAATGGAAGAAGGAGGGTTTATTATGCCAAGACACCAAACTTACCTTAACCACTTACACCATCACACGTGCCCCACTACCCTTTTTCAACCAATCACCAGCCACCATTTTGCCACCTCACTTCCCAATTAACCCATTTTTAAACTAACTTATTTAGTTAACTAAAAAAGGCGGTTAACACAATTCTATACCCAAAACAAGATTAAACTCCACTATTCATCCCAAGAACACAAATTGGGTATTTGTGTTTAAGCAACAATTAAACACCCCAAACCTCCAGATTTATGATTAATGGTGTTATTAACAAAACCCAAATCACTTTTTCCTTCCCACCTCACCACAAAAGGTCACATGAGACCTCCACTGCACACGTTTTTTTAGGAAAATACCAGAACCATGCAAAGAATCTACGTACCACAATGTGGCTTCATATCTAAGATTAATATGAGCCTTTGATCAAATTGGACCAGCTTTACACCTTCACAAACGTCTAACAATCCTTCACATGATCAAGCATTTTTCAAACTGCAAGGGCATTTCAGGGACTTCACCATTAGGGTTTTCACTTAATTTTCAGCATTTCTAGATAGTTTGTAGCCTATATAAAGACCTTAGTATGCAGCATTAGAACTTGCTCTTGGTTTTTCTTTGGTCAACATTCTATAAATCCTTGTTCAAGATTAATGAAAAGCGTTTGAATTGTTTGACGAAATCCAAGTGCCACTCTTATTCCATTGTTGTTATTGTTACATGTTTATGAGTGTGAAGTTTCAAAACCTGTTTTCAAAGCTTGTGCAAGAAATTGCAAAGTTTCCTAAAAACTGATATTTTTCTAAGTTCTTGGTTCAAACCTTTGAAATTTTTGGATTACAAGTGGTCATAGCACCCTGATAAGGAGCTTATCAAGGTGTAGTGAGCTTGTGGTTTGGGGATATTCATGGAGTGGGAACAAGCTTGAATTAATCAACTTTTATTTTCATTTTTCTGTTTTATATAAACTGCTTGTTCTAACTTTGTTGTTCTTAGCAGCCTATTGGAAGCTTGTGCCTTGTTGAGCTAGGCACATAAGCTCAAGAATTCGTGAGTGTGGATGTACATTCACGATGTTTGAGTCTTCTTACCAAAAATCTGCTTGAAAAGTGATTTTT
The DNA here is from genome assembly GCA_025667525.1 of Glebionis coronaria. NCBI lineage: Eukaryota > Viridiplantae > Streptophyta > Magnoliopsida > Asterales > Asteraceae > Glebionis > Glebionis coronaria. The sequence goes on from CM046876.1 coordinate 160,116,578, forward strand.
TGTGATTTTGAAATCTGCTGTTATAAGTGTTGTTCTTGTGGCTTGAATCTGGTTTATACTGCATGATATTGTTGTTATGATGCTAGATTAGGATTGGGTAAACCTGAAATACACATTTGCTTGTTTAAATCTTGGATTAAAAAGTGAAAGGGGTGTTTGGGTCTACTGATTTAAGTTTCTTGTTTGAGTTTGAGTTAGGATTTAAGGGTATTAAGTGTTGGTATCTGTTTATTAAGTGATATTATGCTGATATATGCAAGTCTTGAGCTTTTAAACATCAAATTCTAGATTGTGCTATAACTTGTTTGATTTTGCTTGTTTTGACTTAAAATTTTGGAAACACCTAGAGTGTATGCATGTTTAGGGTTAACAAGTGTTTAAACAAAGTTTATATAACCTGTTTAAGAGATTTGAGGATTTGAATTCGGGCTTGTGGTCAAGTACATCAACAAATGGATTTTCAGTTCTTCATTTGTTCATCAGTAACTTTCAATAGCTTGAATATTTGTCTAATCTTTAATCCAGTGTATGAAACAAGTTTATTTATGTTCATTTGAATTTATTATAGATTTTGTATGCATTTGGTTCAATTTGGTTGGCTTATTCTTGCTAAATCTGATTATTTATGCAAAACTACTTATTGACCAAGTCTGTATCATATCTGGGCAAAGATTGAATTAACTGTATCATCTGGCTGGTTGTTTTTGTGTTTGTTTGATTGCTATTGTCTCCTTATAACCCACTGGTTATAAGGGTGCCTTTGTGTTCAATGAATCCAACCAAAATCCACATAAGACAAAAAGTCAAGATAGTCAAGCAATGGCAACTTTTCCCACTGCCGGACACCCAAAACGAGCCACTGCTAGTGTTAATTTTCAATCAGCTTATTAATAAGCTATAATAGCTTATCCAGACCTACAACAACTTTTTTTTTGTAATCAATCTTCCTTAATTGACCCATTTGACTAATCTGGAGCTTTTTAGGGTTTGACTTTTAGGTTTGACTAGAAAACCAACTAAGTTGACTTTTACATAAAGTGCTTATTGCTTATTCCAGCTTATTCATTGTGATTTTTGGAAATCTTTTTGATTATTAAGATTAGTTTTGTCATTTAAAACATTTTGCAACAAGAATCAGCCCTTGAATTGGTCTAGAACTCAAAACAACTATTTTGTCGTTTTCTGTAGAGAGCTTTTACTTATTTCAGGGTTATTTCTTGGACTTATTCAAAAATTCTTTTTACAAACAGCTTAATTAGGTCAAGAGAAGGTTGTGTGTCAGATTTTAGCCTATGGCATCAGCGTATAGCTTAATGGGCCAAAAAGCCCATTAAGAATAAGCTGCTTTGAAATAAGCTGTGATAAGCTCACTTTTACCTTTTGGGCCATTGGAATTTTGTGTTTAAATTTGAATTTTAAGCTTCACTGGAAGTTTTGGGCCATTTTTGTGAACTTTTTCTTATTGGGCCTTAATCTAGCCCATTTAGGGTCTGTTTTACTATTTGGCCCATTTGGAGGCCCATTAGGGGTAGTTTGGTCATTTCAAGTTCATTTCTGTTTAAATTAGGTTAAAATAAACTAGTTTGTAAGTTTTTAGAAATTTTTTATACATTTTGGATTTTTAGTATTATTTTATTATTCTTTTATTATTAAAATTAGTTTTTAAGATTTTTGCAAGTTTTTCATTTTTCATAGCTTAAACACATTAAGTAAGGATTTTAAAAAGTTTTAGATTAATTTTCTTGTCATTTAATTATTTTTTAGAATTATTTTATGATTTTTATAGTTTTTAATAATTTTTAAAAAGTTTTAATTAATTTTAAAATTTTCAAAAATAGTTTTTAATTTAGTTAAGTTATTTTACAGGTTTACAAAGTGAAAAATCTCATTTTGGGCTTTTTGTTAATTAAATTGATTTTTTGGGCTTTAATTAGCAATAAAAATTTATTATTTAATTAAATAAAAAGTTTGAGCGATTTTTGATTTTTTGTTAACTCTAATTACATTTTTAGGATTTAGTGCAATTTTCTAGGAATTTTTAGGTTAATTTTTAAATTTCGTCATATGTTACGGTTTTACGTGCACGACTTTTCGTCTTAGTTTAATTTTTAACCGTAACCGTCATCCTTTTCTCTTTTATTTTCTCATAATCATAATCACAAACATTTAATCATTTCTTTACACAACACACTAGCCTCCTTGAGAACGAACTCACTCATTGGGTCATTTGTGCACGATTTTCCTAAATCGTCGTACTTACCCTCATTTACACTTTGTTTTCCTAAACAAGGTTGTATACTACCACTATCATTTTGGTAAAAACTGTCAAAATTTTATCTTATATTATTGGTAACTATATATTAGAGAACCATGTTTAAATAATAAATTTTTCCGCTTATAAAACTCCGGACCTATGTTTTAAACTCTGATCTTTTATGATGTAATGTAAATGTTTTATTACATCAATTTTGTGTCAATTGTATTTTATTGATTCTTGTACCATGATGTGGCACCCCCATGCTGCCTACGTGTTTTCATGCCTGATTCTAGGGGTCTCACAGATTGGTATCAGAGCGATGGTTATAGGGAACTGAGTCGTTTTCAAAACTTAGTCTATAACCAAAAGTTCAAATATTTCATGTTTTTAAGTGTCAAACACAGAATCTGCCATGGTTGTCGATATCTGAGCGGGTAACTCTCTAATCCTTATTATTTATTTGAATTATCGTTGTAGTATTTCATCTCTTGATTACATGTTGAAATATTACATTACCCTAATGACGATAATTACTATGTCTTTTCAAAGCCTTCGTGCTTAATGAATTATCATTGGAGATTACTGTGATTACATCTGCCCGTACTTTATTTCTTGATTTCTTGTTCTTGTGAAGTGATCTTGTTGCAATGACTTTATATCGTTATGATATTACATACTTGCATTCGGAGCACGTATGCTGCCAACTTTTCATACTCACTTTTCTGAGTACTATTGTTATTTCGTTTATGCGTGATACGACTGACCTCATAAACTCGTTCATTTTGAACCGTCTGTTTTCTCGACTCACTGTTACATGTTTTTGTATTTTCGTGATACCATTGTTCGGGATTAAATAAGTGTTGCTTTCAATGAAACTTAGGATTTTCATTTTACTACCGTGCGTGTTACTTTCATTGTTTAACCTCCTTAAGATATCTATTTAGATATCCAAAATGCTTTCCGACCATTTGTGATTGGATGTCTTGAAAATTAGTCTATAGACCATTGTGTAGCTCAATGTGTCTCCGAAAAAGACTAAAGGACACCGTGTGAGTCACACATGTTGAAGCATTCCTTGAATCCGTGTTGAATAATATCGTCAGTTTTCATAACTTTGATTGACCTTTACGTCACCGTTTTACACGGCACTCGTATATCAAGTAAATATTATTTGATTGACCATTCTACGTTTCGAATTCGAATTATAACGTTCGTTTGTATCTTGAAAACATCATCGTCACCTTGTAATTCATCTTCTATTATACGGGCGATTGTTTGGAATATAATTTTACTTCTATAAACTTATATCCTCCCCTTTCATTAAATCTCATCGCTTCAGGAGTGCAACTCGTTAATGTTTCATTTATTTCTCGGTATGTTTTGCGTTTTTGGAAAATCACTCCGCCAAGAGACCTTCCAGCATTGCATCTTGAAATCTAAGACACGGATGTCATGCGCCGTTTTTGGTTTCTTAGATTATCGTTGGTATTCATAAACCATATTTATACTATGTTTTTTTTCTTTTTATGCTTAATTTTACAATCTATTCTCTTTCGTCTTTATAGAATCCACAAGTCATGTGTGTACATAAATTCCGGGTCGTTATGAAGTTTGATTAAATTTCAATATGTGTCAAAACTATACTTTCTGCAAAAAAGTTACATGTAATTTAACGATGTCGAGAAAATATTTTTATAAACTTTAGACATAAAAATATATTTCTACATGTTGAGACGTTCGTTTAGGACATAACATTTGACCCGTAAATCTTGAAAACGAGCAAGTTACGCTCATTTGAAATTGTAAAATTTAAGAACTTATTTTCTATGTATTTCTAAAACATCATTTTGTTGACAGATTTGATGCGAGGGCGTTTTCGTCCATTTATGATCCATTTCAAGTCTCGAGTAGAAATAGAAAGTTGTCTTAAACGTCATTTTACATTAAATTGCTTTAGACCGCGAGTCTTGACAGTGTCATTTAGTGAGTCATTTGGTGTGGCCAAACCCAAAAGTCAAACTTAAAGGTCAAAACTGATAGAATTTAAAAATATGGTTCGAAGCGTTTCTGAGTTCGTGTGAGCTCCTAAAACTTTAGCTATATGATATTTTACAACTAAAAACAATGATCGTTTGAATACGTTTAAAAATAGTAACTTTGAGTCCGGTCATACATACATATATCTTGTAGTTTTGGAATCAAGTAATTTGATAACCGATGATGAACTATATGTTTCTAGGAAATGTGTACCTTTTTATGCATTACTATTTTACGTGTTAAATTCCCAAATTTCCTAAAATAGAAACTTTTCGGAGTACTTGTACTATTTGAGAACTGATGCCCTACTTTCTTAAAAAGCATATTTATGTCAAATAAATTACGACATGAGAGCATATGGATTCCTTTATCTTCTCTTTCATAAATGAATTATTTGTCAACTTATCTTATCTTTATTCTACTTCTAACATAACATTGATTTGGGCCGAGGTTTGAAGTTCTTGTTTTCACATCTTTCGTTATCATCTTGGCACGTGTCTCATGGAGATTCCGAATAAACCTTTTGAAACTTTATCACCTTGTAACCATTTCATCGATTGTCTTATGAACTACTCTTTACTACTCTCGTGTAACCCACTCTCTATTTTATAAGATATCATTATGTTACCATATATATATAAAATTGTTATTGTTTTTACGAATAATTTTACCGATTTGTACTACTGGGCTATATAAAATACTTGAAAAAAAATACCTTATAAAGTTATTTTGACATTGTTTTACGATGTATTTTCACAAATTGTTTTACCTTGGTCTTATAAAATAATTCTTGTAACATTAAAGTTGTTGATTTAAATATCAAGCGAATTACTTACTCTCGAAAACGTTTCATAAATTATTTTGATTCATATTTTACAAATGGTATTATATATATTTTAAATAAATGACATGTAATGCTGGTTTGACGAAGCTGAGCATCACATTGCTAGTCCTAAATTATGCATGGCCTGATCACCTATGCGTAATTTAGAAAGAGCCATGCGAGGCCGAATAGTAGTCACCTTAGATATTTGGCCAAGAACCAACTTTTTACTTATGTTCCTTTAAAAGTTAGGTAAAATAAAGTTTTGAAACTTTTACATCTTATGCGAGTAGCACCAGTTCGCGACAAACACATATGAACCCTTATATTTTCTTGAACCAAGTACATGCCTCAAGCACATATTTCCTTACTCAACGATCTTCTTTTTACTTGTTACCTCATTTTTCTTCGTGATATGATTCTCGTTACCACTCGTCTAATTTCTTACCACTGATATCAGACTTGAAAGTTTCAACGTTGTTATGCTTCTACATTGATCGACCTTCTTTATCTATTTTGGTAGACCTTCGAAACGTCTCTAGATGTGAATAGTGATTTATGACTGGAAGTGAACAATGATTTCATGTACTTGACATGATGTGTGTTAGACTGCATTGTCTTGAAATTCATTCGTGTGAACCATATGTTGACTTCGCCTCACAGTGCTAATGTTGTTCACCTTACTGGAATTACTCTCAAGTGACTTCTTAAAATTATTCTCGATTCAAAAATTATTGTGTGGCTTTTCTCTTTCGATCGTGTATCGACCATTTAGAACTTAATAAGCCATTGTTGGACACCAACCACACTTGTGAATTAATCTTGCTAAATTCTTTGTTTCTTATTGTCTTATCGCCAATGCCTCTATTCTATCATGTTCGTTAAGAATCTTAACGACTTTCATTTTATTCTCTCATGCCATTGCTTGCATATTATTTTGACTATTAATTGCTTCATATTCGTTTGCGATCTTATCATCTTTTGAAAACCAAATATGTCTCCTATTTACCATTTGATACGTTAAAAACTTTTATGGATTTCTATATATTATTATAAATTTTTAAGAAAATTTTACACATTTTACCAAATATTTAAATGATTAAAATAACCGTCTCAAGCTAAAATGACAGATCTATAAATTTTCTTTGTGAAAATTTAACTTATGTTTATTATGACATCATGCATTACCTTTGGAACTATTTTGATATTCATCATATTTTAATTCCAGTTTAATGAAATTACCATCTTAAACTTCATTCATATTAAGAATTTTAAATAATTTGGTAAATATATTTTCTCTAATCGTAACCATAAACCCAAGTTTTAACAATAATTTCATACAATTATCTCAAGGTTTCTCAAGACGACCAAAATAAAACTTGAACCTAATTTACTTCTATTATGGACACTATCTTGATCAAGAAAAGACTTAGCGATTGTTTACTCTTTAAATATACATTTTCGTCTTAATCTCTGTATAAGATAGTTAAAACCCTCCTTTTTTTAGTAAAGTGAATTATTGTGTTTTACGGTTTACGCGATTCGTAATTCCTCGTCGATCATTAATCTTAATCCGGTTTAGTGCATCTTGTCTGTTTAAGCGTTTATCATGTTTATTCTATCTATAAATACCCACTCGTATTTAAAGACCAGTTCCAAGCAAAGTATCCCTATTTGTTTCCGTCTTTTTTTCGTCTCCAGATGAACTATGAGGGACCAAAGTTCCTTTAGGAGGGTCGACTATGAGAACTCGTATTTTTCTAGATAATTAAATTATTCTTTTATTCGTACTTCTCGATTTTACAATGTTTTACTTGTTCCTCTTTACTTTTTCATACGTAAATCCTGAGATCTCGAAAATTTTAATTAAATTATATTTTAATTATTTTTCTGATCATTGATAATATTTTATTCGGAATTATAATAATTTGTTTTTAGTGTTACATATTTTTTTACTGTAGTAACCCGAAATTTAAAATCAAGATTTAGACCGAGTTCTAATATTATTCCTAATATTCAGATCAGTAATTATTAATGGACTTTTATTTGTCGTGTTCGTTCTACGGATAATATCAAATTCTTGACTAGCCGACATGGTTAGGGCTTTAACGTATCATATACGTGTCATTTATTATTTATTGACAAAGTCTATGTCCGCCATCAACTGTGAACATTGTCGTTATGACATAGAAATATTTTCTATTGTCGTCGCTTTAATTTCTCGTTTTACGAGCATTCTTCGTAATTGACGCTAAACCTTTAGACTTCGTTCGTTTATATAAAGTGTTAATATATTTTATTAACATATTCTAAATAATAAGCCACATTTATTTATCGAAATATTAATCTTCTCCGAATTTCGATGTTTTTATTTTATATTGAGCGTTTATTATTCATGTTTTACGCGTATATTTCAAATTGCGTAACTTTTAGAATATCAGGTATCGATAATACCCGCTTTAGCAAACTTTGAAACAAAATAAATAAATATATAACACAACACCGCCCACTAAAGGTTGGCGTGTCATTTTTTTAGCAAGGAAGGAAAAAATGCCAACCATACGTGTCAACACTAAATTGCATGTTTATGCATTTCCAAATTTCAACTAAACTTTTTATACTTCATAACTTGAAAATTTTAAATTCCAACATCTTGGTCTCCTCCGTTTCTATACAGTAACAACAAATCACACTTTGAAACATTTATTTGTTATACTTCATCGAACATTGAAGGGTCGGACTACTAGTGCAAGTTGTTGGATTAAAATTATCATACTCATCATCAACTTTTTTGTAAGGTTTTTAATATTTCTTATATATTTATTTGTTTCATGTTAAATATTTTACTTTGATCATTTTTTAGACATATTAGCCATTTGGAGATTAAGAATATTTGAACTTATTTTAAGTCGAGATGAAAACTAAATTGCGGGTAACTAATATTTTAGAGGTCGTAAAAAATTTAAATTAGATATTTTACTCACAATGTTTTATAGTCTTGTAATGGCGAGTTAAAATCTAAAAAATTGTCGGGCCAAATTGATAGGCTTATTTTAGGCTTGTAACTATTAGAACATTGTCCCCCAATTTATTTAATAAACTTTTAAATGCCAAGTACAAAGTCCAATATATATAAAAAAAAACTTTATAAAATCCATTGCATAAATTTTCATTATATTTACAACTCTAAGACGCGCCACTTTATTTTAGGTCATTGTTAGAAGCTCGTGGTTTCTCGGTTTATCTTATTTCATCGTTTCACTTCCGTTACTATTATCTTGATCGATATCCTCGCTCGATATCGATATCGCTAAGGTGAGTTCATAGCCCCTTTTTACTACTTATACATTGTTTCTAAACGCGGGGTGAGATTTTACATGGTGGAACACATTCATTTAACACTGTATGCTATCCAAAACTTGTATGCTATCCAGAACTTGTATGCCATCCAGAACTTGTATGCTTTCCAAAACTTGATGATTTCTAACAGATTTTCATTATTACTATTGCTTTTAGTCAATAACCCTTAAGTTTCCTCTCCTGATCATGAACTGTTAATTTACTTGTGTTGCTAAGCGCGAACGTTGTGGGTGGATCCATCAGGACTGACAATCCCCGTACCATGTTGCGGTTGTTTAACCATTGACGCATTTAACATTTGATTTGTTACTTGAGAATTTAGGCTGAATACTCACTAGAGGAACTTACATTGAGTTAAGCTTCGGTTCATGAACTAAACAGCAATAATAATGGTTTCGGACTATGGTTAATGTACATAACCATTTTTCCTATTTACTTGTTTTACAAATGAATGCTTGTGTTTCACAACTTTACTACTAAACCTATGAATATCACTCAACTTTGTGTTGACGTTTTACATGTTTAATCTCAGGTAAAATACTTAGTATGTTAAACTTTGGTTTTGGTAAAAACTGTCAGAACTTTATCTTATATTATTGGTAACTATATATTACAAAACCATGTTTAAATAATAAATTTTTCCGCTTATAAAACTCTGGGACCTATGTTTAAAACTCTGATCTTTTATGATGTAATGTAAATGTTTTATTACGTCATTTTTGTGTCAACTATATTTTATTGATTCTTGTACCATGATGTGGCACCCCATGCTGCCTACGTGTTTCCATGCCTGATTTTGGGGGTCTCACAACGTCTTCGCGTGGGAACCTAAAGACATGACGGGGGTACCAAGGTCAATGGCTAACACAAGCTTAAAATCCGCGAAGGATACCCCCCAGTTAGGTAAAAGAAAAGAGGACAGGCCCGGAACACAACAGGGTGATACTTGAGGAAGTAAAGAAACTGGTAGACGTAGGAATCATGAGGGAAGTTTACTACCATGATTGGCTCGCTAACCCAGTAATGGTTAAAAATATGACGGCAGCTAGCGCATGTGTGTTGACTTCACAGACCTTAATAAGGCTTGCCCACAAGATTGCTATCCACTCGCGGAGATTGATTGGAAAGTAGAATCGTTGTGTGGATATCCTTTTAAGTGTTTCCTAGACCCATACAAAGGATACCACCAGATACAAATGGCATAGCAAGATGAAGAAAAAACAGCATTCCATACAAGCCAGGGCGTGTATTGCTACACAAAAATGTCTTTCAGACTTAAGAACGCAGGGGACACGTACCAACGGTTGGTTGATAAAGCGTTCGAAGGCCAAATAGGGCGAAATTTGGAGGTGTATGTTGATGAACTGGTAATAAAAAGTCACACGGAGAGTGAACTTATCCGGGATATAGAGGAAACATTCTCAACACTTAGGAGAATAAACATGAAGTTTAATCCAAAGAAATGCAATTTTGGGGCAACAGAAGGCATGTTCCAAGGATACATGATTGACCCTAATGGCATCAAAACCTGCCCGGAAAAGACAGACGCGGTCATTCAGCTTCAAAGCCCAAAGACGAAAAAGGAAGTGCAGTAGCTAAATGGGAAGCTCGTAGGGTTGAATATATTCATGTCCAAGTCCGCGGAAAAGTCGCTCCCTTTATTTAAAACACTCAAGAAATGCATCAAGAAAGGAGACTTCAATTGGACAAAGGAAGATGAGAAAGCCTTCGAGGAACTAAAAACACATTTAGCTTCACTCCCTATGTTAGTCACGCCACGTCCTAAAGAAGAATTGATAATGTATCTGTCTGCTACACACGGAGCGATCAACGCGGTGCTAACGACGGATATGGAAAATGTGCAAACACCAGTATACTTCATAAGCAGAGCATTGCAGAGGTCGAAACTAAATTATACCCCAATGGAGAAATCGATACTCGCACTAGTATTTGCAGCAAAAAGATTGTGCAGATACTTCCAAGCGCATCCCATAGTGGTGATAACAAATCAACCCTTAAAACAGGTAATATCAAAACCGAACGTCGCAGGTAGATTACAAAAGTGGAGTGTTCTACTGGGGGAACACAACATTACCTACAGACCGCACAATGTCGTAAAAGGACAAATTCTGGCAGATTTCATCATCGAAAAACCAGAAGAGGACGTTCAGGAGATAGAACATAGGGAAGAAGACCAAGACCCATGGATCTTATTCACTGATGGGTCCTCTTGCACTGATGAATCTGGCGCAGGGCTCATACTCACCAATCTTAAAGGAATGGAATTCACATACGCACTACGTTTTGAGTTCACGGCCACAAATAACGAGACGGTGTACGAGGCGCTAATAGCAGGACTAAGAATTGCAGCACCAATGGGTGTGCGCAATCTCGAGACAAACATAGATTCTCGCCTGGTAGCAAACCACATACTTGGCAAGTATGAGGCGAAAGAAGAAAAGATGGTACAATACTTGCAAAAAGCAAAGGCGTTGATTGAAGGATTCGATAAGTTTCTAATACGCCAAGTACCTAGGGGAGAGAACAAGAAAGCAGACGCACTTAGCAAAATAGCGTCCACCAGCTTTGCACACCTATCGAAACAGGTCCTGGTAGATATCCTTAAAGACAAATCAATAAAAGAGCAGGAAGTCACATTGGTAGTAGAGGAACAAGGTCCTACACGGATGACACCGATTGTGGACTATTTAACGAAGGATTCGCTCACGCATGACGAAATCGAAGCGCGGCGTATACGAAGACGCTCGAGGTAATTTGAAGTCAGAGATGGGATTCTTTACAAACGATCATTATGGATAAGATGCGTGGGGCCGCGGAAAGCGCAATGTCATTAGGGAAATAGACGAGGGATCCTGCGGCATACACGTAGGACCCAGGTTCGAGGTGGCAACAACGTTGCGCAGTGCGTATTACTGGCCAATCATGCACGCGGATGCACAAACGCTCATCAACAAATGCAATGACTGCTAGGTACACCGGCTGATACCACGACAACCCCACGAGGAACTGACACCCATCACTTCCCCTTGGCCATTCTTCAAATGGGGAATAGACATCACAAGACTTTTTCCCGTAGCTGTGGGTGGAATTAAGTTCCTAATAGTCGCGATGGATTACTTCACGAGATGGATTAAAGCAAAGGCAGTTGCAACAATCACAGGGAACCAAGTAAAAAGGTTCGTGTGGGACAATATAGTATGTCAATTCAGACTATCTGGGGAGATAGTTTCTGATAATGGAAAACAATTCCCGGAGAACGCATTTAAAGATTGGTGCGCGAAAAGTAACATACACCAAAGGTTCGCATCGGTAGCCCATCCGCAAACAAATGGACTTGTGGAAAGAGCCCATCCAACTTTTGTATCAACAATCCGCATCTGCATATGCCGTTAGTGCAATGGAAGATTCCTTCGAATACCATATTACCTGATTAACGGTTCATTTGAGATAACAAAAGATCCTTTTAACAGCAACTAAGTGTAACTCAGTAGGCCTCGTTTGATACCGAGCACACATACATATAGAAAACTGATTGTCAGGTCTACTGGCTGTAATATATAGAAGGATACAGATCATTCCACGATAAAGTATAGGATCAATAGTGATCCCCTCTAGATTTGCATCTAGTTTTGTTCTTTCCACCATTGGAGTATCCACGGGGTCGCAAGATTCCATCTTATATTTCTTAAGTGATTCAAAGGCATACTTGGACTGGTTGATAAAGATGCCTCTGAGACTTTGGGATATCTGAAGTCCTAAGAAAAATGATACCTTACCCATCATTGACATCTTAAATTTGGAAGACATGAGTGTCCCAAATTCATCGGATAAAGTATCGTTGCAGCAAATATAATATCATCAACATATATTTGTACCATAATCATGTCTTTCCCTCGTTTCTGAATGAACAGCGTTGGATCCACCTTGCTCTTTGTGAAGCCTTCCGTAATGAGGAACTGTGACAATAGATCATACCACCCGCATGGAGCTTGATTCAACCCATATAGAGCCTTCTTAAGCATGTACACGTGATTAGGATATTTAGAATTCACAAAACCATGAGGTTGTTGAACATATACCTCTTCTTTGATTTCACCATTAAGAAATGTCATCTTCACATCCATTTGATAGACGAGCATATTCGTATGGGTTGCATAAGCGAGGAATAGTCGAATAGCTTCCAAACGGGCAACCGGTGCAAAGGATTCCATAAAGTCGATGCCCAATAATTGCTTGTACCTACGAGCTACTAAACAAGATTTGTTCTTCAATATTCCGCCTAACTCGTCAAGTTTCACCTTGTAAACCCATTTCAAAGTGAGTAACATCACTTTATCCGGGCATGGGACAAGTTCCCATACATCAAGACGTTCAAATTAATTAAGTTCTTCTTGCATAGCTTCTATCCAACATGATTGTGTAAAGGCTTCTTGCCACGTCTTAGGTTCAACTTCAGTGGGAAAGGCGTCAAAATGACAAAACAATGCACTTTCTTGTAGCTGACTTCGTGTGGATACCAGACGGTCAGGGTCACCAATAATGGTATCTATAGGATTATCCTTTGTTCATTTGCTGTCATATTCATGAATCTTGGGATTGGAGTAGACCGTAGTAGGAGCTTCCTCTAAGGTGGACGTCCCGACTTGATTAATGTCGGAAGTTGGTACACCAAAGAATGGAATTTCACGCACTTGAGCGAATTCTAAATCATGACCATCATCATCCTCGTCATCATCAGTAGGCATAAGATGGGTAGTTGATGCAGGTGTTGGTTGAGAATTACTCGTTGAAGGTTTATCTTGACCAATTGTAGTTGTAGATACATCTACTTGTGCTTCATTTTCTAGAGCCATAACTTCATTGACCGAAGCTATTACTTCAGGTTCAGGAGCAACAATACTTGGAGGAGTAAAGAATTCATCAAAGAACGGTTGAAACAACGTATCCCATTCAGTCCTTGTAGGTGGCGTAAATGATGATGAAGTAGGGTTGTTTGGGACAAGACTAGAGCTAATGTTACTGGGTCCCATTTCATGAAGTACGGGTTCGGATCTGCTTTGCTCAGAATCATTGCCGTCAGATCATCAAAATCAACATCCATAGTTTCGAAGATTTTATGAGAATTTCGGTTGTAGATTCGGAAAGCCTTCTTTGCGGGTGCATAACCAATGAAAATACCAATATCAGCATTTGGTTGAATTTTTCCCAAGTTTTCACTATCATTGTTCGGATAGCAAAGTGAACCAAACATACGAAGGTATGATAAATCAGGTAATTTTCCATAAAGAAGCTCATAAGGTGTTTTCCCATGGCGCTTGCGAATTAGTGATCGGTTTTGGGTGTTTACTGCTGTAGATATTGCTTCTACCCATAAATACAATGGAGCTTTTGCGTAAATTAACATCGTTCGGGCAACTTCCATAAGTATGCGATTTCGCCTTTCAACGACTCCGTTTTGTTGTGGAGTGCGAGCAACGGATGTTTCATGAGATATGCTAACTTCTTCATAATAATTACGCAATGTTTGATTGACAAATTCGGTTCCATTATCTGTACGAATGCGTCAGACAGTAGTATTGAGACGTACTTGAATCAGCTTGAGAAATACGATGATAAATCTAAGTGCCTCATCTTTTGTTGCAAGAAATTTCACCCATGTAAACCGTGAGTAATCATCTACAATGACGAGGATGTACTTTTTACCACTAAGACTTTCAACACGCATTGGCCCACAAAGATCCATATGCAACAAATAAAGTTTCTCTTGGCTAGTGTCTTCAGTCTTGGGTTTGTATGATTTCTTAGTGCTCTTCCCCATTGAACACGCGAAACATAAATGATCCTTGATAAATTTAAGTTTAGGAACACCACGAACAAGTTCATTTTTCACCAAATGATTGATAGCGTCAAGGTTAAGTTGAGATAACCGCCGATGCCATCACCATGACTTAGTCTTTGATGCTTTGGAGAGAAGACATACGGGAGACGCGACCATCATGTCTTGTAGAGACAAAGTATACAAATTGTTCCCTTGAGCACCTTCAAACAAATTTACCCCTTTCAATTGTGAATGAAGCAAGTATGCTCGCAAAAAGCAAGTTCTAGGTTTGAATCACAAAATTTTCCCTGTAACACCCCCAAATTTACACAATTCAATACAGCGGAAGAGTCGTTGGTGTTACGGGATAGCACATTACTCACATCATAGACAACGCCTAAAAATCGCGTCGTTTAATAATAAAGCATTTCCATTCATAAATATCAAATTTACCTAGGTCCCAAGTCATAGTATTTCATACAAGTTATACAAAGTATTTGAATGGAAATTATTATTTAAGTGCGGGCCATGAATTCTTTGTTGTCTTCCCGAGAATTACCTTCAAGTACCTGAGATAAAACATGTTAAGAAAAGGTCAGCGATAACGCCGCGTGAATTCATAGAGTTTAATAAAACCATTAATATATCATCGGTATATAATTATTACCGAAAATCATTTTGTACAAATCTTTATAATAGGCCATAAAATAGCCAAAGTCATTTTATACAAATCCTTATCAAAAATCATAATATAGGCTTTTGCCTTCAACATCATTATACGAACCAAAGTCGTAAAATCATCATACAATACGTTTTATAACGTTGTATAAAGTTAAATAAAAACCGTTATATGAATATGGTTATGTAAAACCAAAACACGAATACAATATCAATAATAAGACCCCGTATTGCTAGCCAGGCAATACATTGTAATTCAGTGCGTATAGCAGTATTTCGTTATTTTTGGATTATTATAAGCCGCATGACATTGTTACCTTACTATACCAAACAACGGGTAGCTAAACCGAACTCAATTTGCCCATCTAAATTAGCGTGTCGTCACAATAATCACGCTTGTGTAAATCTTCTCATACATAAATTCGCTTACCAATCAATGTGGCACGACTGGGATCAACCGTCAAGGCGCGAACTGGGGTGATCGTCCCCAAATAGTACTATTATATGCACAAGCGTCTACCAAATCCCGGTAGTTCACAATTCATGCTAATGGGGCTTTTAGTGACATAACCTAACTTTAATAATCCATTTTATTTCATACATCGGGTCATATAATCATTCATCGGGTCATACAATCATTCGGGTCCAAATCAATAAACAAACAATCGGGACAAATGGTGTCCTATTTTATCAAAACTAACATGTTATCTCTCTTGCGGGTTTATAAAACATTTCATAAAAACATTTAAAAGAGTGCGAGGCTATAAACTCACGTTGATGTGGGAAGGCGGTTATCGGCGATTTGGATGTACGGTACGTGCTTCAATCATGGAAACCTAGACAAATAATACTCGGTCTTAGACTCTTGTCCAATGACTTTATAAAAACAATGGCTATGTATATCTAAGATGATATCATGAGTTTGATGATGATCAAGTGGGATTGTACATTCTCATTTACTCATTTTAGTGTTATGTGTTGACAACTTTTATACTTGTTTCACTAGTTCATCTTCTTTACTTGTCAAGGCCCATTAGGCCCATTATAAGTCCATTACGTTATATTGATCCATTTTAAACTTTTAATATCAGTATTATACTTACAATTTAGGCCCAAGTGGGTTAATCCCAATAAGTAAGTTTATAAGTGTTTAGCCAAATTAGTTGGATTTATAGTCCAATAAGGCTAACTTGGCCCGTTAATGTCCGTATGTTATAAAGCTCGGGTTTTATTGGTTTTTACTTGTAATATGTACTCATATATCAGTATATGAGTTATAAAAAGTTTACATTATACGGGTCCGACCGTCTAAGTTTTATTGACAAAAACGTTAATTTATCGGTTTTAGCCGAAAAGACGTAAAAAGCATGTTTATAGTTTTATAACTTATAAAGCTTATCAAACTACCATTTTTATAAAATGTCCCTTTTATTTATTATTGTACATATTTATATAAATGTAATATATAATTTAGTGGGCTTTAATTTACATTTTATACTATATTTATTTGAGTGCTATTATAATACTATTAAACTTTAATTTCACAAAATCTGATTTTTAGTTTCATTTTAACCATTTTTACCATATCTTGAGTTCTACAATGAGATAGAAGCTCATTTTTGGATGACATAGACTTCATATTATGTGTTACAAATAACTTAGTTTTATCTACTGCTCAATCCAAGTCTAAGTATCCCTAACAGTCCTCACAAAACAGACTATTCAGATTGATACACTAATTTTATTTTGATCATATCTCAATCATTATAATGATTCCATTGCATGGCCAACTCTCACATGTGTACAAGACCTAATACTTACTGTATATTGATTCCAATTTGCCATTTTATCAGTTTAAAATATGGTTAGTTACTGTTTTTATACAACTAACTTATTAAGCAAGATTTTAACCTTTTTACATATGGTTTTCCATCTTTTTAACCATGTTTATCAACACCAAATCCCCACATAATATTTTTAATCATCATTCATCATCATATACATATACATAAATAAAGAAAATACAAGATTACATAATCAAAATAACAAGAGGATAGGAAGAAACAATCTCTATACCACCATTAGTGATGAAAAAGTGAGTTTTTGATGAACAAGGCTTGGATTTTGATGGCAAAACTTGTGATAAACCAATATCATCTTCAAGTCCACCAATATTTATAATATCCTTGAGGGAAATCAGCCCTAGGACACCAAGAAATCTCCTCTTTAGATGTTAGAATCACCTCCAATCTCCATAACTTCAAAGGGTATTCAACTTGTGTAAGTTAAACACATGATTCATGGTTGAATTTTTGATCAAATGGGGTGTTTTGAGAGCATGGTGGACATTCATAGGGAGCCAAGAGAGTTTGTGTGTGGTTTGTATGTTGTAAATGAGATAATGGTTTAGTCTTGGCTAGTTTTGTGTTGCTAGTGGTTTGGAAAGAAACAAGGACAAGTGTCCTTGTTTACTTAAGTAAACTTGACACATCAAGAGTGTGTTGTGTACTCTTGGATGCCACTTGTATAGGGGTGGGCAAGTGTAAACTTGTCCCATCCCTATTAATTTACGGGTACTCCTCGATTCTAGTTTCCTCGATTTACGTGCCCTCGGGTCGTTTTACGAAAAACGTTTTTATAAATTATGAATCAACGGCACAAAACGAATCTAATAAAAATTGTCTCATAAAAAACGGAGTTCAAAAACGTAAATACGCAAACCTAGGGTTTTCGGTTTAGTCGTAAAGGACGTTAAATTATTCACGTAAGTCCTAATGTCTTCTCGTAAATTTGTGAGTTTATGAACCAACACAAATTTAAAATCCCAAAATAATATTCACGGATAAATTTATTTTCTGAAATGTCGGACTGTCACCAAAACGGTGTATGTAAACGTAAGCACGTAACGTAGAATCCTACGGTTTAGACGTAGTCGATGCTACTTCAAGACGTAAATCCAAATTTCTTCCCAAAAATAAGTGAGTTCATAATATAACATTAAAATAATATTTTTAAATAATAATTGAGAATAAAATATCAACCATAAATTGACGGATTGTCACAGCATTTACCCCTAAACAGGATCTTTGTCCTTAAAGATCAATTTATCTTACTACTCGCTTCTTATAGAGTTAAATCCATGTGGGTATTTCCTCCACATTCGGGTCTTTCCTCACAAGTGTAATCCATTACAATACGTGAGTTTCAGGAAACATAACTACGGGAATAAGATCAGTCTTAATGTTGACTTACTTTCTCTATCAATGATGTTCACGGGTTTTTGATGAATGCAACTTTTCGCCGATCTAAACTTTATCAAGAAGAATTCAGATTTTCACTTGATAGATATTTTATCAAGTTCGATATTCAAACATAATTCACGCAGCCTTTGAAGTCCTAGGGTAGATCCAGCTTATATGCCTTTCAAACCAACTTTTTACATTATCTCAATGGTCCCATACTACGTGGACTTATTTCCCATGATCTTTCAGATCATCTATTCGTTTTTCCAAAGTAAATTTTTTTGGCATAACTTCGCTACCCATTCGGCACTTCAAGATCTACATTTCATATTCACATAACCTCCTGCCCACTAATGGCAGTCAATAATCAGATCCTAATTTCAACAATCATTTCAGGTCTCGCGGGTCGGGTATTTTGTAAGGTTAGGTTTGTCATCATAGGCAACCTTAAACCTAAAAGACATGTCCAACTCACAATGGGTGTATGTCGGGTGTCTTCATCCCAACTCCTGCTTACAGATGCTCTCATATATAGATCCTAACAAGATTCGATCTCGATTCTAATACGATAATTATCAATGATAATCTTTCCAAAGGAAAAATGATTATACGGTTCATTACCAAAGGTCAATCATTCAAGCATAAAACAACACTTCTAGTGTTTTGTATCGCTACTTTATCTCGTCCCTTCGATTGGGATGGTAAACAGTACTCTCATCAAGGTTGTTTCCCAATGACTTCTGAGCAAATCCCTAGAAATTCGATGCGAAGCGAGGATCTTGATAGAGATCATCGATACATGCACAATATGTTTACACAACTCCTTTAAATACAAAAGAGACAATTTCTTCATCAAGAATCTATCATTAACAGGAATGATATTAGCAGATTTGGTTAGTCTGTCGACGATGACCCAAATCGAATCAAATTCTAATGATGACCTTTGCAATAGTTAGAGGTTTACTAATGTATGAGGAGATGTCTGCCTTCATAATTTGCCATCAGTACAACTTCTTCAGATAAGATACATTTAATCAGGAATAGCATGAATAGAATACGTATACTTATGAGATTCTAGTATGACCAAATCTCAGAATCTCGGTATTTAGGCAACCACAAGTGGCCTTTAAAACATTTAACGCCATCAGATTCTCAATTCTAATGGTTCACATTAGCCACGAACCCCTCTTATTATTTATATTATCCTTTTTACAAGCATCAACTAAATTTTAATTTTCTCGGCAATTTATTTTGCACAATCATTATTAAGGAACACATCCTAATTGATTCTTTATCATTTCTACATAATGTGTCAGTATCTACATTCACCTTCCCTGATGAAATAATTATCATGACCGTATTCATTCAAAATTTCTTTCTTCATATTTTCTAAGTTTTAGTTTCGTCTCAACTATCATTTTTATCAGTTTTGATCAACCTGACGTCTAAAGCGTCGATGATTATTACAAGTAATTAAATAATAAATATTTAATTTTTATGAAATGTAAACGTAAAAATTTTAAATTCCTTAGTTCGTCCAATTATAGAAAAATGTTCAAAATAAATTTGAATTTAATTAACACGATTTTTGTTGATTTATCGAAAATAATTAATAAGATCCGTAAATGTTCGAAAAATCTTTGTTTATACTTTGGTCAAAATTTTCTTAGTTGAAAAGCAAAAATTGTCGTTTCAAGTCTCAAGTCTTGGTTTAAATGGTTTCCTTAATCCCTCTTAGGTTGTCTTGAGGTATAGACAAACATTTACCCCTAACCAGGAGTTTAGTTAAATGTTCTGTGTTTAAGGGAATGATTCCTTAAAATTTTTTTGATAAAATATTTGTCAAAACATATTTGCACTTTCTTTTTGGTAAAACCCAAAGTCTTAAATGGCTCTAATCTTTGAAAAGTCAATAAAGATTCTATTATTTATTAATCACACGGTCAAATACTGTAAAGGATTAAGCCTTTATTCACATGTTAAATATTCAAGGTACATGTTTTCACTACTCGACCGACTCAGGGCATCCTAAAAATAATTATTAACTCATTCTTATTCTTATAAACAAACAAATGGTCCTTAATGATCACCAACATGTATTTATCAAATTACAGCCTACACACGTGATTCACCAAATTTATGGATGCTACATGTGTATTAGTCAATTCAAACGACATCACGTGAAACTCATAATGTTCATTACAAGTTCTGGATGTAGTGATTAGAATAGATAATCTTCTTCGCGGACGTGAAGTTGATGATAACCATGCCGTGGATCAAATTTTAGAACATACGCTAGAACCTTGTAAATGATCGAACAAATCTTCCATCTTGAGTAATGGATATGAATTTTGATCGTCAATTTATTCAGTTCACGGTAATCAACAAATATAAGGAATGATAACACCATAGCTCTTCATGATGACGAGCTTGGTAGAATAAAAGCTTTCTCCGACAACTCTCTCAGTTGTACGGTAATTCTTTTAATTCAGATGGTGCTGACGTAGGGTGCACACGCCACAGGTGCAGCACCGGGAATATAATCAATACCAAATTCAACTTGCCTTAATGGCGAAAGTCTAGGTAATTCACCATCAAATACCTCCTAAAGTTTAAGATAATAGAAACATCTTTTAATAAATTTACTTTAAATTCTTTCTAGATTACAAGATCTATGACTAGTTCATAACCATTCATGGTATAATTTCAAGTCTAAATGCAGGATATGGTCATCCATCAAGAATTATTTAGATCACTTTTGATAATCAACATCTTATCTTTTCGGGGAATTCTACTCGAGTTCCCATCAATTAAGACAATGTCGTCATGTCATAATCAATCAATCCATTCTACTCGTATTATCAACTTTCCAGTTTCGTCACCGTTGATAAGATGTGAATTTCTCAAAAGACTAATAATAACTCGTAATCCTTCACAAATTCAAGGATATTGGGAGATATAACTAACATCAAAAGAGTATTGTCAACGCATAATCTACGCGAGAGAATTTCAAGTCAGATAAAGACGAAAACATTAACGAGTAGGAATATATCCCATGTTTTCATTTATTTGAGTGCGCATTCGAAAGCTCCTCGGTTACCCAAGTCATTCTAATGGAATCTAATCAAAAGAAATGATAGGAACGTCGATACATCCAGTCGGGTATCAACACTCAGTAATCAGATACTTTTCCAAAGAATCTCACCACGGGAGAATTGGACAAAGAGGGGATATCAATTGTTAATTAAGACAATTTCCACAGATGATTAAATTTGATTCATATGAATAAATATTACGGGCACATATGTAGGTGTTCCTAACAATATGTCCCTATTTTGAACTTCTTGCAGATCTCATAAAAATTCAATCTTTCCCAATCTTCAAAGAAAATGTAGTGTTTATTAATCAATTTTATGGTGACTACTAATCAGCCTTGCATGGTCCCTTCCAAATTGTATGTAGGCGCGCAACTATATACAATTTTAAGATTAACGATGCAATACTCAGTTCGTCAAAATTTTATCATCATGTTTAAAATAAAAATATTTTCATGCTTAATTCTTGAATAAGAATCAAAAATAGATTTACAAAAATGTTCTTTGTTACGGAAACAATTAAGTTTTACAAAGTGTTTCATAAACAACTTTATTTTGATAATGATTATTTATAAGTCTCACTTTAAGTAATCCATATGGTGATGAAAATTCAATTTTTCTCAAGGATATTGTTTTATCTTATAAAAACAATGAGTGCTCTGTTAAGGAGTGATGAAAAATTGTTCACCAAGAACTAACTACAATATATCAAGAAATGAGCTTAGCCAATTAATCATGAGGTTCATGACCTTGATGGCACTCAAAAGAGAATAATCCACAACGTAACTCAAATCGAGATGAGTACTTGTTCAATGATTGCATTACTAATGCTAACATTAGGATGAAGCAATAAAAGATAGATAACATCGATACATGTAAAATTTTGCAATCAAAGGTAGTCTTTTCATTAATCACAAACAAGTCATAATTGTACCGTAACACATTACGTGTCACTATGTCATACAATTCCAAGAACTCATCCTACCACCTGACGTCTCAGTTAAGTTAGGTATTTTTAAAAGATACCACAATGAATACTAATCTACAAGAGTCATGGGGGTTCCACCTGTCCCGGAAGATCCATCGGTCTCAATTCAGAAGAAGATTTCTTCAATTTATTTATTGGACACTGGGCATCCTCGCCATTGGACAATGGCCTAGGAACAACACTTAACACGAACCAACAATCAATTAAAACCTTATAATTCAATCACAGGACTTAATGACTTACTCTTAACAATCTCATATTCCATACAGGTTAAATTTTACTTCAATCAACTTATACTCAATGCGATATCCTACCTCATTTTCCAATACTTTCAACCTTATTCATAAACCTTAAAAGGGCAATAAAAGCTCAATATGAACAACACTTAATTTCCAATCCTATAGCTCTTACAACAATAGTTATCAAATAAGTCACTAGTATGAAATGACTCACACATTCAATTAGACTTCTCGGAAAGGTACTTGTGGCATGAGGCTTTTGGGTAATGGTTCCAATGACAGCCTCAAGTGCAACATTCACCCTTTCGATTTCAATTTAAGAATTGGATGACAACGAATCAGATGACATCTTTCTAGGTGGTAACGTTTTGTCAAACTCCACTCTATAAGAAAAGATCGTCATGACATCGATAGCAGTTTTAATCTCGCCAATTCTTCTTCAATTTCACAATCAACTAATACCTACATTTCTACGAATATCAACCATTTGTTGGGATCATAAATATCCACAACTTGGTTTAGATCTAGAATAGCTAGAATTCCTACGGGAATAGCTTCGATTGATTTGCTAGGGGAGTTAGGGTTTCTTGTGACAATCTACGTCGTATAAATATCTCGTATACGTATTAAAATAATCATCAAACAATCATGTAATCAAATTACAACATATATATATAATCCAAGTTATATATATATATATATATATATATATATATATATATATATATATATATATATATATATATTAAAATAACACTTCTCAGTCTGGCCTTGTCGGTAACTCGGGAATTCTTCGGCACCGTTATAGTCAAAAGCTTTTTAGACATTTTGAGAAAAATGTTTATAGTTAAAAGATTTTGAAATGTTTTATTCAAAACCTTGGTTTTAAAAATCTTTCGTTCTCTATAACGAGAGCTCTGGTACCAAACTATAACACCCCCAAATTTACACAATTCAATATAGCGGAAGAGTCGTTGGTGTTACGGGATAGCACATTACTCACATCATAGACAACGCCTAAAAATCACGTCGTTTAATAATAAAGCATTTCCATTCATAAATATCAAATTTACATAGGTCCCAAGTCATAGTATTTCATACAACTTTTACAAAGTATTTGAATGGAAATTATTATTTAAGTGCGGGCCATGAATTCTTTGTTGTTTTCCCGAGAATTACCTTCAAGTACCTGAGATAAAACATGTTAAGAAAAGGTCAGCGATAACGCCGCGTGAATTCATAGAGTTTAATAAAACCATTAATATATCATCGGTATATAATTATTACCGAAAATCATTTTGTACAAATCTTTATAATAGGCCATAAAATAGCCAAAGTCATTTTATACAAATCCTTATAAAAAATCATAATATAGGCTTTTGCCTTCAACATCATTATACGAACCAAAGTCGTAAAATCATCATACAATACGTTTTATAACGTTGTATAAAGTTAAATAAAAACCGTTATATGAATATGGTTATGTAAAACCAAAACACGAATACAATATCAACAATAAGACCCCGTATTGCTAGCCAGGCAATACATCGTAATTCAGTGCGTATAGCAGTATTTCGTTATTTTTGGATTATTATAAGCCGCATGACATTGTTACCTTACTATACCAAACAACGGGTAGCTAACCCGAACTCAATTTGCCCATCTAAATTAGCGTGTCGACACAATAATCACGCTTGTGTAAATCTTTTCATACATAAATTCGCTTACCAATCAATGTGGCACGACGGGGATCAACCGTCAAGGCACGAACTGGGGTGATCGTCCCCAAATAGTACTATTATATGCACAAGAGTCTACCAAATCCCGGTAGTTCACAATTCATGCTAATGGGACTTTTAGTGACATAACCTAACTTTAACAATTTATTTTATTCATCGGGTCATACATCGGGTCATATAATCATTCATCGGGTCATATAATCATTCATCGGGTCATACAATCATTCGGGTCCAAATCAATAAACAAACAATCGGGACAAATGGTGTCCTATTTTATCAAAACTAACATGTTATCTCCCTCGCGGGTTTATAAAACATGTCATAAAAACATTTAAAAGAGTGCGAGGCTATGAACTCACGTTGATGTGGGAAGGCGGTTATCGGCGATTTGGATGTACGGTACGTGCTTCAATCACGGAAACCTAGACAAATAATACTCGGTCTTAGACTCTTGTCCAATGAATTTATAAAAAGAATGGCTATGTATATCTATGATGATATCATGAGTATGATGATGATCAAGTGGGATTGTACATTCTCATTTACTCATTTTAGTGTTATGTGTTGACAACTTTTATACTTGTTTCACTAGTTCATCTTGTTTACTTGTCAAGGACCATTAGGCCCATTATAAGTCCATTACCTTATATTGATCCATTTTAAACTTTTAATATCAGTATTATACTTACAAGTTAGGCCCAAGTGGCTTAAGCCCAATAAGTAAGTTTATAAGTGTTTAGCCAAATTAGTTGGATTTATAGTCCAATAAGGCTAACTTGGCCCGTTAATGTCCGTATGTTATAAAGCTCGGGTTTTATTGGTTTTTACTTGTAATATGTACTCATATATCAGTATATGAGTTATAAAAAGTTTACATTATACGAGTCCGACCGTCTAAGTTTTAATTGACAAAAACGTTAATTTATCGGTTTTAGCCGAAAAGACGTAAAAAGCATGTTTATAGTTTTATAACTTATAAAGCTTATCAAACTAAAATTTTTATAAAATGTCCCTTTTATTTATTATTGTA
Source organism: Glebionis coronaria (assembly GCA_025667525.1). Classification (NCBI taxonomy): domain Eukaryota; kingdom Viridiplantae; phylum Streptophyta; class Magnoliopsida; order Asterales; family Asteraceae; genus Glebionis; species Glebionis coronaria. The sequence continues at coordinate 160,141,905 of CM046876.1, forward strand.
CATATTTATATAAATGTAATATATAAGTTAGTGGGTTTTAATTTACATTTTATACTATATTTATTTGAGTGCTATTATAATACTATTAAACTTTAATTTCACAAAATCTTATTTTTAGTTTCATTTTCACTATTTTTACCATATCTTTCTACAATGAGATAGAAGCTCATTTTTAGATGACATAAACTTCATATTATTTGTTACAAATAACTTAGTTTTAGCTACTGCTCAATCCAAGTCTAAGTATTCCTAACAGTCCTCACAAAACAGACTATTCAGATTGATACACTAATTTTGTTTTGATCATATCTCAATCATTATAATGATTCCATCGCATGGCCAACTCTCACATGTGTATAAGACCTAATACTTACTGTATATTGATTCCACTTTGCCATTTTATCTGTTTAACATATGGTTAGTTACTGTCTTTATACAGCTAACTTATTAAGCAAGATTTTAACCTTTTTACATATGGTTTTCCATCTTTTTAACCATGTTTATCATCACCAAATCCCCACATAATATTTTTAATCATCATTCATCATCATATAAATATACATAAATAAAGAAAATACAAGATTACATAATCAAAATAACAATATGATAGGAAGAAACAATCTCTATACCACCATTAGTGATGAAAAGATGAGTTTTTGATGAACAAGGCTTGGATTTTGATGGCAAAATTGTGATAAACCAATATCATCTCAAGTGCACCAATATTTATAATATCCTTGAGGGAAATCAGCCCTAGGACACCAAGAAATCTCCTCTTTGGATGTTAGAATCACCTCCAATCTTTATAACTTCAAAGGGTATTCAACTTGTGCAAGTTAAACACATGATTCATGGTTGAATTTTTGATCAAATGGGGTGTTTTGAGAGCATGGTGGACGTTCATAGGGAGCCAAGAGAGTTTGTGTGTGGTTTGCATGTTGTAAATGAGATAATGGTTTAGTCTTGGCTAGTTTTGTGTTGCTAGTGGTTTGGAAAGAAACAAGGACAAGTGTCCTTGTTTACTTAAGTAAACTTGACACATCAAGAGTGTGTTGTGTACTCTTGGATGCCACTTGTATAGGGGTGGGCAAGTGTAAACTTGTCCCATCCCTATTAATTTACGGGTACTCCTCGATTCTAGTTTCCTCGATTTGCGTGCCCTCGGGTCATTTTACGAAAACGTTTTTATAAATTATGAATCAACGGCACACAACGAATCTAATAAAAATTGTCAAAAAACGGAGTTCAAAAACGTAAATACGTAAACCTAGGGTTTCCGGTTTAGTCGTAAAGGACGTTAAATTATTCACGTAAGTCCTAATCTCTTCTCGTAAATTTGTGAGTTTATGAACCAATACAAATTTAAAATCCCAAAATAATATTCACGGATAAATTTATTTTCTGAAATGTCGGACTGTCACCAAAACGGTGTATGTAAACGTAAGCACGTAACGTAGAATCCTCCGGTTTAGACGTAGTCGATGCTACTTCAAGACGTAAATCCAAATTTCTTCCCAAAAATAAGTGAGTTCATAATATAACATTAAAATAATGTTTTTAAATAATACTTGAGAATAAAATATCAACCATAAATTGACGGATTGTCACAGTCCCACAGAAATTAAATTGTGACCGAGTCCTTCCACATAATACACTCTTACAATCGTAACTATAATACCCCATTTGGATAAATGGAATGTCACAGGATAATCATGGCATAATATCAAAGCATTTGGTAATGTCCTAAAACATTACATGACCATAAGGGATAACCAGAATCAAACATCGGTCCCCAACATAACTCATAAACAAGCATAAAGTAAAAGTAATGCAAATGAAACAGAAACATAATATAGCTCCCATCCTATGCATAACCTCTCCCATGCTCCTGACCTTGTGTACCTGCCGTTTGGGGACATGAAAGGAGAAAACGGCTGAACGAGACGCTCAGTGCGCGGATATATGACATAATATGTAATTTCATAAACATAAGTAAAGACTGAAATTAAAACATGACAATGAAAGTGCAGCGGAATAATGTAAGTCTTGGAAAACCTGGTGACATGTAATAAACTAGTTTATTCTGAAAAGGCCTCATGTTCATGTTAATACTGAAAGTCTGCTGTTAAATCATGAAAACTATAATTTAAATGCCAAAGAGCTTATATAGGTCATGAAATATATCAACGTGCATGAATACATGGAGGGGTGACCTCGTAATGCTATTAGAGGGGCTGTCTCTAATCATAATAGTCTGGGTAGGAGGGATCAGCTCCTTGTGAAGGATGCAAGGCACACATCACATTCACCATGAAATTCTTGTAAACTTGTAAACTAGGATGCACCCATTCGTCCAACGTGATAATAATATTAAAGGCCAAACTTTTAAAGGGACGCTGCGAGCAATCACTCTCACTGCAGAAGAGTCATAACACCGGTGCCTCCAGTGCTATGGTTACGGTACCTCCGTAACTAGGTGAAACATGGCATGCGTGTATATAGCTCAGGCAATTATAATAAACATAACATTTCCTGACGTGTTTAAGACACATAACTACAGGGAAAACAGATGGCATAATAAATAGGGAAAACCTATTTAACATGAAAGAGAGAAAAAATTGTCCATACTGAAGGACGGAATATCCGTACCTCACGTCCAGTTATGCAAACGAAGAATAACGTGGAAGATGAGGACGTGAAGAAAATCATACTCCATAAATGCTACATAATAAAGAGGGACATGTATGAGTCGCTTGATTAACTTATACTTAATATTTATTAATTACTTGTCGTTAACTTGTTTTACTTGTTCTTGTATTGCCTTAAATGTTCTTGACTTATTTTACGGCTTCTATTTGAATCGTGTATTCTGATTAGTGAAATTCGTATCCTTACATGTTAATAAGCATAAAATGTGTAATTCATGTTCATGTAGTGAAGTTTACTAAATAATACTTTACGCTAAAATAATAATTATTAGTTAATAATAAAATGAGTTATTTATTTTGGATCGTAAATTAGTAATAAGGTAAGCCTAAATAAATAAACTTTACTAAAACGTGATAATTATGTAACTAAATTAAGTCTAGTTATTAATTTAACTACGCTAACAAATACCTCGGTTAATATCGTTAACTAAATATAAATTTAGTCGCGTGAAATATTTAATCATAACGTATACATAATATTAAACTAATCATGTTTAATAGCGTATTTTAACGTACCCAAGCCTACCGAGACACCCTCGTCTTGGTCGCACGAAACAAATAACAAGTTATAAAAAAATACCCTAAAATAAATACATGCTGTCCAACATATGAGGTTGCTGTTTTATCCGAGATATTTTTACTGTGTTGTACAAGTAAACATACCCCAGTCCTGTCCGATAAATTGGCCCAGTTTTGCCCGATATATGCTACTTGTGTTGTCCGATATATACTGGGAAATAATACTTGTTCATACTGTTTGCCCTAACCCTAAAAGCTACCCACTGATTATAATTCTTACCCGCTGTATGGGCGTTCCTAGCCACTGTTTATACGAAAGCACCCAACCCTCGTGGCTGTTTGGAAAACAATGCGTCACCGAGACCCATAGAGGTCTCGGTTTGTGTGCTAAAACTAACACAGCGGATCTAAAGCGCACATCCCTTAATCCCACTGTTTGATCATGTTTTTAATATTCTTAAAATCGGATTGAGGATCAAATAAAAAAAGAAAGAAATCATAAAACGGATTAGGGTTTTGAATCTTACATGATTTAGGGTTTTCTTGGAATAGAATCGAAGATCTCGCCACAACCCTTGCCTAGACGTACACACATGACTTCCTTATTTCTGTTTTCTGTTTGGAACGATGCAACAAAGATCCCAAAGAAGAAAAAAAAAACGATCGGCATGTTATAGATTTTTAGGGTTTCTGTTTGTGGTGTGTGTGTCGACAGAAAAAGAAAAAAAACAAAGCCTCCCTGTTTATATGTTGTTTAGGGTCGGTTTGTGTTTATTTTATTGGGCTTTGGCCCAATTCTGGTTCCCTCCTTAACTGCCCAAATTCACCGTTTTTTGTTTCTTTTCCTTTTTTTTTGTTCGCGACTCGAACAACGTTACGCGTAATCGTGTTTCAATTGTCGTAAATCTTTTTCATTTACATTATACATGTTATACGTACTTAATTATATTCTTAATTACTTATCATGTTTAATTTAATATACGTAAATATTAATCGTTTTGAATATTCGCGTCGCGCGATTTAAATGTCGTGAATTAGTATTTTGTGGTTTTACTTATTGTACGTAAATTCATGTCGTATATTAATAATAATAATAATATACTTAGTTATTTATCGTACTAAAATAATATACGTAGTAGTCGTGTTAAATATTCGTATCGTGTATCGTATTATTAAATAATCGTGAAGTTTAAATTTATACGAAATTTCATGTAATTCGTGTTCTAGGGTTTTTAAAGCGGGTTTTACAACTCCTCCCCTCTATAAGAATAATTCGTCCTCGAATTAGAGATACGATACTCTGGAAGGGACATGAACATGACGTGACTGAAGGGAACATAGAACATGAAGTGACTGAAAAGGAACATATCTGAACATATGGAAGAAAAGAGAATTTAGAAATAACATGAGAAGATACATGACACGATATATTACTAAGTGTCATACTTACTGGTATAATCACACTCCGAGCCTTGATGCTCAAGATATATTGAGACGTAATACGTGAACAATTGTGAACGTGATACGTGAACAATTGTGAACGTGATACTTGGAGATATGGTGCATGAAATATGAGAACATATGGTGAGTGAGAATAAGTGCAACATATCGTGAACGTGATATGAGAACATGGGTAAACATGATATGGGATCATATCATGAACGTGCAATAACTGAAGAGGTAAAGTCAATTGATACGAGATGAGATGTGAAACGTCTGTCTGAGGATGAAAGTCATACTAAACTTGAGTCTAGTCTCCCAAGATTTTACAATCTTTCCAGAATAAAAGTGAATCGTAATTCATAAGATAGGCTATGATCATGATCGTGAATGATGTCATGAACATGGAAGTGAAAATCCAATCATGAAAATGAAAGAAAATTAAAGACATGGATAAATTCGTGAATGCTAACGTGAGACATAACTTGAGAGCTGAAATAATCATTCAGACGTGAACGCAATTAATGAATGCTAATATAAACCTTTATCTGCTCTGATAGCCGAAAGAGTGTCGTGTAATCGTACGATCATTGGCTGGAAAATATCTGATAATCTTCTACTGCGTACTCCTTTCGGATGGAAGAAAACATGTAGGCTAAGTTAAATGATCGAAAGACGATTCAAATATTCCTAAAGGTTGAAATGACTGCAAGAGTGTTGGTGTTCTATCTTAACCTGCTCATAAGTCAGGTCTTTAGATATGCATGTAACCGTGTCTTGTTTCATGCTTCTCCACCAAATGTGGTTAAGATCATGATACATCTTGGTAGGATCTGGATACATAGAAATTGGAAAACTATGAGTCTGGGTAAAATTTGACATGTCTTATCATAGGATTTCCTGGAGCACATAAGTTAGATGTAGGATTCTCTCCTTTACACGTAGGCATAATCATGGTAAAAAAAATTTTATCATGAAAACAATGTGATTCAGCGTGTCACTGTAATCAACTGCATACGTACAGAAAAAACAATTTGGTGTGAATTTCTCCTGTTGTAACCTTGTAACATAGAGCGACGATGGTATTCGTGCTCTTCTCTAGACTTAAAGAAAATCGTAGTGTTAGCAATGAATAGAATAACGAACTTGTCCAGAATACATGAAAATTTGATTTCTCAAATCCACAATTACTGCTGGCATTCGTGAACTAACAGGCACAAACATGAATTTATAATGACCATAACGTGTGCGAAGAACAGTCACGGAAGTATCATGTTCTTCCACTCACAACTGTTGATAGCCTGATAGTAAATCGATCTTGAAAAGTGTTTAGGGTCTAGTAGTTGATCAGATAGATCAATAATACTTGGGAAGAGAAAATACAGCCATAAATAGTGGTATGATTGGTAGTTCCTTCTGGTAATAATTCTGGGGAATTCTTAAAAAAATCGACTGATTAATGAATAAGAATGTCGGAAGTCGTGTCATAAATGATAGCTAGAAATCTTCGTAGCCAATAATACATGCTTGTAAGGCCGAAAAAATTTTCACCAATTTTCCTGGTGGAAAACCCATGTTGAGTGTATTCAGGAATCTGAATATCGCTGAATATAATCTGTTACAATGGTGATCCATTGTAGAAATGAAGAATCTTGTTGTCAAACTGAAATGAAAGTCTATATATATCTGGGTGATATCACGACTTCTAAGATGGACATGAATATCTGAATATGAAATCGTGAAATGAAGTGTCATGTCTGCACACAAAGTAAACGTGGCATATTTCATTGAATGTGTTCCGTCCGTCTCACACGGAATGAACATTGCGTGACCAACTATAATCAATAAGTCAGAGATGGTACTGAAATTTGGTGGCTTTATTTGTACATGGCACAACAGAATAAGTATACCCTTGGAAAGGTACCTTGAATTACTGAGGCTAAATTCAGAATTTATGCATGAGTCGTGTGTCTTGACTCATGTCCTGGGAACCATACGTGTGACATGTGTCTTGACTGGTATCTTGACATGTGTCTACAATACATATTCATGAGAGGATGTGTCTTGATGGATGTCTTGACATACAACAAGGAATCATAATTAAAAATGGTGGTAAAAATGCCGAAATTGGCCTCGTATTGTTAAAAGAAACTAAATGGTAAATGGCATAAAACTGAGAGAATAATGGCATGGAAATGAGATAATAGTGTCTGGTGGATGAAGTATGTTTTCAGTCGGGGCGTTCTGATCTATCGCCTCCATCCTTGATTCGTAGGGTTTTCAGGTATGTAAATAGCAACAACATGGGAAACAGCACCTTGTGAAAGATGTCAAGTGGAGAAACGCCTGACATAAATGAGAATTGACTAGAGAATACTCATGGAGTATGGTAGGTGAAATACACATGGATTATGGTACGTGTAATACACATAGACTATGGTACATACAATACACATGGAATACTATATGTGGAGTTCATGTGAAATGCATATGAGATGATCGATGTGGTATCAATCATCTAACATGATTTAAAAGGGAAAACTGATTAAATGGTTAGGAAACCGTACTGAAGTGAGGGACATGATAGCCTAGCAATTTCAGCATAGACATCATTCTGGTTGTATAGAGGGAACACTAAAATACTAATAGTATGGTAATAAAATTTAACAATGATTTACATGAAAACATGATTAATGGAAACCAACTATGACTATCATAAAAATCAGGATTAAATGAAATTCATAGATGTCTAGCATGAGGCATGATCAACATGATGAAAACATAATTTACATAAAGAGGCATGGAACATAATCATCATGAAGATGAAATTATCATGAAGAAACATGGAACAAAATTAACATGAAGGAGCAGAAACATAATCAGCATGAAAACGAAGTTAACCATGATAGTATGAAAACTTACTCAACATAAAGAAACATAACAAATAAATGATGGGACATGCAAAGTTATGCCGATAGTGTTGAAGACTATGAGTCGTTTCACAATGGAATTTAGTGTAACATAAATGGTAAGTCTGACACAATATAACATGACCTAAACATAAAAGATGCATGAAGTACTTTATAAAGCATGAAACAGTTTATAATGCATGAAATAGTTTAAAATGCAAGGTTAAGAAATATGATGATATGTACATGAGTGAACGCCTATGGGTCGGTTCACAAAACAAAAGACAAGTGTGGACGCATATGGGTCGGTCCACTAAACAAACAAAAAGTTTTGATAAAAGCACATGCGACTAAATAAGGCCAGTCCTGTACCAACCATTACTTAGTCAAAATTCCTGCTACAATGATACATGCAATGAATTCATGAAATGAATGAATGAAAACCAACTGTCTAAACCTAAGGGAAAACATGTGACTAAGCATGAACTACTGTGGTCCAGTCCATACTAGTCAAAATTTGCAAGAAAACATCTTGCATAAAACAATGACATGTAACTAAGTATGGATGACGGTTGTTCAATCCATATTAGTAAAACAATTCTGAGAAAACATCATGGTTAAAACATCAAGGTGCTAAAAATATCAATACATGGAATAACAAGCATTGGCTTAGGAAGGTCATGGTAACTACCCACTAGTCACATGTCAAGTTTTAGAGCCTACAGGTCGAAACCTTGCGCTCTGATACCATAATTGTAACACCCCATTTAGATAAATGGAATGTCACAGGAAAATCAAGGCATAATATCAAAGCATAAGGTAAATGTCCTAAAACATTACATGACCATAAGGGATAACCGGAATCAAACATCGGTCCCTAACATAACTCATAAACAAGCATAAAGTAAAAGTAATTCAAATGAAACAAAAACATAATATAGCTCCCATCCTATGCATAACCTTTCCCATGCTCCTGACCTTGTGTACCTGCCGTTTGGGGACACGAAAAGAGAAAACGGCCGAGCGAGACGCTCAGTGTGTGACAATCCGTCAATTTATGGTTGATATTTTATTCTCAAATATTATTTAAAAACATTATTTTAATGTTATATTATGAACTCACTTATTTTTGGGAAGAAATTTGGGTTTACATCTTGAAGTAGCATCGACTTCGTCTAAACCGGAGGATTCTACGTTACGTGCTTACGTTTACATACACCGTTTTGGTGACAGTCTGACACTTCAGGAAATAAATTTATCCGTGAATATTATTTTGGAATTTTAAATTTGTGTTGGTTCATAAACTCACAAATTTACGAGAAGAGATTAGGACTTACGTGAATAATTTAACGTCCTTTACGACTAAACCGGAAACCTTAGGATTATGTATTTACATTTTTGAACTTTGTTTTTGATGAGACAATTTTTATTAGATTCGTTTTGTGTCGTTGATTATTTATAAAAACGTTTTTCGTAAAACGACCCGAGGGCACGCAAATCGAGGAAACTAGAATCGAGGAATACACGTAAATTAATGGGGATGAGACAAGTTTACACTTGCGCACCCCCATAACAAGTGGAGGCAAGAAGAGCTAACACCACCCTTTGGTGGCAAGCTAACACACAAGTATAGGACACTTGTCCTACACTGTTGACCAAAACCATTTGTAAACTTAAAACCACTAAAGCTAAACTAGTTACTCATTCTTACATGAAAATCTCACACACAACTTTCTCCTCTCTCCCTATGAACGTCCCATATCACCCAAAAACACCCCATTAGATCAAAAATTCAACCATAAATCATATGTATAATTTACATATGATGAAAACCCATTGAAGATATGAAGATTGGAGGTGATCTTAACATGTGAAAAGGAGTTTTCATGGAGGTATTTGGGATTATTTTCAAGAAGGACTTTAGGGCTGATTTTATGGAGGTCTTCATCCATTTGAAGGAATCAAGAAGTTCCTTTCTAAAGTTGAAGATTTGGTAACAAGGAACCAAGCCTTGTTCATCAAAATCCCATCTTTTCATCATCTTGGTGGTATAGAGATTATTTTCCCCTATCATCTTGTTATTTTGAATATATAATCTTGTATTTTATTCATTTATGTATATGTATATGATGATGAATGATGATCAAAATATTATGTGGGGATTTGGTGTGGATAGATTTGGTTAAAAAGATTGAAAACTACAAGAAAAGATGTTAAAATCTTGCTTAAAATAGTAGGCTGTATAAAACAGTAAAGAACCTTATGATAAACTGATAAAATGGTATAGATAAATTGATATACAATAAGTATTAGGACTTGTACACATGTGAGAGTTGGTCATGCAATGGAATCATCAAAATGAGTGAGATATGATCAAAACAAAATTAGTATACCAATCTGAATAGTCTGTTTTGTAGGGACTGTTAAGGATACTTAGACATGGATTGAGAAGTATCTATAGCTAACTTATTTGTAGCACATAATATGAAATTTATGTCATCCAAAAATGAGCTTCTATCTCCTTATATAACTCAAGATATGATAAAAATAGTGAAAGTGAAACTAATAATCAGATTTTGTGAAATTAAAGTTTAATAGTATTATATAAGCACTCAAAATAATATAGTATAAAATGAGAAATTAAAACACACTAACTTATATATTTCATTTATATAAATATGTATAAGGATAAATAAATGGACATTATATAAAAATGGTAGTTTGGTAAGTTTTATAAGTTATAAAAACTATAAACACGATTTTTACGTCTTTTCGGCTAATACCGTAAAATTAACGTTTTTCGTCAATTAAAACTTAGATGGTCGGACCCGTCAAATGTAAACTTTTTAAAAGTAATATACTGATATATAAGTACTTAATAAAAGTAAAAACCTATAAAACCCGAACTATATAACATACGGACATTAACGGGCTAAGTTAGCATTATTGGACTAATAATCCAACTAAATGGACTAAACACTTATAAATTTACTTATTGGGCTTAACCCACTTGGGCCCAACATGAAAAGTATAATACTAATAATAAAAGTATAAAATGGACTAATATAAAGTATTGGGCTTGTAATAGGCTTATTGGGCCTAAAACATGTAAATAAGTAAGACTAGTATAAAAATGTTACCAACACATAAACATTATAATGAATGAGTAAAAATGTACAATCCCACTTGATCATCATCATATTTATAAAATCATCATATGTATACATAATTTTTATTTTTATAAAGTCATTGGACAAGAGTCTAAGACGAGTATTATTGTCTAGGTTTCCATGATTGAAGCACGTACCGTACATCCGAATTGCCGATAACCCGCTTTCCCACATCAACATGAGTAGCCTCGCACTCTTTTAAATGTTTTTATGAAATGTTTTATAAACCTGCGAGGGAGATAACATGTTAGTTTTTATAAAATAGGGCACTAGTTGTCCCGATTGTCTGTTTATTGATTTGGACCCGAATGATTGTATGACCCGATGAATGATTATATGACCCGATGTATGAAATAAAATGGATTAAAGTTAGGTTATGTCACTAAAAGTCCCATTAGCATGAATTGTGAACTACCGGGATTTGGTAGATGCTTATACATATAATAGTACTATTTGGAAAAGATCACCCTAGTTCGCGCCTTGACGGTTGATCCCCGTCGTGCCACATTGATTGGTAAGCGAATTTATGTATGAGAAGATTTACACAAGCGTGATTATTGTGACGACACGCTAATTTAGATGGGCAAATGAGTTTTGGGTTAGCTACCCGTTGTTTGTTGTAGTAAGGTAACAATGTCATGCGGCTTATAATAATCTAAATAACGAAATACTACTATACGCATTGAATTACGATATATTGCCTGACTAGCAATACGGGGTCTTATTATTGATTTTATGTTCGTGTTTTGGTTTTACATAACCATATTCATAGAACGGTTTTTATTTAACTTATTACAACGTTATAAAACGTATTGTATGATGTTTTTACGACTTTGGTTCGTATAATGATTTTGAAGGCAAAAGCCTATATTATGATTTTTGATAAAGATTTATATAAAAATGGCTTTGGCTATTTTATGGCCTATTACAAAGATTTGTACAAAAATGATTTTCGGTAATATTTTTATACCGATGTTATATTGATGGATTTAATTAAACTCTATGAATTCACTCGACGTTTTCGCTGACCTTTTCTTTTAACATGTTTTATCTCAGGTACTTGAAGGTAATTCTCGGGAAGACGAAAAGAATCTATGGCCCGCACTTAAACAATTTCCATTCAAATATTTTGTAAAAATTGTATGAAATACTATGACTTGGGACCTATGTAAACTTGATATTTATGAATGGAAATGCTTTATTATTAAACGATGCGATTTTTAAGCGTTGTCTATGATGTGAGTAATGTGCTATCCCGTAACACCAACGAGTCTTCCGCTGTATTGAATTGTGTAAATTTGGGGGTGTTATAGTTTGGTATCAGAGCTCTCGTTATAGAGAACGAAAGATTTTTAAAACCAATGTTTTGAATAAAACATTTCAAAATCTTTTAACTATAAACATTTTTTCTAAAAAATGTCTAAAAATCTTTTGACTATAACGATGCCGAAGAAATCCCGAGTTACCGACAAGGCCAGACTGAGAAGTGTTATTTTAATATATATATATATATATATATATATATATATATATATATATATATATATATATATATATATATATATATATATATATATATATATATATATATATATATATATATATATATATATATATATATATATATATATATATATATATATATATATATATATATATATATATATATATACATATATATATATATATATATATATATATATATATATATATATATATATATATATATATATATATATATATATATATATATATATGTATATATATATATATATATATATATATATAACTTGGATTATGTATATATATGATGTAATTTGATTACATGATTGTTTGAGGATTATTTTGATATTTATACGAGGTATTTATACGACATAGATTGTCACAAGGAACGCTAACTCCCCTAGTAAATTAATCTAAGATATTCCTGTAGGAAATCTAGCTATTCCAGATCTAAACCAAGTTGTGGATGTTTATGATCCCAACAAAATGGTTGATATTCGTAGAAATGTTGGTATTAGATGATTATGATATTAAATAAGAATTGGCGAGATTAAAACTGATATAGATGTCATGACGATCTTTCCTTATAGAGTGGAGTTTAACAAAATGTTACCACCTGGAAAGGTGTCATCTGATTCGTTGTCACCCAATTCTTAAATTTGAAATCGAAAAGGTGAATGTTGCACTTGAGGCTGTCATTGGAACCATTACCCAAAAGCCTCATGCCACTAGTACCTTTCAGAGAAGTCTAATTGAATGTATGAGTCATTTCATACTAGTGACTCATTTGATAACTATTAATGAAAGAGCTATAGGATTGGAAATTAAGTGTTGTTCATATTGAGCTTTTATTGCCCTTTTAAGGTCTAAGAATAAGGTTGAAAGTATTAGAAAATGAGGTAGGATGTTGCATTGAGTATAAGTTGATTGAAACTTGAATAAAGTAAAATTTAACCCGTATGGAATATGAGATTGTTAAGAGGAAGTCATTAAGTTCTGTGATGGAATTATTAGGTTTTAAATGATTGTTGGTTCGTGTTAAGGGTCGTTCCTAGACCATTGTCCACTAACGAGGATGCCCAGTGTCCAAGAAATAAATTGAAGAAATCTTCTTCTGAACTGAGACCGATGGATCTTTCGGGACATGTGGAACACCGAATGACTCTTGCAGATTAGTATTTATTGTGGTATCTTTTAAAAATCCCTAACGTAACTGAGACATCAGTTGGTATGATGAGTTATTGGAATTGTATGACATAGTGACACGTAATGTGTTACGGTACATATTTGACTTGTTTGTGATTAATGAAAAGATTACCTTTGATTGCTAAATCTTACATGTATCGATGTTATATATCTTTTATTGCTTCATCCTAATGTTCGCATTAGTGATGCAACCATTGAACAAGTACTCATCTCAAATTGAGTTACGTTGTGGGTTATTCTTTTTGAGTGCCATCGAGGTCATGAACCTCATGATTATTTGGCTGAGCTCATTTCCTATTATATTGTAGTTAGTTCTTGGTGAGCAAGTCTTCATCGCTCTTTTGCGGATCACTCATTGTTTTATAAGATAAATCAGTATCCCTTGAGAAAAATTGAATTTTCATCACTATAAGGATTATTCAAAGTGAGATTTATAAGTGATCGTTATCGAAATGAAGTTGTTTATAAAACACCTTGGAAAACTTCATTGTTTTCATAACAAAGAAAATCTTTGTAAATTTATTTTTGATTCTTATTTAAGAATTAAGCATGAAAATATTTTTATTATAAACATGATGATAAAATTTTGACGAACTGAGTATTGCATCGTTAATCTTGAAATTGTATATAGTTGCGCGCCTACATACAATTTGGAAGGAACCATGCAAGGCTGATTAGTAGTCACCATGAAATTATTAATAAACACTAAATTTTCTTTGAAGTTGTGAAAGATTAAATTTTATGAGATCTGCAAGAAGTGCAAAATAGGGACATAATGTTAGAGACATCTACATATGTGCCCATGCCATTTATTCTTCTGAAAATACCTCCTACAGTTTCAACAAATACCTCCAATTCTCCAGTGGAGAGATTCTTTGAAAAAGTATATGATTACCGAGTGTTGATACCCGACTGGATGTATCGACGTTCCTATCATTTCTTTTGATTTGATTTCATTTGAATGACCTGGGTAATGATCCGAGGAGCTTTCGAATACGTACTCAAATTATGAAAACATGGGATATATTCATATTCATTAAATGTCTTCGTCTGTATCTGATTTGAAATTCTCTCACGTAGATTATGCATTGACCTTACTCTTTTAAGGTTAGTTATGTCTCCAGATATCCTTGAATTGTGAAGGATTATGAGTTATTATTAGTCTTTTGAGAAGTTTACATCTTATCGACGACAATAAAACTGAAAAGTTGATAATTCCAGTAGAATGAATTGATTGATTATGACATGACGACATTGTCTTAATTGATGGGAACTCAAATAGAATTCCCCTAAATGATAAGATGTTGATTATCAAAAGTGATCTAAATAACTCTTGATGGATGACCATATCCTGCATTTAGACTTGAGATTATACCATGAATGGTTATGAACTGATCATAGATCTCGTAATCTAGAAAGAACCTAATATGAATTTATTAAAACATGTTTCTGTTATTTGAAACTGTAGGAGGTATTTGTTGATGAATTACCTAGACCTTCGCCATTAAGGCAGGTTGAATTTGGTATTGATTATATTCCTGGTGCTGCACCTGTGGCATGTGCACTGTACGTCGGCACCATCTGAATTAAAAGAATTACCGTAAAACTGAGAGAGTTGTCGGAGAAAGCTTTTATTTTACTGAGCTTGTCATCATGAAGAGCTATGGTGTTATCATTTGTTGAATTACCGTAAACTAGGTAAATTGATGATCAAAATCTATATCCACTACCCAAGATGATAGATTTGTTCAATCATTTACAAGGTTCTAGCGTATATTCGAAAATTTGATTCACGGCATGGTTATCATCAACTTCGCGTCCGCGAAAAGATTATCTATTCCAATTACTACATCCAGAACTTATGATGAACATTATGAGTTTCACTTGATGTCGTTTGGATGGACTAATACACATGTAGCATCCATAAATTTGGTGAATCACGTGTGTAGGCTATAATTTGATAACTTCATGCTTGTGATCATTAAGAACCATATGTTTGTTTATAAGAATAAGACGGAGTTAATAATCATTTATAGACTGCCCTGAATTGGCCGAGTAATTAAAACTTGTACCTTGAATATTTAACATATAATTTAAGGCTTAATCCTTTACATTAAATGACCGTGTGATTAAAAGATAACGGGATCTATATTGACTCTTCAAAGATTAGAGCCATTTAAGGCTTAGGGTTATACCAAAAAGGAGGTGCAAATATGTTTTGACAGATGTTTTAACAAAGGATTTTTAAGGGATTATTCCCTTATACACAAACCATTTAACTAAACTCCTGTTTAGGGGTAAATGTTTGTGTATACCTCAAGACAACCTAAGAGGGATTGAGGAAACCGTTAAAACATGACTTAAAATTTGAAACGATAATTTTTGCTTTTCAACTAAGAAAATTTTTACCAAAGAATAAACGGAGGTTTTTGGACATTTACGGATCTTACTAATTATTTCCGATAAATCAACAAAAAATGTGTTAATTAAATTCAAATTTATTTTGAACATTTTTATATAATTGGACAAACTGAGAAAATTTAAAAACTTTTACGTTTACATTTCATAAAAATTAAATATTTATTATTTAATTACTTGTAATAGTTATCGACGCTTTAAATATCGGATTGAGCAAAACTAATAAAGATAATAGTTGAGACGAAACCAAAACTTAGAAAATATGAAGAAAGAATTTCTGAGTAAATTGTGGTCATGATAATTAGTTCATCAGGAAAGGTGAATGTAGATACTGACACATTATATAGAAAGGATAAAGAATCACATAGGATGTGTTCCTTAATAATGAAGGTGCAAAATAAATTGCCGAACAATATATAAATAAACAATGCTTGTAAGAAGGATAATATAGATAATAATAAGGGGTTCGCGGCTAATATGAACCATTAGAATTGAGGAGCCGATGGCGTTAAATGTATAAAAGGCCACTTGTGGTTGCCTAAATATGGAGATTTTGAGATGTAGTCATGTTGGAATCTCGTAAGTTTAAGTATTCTATTCATGCTATTTCTGATTTAATGTATCTTTATCTGAAGAAGTTGTACTGATGAAAAATTATGAAGGCAAAACACCGCCTCATACATTAGCAAACGTCTAATTATTGCAAAGGTCATCATCTGAATTTGATTCGATTTGGGTCATCGTCGACAGACTGACCAAATCTGCTAATATCATTCCTGTTAATGATAGATTCTGGATGAAGAAATTGACTCTTTTGTATTTAAAGGAGTTGCGTAAACATAGTGTGCCGTACCAATCATCTCTATCAAGATCCTCGCTTCGCATTGAATTTCTAGAGATTTGCTCAGAAGTCATTAGGAACGAACCTTGATGAGAGTACTATTTACCACCCCAATCGAAGGGACGAGGCAAAGTAACGATACAAAACACTAGAAGTCTTGTGTTATGCTTGAATAATTGACCTTTGGTAATAAACCGTATAATCGTTTTCATTTGGAGAGATTATCATTGAAAACTATCGTATTAGGATCGAGATTGAATCTTGTGAGGATATATATTAGAGCATCTGTAAGCAGGAGTTGGGGTAAAGACACCCGACATACACCCATTGTGAGTTGGACATGTCTTTTAGGATTAAGGTTTCCTATGATGGCGAACCTAACCTTACAAAATACTCGACCCGTGAGACCTGAAATGATTGTTGAAATTAGGATCTGATTATTGACTGCCGGTAGTGGGCAGGAGGTTATGTGAATATGAAATGTAGATCTTGAAGTACCAGATGGGTAGCGAAGTTATGCCAAAAATTTTAACCATGGAAAAATGAATAGATGATCTGAAAGATCATGGGAAATAAGTCCCCGTTGTATGGGACCATTGAGATGATGTAAAAGATGGTTTGAAAGGCATATAAGTTGGATCTACCCTATGACTTCAAGGACTGCGTGAATTATGTTTCGTATATCTAACTTGATGAAATGTTTATCAAGTGAAAATCTGATTATTCCTTAATGAAGTTTAGATCGGCGAAAAGTTGCATTCATAAAAAACCCGTGAATATCATGTATAGAGAAAGTAAGTCAACATTAAGCCTGATCTTATTCCCGTAGCTATGTTTGATGAAACTTGCGTATTGTAATGAATTACACTTGTGAGAAAAGACCGAATGTGGAGGAAATACCCACATGGCTTTAACTCTATAAGAAGCGAGTAGTAAGATAAGATGATCTTTAGGACAAAGATCCTGTTTAGGGGTAAATGCTGTGACAATCCGTCAATTTATGGTTGATATTTTATTCTCAAATATCATTTAAAACATTATTTTAATGTTATATTATGAACTCACTTATTTTTGGGAAGAAATTTGGGTTTACATCTTGAAGTAGCATCGACTACGTCTAAACCGGAGGATTCTACGTTACGTGCTTACGTTTACATACACCGTTTTGGTGACAGTCCGACACTTCAGGAAATAAATTTATCCGTGAATATTATTTTGGAATTTTAAATTTGTGTTGGTTCATAAACTCAAATTTACGAGAAGAGATTAGGACTTACGTGAATAATTTAACGTCCTTTACGACTAAACCGGAAACCTTAGGATTACGTATTTACGTTTTTGAACTTTGTTTTTGATAAGACAATTTTTATTAGATTCGTTTTGTGTCGTTGATTCAAAATTTATAAAAACGTTTTTCGTAAAAACGACCCGAGGGCACGCAAATCGAGGAAACTAGAATCGAGAAATACCCGTAAATTAATGGGGATGAGACAAGTTTACACTTGCGCACCCCCATAACAAGTGGAGGCAAGAAGAGCTAACACCACCCTTTGGTGGCAAGCTAACACACAAGTATAGGACACTTGTCCTACACTTTTGACCAAAACCATTTGTAAACTTAAAACCACTAAAGCTAAACTAGTTACTCATTCTTACCTGCAAATCTCACACACAACTCTCTCCTCTCTCCCTATGAACGTCCCATATTACCCAAAAACACCCCATTAAATCAAAAATTCAACCATAAATCATATGTATAATTTACATATGATGAAAACCCATTGAAGATATGAAGATTGGAGGTGATCTTAACATGTGAAAAGGAGTTTTCATGGAGGTCTTTGGGCTGATTTTCAAGAAGGATTTTAGGGCTGATTTTATGGAGGTCTTCATCCATTTGAAGGACTCAAGAAGTTCCTTGCTAAAGTTGAAGATTTGGTAACAAGGAACCAAGCCTTGTTCATCAAAATCCCATCTTTTCATCATCTTGGTGGTATAGAGATTATTTCTCCCTATCATCTTGTTATTTTGAATATGTAATCTTGTATTTTGTTCATTTATGTATATGTATATGATTGTGAATGATGATCAAAATATTATGTGGGGATTCGGTGTGGATAGATTTGGTTAAAAAGATTGAAAACTACAAGAAAAGATGTTAAAATCTTGCTTAAAATAGTAGGCTGTATAAAACAGTAAAGAACCTTATGATAAACTGATAAAATGGTATAGATAAATTGATATACAGTAATTATTAGGACTTGTACACATGTGAGAGTTGGTCATGCAATGGAATCATCAAAATGAGTGAGATATGATCAAAACAAAATTAGTATACCAATCTGAATAGTCTGTTTTGTAGGGACTGTTAAGGTTACTTAGACATGGATTGAGCAGTAGCTATAACTAACTTATTTGTAGCACATAATATGAAATTTATGTCATCCAAAATTGAGCTTCTATCTCCTTATATAACTCAAGATATGATAAAAATGGTGAAAGTGAAACTAATAATAAGATTTTGTGAAATTAAAGTTTAATAGTATTATATAAGCACTCAAAATAATATAGTATGAAATGTGAAAATAAAACCCACTAACTTATATATTTCATTTATATAAATATGTATAAGGATAAATAAATGTAAATTATATAAAAATGGTAGTTTGGTAAGTTTTATAAGTTATAAAAACTATAAACATGATTTTTACGTCTTTTCGGCTAATACCGTAAAATTAACGTTTTTCGTCAATTAAAACTTAGATGGTCGGACCCGTCTAATGTAAACTTTTTAAAAGTCATCTACTGATATATAAGTACTTAATACAAGTAAAAACCGATAAAACCCGAACTATATAACATACGGACATTAACGGGCTAAGTTAGCATTATTGGACTAATAATCCAACTAAATGGACTAAACACTTATAAATTTACTTATTGGGCTTAACCCACTTGGGCCCAACATGAAAAGTATAATACTAATACTAAAATTGTAAAATGGACTAATATAAAGTATTGGGCTTGTAATAGGCTTATTGGGCCTAAAACATGTAAATAAGTAAAACTAGTAAAACTAGTATAAAAATGTTACCAACACATAAACATTATAATGAATGAGTAAAAATGTACAATCCCACTTGATCATCATCATATTTATAAAATCATCATATGTATACATAATTTTTATTTTTATAAAGTCATTGGACAAGAGTCTAAAACGAGTATTATTTGTCTAGTTTCCGTGATTGAAGCACGTACCGTACATCCGAATTGCCGATAACCCGCTTTCCCACATCAACGTGAGTTCATAGCCTCGCACTCTTTTAAATGTTTTTATGAAATGTTTTATAAACCCACGAGGGAGATAACATGTTAGTTTTTATAAAATAGGGCACTAGTTGTCCCGATTGTCTGTTTATTGATTTGGACCCGAATGATTGTATGACCCGATGAATGATTATATGACCTGATGTATGAAATAAAATGGATTATTAAAGTTAGGTTATGTCACTAAAAGTCCCATTAGCATGAATTGTGAACTACCGGGATTTGGTAGACGCTTATGCATATAATAGTACTATTTGGGGACGATCACCCCAGTTCGCGCCTTGACGGTTGATCCCTGTCGTGCCACATTGATTGGTAAGCAAATTTATGTATGAGAAGATTTACACAAGCGTGATTATTGTGACGACACGCAAATTTAGATGGGCAAATGAGTTTTGGGTTAGCTACCCGTTGTTTGTTGTAGTAAGGTAACAATGTCATGCAGCTTATAATAATCCAAATAACGAAATACTACTATACACATTGAATTACGATATATTGATGGATTTAATTAAACTCTATGAATTCACTCGGCGTTTTCACTGACCTTTTCTTTTAACATGTTTTATCTTAGGTACTTGAAGGTAATTCTCGGGAAGACGACAAGAATTTATGGCCCGCACTTAAACAATTTCCATTCAAATGTTTTGTAAAAATTGTATGAAATACTATGACTTGGGACCTATGTAAACTTGATATTTATGAATGGAAATGATTTATTATTAAACGATGCGATTTTTAAGCGTTGTCTATGATGTGAGTAATGTGCTATCCCGTAACACCAACGAGTCTTCCGCTGTATTGAATTGTGTAAATTTGGGGGTGTTACACAGTGCGCGGATATATGACATAATATGGAATTTCATAAACATAAGTAAAGACTGAAATTAAAACATGACAATGAAAGTGTAGCGGAATAATGTAAGTCCTGGAAAACCTGGTGACATGTAATAAACTAGTTTATTCTGAAAAGGTCTCATGTTCATGTTAATACTGAAAGTCTGCTGTTAAATCATGAAAACTGTAATTTAAATGCCAAATAGCTCATATTGGTCACGAAATATATCAACGTGCATGAATACATGGAGGGGTGACCTCGTCATGCTATTAGATGGGTTGCCTCTAATCATAATTGTCTGGGTAGGAGGGATCAGCTCCTTGTGAAGGATGCAAGGCACCCATCACATTCACCATGGAATTCTTGTAAACTTGTAAACTAGGATGCACCCATTCGCCCCACGTGATAATAATATTAAATGCCAAACTTGTAAAGGGACGCTGCGAGCAATCACTCTCACCGCAGAAGAGTCATAATACCGGTGCCTCCAGTGCTATGGTTACGGTACCTCCGTAACTAGGTGAAACATGGCATGCATGTATATAGCTCAGGCAATTAAAATAAACATAACATTTCCTGACGTGTTTAAGACACATAACTATAGGGAAAACATATGGCATAATAAATGGGGAAAACCTATTTAACATGAAAGAGAGAAAAAATTGTCCATACTGAAGGACAGAATATCCGTACCTCACGTCCAGTAATGCAAACGAAGAATAATGTGGAAGATGAGGACACGAAGAAAATCATACTCCATAAATGCTACATAATAAAGAGGGTCATGTATGAGTCGATTGGTTAACTTATACTTAATAATTATTAATTACTTGTCGTTAACTTGTTTTACTTGTTCTTGTATTGCCTTATATGTTCTTGACTTATTTTACGGCTTCTATTTAAATCGTGTGTTCTTATTAGTGAAATTCGTATTCTTACATGTTAATAAGCATAAAATGTGTAATTCATGTTCATGTAGTGAAGTTTACTAAATAATACTTTACGCTAAAATAATAATTATTAGTTAACAATAAAATGAGTTATTTATTTGGGATCGTAAATTAGTAATAAGGTAAGCCTAAATAAATAAACTTTACTAAAACGTGATAATTACGTAACTAAATTAAGTCTAGTTATTAATTTAACTACGCTAACAAATACCTCGGTTAATACCGTTAACTAAATATAATTTTAGTCGCGTGAAATATTTAATCATAACGTATACATAATATTAAACAAATCATGTTTAATAATGTTTTTTAAACGTACCTACGCCTACCGAGACACCCTTGTCTCGGTCGCACGAAACAAATAACAAATTATAAAAGAATACCCTAAAATAAATACATGTTCTCCAACATATGAGGTTGCTGTTTATCCGAGATCTTTTTACTGTGTTGTACAAGTAAACATACCCCAGTCCTGTCCGATAAGTTGGTCTAGTTTTGCCTGATATATGCTACTTGTGTTGTCCGATATATACTGGGAAATAATACTTGTTCATACTGTTTGCCCTAACCCTAAAAGCTACCCACTGACTATGATTCTTACCCGCTGTATGGGCGTTCCTAGCCACTATTTATACGAAAGCACCCAGCCCTCGCGGCTGTTTGGAAAACAATGCATCACCGAGACCCATAGAGGTCTCGGTTTGTGTTTTAAAACTAACACATCGGATCTAAAGCGCACATCCCTTAATCCCACAGTTTGAACATGTTTTTAATACTCTTAAAATCGGATTGTGGTTCAAATAAAAAAGAAAGAAATCATAAAACGGACTAGGGTATTGAATCTTACATGATTTAGGGTTTTATTGGAATAGAATCGAAGATCTCGCCACCACCCTTGCCTAGACGTACACACATGACTTCCTTATTTCTGTTTTCTGTTTGGAACGACGCAGCAAAGATCCCAAAGAAGAAAAAAAATGATTGGCATGTAATAGATTTTTAGGGTTTCTGTTTGTGGTGTTTGTGTCGACAGAAAAAGAAAAAAACAAAGCCTCTCCGTTTATATTTTGTTTAGGGTCGGGTTGTGTTTATTTTATTGGGCTTTGGCCCAATTCTGGTTCCCTCCTTAACTGCCCAAATTCACCCTTTTTAGTTTCTCCTTTTTTTGTTCGCGACTCGAATAACGTTACGCGTAATCGTGTTTCAATTGTCGTAAATCTTTATCATTTACAATATACATGTTATACGTACTTAATTATATTCTTAATTACTTATCGTGTTTAATTTAATATGCGTAAATATTAATCGTGTTGAATATTCGCGTCGCGCGATTTAAATGTCGTGAATTAGTATTTTTTGGTTTTACTTATTGTACGTAAATTCATGTCGTATATTAATAATAAGAGTCAAGTTATTTTGGATACCATATCTATCATGGATACTAAGGGACTCATCCCCACCATCCATCCTCATCATATCTAATGGTTGAGATTAAAAATATTTAATTATTTCACTTATTTTTAAAACTTAAATATCTTTTAAACCGTTAAGTGTTAAACGGAAAAAAATATACCATCGCGACGAGCATTTAATTAGCTTTCTACAGATATGCAATATGATATACTTTTGAAGAAGAAAAAAAATCGTTTTTTTTTTAAATTTGCGTAAAATATCATATATGATAATAGTGTTTTATCATATATGATATTAGTGTTATGTTACAAATTATTACAGAATCATATATGATATTGGTTTATATCATATGATATTGGTTTATATCATATATGATAAGTTATATCATATGTGATACCAGTGTTACTATCATATATGATATTTAGTATCATATATGATAAATTACGGAAAAAAAAAATAATTTGTCGAAAGTATATCATATAGCATATCTGTAGAAAGATAATTAAATGCCCGTCGTAATGGTATATTTTTTTCGTATAACGGTCGACGGTTTAAAAGATATTAATGTTTGAAAAAATAGAGGAAATTTGTTTTATGTTTAATCTTATTTATTAGATTAAGATGGAGATGAGTGGTAGAGATTAGTCCTTTAATATCCAAATAAAGTTTGGTATCCAAATGAACTTAAATCTAATAATAATAATAATATACTTAGTTATTTGTCGTACTAAAATAATATACGTAGTAGTCGTGTTAAATATTCGTAACGTGTATCGTATTATTAAATAATCGTGAAGTTTAAATTTATACGAAATTTCATGTAATTCGTGTTCTGGGGTTTTTAAAGCGAGTTTTACAGTAACATTCCCGACTTGATATTCGCCGTAACCC
Organism: Glebionis coronaria; assembly: GCA_025667525.1. Classification (NCBI taxonomy): domain Eukaryota; kingdom Viridiplantae; phylum Streptophyta; class Magnoliopsida; order Asterales; family Asteraceae; genus Glebionis; species Glebionis coronaria. Next base: position 160,166,041 of record CM046876.1, read on the forward strand.
ATTATCTTTGCAATATGACCATTTCTGAATCGAACCGTACCAAGAAACTTGCTGACGAAATTTCTGAGCTGAGAGCGATCTCTGGTCATATGCTTGGAGCAGCTGGAGTCCAAATACTAGAGGACGATTTGGACAACATGTTTTCATCACAACAGTAGACAATGCATTGGAAACTATGGGTTCCGTAGTGTTAGCAAATACAGATATAACATTTTTAAAATTGCTAACATTTGTGTCATCCTGAGATTTCTAGCGTTTTCTAATGTAAGTTTTACTTATAGCTGGTTTTATTGTTCCATCTTCCTGAGGTTTTGGATTCGTATCAGGCACTACAGTTGGAGTAGACCTATTTTAAGGGCACTTTGTTCTAACAGTAGTGTTGGTGTTCCTAGTTAAAGGACGCATTTGTGTGTTGGTAGCCTTGGTACTCCTAGTTAAAGGGCACACATTCTTCGCTTTAGTGGGAGTGATCCTAGTTAAAGGGCACGTATTTCCTACTATTGTGAAAGTTCTACCAGTGGGGCGCCACATCCAACCAACTTGGGTTAACACTTTCCCAATCAGTTTCCATTTTAAACCATTTTTACGGGCATTCATCACATTCACATGGTCAATAAGGAAAGAATCATGACGACTAGAAAAGATACAATCATTGCAATTCCAACATCTCAAATTAGAATTCATAGTAGTCTTAGAACGCTGCACAACCGCAGAGCCTTTAGGTTTAGCTACATGATTCTTTTTATTCAAAACAGAAATAACATTCCTAGGGTGGGCTTCTACTTTCTTCTTCACTTGACTACTAGACGAGGGCAAGATCCTATATTTCTTTGTATTTCCTTTAAGCTTAGATCTTTGAGCCTTAGTAGTGGTGCTTACTCCTGTAGAAGGCAAAATGGGAACATTAAGGGCTGAATTTGACTTTGCCTTATCTTTTGTGACCAATGTGTGAGATGGTTTAGTCCTAGGGCCCTTGTTAAGTCGTGTGACGGCAATGAGATTGCGCTTGGTTGATTTCACATTAGAAACACTAGAGGACTTTGCTGAAATGGCGGCTGTATTCTTAACACGAAGTGATGCCTTTAATTCAGCCAATGCCATATTTTTATCACGAATTGTCGCATGTAAATAAGAGATTTCTATCGACTTACGATTAATATTCTTAATCAAAGATTGAGTGTCAGCAACCTCTAGTGTCCTTTCCACATTATCTATGTGTAATTCGTTAACATTCTCATTTTCTATCTGCAATGATTTAGCAACCTTGCCATTTGTCTGACTCTGTTTTGATTGTTTATTCAATAGAAAAACCTTTTGAAATTTTGGATCGTCTATATTAACACCTTCGTGTGACGTTTCTAAAATCTCTTGAATAAATTGTGTTGGATTGAATCACACGACTATATATGATATAGAAATGTAGATGAAGATTAAACCAAAAAAGAAAGATTAGATTAGATGAAGGAAAAGAGAAAACAAGGTTGTGAATTCCTAGTGAGAGAAACACATACGGTTCTCTCTCTACAAAACAAATGAAATGGAAAACACACACAAAAATGAGGCTTAGGAGGCCTTTTATACTAAGTAGTAAGTGTTTAGGAGGCCTTCCTCATTTGTGTGTTCGGGACTAATTCCCGTTACATAAACATTAATACCTAAGAACTCTCGACACCGTTGAATAGTATTTTTCACGAGCTTCGCAACGGTATATTATATGACCATCACTTTAAATACGGCTAACAATCTCCCCCTAAGGGGTGGTCATGTAATATGTGACTTCACTTCGTTGGTGTTGCAGACTTTGAAGCTCGTTGTCTTGAGAGTTCTTTCATAGTTCCTTTCATGACTTGTGATCTTGGATCTTTGATCTTTGCCAGCTTGTGTTCTTGTGTCTTTCTCCACATACTCATGTTTTGTGTTGACTTGAAGGCTTGTAAACAATCTCCCTTGATCATCAGAGTAGCAGAAGTCTTTGTCTTTAGATGTTCTTGAGCTTTCTTCAATACTCCTGAATATGTGGCCTTGAATTGCGACTCTTGAGATAACGCCACCGTTTGCATTCCATCGGTTTCCCGTTATACAGTACGAATACTGTACCTGTGATCAGGTAAGTTCACATAACTTCCTTGACAGGATTTCCAGCTGTGGTAGCCGTTCTCAATACTTGAATATATCGAAAGATAATTCAAAGTAAGGAGTGAATCATGCAATTCCATTCTGCTGATTAAGTCGTCAATTCACTTTCCTGGAACAAGTCTGAATCAGTTAAGAATCAAACCATCGTTGCTTTCCAGTTGACACAAGTTTGATTCATATAGAATCGCACAAGTTACCTACCGCAGTGCTGTTTGATGATGACACTGGAAGGATTTCCATTCGTCACTGTAAATACTACAAAGTATTACTCTGAATGTTCTGGCAAGATCATAAACATATTGCGTAGAGACCTGGAACGAGTTTGAATCAATTAAGAATCAAACCACTGTTGCTTTCTAGTTAGCATATGTTTAATTCAAACTGAATCTTACATATGACCTACCGCAGTGCTGTTTGATGTTAACACTGGAAGGATTTCCATTCATCACTGTGAATACTAGAGAGTATCACTCTGAATGTTCTAGCAATACCACAAGGATAGAGCGTAGGACTCTGTAAATTATCGCTTGTGTTCTAATGATGAAAAACAACTGATATAAGGAGTAAGTGTCTTAATGAGATTTTTGATGAATCTCGTTGGCTCTAGACTCTATAAGTGCACGTTTATTTGGTGATCGGAGGCTGGAGCAGACTGCGACCTATTCAATATCTACTATCTCGGAGTGAGAAAGTCGATAGAAATGAGTTGAACTCCGTGACAATAAAACAAACTTCTTTTGAGAGAAGCTTAAGTAGGCTGGGAGGGGTTGTGCATTGCATCACTGGGTCCATGACGCTTTGTCTTCAATACCAGAAATCATCAACGTGATTCTGATAGTAGATGTATTGACCCGGTTTCTGCCTAAGTTGTATGGAGGGCTTCTTTCTTTACACCCTTTATCCTTACATTTCTTTTTCATTCTTCAACCCCTTCAATGCTTACCAAGACGTCATAACTAACACCTTGTTGTGATTGTTCCAGTGCTAGCTTAAGTCATTAGTCGACATTATTCCCGTACACTCAACTACTCCATCTTTCCTAAGGACTTCTATTTTCTAATGGATTGTCCCTGGGAAGATCCCTCCAGTTCTGGTTGGATCATAGGACGAATACCTAACCACCTTTTGACACCAATACCATCGTGAATTTATGTGTTGAAGGGTATAGATATCGTAACCAGAAAAATCAATTGAAAATGCAGTCAAGGTGTTGATGAAATCAATGTTTACACCTTGAAAGTTTTCTATATCACCAAAAATGCTCCCCCTACATATGTGCATCATAAAAGGAATGATTTTTGCACATATTAGGAAAAGAAAGCACTTATATCAAAGATCTTATTCAAGATTACACATTTTAATCACTATTCTCCCCCTCAAAAATTGCATGAAATTGAAATTTTTGTGAAACTAGTGATGAAACATGGAGAGAATAATGTGTCATGAAACTTTGGAACAAATATTTATGAAATCATTATACTCCCCCTTGAAAAGAGATTCTATTTAAATAGGGGAGTATATTAAAAATTGTGTTCATGAGCTTAAAACTTTGAATGTTTTGATATAAGCTCATGACCGAGAAAAATGAATTTCTCGTTGTTGAGGATAAGTCAAAGACTTTCCTTTATTTAGGGACCGGGTTATAGTCTGACATGTGACTATAAGCCATTATGAGAAGAAAGTAGAAAAGACATGTTTTGAAAACATTTGAACTCTCATTCGAACTTTATGTACGTACCCGTGTCGTTATTGAACAACATTTCTAAGTACGTCCATATTATCGATGCTGAGAGACATGTCGGAGAAGAATATTTTTGGTATTTTTGAAAGATTTTCTCATTTTTTATTTCGTTTTTATAGGTTTTATATTTTTGTATTTTGATTTTTTTTGATAAATATATACAAGATTACTGCGAATGTGCAAGACGTTCAAGTTCATCAGGAGTGAAACTACGCATACCAAGTCGACGAACCAAGAATTCAAATCTGTATAAAACAGTATGAACCTTATGATAAACTGATAAAATGGTATAGATAAATTGATATACAGTAATTATTAGGACTTGTACACATGTGAGAGTTGGTCATGCAATGGAATCATCAAAATGAGTGAGATATGATCAAAACAAAATTAGTATACCAATCTGAATAGTCTGTTTTGTAGGGACTGTTAAGGTTACTTAGACATGGATTGAGCAGTAGCTATAACTAACTTATTTGTATCACATAATATGAAATTTATGTCATCCAAAATTGAGCTTCTATCTCCTTATATAACTCAAGATATGATAAAAATGGTGAAAGTGAAACTAATAATAAGATTTTGTGAAATTAAAGTTTAATAGTATTATATAAGCACTCAAAATAATATAGTATGAAATGTGAAAATAAAACCCACTAACTTATATATTTCATTTATATAAATATGTATAAGGATAAATAAATGTAAATTATATAAAAATGGTAGTTTGGTAAGTTTTATAAGTTATAAAAACTATAAACATGATTTTTACGTCTTTTCGGCTAATACCGTAAAATTAACGTTTTTCGTCAATTAAAACTTAGATGGTCGGACCCGTCTAATGTAAACTTTTTAAAAGTCATCTACTGATATATAAGTACTTAATACAAGTAAAAACCGATAAAACCCGAACTATATAACATACGGACATTAACGGGCTAAGTTAGCATTATTGGACTAATAATCCAACTAAATGGACTAAACACTTATAAATTTACTTATTGGGCTTAACCCACTTGGGCCCAACATGAAAAGTATAATACTAATACTAAAATTGTAAAATGGACTAATATAAAGTATTGGGCTTGTAATAGGCTTATTGGGCCTAAAACATGTAAATAAGTAAAACTAGTAAAACTAGTATAAAAATGTTACCAACACATAAACATTATAATGAATGAGTAAAAATGTACAATCCCACTTGATCATCATCATATTTATAAAATCATCATATGTATACATAATTTTTATTTTTATAAAGTCATTGGACAAGAGTCTAAAACGAGTATTATTTGTCTAGTTTCCGTGATTGAAGCACGTACCGTACATCCGAATTGCCGATAACCCGCTTTCCCACATCAACGTGAGTTCATAGCCTCGCACTCTTTTAAATGTTTTTATGAAATGTTTTATAAACCCACGAGGGAGATAACATGTTAGTTTTTATAAAATAGGGCACTAGTTGTCCCGATTGTCTGTTTATTGATTTGGACCCGAATGATTGTATGACTCGATGAATGATTATATGACCTGATGTATGAAATAAAATGGATTAAAGTTAGGTTATGTCACTAAAAGTCCCATTAGCATGAATTGTGAACTACCGGGATTTGGTAGACGCTTATGCATATAATAGTACTATTTGGGGACGATCACCCCAGTTCGCGCCTTGACGGTTGATCCCTGTCGTGCCACATTGATTGGTAAGCAAATTTATGTATGAGAAGATTTACACAAGCGTGATTATTGTGACGACACGCTAATTTAGATGGGCAAATTAGTTTTGGGTTAGCTACCCGTTGTTTGTTGTAGTAAGGTAACAATGTCATGCAGCTTATAATAATCCAAATAACGAAATACTACTATACACATTGAATTACGATATATTGATGGATTTAATTAAACTCTATGAATTCACTCGGCGTTTTCGCTGACCTTTTCTTTTAACATGTTTTATCTCAGGTACTTGAAGGTAATTCTCGGGAAGACGACAAGAATTTATGGCCCGCACTTAAACAATTTCCATTCAAATGTTTTGTAAAAATTGTATGAAATACTATGACTTGGGACCTATGTAAACTTGATATTTATGAATGGAAATGATTTATTATTAAACGATGCGATTTTTAAGCGTTGTCTATGATGTGAGTAATGTGCTATCCCGTAACACCAACGAGTCTTCCGCTGTATTGAATTGTGTAAATTTGGGGGTGTTACACAGTGCGCGGATATATGACATAATATGGAATTTCATAAACATAAGTAAAGACTGAAATTAAAACATGACAATGAAAGTGTAGCGGAATAATGTAAGTCCTGGAAAACCTGGTGACATGTAATAAACTAGTTTATTCTGAAAAGGTCTCATGTTCATGTTAATACTGAAAGTCTGCTGTTAAATCATGAAAACTGTAATTTAAATGCCAAATAGCTCATATTGGTCACGAAATATATCAACGTGCATGAATACATGGAGGGGTGACCTCGTCATGCTATTAGATGGGTTGCCTCTAATCATAATTGTCTGGGTAGGAGGGATCAGCTCCTTGTGAAGGATGCAAGGCACCCATCACATTCACCATGGAATTCTTGTAAACTTGTAAACTAGGATGCACCCATTCGCCCCACGTGATAATAATATTAAATGCCAAACTTGTAAAGGGACGTTGCGAGCAATCACTCTCACCGCAGAAGAGTCATAATACCGGTGCCTCCAGTGCTATGGTTACGGTACCTCCGTAACTAGGTGAAACATGGCATGCATGTATATAGCTCAGGCAATTAAAATAAACATAACATTTCCTGACGTGTTTAAGACACATAACTATAGGGAAAACATATGGCATAATAAATGGGGAAAACCTATTTAACATGAAAGAGAGAAAAAATTGTCCATACTGAAGGACAGAATATCCGTACCTCACGTCCAGTAATGCAAACGAAGAATAATGTGGAAGATGAGGACACGAAGAAAATCATACTCCATAAATGCTACATAATAAAGAGGGTCATGTATGAGTCGATTGGTTAACTTATACTTAATAATTATTAATTACTTGTCGTTAACTTGTTTTACTTGTTCTTGTATTGCCTTATATGTTCTTGACTTATTTTACGGCTTCTATTTAAATCGTGTGTTCTTATTAGTGAAATTCGTATTCTTACATGTTAATAAGCATAAAATGTGTAATTCATGTTCATGTAGTGAAGTTTACTAAATAATACTTTACGCTAAAATAATAATTATTAGTTAACAATAAAATGAGTTATTTATTTGGGATCGTAAATTAGTAATAAGGTAAGCCTAAATAAATAAACTTTACTAAAACGTGATAATTACGTAACTAAATTAAGTCTAGTTATTAATTTAACTACGCTAACAAATACCTCGGTTAATACCGTTAACTAAATATAATTTTAGTCGCGTGAAATATTTAATCATAACGTATACATAATATTAAACAAATCATGTTTAATAATGTTTTTTAAACGTACCTACGCCTACCGAGACACCCTCGTCTCGGTCGCACGAAACAAATAACAAATTATAAAAGAATACCCTAAAATAAATACATGTTCTCCAACATATGAGGTTGCTGTTTATCCGAGATCTTTTTACTGTGTTGTACAAGTAAACATACCCCAGTCCTGTCCGATAAGTTGGTCTAGTTTTGCCTGATATATGCTACTTGTGTTGTCCGATATATACTGGGAAATAATACTTGTTCATACTGTTTGCCCTAACCCTAAAAGCTACCCACTGACTATGATTCTTACCCGCTGTATGGGCGTTCCTAGCCACTATTTATACGAAAGCACCCAGCCCTCGCGGCTGTTTGGAAAACAATGCATCACCGAGACCCATAGAGGTCTCGGTTTGTGTTTTAAAACTAACACATCGGATCTAAAGCGCACATCCCTTAATCCCACAGTTTGAACATGTTTTTAATACTCTTAAAATCAGATTGTGGTTCAAATAAAAAAGAAAGAAATCATAAAACGGACTAGGGTATTGAATCTTACATGATTTAGGGTTTTATTGGAATAGAATCGAAGATCTCGCCACCACCCTTGCCTAGACGTACACACATGACTTCCTTATTTCTGTTTTCTGTTTGGAACGACGCAGCAAAGATCCCAAAGAAGAAAAAAATGATTGGCATGTAATAGATTTTTAGGGTTTCTGTTTGTGGTGTTTGTGTCGATAGAAAAAGAAAAAAACAAAGCCTCTCCGTTTATATTTTGTTTAGGGTCGGGTTGTGTTTATTTTATTGGGCTTTGGCCCAATTCTGGTTCCCTCCTTAACTGCCCAAATTCACCCTTTTTAGTTTCTCCTTTTTTTGTTCGCGACTCGAATAACGTTACGCGTAATCGTGTTTCAATTGTCGTAATTCTTTATCATTTACAATATACATGTTATACGTACTTAATTATATTCTTAATTACTTATCGTGTTTAATTTAATATGCGTAAATATTAATCGTGTTGAATATTCGCGTCGCGCGATTTAAATGTCGTGAATTAGTATTTTGTGGTTTTACTTATTGTACGTAAATTCATGTCGTATATTAATAATAATAATAATATACTTAGTTATTTGTCGTACTAAAATAATATACGTAGTAGTCGTGTTAAATATTCGTAACGTGTATCGTATTATTAAATAATCGTGAAGTTTAAATTTATACGAAATTTCATGTAATTCGTGTTCTGGGGTTTTTAAAGCGAGTTTTACAGTAACATTCCCGACTTGATATTCACCGTAACCCATTATCTTTGCAATATGACCATTTCCGAATCGAACCGTATCAAGAAACTTGCTGACGAAATTTCTGAGCTGAGAGCGATCTCTGGTCATATGCTTGGAGCAGCTGGAGTCCAAATACTAGAGGACGATTTGGACAACATGTTTTCATCACAACAGTAGACAATGCATTGGAAACTATGGGTTCCGTAGTGTTAGCAAATACAGATATAACATTTTTAAAATTGCTAACATTTGTGTCATCCTGAGATTTCTAGCGTTTTCTAATGTAAGTTTTACTTATAGCTGGTTTTATTGTTCCATCTTCCTGAGGTTTTGGATTCGTATCAGGCACTACAGTTGGAGTAGACCTATTTTAAGGGCACTTTGTTCTAACAGTAGTGTTGGTGTTCCTAGTTAAAGGACGCATTTGTGTGTTGGTAGCCTTGGTACTCCTAGTTAAAGGGCACACATTCTTCGCTTTAGTGGGAGTGATCCTAGTTAAAGGGCACGTATTTCCTACTATTGTGAAAGTTCTACCAGTGGGGCACCACATCCAACCAACTTGGGTTAACACTTTCCCAATCAGTTTCCATTTTAAACCATTTTTACGGGCATTCATCACATTCACATGGTCAATAAGGAAAGAATCACGACGACTAGAAAAGATACAATCATTGCAATTCCAACATCTCAAATTAGAATTCATAGTAGTCTTAGAACGCTGCACAACCGCAGAGCCTTTAGGTTTAGCTACATGATTCTTTTTATTCAAAACAGAAATAACATTCCTAGGGTGGGCTTCTACTTTCTTCTTCACTTGACTACTAGACGAGGGCAAGATCCTATATTTCTTTGTATTTCCTTTAAGCTTAGATCTTTGAGCCTTAGTAGTGGTGCTTACTCCTGTAGAAGGCAAAATGGGAACATTAAGGGCTGAATTTGACTTTGCCTTATCTTTTGTGACCAATGTGTGAGATGGTTTAATCCTAGGGCCCTTGTTAAGTCGTGTGACGGCAATGAGATTGCGCTTGGTTGATTTCACATTAGAAACACTAGAGGACTTTGCTGAAATGGCGGCTGTATTCTTAACACGAAGTGATGCCTTTAATTCAGCCAATGCCATATTTTTATCACGAATTGTCGCATGTAAATAAGAGATTTCTATCGACTTACGATTAATATTCTTAATCAAAGATTGAGTGTCAGCAACCTCTAGTGTCCTTTCCACATTATCTATGTGTAATTCGTTAACATTCTCATTTTCTATCTGCAATGATTTAGCAACCTTGCCATTTGTCTGACTCTGTTTTGATTGTTTATTCAATAGAAAAACCTTTTGAAATTTTGGATCGTCTATATTAACACCTTCGTGTGACGTTTCTAAAATCTCTTGAATAAATTGTGTTGGATTGAATCACACGACTATATATGATATAGAAATGTAGATGAAGATTAAACCAAAAAAGAAAGATTAGATTAGATGAAGGAAAAGAGAAAACAAGGTTGTGAATTCCTAGTGAGAGAAACACATACGTTTCTCTCTCTATAAAACAAATGAAATGGAAAACACACACACAAATGAGGCTTAGGAGGCCTTTTATACTAAGTAGTAAGTGTTTAGGAGGCCTTCCTCATTTGTGTGTTCGGGACTAATTCCCGTTACATAAACATTAATACCTAAGAACTCTCGACACCGTTGAATAGTATTTTTCACGAGCTTCGCAACGGTATATTATATGACCATCACTTTAAATACGGCTAACAATCTCCCCCTAAGGGGTGGTCATGTAATATGTGACTTCACTTCGTTGGTGTTGCAGACTTTGAAGCTCGTTGTCTTGAGAGTTCTTTCATAGTTCCTTTCATGACTTGTGATCTTGGATCTTTGATCTTTGCCAGCTTGTGTTCTTGTGTCTTTCTCCACATACTCATGTTTTGTGTTGACTTGAAGGCTTGTAAACAATCTCCCTTGATCATCAGAGTAGCAGAAGTCTTTGTCTTTAGATGTTCTTGAGCTTTCTTCAATACTCCTGAATATGTGGCCTTGAATTGCGACTCTTGAGATAACGCCACCGTTTGCATTCCACCGGTTTCCCGTTATACAGTACGAATACTGTACCTGTGATCAGGTAAGTTCACATAACTTCCTTGACAGGATTTCCAGCTGTGGTAGCCGTTCTCAATACTTGAATATATCGAAAGATAATTCAAAGTAAGGAGTGAATCATGCAATTCCATTCTGCTGATTAAGTCGTCAATTCACTTTCCTGGAACAAGTCTGAATCAGTTAAGAATCAAACCATCGTTGCTTTCCAGTTGACACAAGTTTGATTCATATAGAATCGCACAAGTTACCTACCGCAGTGCTGTTTGATGATGACACTGGAAGGATTTCCATTCGTCACTGTAAATACTACAAAGTATTACTCTGAATGTTCTGGCAAGATCATAAACATATTGCGTAGAGACCTGGAACGAGTTTGAATCAATTAAGAATCAAACCACTGTTGCTTTCTAGTTAGCATATGTTTAATTCAAACTGAATCTTACATATGACCTACCGCAGTGCTGTTTGATGTTAACACTGGAAGGATTTCCATTCATCACTGTGAATACTAGAGAGTATCACTCTGAATGTTCTAGCAATACCACAAGGATAGAGCGTAGGACTCTGTAAATTATCGCTTGTGTTCTAATGATGAAAAACAACTGATATAAGGAGTAAGTGTCTTAATGAGATTTTTGATGAATCTCGTTGGCTCTAGACTCTATAAGTGCACGTTTATTTGGTGATCGGAGGCTGGAGCAGACTGCGACCTATTCAATATCTACTATCTCGGAGTGAGAAAGTCGATAGAAATGAGTTGAACTCCGTGACAATAAAACAAACTTCTTTTGAGAGAAGCTTAAGTAGGCTGGGAGGGGTTGTGCATTGCATCACTGGGTCCATGACGCTTTGTCTTCAATACCAGAAATCATCAACGTGATTCTGATACTAGATGTATTGACCCGGTTTCTGCCTAAGTTGTATGGAGGGCTTCTTTCTTTACACCCTTTATCCTTACATTTCTTTTTCATTCTTCAACCCCTTCAATGCTTACCAAGACGTCATAACTAACACCTTGTTGTGATTGTTCCAGTGCTAGCTTAAGTCATTAGTCGACATTATTCCCGTACACTCAACTACTCCATCTTTCCTAAGGACTTCTATTTTCTAATGGATTGTCCCTGGGAAGATCCCTCCAGTTCTGGTTGGATCATAGGACGAATACCTAACCACCTTTTGACACCAATACCATCGTGAATTTATGTGTTGAAGGGTATAGATATCGTAACCAGAAAAATCAATTGAAAATGCAGTCAAGGTGTTGATGAAATCAATGTTTACACCTTGAAAGTTTTCTATATCACCAAAAATGCTCCCCCTACATATGTGCATCATAAAAGGAATGATTTTTGCACATATTAGGAAAAGAAAGCACTTATATCAAAGATCTTATTCAAGATTACACATTTTAATCACTATTCTCCCCCTCAAAAATTGCATGAAATTGAAATTTTTGTGAAACTAGTGATGAAACATGGAGAGAATAATGTGTCATGAAACTTTGGAACAAATATTTATGAAATCATTATACTCCCCCTCGAAAAGAGATTCTATTTAAATAGGGGAGTATTTTAAAAATTGTGTTCATGAGCTTAAAACTTTGAATGTTTTGATATAAGCTCGTGACCGAGAAAAATGAATTTCTCGTTGTTGAGGATAAGTCAAAGACTTTCCTTTATTTAGGGACCGGGTTATAGTCTGACATGTGACTATAAGCCATTATGAGAAGAAAGTAGAAAAGACATGTTTTGAAAACATTTGAACTCTCATTCGAACTTTATGTACGTACCCGTGTCGTTATTGAACAACATTTCTAAGTACGTCCATATTATCGATGCTGAGAGACATGTCGGAGAAGAATATTTTTGGTATTTTTGAAAGATTTTCTCATTTTTTATTTCGTTTTTATAGGTTTTATATTTTTGTATTTTGATTTTTTTTTTGATAAATATATACAAGATTACTGCGAATGTGCAAGACGTTCAAGTTCATCAGGAGTGAAACTACGCATACCAAGTCGACGAACCAAGAATTCAAATCTGTCTTGAGAAAGAGCTTTGGTGAAGATGTCGGCTAGTTGGTAGTCCGTCTTGACAAAGAACAGTTCGATCGTTCCTTTTTCCACATGCTCCTTAATGAAATGGAATCGGACAGTTATGTGCTTGGTCTTGGAATGTTGGACCGGGTTGCAGGATATGGCTATGGCTGATTGTGAATCACAATAAATAGGGACTTTGTTAAAGTAAAAGCCATAATCCGTGAGTTGTGTTCTCATCCAAAGGACTTGAGCACTACACACGGATAGAGACACATATTCTGCTTCTGCGGTTGACAACATCGTACAGTCTTGTTTTCTTGATGACCAGCTCACTAGCTTCTCGCCTAAGAATTGTGCTCCACCGGAAGTGCTCTTGAATGTATCATGACACCCTGCATGATCGGCATCTGAAAAACCAGTGAGATTAAAACCAGAATCCTTCGTATACCAGACACCCATGTTAATGGTTCCCCGGAGATAACGAAAGATTCTTTTAACCTCCTTGAGGTGATTCTCGGTTGGCTGAGCCTGGTACCGAGCACATAAACAAGTAGCATGCACAATGTCCGGTCTGCTTGAGATTAAGTACATAAGGGACCCGATCATACTTCGGTATTTTGTAGCATCTACAAATGTCCCTTTCTTATCCAAATCAAGCTTGTGTTTAGTGTCCATTGGAGTACCAATAGGATCACAGTTATCCATACCAAATTTCGTTAGAATCTCAAGCACATACTTGGACTGATTTATGAAAATACCACGGGGGGATTGGTGAACTTGGAGACCAAGAAAGAACGTCATTTCCCCCATCATGGACATTTCGAATCGACTTTTCATAAGGTCGGCAAATAAGATGGAATATTTTGGGTTAGTAGAACCAAAGAAAATATCATCTACATAGACCTGAGCCACCAAGATGTCGTTGCCGTAGTGCTTGATAAACAACGTTGGATCAATGGTTCCTTTGCTGAAGTGATTTTGTAGAAGAAATGATGATAATTCGTCGTACCATGCCCTCGGTGCTTGTTTCAACCCATAAATTGCCTTTTTCAACTTGTAGACATGGCTTGGATGTTCAGTATTAATGAAACCTTCAGGTTGACATACATACACATCTTCTTTTAACGGCCCATGCAAGAAAGCCGTCTTCACGTCCATTTGATACACTGTGAATGATTTGTGTGCAGCGTATGCCAAGGAAATCCTAATAGCTTCCATCCGAGCAACCGGGGCAAAGGATTCTGCGAAGTCAATTCCCTCCTTCTGTTTATAACCTCTCACAACTAACCGAGTCTTGTTTCTAATGACCGTTTGCTCCTAATCCATCTTGTTTTTGAATAACCATTTCAGAGTAAGGGGGTCGATATTGTCCGGTCGAGGTACTAATTCCCATACATCAAGCCGCATGAACTGATTGAGTTCTTCTTGCATAGACTCAATCCATGATGCATCGGTCATTGCTTCTTTCACACTTGCTGGTTCCATTGTGCTGACTGATAGTGCATAGATACACATATCACCATCGGTACGCAGCTGATTGCGTGTTGAGACTGGTCGTGTGAGATTGCCAATCACTTGAACCAAAGGATGATTATTAGTCCATTTGTGTTCATGTGGAAGTGTATGAGAAACTTGATGCGAGCTCGACGGATCCACATATGGTGCTGAAGGGTGAGTAGTGCTTGTGGAAGCCGCAAATGGATTAACAAACTCGTGTTCGTTGAGCATCGCATTGTTTGCATTTTCAGCTTTCATTCTGAAGATGAACATGAGTAGGAATTTGCTGAGAATGTTGTTGAGTTACGTCAGCAGTCGGAGAAGTGGTTGGTATATTTGGAGGCAATATGGTTGAGGTTGACGTAGATGGTGTAGGAGTAGATGCCACTGGTGTAGATGCAGTCGGAGGTTCTTGAACTACCGCAGCAGGTGCAGCCGGGGCATTTTGAGGAACACCAAATGACGAAGGACCCTCCATATATTCATCATAGATTGGCCCAAATAAAACTTCCAAGTCACGTTCTGATGGTTGTAACGATGAGATTGCTGACGGTGCAAATTGAAGCGCGAGTCCTGAACTTACGTGTCCATAAGTCTGACCTTGAAGCTCGGGATGTGAACTTCTATGCTGAGAGGCCATACCCGAGAGTTCATCAAAGGTAACGTTCATAGTCTCCATTACCTTTTTTGTCCGTCGATTATAAACCCTGTAAGCACAAGCAGTTGAAGAATAACCAATGAAAAAGCCAATATCACCTTTAGGTTCAAGTTTACCGATATCTTCACGATCATTCTTCGGATAACATAAAGAACCAAAGACATGTAAAAATGAAATATCCGGTTTTCTTCCATTAATGATCTCATAAGGTGTTTTGTTGAAGCGGGTGTGAATAATGGAGCGGTTTTGAGTATAACATGCAGTTGCTATAGCGTCGGCCCAAAGGAATAACGGTGCACTGGAGGAGAGAAGAATCGTTCGAGCAGCTTCAACTAACGTACGATTCCTTCGTTCCACAACTCCATTCTGCTCTGGAGTTCTTACAGCCAAAGTTTGATGAGAAATCCCAACTTCGTCAAAATAAGCTTTCAATTTCTGATTGGTGAATTCTGTACCGTTATCCGTTCTCACAATAATGACAGGGGCTTGCAGTAGTACTGATGTTTTCTTCAAGAAGTTAATAATTACATCAGGGGTTTCATCTTTCGAAGCAAGAAAATGAACCCATGTGTAACGAGAATAGTCATCCACAATGACAAGGAGATACCGCTTTCCATTAATATTTTTGATTCTCATTGGCCACACAAATCCATATGTAAGAGATGTAACCTATTCGTTGAGTTGGGAACAGGTTTGGGTTTGTGAGGCTTCTTCTTACTTTTACCTTGCTCACATGAAGGACAAAGATGGTCTTTTGTATATCTGAACTTCGGAAGACCGGTAACGAGATCATCTTTCGCGAGTTGGGTGATGGCATCGAAATTGAGATGAGATAACCTTTGATGCCATAACCACGACTTTGTTGATGTGGCTCGGGCCATGAGACAAATTGGAGAAGCAGCAGACATTTGAAAAAGATCAATGGTGTAAAGGTTGGTGGTACGATTTCCTTTCAACAGATCAATTCCTTCAAGATCTCTTACAAAACATGTATGACTTCTGAAAGCGACCTCCAAGTCTGAATCACAAAATTGCCCAACCGAGAACAAGTTATGTCCCAAGCCATCAACAAAAGAGACTCTGATGATGATTATATTTCCCCAATGAAGATTACCATAGCCTAGAATTGCCGCAACATGATCATTTCCAAATCGAACAGTTCCCATGAAACGCCATACAAAGTTCTTGAGAAGGCTTCGATTCCCAGTCATATGTTTGGAACAGCCCGAGTCCACGCAGCAGAGACAAATTTCAACAGCCTGCCAATGATAAGAGAAACAAATATTTTGGCAACCGATGAAATAGGCTCCTGTAGGGTTAGAAGATAATTAAGTCGTATCACATACCGACGTTTCACTGTCAGTATGAGATCTACTAGTGTCGATAATTTTGCCACTACAGTCAAAATTTCTACCAGTAGGCAACCATTTAGAGGTGAGTCTAGGGCTACTAGGCTTAGCAAGACTTTCTGTGGACCCTACATGCGTACTTTTTAGAACATACACCTTAGCCTTAGGAGTGCGTTGTTGTTCACTGACTTACAGCTTGTCAATTCGAGTGTAACCACCATAATTCAAACCATTCATAGTCAAACCACAAGCATCATGACTAAAAGTAAAGAAACATTTATTACATTTAGCACAAATAACTTCAGATTTTTCATTCCGAATAGCAAGCTTAAAGTCATTACATTCAGATGAATTAGGTTTCTGATTATGATTAAAAAGCGGTAAATTCCTAGGGTGTTCTTCTACTTCCAAATTATTGATCTTGGGGCGACTACTTCTAGAGGCAAAAGGGACCCTATCATTCCTTGTATTGCTCGTAGGATGTGGCCTTCTTCTCTTAGTGTAGTTGTTTATTCCTGTAGAAGAAGACACGCGTCTATTAGAATTAGCACTTTTTAAATCAATAACTTGTGGTTGAGTTATAGTGATCGGTTTTGTCCTAACGCTTGCTGTACGTTGTTTGCTAGGCACAGAGGGAGAACTAACACAAAACATTCCTGGGGCAATCACAGCAGTTTTCGTTCCAGCAACCTTGGGAAAAGGTGTCACAACAATACGAGTGGGTCCCGAGGTTGCTGGTTTCTGGATCATCGTATCCACAATCGAGCTAGGTTCAGAAGTCTTATCTTTTAACAAGGCCTTTAACTTACAGTTCTCACATATTTTATCAATAAGTTTCTGATAGACAGACTTACTTTGTTCAACAGCCCGCTTATATGAAACAACAACATATTCGAAATCTGCAATCTTAGCCTTAAGCTTCTGAACATTACCACCACTAGCACTCTCTAACCCTGACGATGCCAAATTCGTTTCCGAAACCCCTCCTAACTGAGCCTGCAACCGTGCGATAGTTTGTTGCATTTCATTGTGAGCTTTTTCATACGAAATCTTGTCATATTTGCATTCATCACATTTTTTGACAAATTTATTCCAAAGATCGGTGAATTCTTTATCCTTTTTAATGACATAAGATTCCATTTTCTCTTTCATAAGATCAAGCTCAGTTTGGAGGTTTTCATCATGCGACATAGAGGTACCTAACTCAACAGGGCTACTATCAATACAATCACGAGCTTTAGAGAGGCGTTCAAGATCGTTTTCCAAAACTTTAATTTTATCAAGAGATTCATCAGCTTCCTTCTTCAATGATTTAAAGTCTTCAACAAAGTTGGCTAATTCTTTTAGAAAAGCGTTTTCCAAATTTCCTAACCGAGCATCAACTTGATTAATAATCGGATTAATGTCGTTTTGAAGAATTTTTTGAACCTCAATCTGAACAGGTGATGTAAAATTGCATCCAGTTATTTTTGAATTAACAACACGTTTAAGGATGACAAAGTTATCTTTAAGCTCGTTTAGAAATCAGCGAGTGATACTCGGTTTAGGAGGGTCATCAGACAATTCCTCACTTGGTAGAAAAAGCATTTCAGTACTCGTTTTAGACCGAACAAAAACAGTTGGAGGATTAACTTTCGGATAATAAACGCGTATCACTTCTTTATCAAGCTTTTTCATTCTTAAACGAGTCTCTACAGCAAGATCAGTAGTTTCCTCAGAATCATGCACACTAGGAGGATCATGCTCATCAGACAATAGCACACTACCATTATATAAAGTTTCATTAGTGGCTTGAACTTGCTTAAGGTATCCTGGATTAGGGGGAAGAGGACAACCTAAAGCCATTTTGTATCGAGTGTAATTTATCTCATTCACTTTTGGTGCGAGCATATTTATCGTCTGCATAGTTTGGCCACGTTTTACTAAAAGGTTGTCTAATTCTCTAATCCTATCTTGCGCTTTGCAAAAATTCTCAAGAAGCCCATCTTCTCGAATTTTGAAATCATGTTTTAGCTTTTTCTTTCTTCTTTTAAATCAGAAGCAATAGATTTTTTAGTTGAAAGCTGTTTATTAAGAGAATGATTTCATCATTCAATTCGCTTATCTTTTTAGCACTACTTAAGTGCAAGGCATTTAATTTCTTAGTGGTGCATTTTTCTTGATAAACCGATGTAGCATGAGCTTGTTCAAGTTCCTTGATTTTAGCATGATGAATCTCAAAACTTTTCTCTCGTTCCTTATATCCCGCAAGCTCAGTGGTCAATTTGGCATTAGTTTCTCTAAACTTATTATTAACCACCGTAGCATGATCTACATCCTTAGCAAGCTTATCAAATAGAGATTTATAATACGCATGTGTCTCATCAGGAAGGGTTGTAGGCTGGGCAACTTGATCCACACTAAGGTCCACACTAGGCTCATTCGAAATAATATTACTATTATTCGTTTGATCCTCGTGTGTCTCATTGTAGGGCTCAAGCATCTCAGTATACTCTTCCTCCTGATTAGACATATTATATATATCATTATCATCAAAACTTGGGTGTACCTCAGAGGGACCGTCTGCATCATAGACGGGAGCTCTGTCATCATGCATTCCTGAGGTTGATGCTTGCTGTAAGTTTGCCATCAAGATGTAGTTGGCATTCACCTCTTCTTCCTCGTCATATTCTGCAGCAGAAGCCATAAGATCAAATTCCTCAGCTTGAAGTGGGATTCATGCCTCTTCTTTTTGTGCTATGAGAAGCTGAGTCTGAAGATAAGCAGCATCCCTCTTCTTTTTGGCTGTGCAATCTCGAGCATAATGACCAAATCCCATGCAGTTGTAGCACTGAACCTGACGATTGTTGTTTCCATTTCCTGTACCAGTATTCTCAGCCCTTGCAGCCACAATGTTTCCCATCTGGTTACCAACCGCTGGCACAACTATTAACCCATTCTGATTACCCGCATTCAGAACACCCGGATTTGGACCACGGTTTTGCCCATACTGATTTCCTGCATTGCCAACGGTCTGCCCAACATTCTGACCATATTGTTGAAACTGAGTCCCCGTGTTTCCAGCAACTACCAATTGGCGATCTTGATTCGCATTCAGGAACGGTTGAGCAATCTGCCTATTTCTAGTATTCGAGGAGATTCTCTGATTGTTGTTGGTGGGGTTAATGGTGAATTTGAATGCCTTTGCAAGTAGGGCAAGACCAGTATTAATAGCATGAGTAGGATCGGTGATGTCATCAAAACTGGCAATGGGTTGTTGTAAGTAATTCATAGCAGCAGGATGTTGATATCCATAAGCGGTGAGTTGTTGTTGTTGTTGTTGTTGTGGCAGGAAGTTACTTGATGAGGGTTGATGGTAGGGTACCATGGGATATGACATAGATGATGGAGAGTTTGCCATAAAAGCCAATGGATCTTGTGTCTTGGCACATCTTTCTGCCCTAACTTCGTTAGCTTCATCTTGATTCATCTTCAAATAGTCATAAACTTGAGTGTAGTCCACGACATGAAGATCCTTGGTTTGATTGACAAGAGTGACATATCGTGACCATTCAGAAGGAAGATTATCAAGAAATTTGATGTTGGCAGCAATTTGTGCAGGTTCATGTTTGTTTCTTCTAAGATGGTTCATGAGGGTTGAAAACCGATGATAATAAGGTTCAATTTGTTCCCCTTCAGTAGACGTAAATTTCTCCCATTCACGAAGCAACTTAGTTTCCTTTTCTTGTAAACCGATTTCACTGCCCTTCATCATTTTCTGAATCCCAAGCCACATCTCGTGTGCGGTTTCACAACTATCGACAGCAGCATAAACATCTTCAGGAAGTCCCATAAGAATGACTTGAATTGCTTGATCATCAGCGTCGAGTTGTTTAGATTCAGCTTCAGTTAATTCTTCATCCGTTTGCTCATGACTAGAGTCAGCCACTGGGTTAGCATTCGTAGGGTCCCCTGGCACAATAATTGTTCTTCTAACATACGGACCCTTTTGATTCGAGTTGACAATCAACTTTCCTAGAGGTTTACATTTTGCATAACGAAGGAGACGACTAGCCCATGTAGTGTAGTTCTCCTTGGTAAGCATGGTTGGACGATTCTCAGTACCCGCAGCATAAATATCTTGTTGAGACGTCATTGTAGAAGTCGTGTGAACAACAGGATCTCAATTCGTAGAAAGCGTGTGATGTTGTAGAAATTCCGAAACTTCCGATTTTTTTCCCAGTCCGACAAAACGGTAAGCTGAAAAAATTGTTTATGCCAAATTTTGAAATTGAGTTCGAGATAGCCAAAAACTAGTAGGGAAAAAATTTGATTTTACTTGACCTAAATATTTTAACTTTTTTTTTTTTTTTTTTTTTTTTTTTTTGATCTTCGTGTAAACTATGTTCTAAGACTAGTCTAGATGGTGGCTAACACTAAAAATTACTCTAACAAAAAAATTCCATCGGAATGTCCAACGATCGGAATGTCTCTCTATCAGAATGTCCCTCTATCGGAATGTCCTTTGATCGGAATGTCCTTTGATCGGAATGTTGATCTGTCGCAATGTTGCTTGTATCGGAATGTCTAGATCGGAATGTCTACCTGTCGGAATATCTAGATCGGAATGTGTACCCGTCGGAATATCTAGATCGCAATATGGCTAAAATAAATTGGACAGAGTAACGACTCAAAGTTCCTTAAAATCCGTCGGAATCCCAGATCGCAAAGAACGATCGGAATGTCCAGATCGGAATAAGGTATCGAAATCCTTAGATCGCAAAGTAAAACCCTTGGGTTATTGCGATCAAAACCGTACTTACCTTTCCCGAAATTGTAGCGATCGCAATAAGAGAACTTTTTTTCCAACTTTTTAGGCAACGATTTTAGCAACTTTTAGGCAACAAATTAGCATCTTTGAGGCAACAAATTCGCAACTTTGAGGCAACAAATTCGTGTTTTTGAGCAAACCAAAATACCCACAACACGAATACTTGGAACAACCAAAAAAAACACGAAAATATTTTAATCTTTAGTAAAAAAAACCAAAAAAAAAACCACGGAATTAACAAGAAACAAGGACAACACCAAAGAGCTATCCACGAATCCCTTGGCGAATGATACCACTTGTTGGATTGAATCACACGACTATATATGATATATAAATGTAGATGAAGATTAAACCAAAAAAGAAAGATTAGATTAGATGAAGGAAAAGAGAAAACAAGGTTGTGAATTCCTAGTGAGAGAAACACATACGTTTCTCTCTCTACAAAACAAATGAAATGGAAAACACACACACAAATGAGGCTTAGGAGGCCTTTTATACTAAGTAGTAAGTGTTTAGGAGGCCTTCCTCATTTGTGTGTTCGGGACTAATTCCCGTTACATAAACATTAATACCTAAGAACTCTCGACACCGTTGAATAGTATTTTTCACGAGCTTCGCAACGGTATATTATATGACCATCACTTTAAATACGACTAACAAATTGTTTTTCACATTCAAGCGAGATGCAATGTTTTTGCATTTCATCAAAATATTTTGAAAGCGAACTATAGGAATCTTGAAGCTTTAAAAATTCAGTGTCAGATTTGTGACAGTTACTATCTACCACATTATCCACAGATTCAACATTATTCACAATAGAATCATTATCAACACAATTATTCACACAAACGGATACAATATCGTTCGACATCACTTGCTTCAAAAGTTGATCATTTTGGCGTGATATTCGTTCTGTTTCAACTAAACCGTTTTCATAAGCATCATCCATTTTATAGAAAACTCATTGAACTTCTTTAATTTCCAGATCCAAATTGATCAAGAGTACTAAAACACGCTTTAATATTTTTAACAAACGGAACAACGTCATTACCAAACGCAAATCTTGTGTGTTCAAAGTTCCATTCACCATTGGTTATAGCAGAGGCTGTCGTACGTTCCTTAATGACCTTGTCAAATTTGAAAAGTGTTGGTGCAACGCATTCAAGCTTGTAGACACCTTACTTACCGGTGGAAGTAACTTAGTTAAATCCTTTTTGACAAGTGTAGGAGACGTCCAGGAAGGTTTTCGTTTGACAAACTTTGGGACACACATGCTGGTATATGATCTATTTCCTTTTGTATATTAAAGCGGATCTTAAAATCATAAGCCTATTTATTATGCTTATCATAATCAAATTTTTTAAAATTTTTCGAAAGCATTTTTAATCGACTTTCTTCCGTAAGTGACATCGTCTCCGCATCATCACGAACATAGGGAGACTCTTTTGATTTGCCAATTAGGGTCGCATCATAAAGATAAGGAATATATTCTTGAGCTTGTTTTGCATAACCGGGGTTAGGTGGTAAATCTTGTAGACGCTTGAGTTCTAGTTCTTGAAATGAATTAGTTAAAAGATGAACCGTTTTTGTTGAAGCATGGTGTTGTAAAAGTTGTTGATCTCTCATTTTAAGAAGTTTGGTGTTGTAAAAGATGAACCTCTTGTTATAATATTGCTCCATCTTCTTTTGATATTTGGCTTCTTAGATGGCAACCATCTCTCTTCTATCCTACACCAGGTCCAAGTTCATCCAGAGCTCGTCTTCATTGGTCCCTTCGTTGAACTTCAATGTTCTATAAGTACTCATCTCAATTTCAGCCGGGATGACCGCTTCACACTCATAGGTTAGGCTGAAGGGTGTTTCTCCATTGTTGGTTTTCATCATGGTTCGGTGTGCCCAAAGCACACTGAGCAACTCATCTACCTATCTGGTCATTTCCTGGCCTAACCTTGCTTTCAAACCATGCATAAGTGACTTGTTTTCCCTTTCAACGAGACTATTGGCCTGTGGGTGAGAGACAGCCATGTTCACTTGCTTGATGTGCCATTTGACGCACCATCCTTTAAATGGATAGTTACCAACTTTTGTTCCGTTGTCCGTAACGATAATCCATGGAACTCCAAACATGCATACTATGTTCTCATATACGAACTTTTTGTGAGAACTCGTATTTTTCCCGGTAATTAAATTATTTCTTTTATACTAGCATTCTTCATAATTTACATCAAACATTTAGGCGTTATCCGTTTATATGATATAGTAAGCCCTCATTTATATATCAAAATATAAATGTTCTCCGAATGTCACTTTTTTACTTCATATCGAGCGTTTATTTTTCTTGTTTTACGCATATCTTATATATTGCGTAACTTTAAAAATATCGGGTTTCGATAATACCCGCTTTTTTAAATTGTGAGACAAGATTTAATATAAATCTTCTCCCACCTACTCAAAATTACACCAAAACTCATTCATTTGTGCTACTATACGTTTATAGTTACTCCCCCATCTACAATGCATGTGTCAACTATGTATAATTTATACTTTAGTTAAATCATTATCTTATCTCATTATTTACAAACCAAAAACATACATTTCTTGTTCTTCTTATTCCTTTTGCCGAGACCATGATCTTACAAAAACACCATCATCTAAATTAATTTTACTAGCTAATTGATCACTAGCTAAAGTCTTGCAAAACTTGGTACTTATTCTTGGTTCATATTATCAACATCATCATCTAGAAAAGTTTTAAAAGGCTAAGATTTTGGATTTAATAAAGGATTGATAAGCTTGAATAACCAAATCATTAAGGGTGTTTTGATTGAAAGGGTTATTCATTAACAATCATACATCATCATCATCTTGTAAGAAATTATCACTCTTTTGATTTGTATTCATTTTCTTCTATAATCACTTCATGGGTTTTCACTTAATTTTTGAAATTAAGGTATTTTTGATGTTTTTGGTTGATTGTTATGATTGGTATCGCATTAGACTTAGGTTAGAGTGATTAAAAGCTTGATTTGGATTGATTGATATATGTAACTTAGGGATTGTTTTGAACCAGCAGATTGTTAGGGATGTAACGAAATATTTTTGGTCTAAAGCGTACTTGTTTTTGACATGGTTAAATGGTTAAACACCTCAGGTCCTAGTGGTTCTATGGATGGAGCCGTATCTTATCCGTACGACCAAGTTATGATTAAAACGATTTTACTAGTTTTATCGGGTGTTAAATAGTTTTGTGTAGATAGTTTATAACTTTGACTATAACTTTTAGCTTGAAACCTACTGTATTTTTACATGGTTGGATAGTTCATAACCTCAGGTCCAAATGGAGATTTAGATAGAGCCGTATCTCCTCCAGATGAGGGAGATACATCTAAATTAGCTAAGTTAGTTTTAAAACAAACTCAGAAATTGTAGTGCTGATAGTTAGACCAAAAACAAATTATTTTTACATTTGAGACTATTAGATTTTTAGATTTCTGAATGGTATAATATATGAGGAGTAAGTGGTTCTTTGGATATGTCCGTAACTCTTCGGCATGAAGGAGTTACGCCTAAAATGATCATATTGAATCTAAATTGTGTCCAGAAATTTAATTAAACTTATGTCCAGGTATTTTCAAACTAAGTACCCGATTTTCTAAGTCACACCTGTAGGTATTTATTAAACTTAAACATGAGTTTTTGTTTCGAGTCAAATAGAGTTATGAAATGAGAATTATACTAAATTTGTTGAAGTGGGGAAACGTTTTGAATAATCAGATTTGGTACTTAAGGGTAAAATGATAAATTAACTTAGCTTCTGAACACTTTGGGCTGTGTGACCTTAACATCAGTAAATTAGATTCATTAGTATTTATTGAGGCGCAAACCGTTCGTTTATACCTATTTTGGATCATGAGATATAGGTTCATCAAGTCGGGGTAATTGGAGAATTTGGAAAAGTCATGTGGTTTTAAATGGGTTAACAAGCGTAAAGAACTTTATAAAATGGTTGAATAATGGGTTAATGTGTTTACTTCTATATTGATTTTAATACAGGTCATAAAGATGTGTTCGGATAAACTATAGTTGGTTAACAAGTCTAATAGGATGTCATACCATATCACGAATTTCTCATCATATCTTTTGATTATTTTGTTTTGTGAGTTTACTTTTCGATACTAAGTCACCATTATTTCTAGGTGATACTAAGGCGCCTGTTGTTTCGCATCATCATTGATCTAACCCCAATACTTATATTCCATTATTCTTATTGGCTTAAGGTGAGTTCATAGCCCCTTTTTACTTCTTATGCATTGTTTCAAAACGCGAGGTGAGATTACATGTTGGGGCACATTTATTTAAAACTGTATGCTATCCAGAACAATATGCTTTCCAAAAGATTACCATTATTATTGTTGTTAGTACCAATATCCATATGATCCCCTATATATTATGAACCGTTAATTATTTTACGTGTTGCAAGCACGAAAGTTGTGGATGGATCCATCGAGATTGACAATCCTCGTCCCGTATTACTTTTACGCACTTGACATTTGATTATTTCTTGGGTATTTAGGCTGAATACTCACTAGGGGTATACTTAACTATTAATGCTTCGGTTTCATGAGCTAAATAGCAATAATAAACTATTGATTTAGACTATGATTAATGTACATAAGCATTTTCCCTGCTACCTGTTTTACAAATGAATGCTTGTGTTCCATAATTACATTACTAAACGTATGAATTTCACTCAATTTTTTGTTGACGTTTTACATGTTTAAATCTCAGGTAATAATGCTTAATTGTGCTTGGATGGGAGCCCGCAGGATATTTCACAGCTTGGAGATTTCTGTGTTATGTCTGAGCTTTTGTTTTGTTAAAAGCTGCTGGAGAATGTATCCGGTCTTTTAAGTAACTATATGATACATAACCATATATATTTGTACTTTTATTATTGTATAAAAACTTTGGGACATGTGTTTAAAACTCTGATCTTTATGACGTAATGTAAATGTTTTATTACGTAAATTTTATGTCAAATGAATTTTATTGTGTCTTGTACCATGATGTGGTACCCCCATGATGCCTACTTGTTCCTTGCCCGATTTCGAGGGCGTCACATATTGGTATCAAAGGGATGGTTATAGGGAACTGAGTCGTTTTCAAAACTTGGTCTATAACCGAAAATTCAAATATTTCATGTTTCTTAGTCTCAAACACAGAATCTGCCATGGTTGTTCGATATCTGCGCGGGTAACTCTCTAATCCTTATTATTTACTTTAAGTATTCTTATAATATTTCATCCCTTGATTACATTTTGAAATGTACATTGCTTTCATATGATAATTACTACCTCCTTCCAAATTCATTGTGCTTATTGTATACATACTTCCTTTCCTAACATAAATGAATTCGTTGCCTCCGGAACCACCTGGTGGCTCCCAGTAGAATTCTTTTATGGACATATATTTATGTAATTTTCATGAATTATCTTTGGTACATTTCCACTAGACTGTTGTAACAGCTAGTGCTACTAATATATTGGGAGTAATTTTGTTCTCTTTTGCATACGCCCTTGTAACTGAAACCTTCTTAAATTGGTACGAATTGGAAAGCATATGCTTAATAAATTATCATTTGGGTATCATTGTGACTACATAAGCCTTTACCTTATTTCTTGAATTCTTTTTTTCTTGTGAATTTGATCTTGTTACAATAACTTTAAATTGTTATGACATTACATACTTGTATTCGGAGCGCGTATGCTACCGACTTCTCGTACTCACTTTTCTGAGTACCGTTGTTATTTCGTTTATGCGTAAAATGACTGACCTCATATACTCGTTCTTTAAACCGTTTGTTTTTCTTGACTCAATTTTATATGTGGTGCATACTTACGTGATACCATTGTTCGAGATTAAGTAAGTGTTGTGTCAGATGAAACATTAACACTTTACTCCAGTGTGTTACTTTCATTGTTTAACTCCTTATGTAGATATCCAAATTGCCTTTCGTGTTGGGTCAAAAAGTTGATGTGGCAAAAACTCGAAATGAAGAAATATCAAGACATTTGTTCAGAGACGCTGACACGTGAAAGCTAGACGCTGACACGTTTATTCTAGACGCTGACAAATATCTTGACGCTGATGGAATTATATTTAGAGGATATATTCAAGATATTGTAGGATGATATTTAGAATATAGTTTATCTAAATAGAATAGTTAGATATTACTCATTCTTATCTCTTGTAAAACCTTAATCCTTACACTATAAAAGGAACCAAGGGTCATAGGTTTTTTATATCTTTCATTCACAATGTAAACCTAAAGCGTGTGTTGCACTAGACGTGTGATTAATATATACACGTCTAGTGGTTGTTTATTATTAATATAATGAGCAAACCTTTTGATTAATTCATGTGTTCTTGTGCCCTAAACACCTTGTTAATGGTTGTTGTTCTATTCCGATGTGATTGTTTAATCACATGATCAATGATCATTCCTAGCAGCCTAAAGATTCGAGGAAACCAAGGTTTACAGAGTTGGTATCAGAGCCTCGTAGCTCGTGATGCTAGGACCAACAAGGTGTTCGTCTTTTGAGAAGAAAAGAAAATTCCGTCTAGGGTTGGGCGATTTTGTGTGTGCAGCAGTATACATAAGGCTATAACTTTTTATTGAACCGCTGGATCGTTACGAATTTTTTTATGTGTGTTCTACACACATATATCTAGATATCCACCATAGGGATTGTCCATATTAGTCCTCAATCAAAATTTATTGGCTGTCGAAGATCACAACAGAAAAAGATTAGGGTTTCAAATCTTCATACTACGGTTTAATAAAACCCTAGATCTGCGTTAGTAGCAACAGTAAACCCTAGATGTTATTGTTCCTGATCATAAGTCTTCAATTCATGAAGAATATAAGGATTCATGCATGGCTGTGATGATTTTCACGTTTACGGTTTGTATAAACCCTATATCGAATCAAAACAGAAAAGGAAGGATTGTCGTGATTGATCAGGAAAGCAAACCGTTGTCACAACCGTTGTCACATGATCATCTTTTTGTTGTACAAAAGGTGTGATGTTTGGTCTATGGTCGTAAGGCTTGGATCAGACTATATACTACAGTAGGATGTCGTTATGATGATTGGTTTGCCAGGAAGAACGTGATTCCCATAACTGTCAAGACTGAGTTCTGGAATTGGTTGCTGATTTTTAGATGGAATTGATGTGTGAATGATGAAACAAGAAGCGTGTGTATCTACATATTTTTGGAATATGTTGATATGCTATTACGAAGTTTATCATTAATAAGTGTGAAAACACTTATCCTTTTACCATTTATTTCCAATAATAACAAGACCAAAACGTGTATTTTATGTCGTAAAAGTCGGAATTATGCGTGGTTTGTGTTTTTATTGTGTTTTAGGACCAAAAGATGAAAAAGGAAGAAAACATGGGCTATCACGAGCTTTTATCGAAGAAAAAGACTAAAGACGAAGTTAAAAGATCGAGAATGCAAAAAGAACGGAAGTCTAAGGCCTATTCTTAAGATTTATCGAAGAAAAAGTCTAAAGACGGAAGTTTAATGAAGTCGAGTATAGAAGAAAGTTATAAGACAAGTTCAGCTTATATCGACAAATCCTGAGACGACGTCGAGAAAGACAAAGAAGTTAAATCGAGTCGAGACGAGAAGAATGAAAGAAGAAAGCTTAAGCACTTAATCTCCCCACCTCCTATAAATACCCTCCTAATATGTCATTAGGAGGGTGTTAGTTGTTAGTTAGTTTTTAGTTAATTTTTAGTTTTTATTAAGTGTGTTTCATTTTCTCTCTAGTTTTTCAAGTTTATCAAACATTAATCTTGTAATCTTTTGATATTAATCTTTAATCAAATCAAGCTTATTTCCTTAATTCTCATTCTACCTTTCTTAATCTTTTTAATCTTGATAATCATTTAGTTTTATTTTAATTTTTTTGATGGTTTGATTGTGTAGCTTATTTGATTGTGCTTATTGAATTGGTGATTTTAAAAGTTTTAGATTAAAAGTGCTTATTTTCTTAATCTTAATGCTTAATAGTTCTTAAGAATAAGTTGATTTTGATAAGTTTAATATTTTGATAAAAAGTTGATTTTCAATATTTAGATTATTTAGTGTTTTAAAAGTTTTTGATAAGTTTAATATTTTGATAAAAAGTTGATTTTCAATATTTAGATTATTTAGTGTTTTAAAAGTTTTTAAATTCTAGCTTATTTACTTTTTCTAAAAATCCTTTTGGTTAAGTTTTTGGTAAAGTGCTTATTGATTTTTGGCTTATTTTTGCTTATTTCTAAGTTTTGTTATACGGAATCCCGTTATATCCCTCTTTTTCCGGATAAGGTTCATAAATCCCTTATTCCGGATAAGCTTTCATTTACAACATTTCGAATAGTGGTAGTTTTAGTATTCCGGATAAGCTCCAGTTGTGGTATTCCGGATAAGATCCTTAAGCTTTATTCCGGATAAGTAGCATAATCAAAGATTCCGGATAAGTCTCCGATCTATATTCCGGATAGTCAAACAAACAGATTTTTCCAGATAAGCTTCCTCAATTTATTCCGGATAAGCCCAAGAAGAAGGATTCCGGATAAGTCCCCTTTCATCATTCCGGATAAGCTTCATAATAGCGGTTTCCGGATAAGCCTTCGAAGTCACGTTTTTCCGGATAAGCATCCCAAGTTATTCAGGATAAGCCTCAGAGTATTTATTCCGGATAAGCTCCCAAGCCCGTATTCCGGATAAGCTGTCAAACACGATTCCGGATAATCCTCAAGAGAAGTATTCCGGATAAGACTTCGGATCTTTATTCCGGATAAAATTCCAGATAAGGTTTTGTATTTCCAGTTTTTTAAGTTAAATTTTATTTTTCCCGCCTTTTTACTTAGCGTTATTCTAACTTGTCTTGTTTTAGTTTAAATTTTAAAGTTTGCATTTTTATAAGTTTTCATCACTTACTCTTTAATTTTTAAAGTCTTTATTTTTAGTCTAAATATTTTCAAGCTTTCATTTTTACTTATTTACTCAACGACAATTTTCACTTTTAGATTAAAATAGATAATCAAACCTTTTTATTTTCCACCAAAAACGACTGAGTCGCACTTTCAACTGGAAATCAATTCGAAAATATCGGAACAATGAACTTTCATACGAGGCAAAACCTTGTATTAAATGGCGCCGTTGCCGGCTCTTTTCGTTAAGATCATCGGTTTTTAGTGAGAGACGTGTTGGATTTTGGGATCCGTCCATTCGTGAACGTTATTTTTCTTGCTTAAAAATTTTCAAAACTCCAAAAAAAATATATAAAAATTTCAAAAATCCACAAAAATAGAAAAACATAAAAAACCAAAAATATTTCTTGTCTATTTTTCTTTTCTTTTTGTAGGTGTGTATGCGTACCCGTGCTCGTAAGAAGAAAGCAGCTCAAGCCGAACTCATTACTCCACCTATTGTCACCATGGACAATCAACCAATGATCGAGCTTTTGCAATCGCACGTAGAGGGCAACACCGATGCTATTGTCATACCCGAGATTGGAGCCAACAATTTTGAGCTCAAATCCGGCTTTATTCAAATGGTCTCTGCTCAACCTTTCTTGGGGTGTTCACTTGATGATCCTCATGACCATATAAAAAGGTTTCTTCAACTCACCAATACGGTTAAGTATAATGAGGTTTCACAAGAAGTGATTCGCTTGCAACTTTTTCCTTTCTCTTTAGAGGGACAAGCCCGAAATTGGCTTGATAAGGAACCGCCACAAAGTATTCTTACGCGGACGGATTTATAGACCAAGTTCATTAACTACTTTTTCCCACCCTCACGTACTACCGCTTTGCGGAATGAAATCATTACATTTGAACAAAAGTACGGTGAGACATTTAGTGAATCTTGGGAACGTTTTAAGAACTTTTAAGAAAGTGTCCACAACATGGTTTCACAAAAGTACATTAAATAAATACTTTTTACAATGGGTTAAGCATGAATGACCAAGATTCACTAAATAGTGCCTCGGGGTATAACATTTTGGTTAAGTCTTCTAATGCCGCTTGGGATATTATTGAGAACAAGTCTAGAGTGAAAACCAAGAGTGTTCGGACTAATGTGGCTAGTGCTAGCACTAATGAGAGGACAAGAGAATTGATAAACTTACTTTGCTTGTTGAATCACTTGCTCTCCAAACCGCTAACAACACCAAAGCTATCAATGCTCAAGTTAATGCTATGAGTCAGTCATGTGAAATATGCGGGGGATCTCATTCATACACCAATTGTCCTTCGACTCATGACAATCCGGAAAATGTGTATGCCGCCGACGGTAACTTTTCTACGGGAGGCTATCAAGCACGTCCTCAAGGTGACCGCAATTTGCTCAGCCATCGCTCAAACAACTTTCTTTCACCACCTGGTTTTCCACCTCAAAACCCAAACAACCTCAATCGCAACAATCAAAACCAACCTCGAGCTCCAAATCAATATCAAACCCAAAGAAACCCATATCCACCTCAAAGAAACAATCAAGTTCACCAACCACCCGCTTATCAACCACCTACCTACCATGGTCTTCCTCCCACCCAACCCACCACATTTAATCAAGAGGTTGACACTTACATGAGGACTAATGATGTGATAGTGCAAAATCTTCAGCGGGAAATGATCAACTTGAAAGCAGATATGGTGAAACAAGGGAATGATCTTCGAGCCGATATGTGAAACTCTTTGGCAAGTCAAACAAATGACTTAAGGAACATGATGACTAGTTTCTTCCCAAGTAATCAAGCCTCTGGTTCGGGTTCTCTTCCGAGTAACACCGTTGCTAATCCAAGAGAGGAGATGAAAGCAATCACCACTCGAAGTGGAAAAGGTTTAAAGGAACCCGAGCTTCCTACACCTACACCGGTGATTGTGACAAAGGAAAACGAGTCCCCTTCTGATATGAGCTAAAACTCATATCAATTTATCAACAAATAACCCTAAAACATGAAGCAAAATACCAATTTATCTTGTAAAAACAGTGTTATGTGGTATGTTTGTGTTTGTTTACACTTGTGTAGGTAAAAGGATGCATTTTCAAGCAAACAAGGAATAATCAAGCTTAATTTGATGAAAAAGAAAAAGAAGGATAAAAAGTGACAAGACTTTGGAGTACAAGGACCTATCTTGACAATCTGCCAAAGATGAAGGACCAAAGTGTAAATATTGTAAAAAGTCAAGATCATAGTCAAACAAGTTCAACTCTCAAGTCAATTCAGTCAAAGAACCATTTTTGCTCAAGAATGAAAGTTGAAGGACTAAAAATGCCAAAGAAATGAAGCTGCTAGCCTTTAAATGCAATCTGCCAAAGTTCAAGGGTTAAATCTGCCTATTTTGGAAAGTCATACTAGTTCAATCCATGTGCTTTATTGTGGACCAATGAGAAGCAAGCAAATAGAAGACAAGGATTGCCACATCACAGCATTAATTTCACACTACAGCCGCCTTCATTAAATGAGAGTATCTTAACAGTGTGATCCGTGTGCTTCTATTTCAACTAATCAAAGCTTGACACGTGTCATCTTCAAATAACCAAAATTTGCTAGGATCGTTTTGGAGCTAGAGTGGATTTCATGAAAAGTTACAAACATCAAAATTGCTTATTTTTGAGAGACAAATCTATTGGTCATTATCAATTAACAAGAAATCAACTCAATCAAGAAACCCCAATTCATGTTCATACCTGCAAATTCAATGGAGCAGAATTTCAACACGTGGAGACCTGGGATTGGTCCCAACACGTCACCAACCCCAACAAATCTCCTTCTCAAGCCTATAAATAGCAGTTTAGTCTTCATTTCTTGTTGTGTAGTTGTAAGTGTGAAAACACACACATTTACATTTTTCTCTCATCATTTTCCCTTTTTAGCTAAACTACTCAAGAGTTTGACACACTCTTGAGTTAGTTAGTTAGTTAGTTAGTTACCTTCTCAACAGCTTTGTAACAAATTTCTATCAATAAAATTTAAATTCTACTTTTCCCGCCAATACTTCTCATCATCCTTACTATTCATTCCTTGCATCTTGGATACTTTCTGTTGCTGAATTGAGTTTGTTATGATCATTCATTGATCATAATTGACTTTGAAGGAAGATAGTAGTTGTTTGAGTGATTTCAGTTCAAGTCCATAGCATTTGTGATGAGTTCATGCCATTGTGATGATTCTAGTTGATGAGTAGCTGTTTGTTGATTGTAGATTGTTGAATCTAGTGCTAAGGTGGTGGTTAGCACTAGAATAGAGAGTACAACACTCCTCTACTGCTCAAAGGATACTTCACAAGGTTCAAAAGTTCTTGTTTTGGTTCCACTCAAATTGTCAAATGCATGCTAAATTCCTAGCTTTAATCCTTGTTGAATGCATGATAAAACTTGTTTAGATTGATTTCTACTTGATTCTAGTAGTTTGTGGTCTAAGTGTTGCTGCTTATTGATTTGGATTGTATTCTAGTTTGTAGCTTAATACAGTCATTTTTAGCCTTGTTACCTTAATTGAGTTCTAGTTGCCTTCATTGCTTGTTTATAGCTTTTAAACATTTCATTTTGATCACTAAGTTTAGTTTGCTATAGTTCTTCATTCAGTTCAAGCTTAAACTCAAAAAGTCTTCACAAAATTTC
The DNA here is from genome assembly GCA_025667525.1 of Glebionis coronaria. Taxonomy (NCBI): domain Eukaryota; kingdom Viridiplantae; phylum Streptophyta; class Magnoliopsida; order Asterales; family Asteraceae; genus Glebionis; species Glebionis coronaria. Next base: position 160,199,811 of record CM046876.1, read on the forward strand.
CTTAAAGTTCAGTTAATGAGTGTTTGGCTTTAACTGGTTTTTGATTTTCAAGTGTTGGTATTTGGCAAGTAAATGTTCATTTCCAGTCACAAGGTGATAACTAAGTGTTTTGAGTCCTTTTCAAGTCAAATTTAAAGTCAAAGAGGCAATTGGCATGTAAAAAGTTTGGGTCCATTTTCAGTCAGATTTGCTCTAAAAAGTTGTCAAATTCATTTGGCTTGCATTTGCTGGTTTCTTGATGAAATTTAACCAAACAAGCTCTCATTTCTAGTTCAATATATGAACTTTCATATTCCATAAGCTTTTTGTACAGTATTCATTAATCAAGTAGTAATAAGCAAAAATTCTGAACACTTAAGCAAAAGCATGTTTCTGTAAATGAAAACTGATTTTTCATATCTCTTGATTCTATTCACAAACTTGGCAATTTTATTTCACAATATCACTTAGTAGGTGTTGTTGGTTGATTATTGAGAATTTCAGCTTTTTGGAAAAAATCTTGCTCAACGCTTGGTCAACATAAGCCAAATTCAGCTTATTTCAATTTCCAAGCTTATTTCTTGATGAATTTTGATAAGAATTGATTTCCCGTTCATGTTTTAAGCTCATTAGTCAGATTTAGTACAAAAATCTAATTGTGCATGTCTAGATTCTTGTAGGGCTTATTCAGTGCTTATTGGGAAGTGCTTATTTGCTTATTAGACACTTTCAGCCAAATTCTTCTTACAGACCTAGCTTATTTTGAAATTTAAGCATTTTGAAACTGGTTTGACTGATTTTGGTTGAGAAATAAGCTCAAACGAGCTTATTTGAGTCTAGAACCCGTTTTTGGCTTAATAACTTTTCATAATTGCAACTTAGTCCCTAGTGTATTAAATTGGTTTCAAACTTAGCTAAACTTGATACTTTTTAGGGTTTTCAGAAATTAGGTCCTTTATGTTTGGAATTTGTTAAATTTCAGTTAGTAGTTTTGGAAATTGTTACAAATTGGTTAGTTTGTTACATAGTTTTCAAGTTCAGTCCTTATAGTTTGCTGTTTTGACATTTTCAGTCCTTGCACTTGTTAGTTTTATATTTTGAGCATTTATATTTCATAGAATTTACAATTTCAGTCCTTTTAGTTTTAAAATTTACATTTTGAATTTACTTGAATAAAAACTTGGTATTTGCACGATGTTTTACATATAAGTAGATAATATTTTTCAATTTTGCAAGTCATTGTTTGAATTAGCAAATAGAATATCCAAAAAAATATTAACAACCAAAAACAGTTAAAAACCCGATATTGTTAGGACTTTCAATTAGCAAGAACTGAGAAAAACGAACTGCATTATACACAATTTCAAATGGCGCCGCTGCCGGTTCTTTGACTTTACGAGAGACTATCGATTGACGGTTTTCATTGGCTTTTGGGATCCGTTGACCTTGTGAACGTTACTTTAACGTATCATAAATCAAAAACAAATAAAAAATCAAAAATATAAAAATATATAAAAATTAAAAAATTAACAAAACAATTCTTTTCCTAAAGAATTGACCAAACAAATTAAAAAATCCAAAAAGCAATGTTTTTCCTAAGAGATTGCACCCAAAAATATATATTATTGGATTCTCTCGGTTTTTATGTACATATAGTATTTTCTCTTAAAAAACCCATAAATACAAAAATATTTTCCATATATTATTATAAGTAAATACGTATACGTATAAGAACAACCAATCTACATATTCTCCATAAGTATTGCCAAGGCAATACACCGTTTTGAGGGGCGTTCCGGTCCTTGACACGTGTATCGATCAAACAAAATAAAGCAAGAATAGATAAATACTCTCAATAAGCAACAATTCGAAGAATACGAACATTTAAGTGAATAGAAAGGCGATGTGCTATAAAATGCCATCTAAGGGTCAATAGGTACTTAAGTGCTTCGTGCCACCTAACCTCCCGTTCACTTGTGAGTATTCCAAGAAGGAAGGCTTCATTGAGGGTCTTGCACCCAAGTAGTACATACATATATTGTTATTTTCTTGTGGATATTTAATATTGAAACTCGAAGAGGATAATCCATTTCTCTTCAAAGTCACACGAGAGCTTCTCTCTCATTCCTCGTATTGAGTTGCATGCTCACTCGCGGGCGTGCACAAATACCGATTGGTGTACAACCTCTTCCTCCGAAAAGGAAGAAAAAGAGAAAGAGTACGACCACCACCGTCCATCAAGCCGATCACGAGAATCGTTCTTTGACTCCTCCACCACAAGAAGCCATGGCTGTTGATAATCGTTCTTTGATGGAACGTATGCAAACCAATGTTCATGGATATGCTAGTGCTATTAGGATTCTCGACATTCCCGCAAATACATTTGAGCTCAAAACAACTATGATTACTATGGTTTCACAATCACCTTTCTATGGTAACAAGAATGATGATCCTCATGATCACCTTAAGAGATTCCTTTCTCTTTGTAATACCATTAAGCAAAATGGAGTTCCACATGATGCTATTAAGTTGATGTTAGTGCCATTTTCACTTGAGGGACAAGCTAAGCATTGGTTAGACACTCAACCACCCGATAGTATCACCACATGGGATGGTTTCACCACTAAGTTTTTGAACAAGTTCTTTCCTCTATCTAAGACCATGGCCTTGAGGACCTTAATTATAGGCTTTCAACAAAAACCTAGTCAATCCTTTAGTGATGCTTGGGAAGAGTATGGAGAGTTATTGAGGCGATGCCCTAACCATGGATTGGATGACGTTCACCAAATCAATACCTTCTATGATGGCCTTAAACCTCACCACCAAGATTCACTCAATGCTTCCGCGGGAGGGAATATTCTTCTTAAATCTGTGCAAGAGGCCTTGGACATCATTGAGACTAAAGTAATGGTTCAAACAAACAATCAATTTGAAGAAAGGGTTCATGTTATCAAAACAATTCTCAAATACCTTGTGATAACCAACTCCTCAAGTATCAACAAGAGATCATTCAAAAGATGGATAGAGATAGTAAGAGGAATTTGAAGGTACAACAAGAAATGCTTCAAGCTCTTAAGACCATGTCATTGAACAATTCTTCAAATAATGTGAATGCCATTACTCTTTCTTGTGTAACTTGTGGAGGTCGCCATTCTTATGAACAATGTGATAAGGTGCCAGTTTATCAAGGGGAATGCTATGCTTACCAAGAGGAACATCGTGAACACTTCAAGCCAAATATCAATCCAAATAACCTTTCTTACAAATCCCAAAACTACCTTACTCCACCGGGATTCCCACCCCAACCACCCACCCAAATTCAACAAAATCCTCCTCATATTTTACCAAGGGATCAAGGGCAAAGACCACCTTACCAAGGAAATAACTACAAGGCACCCAACAATGTTCAACATCAAGGAAATACCTTTTATCCACCACATCAAGGATTTAATCAACCACTTCCACTTTTCCCCAATCAAGGATATGCTCCAATACCAAATCAAGCTTATCCTCAACTTCAAAATCAAGGATATGGGATGCAAGAGACTCAAGAGTATGTTGACAAGAAAATGCGTGAAATTGAGAAGAGAATGAATGATCAAATGAAACGTATAGCGGATGAACAAACCAATAGGCTTTTAATGGCATTAAATCAAAGACCACAAGGGGCTTTACCTTCCAACACACAAACAAATCCAAGGGCAAATGTCAATGCTATTACAACAAGAAGTGGAAAGTCAACAAAGGATCCTTCACCTCCTAAACCTCCTATCGTTCAACCCACTTGTGCTCCTACTTGTGACAAGCCTTCTACCTCTACTTCACCACATCAAAATGATTCCATTCACTCAAACACACCTTCTCAACCTATTCATACTTCTCCTTTACCTTCCACACTTCCCAATGAAGAAGCTAACAAAGAAAAATCTTCCACTACAACACCTATTCCACCTACACCAAAACCTACTCTTCCATATCCTTCAAGGTTGAAAAAGGACAAGTTAAAGAACAAGGATGACATCCAAGTCTCCAATTTCTTAAGGATGTTCAAGCAACTCAACATCAATATATCCTATAGCGGAAGCTCTTGCTTATATGCCAAAGTTTGCTAAGATGTTCAAGGATTTACTCTCCAACAAAGAAAAATTGGTTGATTTTCCCAACACATCCCTTAATGAAAATTGTTCCGCGGTGTTACTTAAAACCTTACCAACAAAACTTGGAGATCCGGGGCGCTTCTTGATACCTTGTAATTTTCCCGGTGTTGAAAATTGCATGGCTTTGGCGGATCTAGGGCAAGCATTAACCTCATGCCTTTATCGGTTTGGAAAAAACTCTCTCTTCCCAAGCTCACTCCCACTAGGATGACTCTTGAACTAGCCAACCGAACCATAGCTTACCCCGTAGGTATAGCGGAGGATGTGTTTGTAGGTGTGGATAAGTTTACGTTTCCGGTCGACTTTGTAGTGGTTGATTATGACATGGATCCTAGAGTGCCTTTGATTGTTGGTAGACCGTTTTTGAGAACGGGTCGTACTTTGATAGATGTGGCGGAAGGAGAACTAATTATGAGAGTAGAAGATGAGAGAGTGGTGTTTAAGTTAGGGAAAGTTTGTAATAGGAAAGAGGTTAAGGAGTCTAGACCTTGTGAGACTATTAACATTGTTGATGTGTTAGATGAGGTGTGTGATGAACACTTTCATGATGCTTGTAAGAGTACTAGTGATGAGATGCCCCATGTTGAAACCGTGGCCTCAATTGCTCCCTCTTTAACACCTTTTGGAGAGAGTGATTTCCTCTTGGAGGAATTTGAGTCAAAATTTCTTGGTGATGATGATTCTCCCATTAATTGGGAAGAAGATATTCTTACGATCCAAAAGTTGCTCAATGAGGACCCTATCCCTTCTCCTATTCCACAAGAAGTTACCATTGAGGAACCTTCCGTAGTAAAACCGTCCATAGAGAGTCCACCTCCTATTGAACTTAAGGACCTTCCATCCCACTTAGAGTATGCTTTCTTAGAAGGCAAAGACCAATTACCTGTGATCATTGCTAAAGATTTGAAAGAGGATGAGAAGGAGCAACTTATTGAAGTCCTTAAGAAACACAAGAAAGCTTTAGCATGGAAAATATCCGACATAAGGGGAATTGATCCACATTTTTGTACACACAAAATCCTTATGGAGGATGACTATAAACCCGCCATTCAAAATCAAAGGAGAGTTAACCCAAAAATCCACGAGGTTATTAAGAAGGAAGTGATTAAACTCATAGATGCGGGTATGATTTACCCCATTTCCGACTCTCCGTGGGTTAGCCCGGTTCATTGTGTTCCAAAGAAGGGTGGAATCACCGTGGTACCTAATGAGAATAATGAGCTTATTCCCACGAGACTTGTGACCGGTTGGAGAGTTTGTATTGATTATAGAAAACTCAATGAGGCGACTAGGAAAGACCATTTCCCGCTTCCTTTTATGGATCAAATGCTTGAACGCTTAGCGGGAAATGAGTACCATTGCTTTCTTGATGGCTTTTCGGGTTATTTCCAAATACCGATTGACCCTAAGGATCAAGAAAAGACCACATTCACTTGTCCCTACGGTACATTTGCTTACAAGAGGATGCCTTTTGGCTTATGTAATGCACCGGGGACGTTTCAAAGGTGCATGATGGCGATTTTCCATGACATGATAGAGCAAACCATGGAGATTTTTATGGATGACTTTTCCGTCTTTGGAAATTCATTTACCTCATGTCTCACCAATCTTGAGAGAATGCTTAAACGTTGTGAGGAAACACGTTTAGTGCTTAATTGGGAGAAATGTCACTTTATGGTGAAAGAGGGGATTGTTTTAGGACACAAAATATCCAACAAGGGATTAGAAGTTGATCGAGCCAAAATTGATGTGATTGCTAAGCTTCCCCCACCTACCTCGGTTAAAGGTGTAAGGAGTTTCTTAGGTCATGCGGGATTTTATAGGCGCTTTATACAAGATTTTTCTAAGATAGCTAAACCGATGACTCACCTCTTGGAGAAAGAGGCTCCTTTCATTTTTAACCAAGATTGTCTGGACTCTTTTGAGACTCTTAAGGAGAAATTGACTAAGGCTCCCGTTTTGGTTTCTCCAAATTGGGAATTACCTTTTGAGCTTATGTGTGACGTTAGTGATTATGCGGTGGGGGTCGTCTTAGGACAAAGAGTTAATAAGCATTTTTAACCTATACACTATGCGAGTAAAACCATGACCGGTGCACAACTTCATTACACTACCACGGAAAAAGAGTTGCTTGCTATAGTATATGCTTTTGAGAAGTTTAGACCATACCTTGTGCTCTCCAAAACCATAGTGTATACGGATCATTCCGCTCTCAAGTATCTTATGACAAAACAAGATGCTAAGCCTAAGCTTTTGAGATGGGTTTTGTTGCTTCAAGAGTTTAAGATAGAAATTCGTGATAAGAAAGGGGCCGAGAATTTAGCGGCGGATCACTTGAGTAGACTTGAGCATCCTTTTCAAGGAGATTTGCCACATCAAGAAATCAATGGATCCTTTCCATTAGAGGAGCTCATGTCTATCTCTTCCCAAGAGGATGCCACTCCTTGGTTTGCGGATATCGCAAACTATCTTGTGGACAATGTCCTTATTGAGGGTCTTACTTATCAACAAAAGAAGAAGTTTCTTAAGGAAGTTAAGTACTACTTTTGGGATGATCCTTATCTTTTTAGGCAATGTGCGGACCAAATCATTAGACGGTGTGTAGATGGGCCCGAAGCATTTAAGATCTTAGAAGCGTGTCATAAAGGACCTACGGGTGGACATTTTGGGCCCAACTATACCGCCAAGAAAGTCTTTGATTCGGGTTACTATTGACCTTCCATTTACAAAGATGCCCATGAAATGGTGAAATTTTGTGATGTGTGTCAAAGACAAGGAAAAATTACGCAACGTGATGAGATGCCACAAAATTTTATCCAAGAGTGTCAGATATTTGATGTGTGGGGCATTGATTTCATGGGACCTTTTCCATCCTCTAAGGGAAACAAGTATATACTTGTGGCGGTGGATTATGTGTCAAAATGGGTGGAGGCTAAAGCCTTACCTACCAATGATGCTAGAGTTGTTGTGAAGTTTTTGAAACAATTGTTTGCTAGATTTGGTGTACCTCGGGCCATCATAAGTGATCGTGGTACGCACTTTTGTAATGATCAATTCACGAGAGTTATGAAGAAATATGGAGTTAATCATCGACTTTCTACCGCGTATCACCCTCAAACAAATGGTCAAACCAAGGTCACAAATCGTGGTTTAAAGAGAATTTTAGAGAGAACGGTGGGAGAGCATCGAGCTTCTTGGTCGGATAAGCTTGATGATGCTTTGTGGGCGTTTAGGACGGCTTTTAAAACACCAATTGGTTGTACTCCTTATAGGCTTGTCTATGGAAAAGCGTGCCACCTTCCATTTGAGTTAGAACACAAGGCATCTTGGGCTCTCAAGTGGTCTAACTTTGATTTAAACCAAGCCGGTTCCCATAGGAAAGATCAACTCAATGAGATGGATGAATTGAGAGCCAACGCCTATGAAAATTCTTTTCTTTACAAGGAAAAGACTAAGAAATTGCATGATGCTAAGATCAAGAATCGTGAGTTCAAAGTTGGAGAGCCAGTTCTCCTCTTTAACTCAAGGTTGAAACTTTTTGCGGGCAAGCTTAAGTCGAGATGGTCCGGTCCATTCACTATTGCTCAAGTGTTTCCATATGGAACTATTGAGTTGTCACAACCCGATGGTCCAAATTTTAAAGTGAATGGTCACCTTGTTAAGCATTACTTTGGGGAGGACATTTCCGTTGAAATGGTCCAAGAGATCCCCATTTTCCCCATGAATTGATTCATTGAGGGACGAGTCGAGCTAGAGACTCATTAACTCAAGCATCGTATAACTAGGTTTAGAGTGTTATAGGTTAGAAATAAAGGTATAGACTTGGAGATAAGTGTAGGGGAGACCTTCTTTTGTCTTCATGATTGTTTGTAGGGTTGCTCACTCATTTCATGCTTTGGAGCTTATGGAGGAGGCCCTTGTATCCAGTTCACTTCGTTACTATAGTGATTTTTCATTGACACCTTGTGCTTAAACATGATTTCACTAATAGTTGTCCTTTCCTTAACTTGGGTTTAACAAAGTCTATTCATTGTCATAAGTGTAGGGGAAGTCTTTGTACTTCCATGCTCTTAAACATTGAGGACAATGTTTAGCTTAAGTATAGGGGGTCTTCTATCAAAGTGACCTTACCTAGAACTTGTCATTGTCTTTCATGATAACATGGAAAATTAGATTTTCAACATTTTTCAAATTTTTGATCTACTTTGGCCAACAAAAATATGCATTCATAATTTTTGCATTATTCATTTTTCATTTGCATATCACATTTGCATTGTATATATTACTTCTTTTATTTTTCATCAAAATATATAAAAAGAAAAAATATAATAAAACATGGTTTAACAAGTTTAGACTTCTTTGATATATTAGGCCCGCCATGAATATTTTGACTCAACCCGAGTTTGCTTATTTTAGCATTCTCTAGCTAGTATCCTTAACCATGTAGTCCTTCATTGGTCTATTAGGCTAAACATCCACCAATCTCATTATTTGAGATTTTAAATTTGTGGAGAATGGGAAATGATAGAGTTGAAGCAAGTATAGAAGGGCTAGATAAACTTCATGATAATTACTTGTGGCTTAACCCTTCTCTTCTTTACCTCTATTTTCTTCGCATGTATATAATTGTTAATAAATAATCAAGAACGGTTTTAATTGGTTTGTAATCTCTTATGCATTTTTGACTAATCATTCATGGTTGATATAAGTACGTTTTAAGATTCTAAGTTAGAACGTTTTATGTGTACTAGACTTATGTCATGCTCAATATTTAGCGGGTGTTTTTCCTTTTATTCTTTTCAAATTTCTTAGTGAGGAATAAAGAAAAATAAGACCGGCTTACAAAAAAAATGAGTGGCTAGAAAAAAAAAGAGAAAAAGAAAAGAAAAGAAAAAAAAATATATATACAAGACCCCCAAGAGGGGCAGTGTGGTGTTAATTATAGTGACTATTGAGTTTCAATATCACCTTGATGGGTTGCGGGGATTCAATAGATTGCTCCAATCCAATATTACCTTGACGGGTTGCGGGGTTGAAGATCCAAAGTCTCAAAAAGATGGCGGATGTAAATTATTGCGTGAGTTTTATTTTTCTTTCCTTAGCGAGTGTGTAGCTACTTATGAAAGCATGACATGAGGATCTTACACATAAGGCGAATGACTTATTACTCTTGAAACGGACTTGTATTAATTATGAGCGGTTTTTCAAGTAATGGATGAGAGGATTACTTAGGATTAAAACCGTGCTTCCTTATTTTTGGATTTTGCACTTCTTATACTTCACACTTGAATAAATGACAAATTTGCCCACAAGCAATTTGCTCAAATAAAAACCGGTTCCACATTTAATTGTCATGAATAAGTTGATGCACTTTTTACTTGTGAATGCAATGATCCCATTTTTAAGCTTGGTATGGGGAAAGTGAAACTTGAGGGTGATAAATGTCCATGGTACCCAAGCCCTAATCAAAGTCATTGAATTCTTTATGAGTTATTTCCATCATAACCATTTCAAGAAAAATCAAAAAGATTTAGATAGAATTGTATTTTGTTCATTGCATTGTTAAAAGTCAAAATCATGCATCATGTAGTTTAGAGTAGTGTAGATGCATTCCATATGGCCAAGGTGGATTAATTATGAGGAGAATGTAAATTTGTGCTTTAAAATATATAGAATTGCATGAGGACATGACAATGTTCAAGTGTAGGGGATTTGATATGAGCTAAAACTCATATCAATTTATCAACAAATAACCCTAAAACATGAAGCAAAATACCAATTTATCTTGTAAAAACAGTGTTATGTGGTATGTTTGTGTTTGTGTACACTTGTGTAGGTAAAAGGATGCATTTTCAAGCAAACAAGGAATAATCAAGCTTAATTTGATGAAAAAGACAAAGAAGGATCAAAAGTGACAAGACTTTGGAGTACAAGGACCTATCTTGACAATCTGCCAAAGATGAAGGACCAAAGTGTAAATATTGTAAAAAGTCAAGATCATAGTCAAACAAGGTCAACTCTCAAGTCAATTCAGTCAAAGGACCATTTTTGCTCAAGAATGAAAGTTGAAGGACTAAAAATGCCAAAGAAATGAAGCTGCTAGCCTTTAAATGCAATCTGCCAAACTTCAAGGGTTAAATCTGCCTATTTTGGAAAGTCATACTAGTTCAATCCATTTGCTTTATTGTGGACCAATGAGAAGCAAGCAAATAGAAGACAAGGATTGCCACATCACAGCATTAATTTCCCACTACAGCCGCCTTCATTAAATGAGAGTATCTTAACAGTGTGATCCGTGTGCTTCTATTTCAACTAATCAAAGCTTGACACGTGTCATCTTCAAATAACCAAAATTTGCCAGGATCGTTTTGGAGCTAGAGTGGATTTCATGAAAAGTTACAAACATCAAAATTGCTTATTTTTGAGAGACGAATCCATTGGTCATCCTCAATTAACAAGAAATCAACTCAATCAAGAAACCCCAATTCATGTTCATACCTGCAAATTCAATGGAGCAGAATTTCAACACGTGGAGACCTGGGATTGGTCCCAACACGTCACCAACCCCAACAAATCTCCTTCTCAAGCCTATAAATAGCAGTTTAGTCTTCATTTCTTGTTGTGTAGTTGTAAGTGTGAAAACACACACATTTACATTTTTCTCTCATCATTTTCCCTTTTTAGCTAAACTACTCAAGAGTTTGACACACTCTTGAGTTAGTTAGTTAGTTAGTTACCTTCTCAACAGCTTTGTAACAAATTTCTATCAATAAAATTCAAATTCTACTTTTCCCGCCAATACTTCTCATCATCCTTACTGTTCATTCCTTGCATCTTGGATACTTTCTGTTGCTGAATTTGTTATGATCATTCATTGATCATAATTTACCTTGAAGGAAGATAGTAGCTGTTTGAGTGATTTCAGTTCAAGTCCATAGCATTTGTGATGAGTTCATGCCATTGTGATGATTCTAGTTGATGAGTAGCTGTTTGTTGATTGTAGATTGTTGAATCTAGTGCTAAGGTGGTGGTTAGCACTAGAATAGAGAGTACAACACTCCTCTACTGCTCAAAGGATACTTCACAAGGTTCAAAAGTTCTTGTTTTGGTTCCACTCAAATTGTCAAATGCATGCTAAATTCCTAGCTTTAATCCTTGTTGAATGCATGATAAAACTTGTTTAGATTGATTTCTACTTGATTCTAGTAGTTTGTGGTCTAAGTGTTGCTTATCTGCTTATTGATTTGGATTGTATTCTAGTTTGTAGCTTAATACAGTCATTTTTAGCCTTGTTACCTTAATTGAGTTCTAGTTGCCTTCATTGCTTGTTTATAGCTTTTAAACATTTCATTTTGATCACTAAGTTTGGTTTGCTATAGGTCTTCATTCAATTCAAGCTTAAACTCAAAAAGTCTTCACAAAATTTCCTTAAAGTTCAGTTAATGAGTGTTTGGCTTTAACTGGTTTTTGATTTTCAAGTGTTGGTTTTTGGCAAGTAAATGTTCATTTCCAGTCACAAGGTGATAACTAAGTGTTTTGAGTCCTTTTCAAGTCAAATTTAAAGTCAAAGAGGCAATTGGCATGTAAAAAGTTTGGGTCCATTTTGAGTCAGATTTGCTCTAAAAAGTTGTCAAATTCATTTGGCTTGCATTTGCTGGTTTCTTGATGAAATTTAACCAAACAAGCTCTCATTTCTAGTTCAATATATGAACTTTCATATTCCATAAGCTTTTTGTACAGTATTTATTAATCAAGTAGTAATAAGCAAAAATTCTGAACACTTAAGCAAAAGCATGTTTCTGTAAATGAAAACTGATTTTTCATATCTCTTGATTCTATTCACAAACTTGGCAATTTTATTTCACAATATCACTTAGTAGGTGTTGTTGGTTGATTATTGAGAATTTCAGCTTTTTGGAAAAAAATCTTGGTCAACGCTTGGTCAACATAAGCCAAATTCAGCTTATTTCGATTTCCAAGCTTATTTCTTGATGAATTTTGATAAGAATTGATTTCCCGTTCATGTTTTAAGCTCATTAATCAGATTTAGTACAAAAATCTAATTGTGTATGTCTAGATTCTTGTAGGGCTTATTAAGTGCTTATTGGGAAGTGCTTATTTGCCTATTAGACACTTTCAGCCAAATTCTTCTTACATACCTAGCTTATTTTGAATTTTAAGCATTTTGAAACTGGTTTGACTGATTTTGGTTGAGAAATAAGCTCAAACGAGCTTATTTGAGTCTAGAACCCGTTTTTGGCTTAATAACTTTTCATAATTGCAACTTAGTCCCTAGTGTATTAGATTGGTTTCAAACTTAGCTAAACTTGATACTTTTTAGGGTTTTCAGAAACTAGGTCCTTTAAGTTTGGAACTTGTTAAATTTCAGCTAGTAGTTTTGGAAATTGTTACAAATTGGTTAGTTTGTTACATAGTTTTCAAGTTCAGTCCTTATAGTTTGCTGTTTTGACATTTTCAGTCCTTGCACTTGTTAGTTTTATATTTTGAGCATTTATATTTCATAGAATTTACAATTTCAGTCCTTTTAGTTTTAAAATTTACATTTTGAATTTACTTGAATAAAAACTTGGTATTTGCACGATGTTTTACATATAAGTAGATAATATTTTTCAATTTTGCAAGTCATTGTTTGAATTAGCAAATAGAATATCGAAAAAAATATTAACAACCAAAAACAGTTAAAAACTCGATATTGTTAGGACTTTCAATTAGCAAGAACTGAGAAAAACGAACTGCATTATACACAATTTCACCTTCTCCAATTCCTCCAACTTCTACTTCTCCAATTCCTCCAACTTCTACTTCTCCAATTCCTCCAACTTCTACTTCTCCAATTCCTCCACCTTCTACTTCCACCCCTCCATCACCCAAGGATGTGAGTGAGAATTCCATTCCAAAGCCTTCATCTCAACCCAATATACCTTATCCCTCAAGGTTGAGGAAAGATAAATTGAAGAACAAGGATGATATTCAGGTTTCTAACTTTCTCAAAATGTTTAAACAACTGAATTTCAATATCTCCTTTGCCGAGGCTCTCGCTCACATGCCCAAATATGCTAAAGTGTTTAAAGATCTTCTCAGTGATAAGGAGAAACTTCTTGACATCGCTCAGACCCAACTTAACGAGAATTTCTCCGCAGTGCTCTTAAGGAAATTACCCACCTAACTTGGTGATCCGGGTCGTTTTCTCATTCCTTGCAACTTCCCCGGGGTAGAGAATTGTATGGCCCTAGCCGATCTAGGTGCTAGTATCAACTTAATGCCTCTAAGCGTTTGGAAACAATTGTCTCTACCCGAGCTAGTCCCCACACGAATGACAATGGAATTAGCCAATCGTACGGTTGCTTATCCGGTAGGGATAGCCGGAGACGTCTTCGTTGGTGTCGACAAATTCACCTTTCTGGTGGATTTTGTTGTCGTTGACTACGAGATGGATCCCCGTGTTCCATTGATCGTTGGACGTCCATTCTTGAGGACCGGTCGCACTCTCATTGATGTAGCCGCGGGCGAATTAATCATGAGAGTTGGTGACGATAAAATCGTCTTCAACATGGGAAAACTTTCTAAGCAACCTTCTAAAAACGAGAGTGTTAATTTCATTGACGTTCTTGATGAGGCTTGTGAAGAACATTTCAAAGACGCTTGTAAAAGTGGTTCTTCTTCTCTTCCCATTGTTGAGACCGTTGCCTCTATTGCTCCATCACTAACTCCAGTTGGAGAAAGTGATTTCATTTTGAAAGAATTTGAAGCAACTTTGGGAGATGTGGACTTACAATATGACGATTCTCCCTCCAATTGGGATGAAGACATTCTTACCATTGAGAAACTTCTCAATGTGGACCATATTTATCCACCATCTCCTAAGGATATCTCTATCGATGAACCGAATTTGACTACGCCTTCCATCGAAAATCCTCCGGATTTAGAGCTTAAGGACCTACCGTCTCATCTCGAGTACGTTTTCCTTGAAGACAACAAGAACTCACCCGTAATCATCACAAAGGATTTGAAAGAAGACGAAAAATCCCGACTTATCGCCGTGCTAAAGAATCATAAGAAAGCGATTGCGTGGAAAATCTCCGATATTCGTGGAATTGATCCTCACTTTTGCACGCATAAAATTCTCATGGAGGACGACTTTAAACCCACTATTCAAAGCCAAAGAAGGGTGAATCCCAAGATCCATGACGTTATAAAAAAAGAGGTTATCAAACTTCTTGATGCGGGAATGATCCACCCTATCTCGGATTCACCATGGGTTACTCCCGTCCATTGTGTGCCTAAGAAAGGAGGAATCACCGTTGTGACCAATGAAAACAACGAGTTGATTTCTACTCGTCTCGTTACAGGGTGGAGAGTTTGTATAGACTATCGCAAACTCAATGATGCTACGAGAAAGGATCATTTTCCCCTTCCTTTTATGGACCAAATGCTTGAACGTCTAGCGGGTAATGACTATTATTGCTTCTTAGACGGTTTCTTCGGGTATTTTCAAATTCCCATCGATCCTAAAGACCAAGAGAAAACCACATTCAATTGTCCTTATGGAACATTTGCTTACAAAAGAATGCCTTTCGGCTTATGCAATGCTCCTGGGACATTCCAAAGGTGTATGATGGCTATCTTCCATGACATGGTTGGAGAAAATATGGAAGCCTTCATGGATGATTTCTCGGTCTATGGTGATTCTTTCTCACATTGCCTTGCCAATTTGGAACGCATGCTTAATCGGTGTGAAGACACTCGCCTTGTTCTAAATTGAGAAAATGCCATTTCATGGTAAAAGAAGGCATTGTGCTTGGACATAAAATCTCAAAAGCCGGCCCTGAAATGGACCGTGCTAAAGTGGATGTCATAGCCAAATTTCCCCCACCTTCAATCGTGAAGGGTGTGAGAAGTTTCCTTGGTCATGCGGGCTTCTATCATCGATTCATTCAAGATTTTTCTAAAATCGCTCGCCCGATGACCCACCTCTTGGAAAACGATACTCCTTTCATCTTTTCTAAAGAGTGGCTTGAATCCTTCAATCTTCTTAAGGACAAGCTAACTAAGGCACCGGTCTTGGTTACCCCTAATTGGGAGCTACCTTTTGAATTGATGTGTGATCCTAGCGACTTTGCTATTGGAGCGGTTTTGGGCCAAAGAGTGAACAAACACTTCCAACCAATCCATTATGCTAGCAAGACAATGACGGGGGCTCAATTGCATTATACCACTACCAAAAAAGAGCTTTTAGCTGTAGTGTATGCTTTTGAGAAGTTCTGCCCCTATCTTGTTCTTTCTACCACCATTGTGTACACCAAGCATTCCGCGTTGAAGTACTTGTTAACTAAGCAAGATTCTAAGCCAAGACTTCTTCGTTGGGTTTTAGTCCTTTAAGAATTCAAAATTGAAATTCGTGACAAGAAGGGAGCCGAAAACCTAGCCGCGGATCATCTAAGTAGACTTGAGGATCCTTATCAAGGGGATCATCCGAATCAAGAGATCATTGACTCTTTTCCCCTTGAAGCCTTAATGTCTATCAATTCTAATCTTGATGACACCCCGTGGTTTGCAGACATTGCAAACTACATAGCGGGTGGTATTCTCATCAAAGGGTTAACATCCCAACAAAAGAAGAAGTTCTTTAAAGATGTTAAGACTTACTTTTGGGATGACCCTTATCTCTTCAAACAATGTGCTGATCTGATTATTCGTCGGTGTGTTGATGGACCCGCAGCTTTAGACATTCTTGACGCTTGCCATAAAGGACCCACCGGTGGTTACTTTGGTCCCAACTACACCGCGAAGAAAGTGTTTGACTCGGGATTCTATTGGCCCACCATTTATCGTGATGCTCACGAGATGGTTAAAAATTGTGATGCTTGCCAACGCCAAGGCAATATCACACATAAAGATTAGATGCCTCAAAATTTCATACAAGAATGTGAAATATTTGATGTATGGGGTATCGACATTATGGGGCCGTTTCCATCATCTAAAGGGAACAAGTATATATCCTCGTAGCCGTTGACTACGTTTCCAAATGGGTTGAAGCTAAGGCTCTCCCTACGAACGATGCAAGGGTAGTTGTAAACTTTTTGATGCAGCTTTTTGCTCGATTCGGTGTTCCTCGTGCTATAATCAGTGACCGCGGGACTCATTTTTGCAATGATCAATTTGCTCGAGTCATGGCTAAGTATGGTGTCAATCACCGTCTTTCCACCGCCTATCATCCCCAAACAAATGGTCAAGCCCAGATATCTAACTGTGGATTGAAGCGAATTCTTGAGCGTACTGTGGGAGAGCATCGTGCCTCGTGGGCCGATAAGTTAGATGATGCTTTGTGGGCTTTCCGTACCGCTTATAAGACCCCGATTGGTTGTACACCTTATCGTCTTGTGTACGGGAAAGCATGCCACCTCCCTATCGAGCTGGAACATAAGGCATACTGGGCCTTGAAGTGGGCTAACTTCGACATCAACCAAGCCGGCGATCTTCGGAAGATTCAATCAACGAGCTCAACGAACTAAGGAATGAAGATTATCAGAACTCATTGATCTACAAGGAGAAGACCAAGATTATCCATGATTCACGGATTAAGAACCGAGAGTTCCACGTTGGTGATCAAGTTTTACTCTTTTACTCTCGGTTGAAGATCTTCTCGGGAAAGCTGAAGAGCCGCTGGTCTGGTCCATTCACCGTCGCCAAAGTCTTCCCATATGGCACCATTGAGCTTTCTTAGCCAAATGGGCCCAATTTTAAGGTGAATGGCCAGCGCGTGAAGTTGTACTTTGGTGAGGAAATCTCTAATGAGATGATTCCATCCCTCACCATGTTTCCCTTGAATTAAGTTTTGGGTCGAGTCAGGCTCGTGACTTGGTTAATAAAAACAAGCGCTTCTCGGGAGGTAACCCGTGATCTATCCTTTACCATTTTCATAATAAGTGTAGGGGGAGCCCTGTATGTGTTTGTTGTCTTGTTTCTTCTAATGTGCAGGGATTAAAGCTTCAAAGATCCATTCTCGATGACTTTTGACGAACCGTGATCCCGTGTTCCCGTCTTCCCGGTTCTATCCTAAACTGCCGTGATTCAATTTTTCATATCTTATATGTTCACATTGAAATCACTATAGTTGTCCATTCTTTAGCAAGATTTAAACAAAGTGCACAATGTCCTATGTGTAGGGGAGTTTACTCCCACATGCTTAAACATTGAGGAAAATGTTTATATCAAGTGTAGGGGGGACTTCTATCGAAGTAAGTGGGCTTTTCCATGAATTTGTCCTCATTTTAACCGAAAATTTGATTTTTCGACATTTTTCAAATATTTTAATCTATTTTGGCCTAGTAGTATAGTAGTATTTTCCTTTGTTATCGTTATTTACTTTCCTTGCTAAAATAAAATTTTCAATAAAGTGGTTTTAAATTTTTCAAAGTCGTGAATATTTTGACTCAACCCGAGTTTACTTATCTAAGTTTACTCTAGCTAGTATCCTTAACATGTTTAAGTCAAGTTTTTCTAGGCTTTTATATAGGGAACTTTAAAACGCGAAAGTCTTAACTCTCACGGGTTAAGAACAAGAACTTTTCGCAAGTTCCTATAATTGATCCTAGAGAGTTGTTTATCAAGGGAACTTTAAAATGCGATTTCTAAACTTGAAAAAGTCTAAGAATTTGCAAGATCCTATAGATAACTCGAAAACCCAAAACTTTGATTTAATTGGCTAAGCTTCCACGAGTCTCATTCCTTGAGATTTTAAATTATGGAGAACGAGAGATGATAGAGTCAATTATAAGTTTGGTATTCTTTCGTGAATTTATATGAGCTGATTATAAGCTTTTTCTCCCATCGCTTGCTAATAAATTTATTTGCAATAAATAAGGTTGTACGATTTGAAAAGTTACTTAGCTTCTAGCACAAGATCGTTTAAAAGTTGCTCGGTATTAATTAGAGTTCATAGCCAAGGCATAACTTATTGAAGCGGGATGCGAAGATTGGCGAGTCCGAAAAGGCCCTAACAAGGCATGAGGGCTATATTTTGTTGCTAAAGATCCTAAGTGATGTGAAGAATCATTTATCAAAAATCAATATGAAGGATCGAGACACACGACGAAAAGCAAATACTCCCCTAAAGATCATGGAGAAGTCTATCCAACAAGTCCCTAACAAGGTATGAGGATAAATAGATCCAAGTCCTAAAAGGAGGCGGATCGTTGTATATCAAAATCCCAAATAAATATTGGAGAAAAATGAAGAAGTCGTGGTCCAAATATGAAGAATCTCTCAAAAAGTACAAGTGAAGAAATTCCTATTATGAAGAGAAGACCATTATTTCATGAACGTATCCCAAGATTTGAAGTATGAAGTCAATGCCAAATATCGATCCGAGAAAGGTCTCAAATCGTGAAGCAAGTTATGCCAAGATATGAACTTTATGAGGTCCCGAGAAGCAGTTTTAAAAGATTTTGTCCTTTAGCTAACTATTGATTAAATCGTCCCACTTTATTTTTGGCCTAAATAAACTATCAAAATAAGTCAAACAATGCCTCCTCGTGATCATTCAAGACAATCATAAAATATAAGAGATACACCTAGGAATAAGGAAGTCTAAGTAAATAATTGGGCCACATGAGTTCGTGTTAGTTTACTAACTTATAATAACAATGATCTCGTTTTTAAGTTTGGTATGGGGAATGTGAAACTTGAGGATGATAAACATTCATGACAACCAAAACCCCAATGTAAGTCTTTGATTTCTTACTTGTTTTGTTCTTTTAATTTTCTTAGTTCTTAGTATTTAATAAAGGCCAAGGTGAGTTATCTATGATGAAAAATGTAAACCGTGCTTTAAAATTAATGCATTGCATGAGGACATTGCAATGGTCAAGTGTAGGGGATTTAATAAGTGTGAAAACACTTATCCTTTTACCACTTATTTCCAATAAGAACAAGACCAAAACGTGTATTTTATGTCGTAAAAGTCAGAATTATGCGTGGTTTGTGTTTTTATTGTGTTTTAGGACCAAAAGATGAAAAAGGAAGAAAACATGGGCTATCACGGGCTTTTATCGAAGAAAAATGCTAAAGACGAAGTCAAAAGATCGAGAATGCAAAAAGAACGGAAGTCCAAGGCCTATTCTTAAGATTTATCGAAGAAAAAGTCTAAATACGGATGTTTAATGAAGTCGAAGAACTTATAGAAGAAAATTATAAGACAAGTTTAGCTTATATCGACAACTCCCGAGACGACGTCGAGAAAGACAAAAAAATTAAATCGAGTCGAGACGAGAAGAATGAAAGAAGAAAGCTTAAGCACTTAATCTCCTCACCTCCTATAAATACCCTCCTAATATGTCATTAGGAGGGTGTTATTTGTTAGTTAGTTTTTAGTTAATTTTTAGTTTTTATTAAGTGTGTTTCATTTTCTCTCTAGTTTTTCAAGTTTATCAAACATTAATCTTGTAATCTTTTGATATTAATCTTTAATCAAATCAAGCTTATTTCCTTAATTCTCATTCTACCTTTCTTAATCTTTATAATCTTGATAATCATGTAGTTTTATTTTAATTTTGTTGATGGTTTTGTGTAGCTTATTTGATTGTGCTTATTAAATTGGTGATTTTAAAAGTTTTAGATTAAAAGTGCTTATTTTCTTAATCTTAATGCTTAATAGTTCTTAAAAATGAGTTGATTTTGATAAGTTTAATTTTTTGATAAAAAGTTGATTTTCAATATTTAGATTATTTAGTGTTTTAAAAGTTTTTAAATTCTAGCTTATTTACTTTTTCTTAAAATCCTTTTGGTTAAGTTTTTGGTAAAGTGCTTATTGATTTTTGGTTTATTTTTGCTTATTTCTAAGTTTTGTTATACGGAATCCCGTTATATCCCTCTTTTTCCGGATAAGGGTCATAAATCCCTTATTCCGGATAAGCTTTCATTTACAACATTCCGAATAGTGGTAGTTTTAGTATTCCGGATAAGCTCCAGTTGTGGTATTCCGGATAAGAGCCTTAAGCTTTATTCCGGATAAGTAGCATAATCAAAGATTCCGGATAAGTCTCCGATCTATATTCCGGATAGTCAAACAAACAGATTTTTCCGGATAAGCTTCCTCAATTTATTCCGGATAAGCCCAAGAAGAAGGATTCCGGATAAGTCCCCTTTCATCATTCCGGATAAGCTTCATAATAGCGGTTTCCGGATAAGCCTTCGAAGTCACGTTTTTCCGGATAAGCATCCCAAGTTATTCAGGATAAGCCTCTGAGTATTTATTCCGGATAAGCCCTTAGAATTTTATTTCGGATAAGCTCCCAAGCCCGTATTCCGGATAAGCTGTCAAACACGATTCCGGATAAGCCTCAAGAGAAGTATTCCGGATAAGACTTCTGATCTTTATTCCGGATAACATTCCGGATAAGGTTTTGTATTTCCAGTTTTTTAAGTTAAATTTTATTTTTCCCGCCTTTTTACTCAGCGTTATTCTAACTTGTCTTGTTTTAGTTTAAATTTTAAAGTTTGCATTTTTATAAGTTTTCATCACTTACTCTTTAATTTTTAAAGTCTTTATTTTTAGTCTAAATATTTTCAAGCTTTCATTTTTACTTACTTACTCAACGACAATTTTCACTTTTAGATTAAAATAGATAATCAAACCTTGTTATTTTCCACCAAAAACGACTGAGTCGCACTTTCAAATGGAAATAAATACGAAAAGATCGGAACAATGAACTTTCATACGAGGCAAAACCTTGTATTAATCATGCAAATCTGCTTTGAACTTGATTATGGTATGGCTAATTTTTAGGAGATATTTTCTCACGATTTATGAGATCTATTCTTTTAAATTTAGTCAGACATGAGGATTTAGTCTTCCTGAATATTCAGTAGTTTAAAATGGATGTAATATATGAAGCTGATTTTGTGGGATACACACATGGATACTTCCATGATGCTAAAAATTTGGAGTTGCAATCTGTGATTTGACTTATCACATGGGTTATATGTGGTAAGAATTAATGAAGATACACGTTTGCTACTTCTTATGATTATCCCACGATTATTATCTGCTGGTGTTGTCAGTGGTTGACCAAGACACTGACAAGAATAAGTCAAGCGCTGACAAGAGTCGTCCGAGAAACTTTGTCTAAAGCACTGATAAGTATTATCCGATATTGGACAATACATCTGGTAAAGATATTGGACAAAGGTGGATGTTCGACGACAAAGGAATTACTGTTGTTTGGAAAATTGGATAGATTTTGGCACACAAAAAGAGGAGAGTATTTACACACGAAGGTACGTGGAATCTCTATTTTAATCAGAATATCGTTTTGATATTTATGACTCGGATATTTTTAAAGGGATCAATGATTTTAACGTGAGTTAACAACAATTCGTGAAGTAATTTATTGGAGTAATATTTCTTATGTAATCGGGGTAGCCTTGTGAAAGATTTTTCCATAAAGGCTTTTACATTTGAAGATATTGTTTCATTAAGACTCGTCATGAAGAGGTGTTGGCTTAAGGGGAAGAATTATTATGGTAAAATTGATGCTTGAAGTAGATTTTCGCGAGTTTGTGTTTTATAATATTGTTAAAGTTATGGACATCAGCCATTGACTTTAACAATAACTTGTTTGTGCTTTTAATGGTTGGCGACGAAGACTTGTCTGAATCTAGAAATTAGGTAACATTGCTATCACTTGAAGGAGTTACATTATCGTACTCAGTGTCTAAAAAAGGATGAGGATGTTGACAAGAGATCGAGGTCTGCTTATACTTTCTATAGTCATATAAGTTCGACGTCTCATGGATAGTACAATACATGAAACAAAGGTTTGGGTTACTGTACTTCTAAATCAAGAATATTATAGTTATTTTTCTTCAAAGTCATTACATAGAGCCTACATTTGGAGAATCTTCGATTGCATATATTGTTTCCTTCCCTATTGATGTGACAAAAAGGGGAAGATATACATGCTACACTTGAGGGGAAGCAATTTGAAGATGATGTACCACTTACAAGAGATACACAAAGAGTTTTGCCGATATTAACTAGGGGAAGATTGTTGGGTCAAAAAGTTGATGTGGCAGAAACTCAAAATGAAGAAATATCAAGACATTTGTTCAGAGACGCTGACACGTGAAAGCTAGACGCTGACACGTTTATTCTAGACGCTGACAAATATCTTGACGCTGATGGAATTATATTTAGAGGATATATTCAAGATATTGTAGGACGATATTTAGAATATAGTTTATCTAAATAGAATATTTAGATATTATTCATTCTTATCTATTATAAAACCCTAATCCTTACACTATTAAAAGAACCAAGGGTCATAGGTTTTTCATATCTTTCATTCACAATGTAAACCTAAAGTTTGTGTTGCACTAGATGTGAGATTAATGTATACACGTCTAGTGGTTGTTTATTATTAATATAATGAGCAACCCTTTTGATTAATTCATGTGTTCTTGTGCCCTAAACACCTTGTTAATGGTTGTTGTTCTATTCCGCTGTGATTGTTTAATCACATGATCAATGATCATTCCTAGCAGCCTAAAGATTCGAGGAAACCAAGGTTTCCACATTTCGACCATTTGTGATTGGATGTCTAGTCTATAGACCATTGTGTAGCTCACCGTGTCCCCAAAAAAGACGGAAGGACATCGTGTGAGTCACACATCTCGAAACATTTCTTGAAATCGTGTTGAAAAATATCATGGGTTTTCATAATCCTTTGTTGAGTTTCTGTATATCACCATTTTGCACGACATTTAAATATCTGTTAAATTCTTATTTAATTGACCATTCTACGTTTTGAATTCCAATTGTAACGTTCGTTTGTACCTTGGAAACACCATCGTCATCTTGTAATTCATATTCTATTATGTGGCGGTTTATTGGAATACGATTTTGTTTGTGTAAACTTCTATCATACTTTTTCATAATACCCTCCCACTCTGGAAACTCAACTCATTAAAGATTCATTCTTTTTCCCTGTATATCTTGTGTATTTGGAGAATCATGTCGTCAATAAGACTTCCTACCTTGCATATCGAAATCTAATACATGGATGTCATGCGCTGTTTTGGTTTCTTAGATTCTCGTTGGTATCTATAAACCATTTTCTATGCTATATTTTTCTTTATATGCTCAATTATACAATCTATTTTTCGTTTTCATGAGATCCACAAGTCTTGTGTGTACATAAATTCCGGGTCGTTATAAAGTTTGATTAAATTTCGAGGTGTGTCGAAAAATATACCTTATACAGAAAACTTGCAGGTAATTTAACAATGTTGAGAAAATATTTTTATAAATTTTAGACTTAAAAATATGTTTCTACTTGTCGATACGGTCGTTTGGACATAAAATTCGACTCGTAACTATTAAAAACGAGCAAGTTAAGCTCATATGAATTTTGTAAAATTTAAGAATTAATTTTCTGCATATATGAAAACTTGGTGCTTAGGGTAAAATTTTCATTTTCTTGTATGATACAGTTGTCGGTCGAAACATGAAAGTTGTCTGGAATGTCGTTGTACGTCTACCTCGAAGGAACTAGTGTTGAAACTGATATTCTACTTTCTTAAAAGCATACTTATATCGAATAATTTCTCATGTGCACGCATATGGATTCCTTTATCCCTTATTCTATACGTCACTTATTTGTCATTATGTTCTATCTTTCTTTTCCTCTATGGTACCACTGATTTGGATCGAGACTTGAAGTTCTTATTTTTACATCTTTCGTCATCATTTTTAATACGTGTCTCATGATGATTCCGGCTAAACCTTTTGAAACTCTATCATTATGTAAGCATTTATCGATTTTCTAACTAATTAGTCTTTACTACTCCCGTGTAACCCACTCGCTATTTTATAGGATATCATCATGTCACCATATATATAAAATTATTATTGTTTTTACGAATAATTTTACCAATTTTTACTACTGGGCTTTATAAAATACTTGAAAAATGCCTTATAAAGTTAATTGATGTTGTTTTACGATGTATTTTCACAAATTGTTTTACTTTGGTCTTATAAAAGAATTTTTTTGTAACATTAAAGTTGTTGATTTAAAAATCTAGTGAATTTCTTACTCTCGAAAATGTTTCAAATATTATTTCGATTCCTATTTTACAAATGACATTATATATATATATTTTAAAACATATGACATGTAATACTAGTTTGACGAAACTGAGCAGCGCATTGCTAGTCCTAAGTTATGCATGGCCTGATCACCTATGCGTAATTTAGAAGGAGCCATGTGAGGCTGAATAGTAGTCACCTTAAAATCTTGTTAAAATAAAATTATGAAAACTTTTATGCGTTATGCAAGTAGTGCAAGTTCATGACAAATGCATATGTTTCCTTATCTTTTCTTAAACGAATTACTTGCCTGCGAGTACAATCTATTTTTCTTTACTCAGCGACCTTTTCTCTACTTGTTACCTCATTTTCTCTCAAGATGCAATTCTATTTACCGCTCGTCTAGTTACTGATTATTGATATCGTGCTTAGAAGTCCTAGTGTTTTTATACTTTCTCCTCGACCAACTTTCTTTGAGTAAATTTTGGTATACTTTCGAAATGTCTCCGGACGCGAATAACGATTTATGACTGTACATGAATAGTGATGTCGTATATTCATCATGACGTGTGTCAGACTCTTTGCCTCAAAATTCGCTCGTGTAAACCATGCGTTGACTTTGCTCTCTGATCGCTAACGTTGTTCATTTTGTTGATTTTATTTACAAGTAATTGTTTAAGAATTTTATTCGAATTGAAATTTTTTTAGGGTGGCTTTTCTTTTCGATCATGTATCAACCACCGAGAACTTAATGAACCGAGGTTTACGACACTAACCATTCTCAAAGAATTAATAACTTGCTAAATCATTTATTTGTTATTGTCCCATCGTCGACACCTATATTTCGTCGCATCCTTTGAGGAATTCGTACGACTTTCGCTTCATCCCCTTGTACCATTGCTTACATAATAATTGTTGGCTATTATTTGCTTCATATCCGTTTACTATCTTGTCATCTTTTAAAAACCGAATGTGTTCCCTGTTTACCATTTGATACATTAAACACCTTCATGGATTTCTATACATTATTATAAATTTTAAGAAAATTTTACACATTTTACCAAACATTTAAATTACCAAATAACTGTCTCAAGCTAAAATGTCGGATCTATAAATTTACTTTGTAAAAATTTGAACTTATGTTTAAAATGACATCATGCATTACCTTTTGAAATATTTTGATTTTTCATCATATTTTAATTCCAATTTAATGAAATCACCAAATTAATCTATATTTCTATTAAGGATTTTAAATAATTTGGAAAATAGATTCTCTCTAATGGGAACCATAAACCCGAGTTTTACCAATAATTTCATACAATCATCCCAAAGTTTCTCAAGACGACAAAAAAAACATGAACCTAGTTTACTTCTATTTTGAACAATATCTTGATCAAGAAAAGACTTAGCGATTGTTTACCCATTAAATATACATTTTCGTCTTAATTTCTATATAACATGGTTAAAACCCTCATTTTTCTTAGTAAAGTGAATTATTGTGTTTTATGGTTTACGTGATTCGTAATTCCTCTTCGATCATTAATTTATTCCGTTTTAGTCCATCTTGCCCGTTTAAGCGTTTATCATGTTTATTCTATCTCAAATACCCTCTCGTATTTAAAGACGAGTTCAAAGCGAAGTAT
Source organism: Glebionis coronaria (assembly GCA_025667525.1). Taxonomy (NCBI): domain Eukaryota; kingdom Viridiplantae; phylum Streptophyta; class Magnoliopsida; order Asterales; family Asteraceae; genus Glebionis; species Glebionis coronaria. Next base: position 160,225,697 of record CM046876.1, read on the forward strand.
ACCTATTTTTTCCGTCTCTTTCCGTCTCTAGTTGAACTATGAGGGACCAGAGTTCCTTAAGGAGGATCGACTGTGAGAACTCGTATTTTTCCCGGTAATTAAATTATTTCTTTTATACTAGCATTCTTCGTAATTTACGTCAAACTTTTAAGCGTTATTTTTTTATACGACGTGTTATTCCCACTTTATCCATAACACAAGATTTAGAAGAGATATTTAGAGAGAGAAAGAGAAGAAAAGTAGAGAGACAAACTAGAGAGATGGTAGAAGGTTTTTTACTATTAGAGAGAGAAAGTAAATGTAACCTACACCCTCTTCCACACATGGAAGAGGGTATATATACCCACGAACCACATGGTCTTTCCATGGGCCGTGGGTTTGTTTCCATGGGCTGGGCTTGGCTTGGCTTGGGCTTAGAGCCCCTAACTTATACAATATTAGCTTAAAGTCTAAGCCCGGTTTTCCCGACTAACCTACTACAATACAAGACCATTAACGACTAAGATTACTTATTATATTCTTGTTCGACTATATATAAAATATATGGCTAACAATCTCCCCCAATGTATCGGTCATCTTTAAATGCATAAGATGATTTAGAGAATACATTCTTGTGGAGGTGATCCTCCTTCTAAGGTCTTGTTACTTGGTATTGATCTTGTTGGTAACGGTTTTGTTCCTTCACGCCTTGTGATCTTTATCTTGAGCCTTTGTCTTTTGACTTTGAGTGCTTGAGATCTTCAGTCTATCCTTGATAGTTTTCATCTTGTGCTATGTGACAAGATGACCTATTACATTCTTACATTCTTAACTATCTTGATTATCGCCATCATGTGCTCTTGTGACTTCTGAATCGACATCGGTTACACAGCTACACCACCTTCTTGATATGCATCAACATATATAGACACGCACGAAATGGCTTTGAACATTTCACCCTAACTCGGTAGCGTTTTACCTCCGGTCGGTGAAGACCGTTAGACGGTATTAGATACCGTACTTGTGATCGGATAGATTCGATTAAGAACCTCCTTGACAGGGTTTCCCGGCGGTAGTCGCCAGTTCTCTTTACTCGACCGTCTCAAAGCAGACTGCGAACATAAAGAGTGAATCAAAAGGATACGGATATTCGTTTGATTAGATTCGTCAATTTAGAATTCCTGGAACAAGTTTGATTCTAAAAGAATCGCACCATTGTTGCTTTCCAGTTTGTCACAAGCTTGATTCATAGAGAATCTTGCGAGTCATCAACCGCAGTGCTATTTGATGTTGATACTGGAAGGATTTCCATTCGTCACTGTGAACCCTAAAGAGTGTCACTCTAAATGTTCTAGCAAGATCTCATGGATTTTACGAAGAAACCTGGAATCAAGTTTAAATCTATTAAGAATCTAAAGTTAGTTGCATTCCAGTTCTCACAAGTTTGATTCGTGTAGAATCGCACAAGTTACCTACCATGATCTTGTTGGATGCTGGCTCAAGCAGGATTTCCATCTTCATTGTGAATCGTATCACTCAGATGTTCTGGCAATATCACAAGGATAATGCGTAGGACTCGATTGTGTCCTAATGATATGATAGATAGATCTCGTTTGGCTCTAGACTCAATAAGTGCATTTTGGTAATCGGAGGCTAGAGCAGACTGCCACCTTTTCAATATTAACTAACTCGGAGTGAGAAAGTCAATAGATACGCGTTGATCTCCGTGACAATGAGACAAGTTTCTTTTGAGAGAAACTCAAATGGCTGGGGAAGGGTTGTGCATCGCATTACTGGGTCCATGACACTTGTCTCGATAGATGTGTTAACCCGGTTTCTGCCTAAGTTGCATAGAATATTCAACTCCTTCAATGCTTACCAACACGTCATCACTAGCACCTTGTTGTGATTGTTCCAGTGCTAACTTAAGTAATTGGTCCGCATTTAGCTTCATTCAACTCCATCTTTCCTAAGGACAACTATTTCTAGCTATGGAATGTCCTTGGGTAGATCCCTCCGGTTCTGGTTGGACCATAGGACTTAGTTTCCTATCCTAAACCATCTTTTGACTCCATCGTTCCGTCGTGGACAGTAGGTTGTTTTGGGTAAAGATCTAACCACAAAACCATTGAAAACCATTCAAAGTGCTTGATAAAAATCAAAACTTTTAACACTCTGAGAGTTTTACATTTCTGAAATACTCCCCCTACACATATGCATCGATATACGAAATAGTTTAGCATGTGACGGAAAGAGTTTCACTTGAGTCTTTAAGATCACATGTTGCGATATATTACATTTTAATCAAATTTTCTCCCTTATCTCTAATATAAAAAATATCATATTAGAGATACCAATTGATTAAAATATGACAATTTCTGAAAACCAATTAGGAGAGAAACATGTGTGCACGCACGAATCATGGAACTTTTTCAGTCGGGATGTTCCCCCTCAACAATATATGTGTGTCTTGAAAAAAAGTTTGACAAAATTTTTGAAAAACAACACCACAACATATGTTGAGATACGGAGTTGAGATGCCTTATTCGATATAGTATATTACATATGACAGTTTTAAACCATTTTCGGAATGTGTTAGATACATAAAATATGACAATTTCAGAGATGTACCCAACAACATTAAAGGCTTGATTTTAAAACGCTCCCCCTCAAAAATTGATCAAAATAACATATGACATTTTTGAGATATAGAACCACATTATGAAGAAGGGAGTGTTGAACACACAAATTTTGAAAGATTTAGAAAAACCTTTTGAGAAATTTTTGAAAAATTGTGTTCAACAGTTTTAAAATAATTGTAATAGAAGACTTCTCTTCTAAGTCTTAGGAAAAGCGTACTAAAACGTACACTCCCCTTTCGGGTCCGCTTTTCATGAGCTCAAAACTTTGATTGATTTATGACTAGCTCATGACCGAGAAAAATTAATTTCCTGTTGTGAAGGATAAGTTATCATCTGTTATAAACTCTCCTTAAGTTGAAGTTCGAGTTCTAAGCTGACATTTACTTAGAAGTCGTTTTTCATGAACTTAAAAACTTTGAATGTTTTTAAGAGAAGCTCATGACCGAGAAATATGAATTTCTCGTTGAGAAGGATAAGTTATCGTCCGAGATAAACTTTCCTTAGTTGAGGTCCGAGTCCTAAGCTGTGATGCGCTTAGAAGTCATTATCAGAGAATATCAAGCAGCTTCATTTACCAAAACCTACAAGTCTTCTGGAGTCATATACTTCATTCCAAGACGGCCAATTAGATACTGAAACCTATTTTGTGATAGGGCTTTTGTAAACAAGTCTGCTATTTGGTACTCAGTTCTAACAAAGTATAATTCCATGATACCACGTTCCACTTGTTCCTTGATGAAGTGATATCTGACTGCGATGTGCTTGGTACGGGAGTGTTGAACCGGATTGCATGAGATGGCTATGGCCGACTTTGAGTCACAATACATAGGTATTTTATCAAAGTGGAAGCCATAATCCGTTAGTTGAGTTCTCATCCAGAGGACTTGAGCACAACACGCGGATAGAGCCGCATATTCTGCTTCAGCTGAAGAGAGCGAAGTGCAATCCTGCTTCTTTGATGACCAGCTCACAAGCTTGTCTTCCCTTAGAAATTGTATGCTACCTGAAGTGCTTTTTTGACTATCAAGGCAACCTACATGATCAGAAGCTGAAAAAGCTGTTAGATTAAAACCGGTTTCCTTTGAATACCAGAGTCCCATGTGAATGGTACTCTTAAGGTACCGAAAGATCCGTTTAACCTCTTTGAGGTGCTTTTGAGTAGGTCTGGCTTGATATCGTGCACAATAGCATGTGGCATGATGAATATCAGGCCTGTTGGCTGTAAGGTACAAAAGTGACCCGATCATACTGCGATAGCGCGTTTGATCTACGAGATATGAGTACAAGTCTGCGTCTAGGGATTTGGTCGACAATGATGTACCAACGCGAGCACATGAGGTCATACCATGCTTTTTAAGTATCTCTAGAGCATACTTAGCTTGGTTAATGAAGATACCACGTGGGGATTGATGAATCTGGAGGCCTAAAAAGAATTTTAGCTCCCCCGTCATTGACATTTCAAATCTGTTGTGCATTAATTTTTCAAAACGTTTTGAAAGATTTGGGTTCGTAGAACCAAAAATAATGTCATCAACATAAACTTGCACCAGCAGTATGTCATCCCCATATTTATTAATAAAGAGATTAGGATCAATAGAACCTTTGGAGAATCCTTTGGAAACCAAGAAGTTTGATAGTTCTTCGTACCATGCCCTTGGAGCTTTTTTAAGTCCATATACAACCTTCTTGAGACGGTATACTTTTTCAGGATGATGAGGATCGATGAATCCTTCGGGCTGATTCACATACACTTATTCCTTCAAATGACCGTTTAGAAAAGCAGTTTTAACGTCCATCTGAAAAACCGTGAAGCCCTTATGTGCAGCATAAGCAAGGAATATCCTGATAGCTTCCAAACGAGCAACTAGAGAATATGATTCATCGTTGTCTATGCCTTCTTGTTGATGGTATCCCTTAACCACAAGACAAGATTTGTTTTTGATGATGGTTTGTTCTTCATCCAGTTTGTTTTTCCAGATCCATTTTGTGACAATCCGTCAATTTATGGTCGATATTTTATTCTCAAGTATTATTTAAAAACATTATTTTAATGTTATAATATGAACTCACTCATTTTTTTCAAAGAAATTACATTTTGAAGTAGCATCGACTACGTCTAAACCGGAGGACTCTACGTTACGTGCTTATGTTTACATACACCGTTTTTGGTGACAATCCGACACTTCAGGAAATAAATTTATTCTTGAATATAATTTTGAATTTAAATTTGTGTTGGTTCATAAACTCACAAATTTACGAGAAGAGATTAGGACTTACGTGCATAATTTAACGTCCTTTACGACTAAACCGGAAACCCTAGGTTTACGTATTTACGTTTTTTAACTCCGTTTTTGATGAGACAATTTTTATTAGATTTGTTTTGTGTCTTTGATTCATAATTTATAAAAACATTTTTCGTAAAACGACCCGAGGGTACGTAAATCGAGGAAACTAGAATCAAGGAATACCCGTAAATTAGTGGGATGGGACAAGTTTACACTTGCCTCACCCCACATATGGGACGACAAGATTAGCCAACACATCAAAATGATGTGTCAACTTTACAATAAAAACAAAAGACAATTGTCTTAAGTTTTTGCACCAAACCATCAACACCTCATAAAACCACTAAAACTCTAACTAGCTACTTCATTTTCACATGCAAAACCACACACAATTCTCTCCACCCTCCTCCTTGTGCCGTCCATCATAGCACCATCACCACCACCATGTTCATAAAAAATCTAGCCATAACCCAAGGCTATAATCAACATATGTTGAAGCCTAGTTGAAGTTATGAAGATTAGAGGTGATTTTAACAACTAGCAAGGAGTTTATATGGAGATCAAGGGCTGATTTTTGAAGGAGTCTACAAATACTTGGTGATCCTAGAAGTGGTGTTGATACCTCATAAGATTGGTTACCCAAAACCAAGTCTTGTTCATCCAAAAACTCATCATTTCATCACTTTGGTGGTATTGATATTGTTTCTTCCCATCCTTTTGTTATTTTTAATTTGTAATCTTTTATTTTCTTCATTTATGTATATGTATATGATGATGAATGATGATTAAAAATATTATGTGGGGATTTGGTGTTGATAGATTTGATTAAAAAGATTAAAATCTACTTGAAAGGATGTTAAAATCATGGCTAAATATGTAGGCTATATAAAACAGTAAAGAGCTAGATGATAACTTGTTAAAATGGCATACATTATTTAATATACAGTAAGGTATATGGCTTATACACATGTGAGAGTTGGCCAAACAATAGAATCCTTAAAATGAGTGAGATATGATCAAAACAATATTGGAGTACAAATCTGCATAGACTGTTTTGGACGAATTTATTAAAATATTTATAAGCTGATTCATCAGTAGCTATAAAAGAGTTAAATGAAGCACATATCATGTAGTTTCTGCTATAAAAATTTGGGGTTCTATCTCGTTATAGAACTCTAGATATGGATGTTTTAGTGGACTGAATATTTAGGATCAGATTTTGTAAAATAAAAAGTATATAATATAAGCACTCAAATTATGTACTTATAAAATATACATATATAAAAACCCACTAGTTACTAGTAAGAATTATAAATGAGAGTTATATATTATGATATTAAAATGAGACATTTTATATAATTTACAAGTACAAACATTTTACAAGTTATAAAAACTATAAACATAAGTTTTACGTCTTTTTGACTAAAACCGATAAATTAACGTTTTTGTCAAATAAAACTTAGACGGTCGGATCCGTCTAATGTAAACTTTTTATAAACTCACATACTGATGTATAAACATATATAACAACTAAAAACCGATAAAACCCGAGCTTTATAACATATGGACATTAACGGGCCAAATTAGCCTTAGTGGACTATTAACCCAACTAATTTGGCTAAACACTAATGGACTTACTCTTTGGGATTAACCCACTTGGGCCCAACATGTAAGTATAGGGCTGATGTTAAAATAATAATTGGACTAATATAAGGTAATGGTCTTATAATGGGCTTATTGGGCCTTAACAAGTAAAGGAGTTAAACTAGTGAAACTAGTATAAAAATTTACCAACACATAACACTATAATGAGTGAATAAAGATGTACAATCCCCACTTGATCATCATCATATTTATAAAATCATAATATATATACATAGCTATTGTTTTTATAAAGTCATTGGATAAAATTCTAAGACGAGTATTATTTGTCTAGGTTTCCGTGATTGAAGCACGTACCGTACATCCAAATCGCTGATAACCGCCTTTCCCAATCAACGTGTGAAAGTCCCTAATCAATGCTAGAAACCCTAAACTTAACTAATCAACACAAGGTATTACTTTTCAAACGTAATCTTATTATTGTATAATAAAGAATTACAAGTGTTATGGATAACACCGTTTGATGACAATGTGTTGTGCACACTTTGAACAACTATAAACCCTAACTTATGAATACAGTCGCAGCTATTTGATTCTATAAGTTCTAAGCAATAATGTTATGAATATACTGAAAGTGTTTTACATTAATGCATGGATACACATCCTATTTATAGTGATACGAGGTTGACCTAAATAGTACTTGATGGTGACTACATAAGACTTTCACTTTTCAAACATCAGTCACATGATGCTCTTCTATTCTTGGTAGTCTGCCATTATGCTTTAAGGAAACAGTTGTCGAAACAGTTTCCTTTTTCTTCATAGTCTCGAACACACAAATGGCATGTCCAAAGTGTGCTGAGTGTTAACAGGGTATTGCCACCCCTGTTAACCCTCAACCCCTCAGAGTCCGTGATACATCTTGGCTGTTATCCATCACAGCCAATGAGTATGTCTTCAAGTAATCTTTGACTTCCTTGACAATGTCTCTGACATGGACTCCTCTGAGGTTGCTCACAGAGACTTGGATCTCTGTAAGTCTTGTGATACTTGCCTGCCTCCTAGGCACAGGCAAGGGACTATCTAACAGCTTAATTATGTTTAAATCTATGATCAGGGAATCTAACAAACTTAGATTCCCAACAATCTCCCCCTATTTAAACATAAATATTGCTAGATCTATCTAAGTTAAGGTAAGTGAGTTAACAGCTTCTTCTTACTCATAACAGATCAAAACAAACATACCTCATGATGTTATTAAAACTTAATGAAAATTACAAGTACATTACAAAAGTGAAATAAAATGTGAAGGTAAAATTGGGCTGTGAATTTCTTCAATAGTCATCATTTTTAATCTTTTCTTCAGCTTCAGCTAAGTCTAATCTGTTATCCAACTCTTCCTGCAAAGTTTTTGCAAACCTTTTGGAATACTCTGTGTTGATCTTGAGTGCCTTCTTGTGACAAAGCAGCTGAATTATTGATGCCAAGCACAGCTCATCTTCTCTTTGAAATGCATACTGGCAAGCTCTGTTCATGAATGTCATTCCTCTTTCAGTCTCTGTGTATGTCTGACCATCAACAGGACCAACTATACCATTTGGTAGGATCAAATCCCTGTGCATACCATCCACTTAAACATCATCTGTGACAAAGGTTTCCTTAACAAGTTGAGAAACTCTTCTTCTTTTCTTACTAGTCTTTGGGGGTTCTTGTTCAAAAAGCTGTGGTGGGGGATCTATCTTGAGTTTGGCAGCCGTTTCTTTGATCTAGGTAAACTTGGCCTTAAGAGTCTTAAGCAGAAGAAAATTAGCATGTCCAGTTCTTTTGGCAGCTAAGGCTTCAAGTTCGAACCATTCAGATAACCCAAGTATCTTTAGCCTGAAGTTGTCAAACACATTCATGTTTCCCTGTTGGTTGTCTCTCCACAAGATCATCTGTGGGGTGTTGGTGGATTTGTGAATGGTGTATTTGAACTTGGTTATCTTGCCAGGTGCATACCTGTTGTTAACGCATGCATCATAATCAGCTTTGACTTTTCTTAGTGCCTCAGCGCGTTTAACTTCCATTTCCCTCAACCTTTGTTTTTGCTTCTCTCTTTCAGGTGGAGTCATCTTCCTTAGAGTAGCTTCATTCAATTCTTTGGCTGTCTTGAGTTCATTTAATCTCTTGAATTCCTCAGCCTGTTTCTCTATTTCTTCAAGAGTTAAAGGATTCTCATTGGAAGGTGTAAAGGTTGAAAATTGGGAAAGGTCTGTGGTGGATCCTCCTGTCTCTAGCATCACAGCTATCTTCTTTAGTTTGGTGTCTATGTCAACCAAAACTATCTCCTTTCCTTTTGTGACAATCCGTCAATTTATGGTTGATATTTTATTCTAAATGTTTATTTGAAAACATTATTTTAATGTTACATTATGAACTCACTTATTTTTGGGAAGTAATTTGGATTTACGTCTTGAAGTAGCATCGACTACGTCTAAACCGGAGGATTCAACGTTACGTGCTTACGTTTACATACACCGTCTTTGGTGACAGTCCGACATTTCAGAAAATAAATTTGTCCATGAATATTATTTTGGAGTTTTAAATTTGAGTTGGTTCATAAACTCACAAATTTACGAGAAGAGATTAGGACTTACGATTTTAATTTAACGTCCTTTACGACTAAACCGGAAACCTTAGGATTACGTATTTACGTTTTTAAACTCCGTTTTCGATGAGACAATTTTTATTGGATTCGTTTTGTGTCGTTGATTCATAATTTATAAAAACGTTTTTCGTGAAACGACCCGAGGGCACGCAAATCGAGGAAACTAGAATTGAGGAATACCCGTAAATTAGTGAGGTGGGACAAAATACATTATCCCACCCCACTAATACACATGGGATGGCACAACATGACACCACATCAAAGATGTGGCATCATGTTAATTTGTAGCTTACAAGTGTAAGTACTAGCTTAACACTTAAGCTAGTTTCTTCCACTCATCCCACAAAAACAACTAGCTACTCATAACCACCATTTTCACTCATGCAAACCACTCTCATCCTCCCATTTCTCTCTCAAAAATTCGTCCTACTCTCACCCTAAATAACCCATTTGATCTTGATTTAACCATGAAATCATATGTTATTCACACATATGATGAAAACCCATTGAAGTTATGAAGATTGGAGGTGATCTTAACATGTAAAAAGGAGTTTTCAAGGGAGTTTGGGGCTGATTTCTCAAGGAGTTTTCATGAAGAACAAGGGCTGATTTTTGGAGGAATCTACAAATACTTGGTGATCCTAGAAGTGGTGTTGATATCTCATAAGATTGGTTACCCAAAACCATGTCTTGTTCATCCAAAAGCTCATCATTTCATCATCATGGTGGTATAAAGATTGTTCTCCTCATCCTCTTGTTATTTTGATTATGTAATCATGTATTTATTTCCTATTGTATATGTATATGATGATTATATGATGATAAAAGTGTTGTGTGGGGATTTGTTGTTGATAAACATGCTTAAAAAGATGAAAGACTATAAGAAACAAGGCTAAAATCTTGTTTAAATTTGTTAGCTGTATAAAACAGTAAAGAATCAAATGATGAACTGATAAAAATGGCATAGATTAATGGATTTACAGTAAGCTATGGGTCTTGTACACATGTGAGAGTTGGCCATACAATGGAATCATTGTAATGAGTGAGATATGATCAAAACAAGTTTAGAGTACCAATCTAAGTTTACTGTTTTGGACGATTTTTAGATGATACTTAGAAGATGATTCAACAGTAGCTATAGAAGAGTTAAATGTAGCACATATCATGTAGCTTATGTGATAAACATTTGAGCTTCTATCTCCATATAGAACTCAAGATATGGCAGTTTTAGTGAAAGTGAAGATAAAAATCAGATTTTTGAAAAATAAAGTATAATACTATTATATAAGCACTCAAAATTATATTGTATAAAATGTAAATTTAAAACCCACTAACTCATGAATTTTATTTATATAAATATGTTAAAGGTTAAATAAGTGGACATTTTATAAAAATAGTAACTTGTTATGTCTTATAAGATATAAAACTATAAACTTGATTTTTACGACTTTTTCGGCTATCGCCGTAAAATTAACGTTTTTCGCCAAATAAAACTTAGACGACCAAACCCGTCTAATGTAAAGTTTATAAAATTCATATACTGATATATAAGTATCTAATACAAGTAAAAACCGATAAAACCCGAACTATAAGAAATACGGACATTTACGAGCTAATTAAGCATATTGGACTAATAATTGGACTAAATAAAATAAAAACTTGTAAAAAGTACTTATTGGGCTTAACCCATTTGGGCCCAACATGGAAAGTATAGATACTGATAATATAAGTATAAAATGGATTAAAACAAGTTAAATAACTTATAATAAGCCTATTGGACTTAAAACATGTAAATAGGTAAAACTAGTAAACTAGTATAAAAATTATCGACATATAACACTAAAATGAGTAAACGAGAATATGTAAATCCACTTGATCATCATATATATATAATCATCATATGTATACATAATTGTTATTTTTACAAAGTCATTGGACATGAGTCTAAGACGAGTATTATTTGTCTAGGTTTACGTGATTGAAGCACGTACCGTACGTCCGAATTGCCGATAACCCGCCTTCCCACATCAACGTGAGTTCATAGCCTCGCACTCTTTTAAATGTTTTTATAAATGTTTTATAAACCCGCAAGGGAGATAACATGTTAGTTTTTATAAAATAGGACACCATTTGTCCCGATTGTTTGTTTATTAATTTTGGACCCGAATGATTGAATGACCCGATTGTATGACCCGATAAATGATTAAAGGAACCGATAGATGAAATTAAATGGATTATTAAAGTTAGGTTATGTCACTAAAAGTCCCATTAGCATGAATTGTGAACTACCGGGATTTGGTAGACGCTTATGCATTTAATAGTACTATTTGGGGACGATCACCCCAGTTCGCGCCTTGACGGTTGATCCCCGTCGTGCCACATTGATTGGTAAGCGAATTTATGTATGAGAAGATTTCCATAGCGTGACCTTTGTGACGACACGCTACTTTAGATGGGCAAAAATTGGTATCGGGTTAGCTACCCGTTGTTGGTTTAGTAAGGTAACAATGTCATGCGGCTTATAATAATCCAAAAAAAAAATTAACGAAATACTTATAGACGCTCTGAATTACGATGTATTGCCTGACTAGCAATACAAGGTCATACTATTGATATTATGTACGTGTTTTGGTTTTCATAACCATATTCATATAACGGTTTTTATTTTCATACAACGTCATAAGACGTATTGTATGATGTTTTTACGACATTGGCTCGTATAATGATTTTTAAGGCAAATGCCTATATTATGATTTTCGATAAGGATTTGTATAAAATGACTTTGGCTATTTTATGGCCTATTACAAAGATTTGTATAAAATGATTTGGCTATTTTACAGCCTATTACAATGATTTATACGAATTGATTTTTGGTACTAATTTTATACCAAAGTTATATTGATGGAATTTATTAAACTCTATGAATTCACTCGGCCTTATCGCTGACCTTTTCTTTTAACATGTTTTGTCTCAGGTACTTGAAGGTAATTCTCGGGAAGACGACAAGAATTCATGGCCCGCACTTAAACAATATTTTCCATTCAAACACTTTGTAAAACTTTGTATGAAATGTAATGACTTGGGACCGATGTAACTTTGATATTTATGAATGGAAATGATTTATTATTAAACGACGGGATTTTTATGCGTTGTCTATGATGTGAGTAATGTGCTATCCCGTAACACCAACTAGTCTTCCGCTGTATTGAGTTGTATAAATTTGGGGGTGTTACAGTTTGGTACCAGAGCTCTCGTTATAGAGAACGAAAGATTTTTAAAACCAAGGTTTTGAATAAAACATTTCAAAATCTTTTAACTATAAACATTTTTCTAAAAATGTCTATAAATCTTTTGACTATAACGGTGTCGAAGAATTCCCGAGTTACCGACAAGGCCAAGACTGAGAAGTGTTATTTTAATATATATATATAACTTGGATTATATATATATATGATGTAATTTTATTACATGATTGTTTGATGATTTTTTTGATTTTTATACGAGGTATTTATACGACGTCGATTGTCACAAGAAACCCTAAATCCCCTAGTAAATTAATCGAATCTATTCTCGTAGAAATTGTAGCTATCCTAGATCTAAACCAAGTTGTGGATATTTATGATCCCAACAAATGGTTGATATTCGTAGAAGTGTAGATATTAGTTGATTATGATATTGAAGAAGAATTGGCGAAATTAAATCTGATATCGATGTCATGACGATCTTTCCTTATAGAGTGGAGTTTGACAAAACGTTACCACCTAGAAAGATGTCATCTGATTCGTTGTCATCGAATTCTTAAATCGAAATCGAAAGGGTGAATGTTGCACTTGAGGCTGTAATTGGAACCATTACCCAAAAGCCTCATGCCACTAGTACCTTTCCGAGAAGTCTAATTGACTGATCGAGTCATTTCATACTAGTGACTCATTTGATAATTGTTGTTGTAAGAGCTATAGGATTGGAATTAAGTGTTGATCATATTGAACTTATGTTGCTCTTTTAAGGCCTAAGAATAAGGTTGAAGTATTGGATAATGAGGTAGGATATCGAATTGAGTATAAAATTGGTTGAAACTTGAATAAAGTAAAATTTAACTTGTATGGAATATGAGATTGATAAGAGGAAATTATTAAGTCATGTGATTGAATTATAAGGTTTTAATTGATTGTTAGTTAGTGTTAAGGGTTGTTCCTAGACCATTGTCCACTAACGAGGATGCCCAGTGTCCAAGAAATTAATTGAAGAAATCTTCTTCTGAATTGAGACCGATGGATCTTCTGGGACATGTGGAACACCTAATGACTCTTGTAGATTAGTATTGATTGTGGTATCTTTTAAAAATAATCCCTAACTTAACTGAGATATCAGTTGGTATGATGAGTTCTGAGAATTGTATGACATAGTGACACGTAATGTGTTACGGTACAACTTTGACTTGTTTGTGATTAATGAAAAAGACTACCTTTGATTGCTAAATTCTACATGTATCGATGTTATCTATCTTTTATTGCTTCATCCTAATGTTCGCATTAGTGATGCAACCATTGAACAAGTTCTCATATCGAATTGAGTTACGTTGTGGATTATTCTCTTTGTATTCTGGTGTGCCATCGAGATCATGAACCTCATGATTATTTGGCTAAGCTCATTTCCTATTATATTATAGTTAGTTGTTGATGAACAACTCCTCATCACTATTTTGCAGATCACTCATTGTTTTTATAAAGTTAAAACGGTATCCTTTGAGAAAATTTAATTTTCAACACAATAAGGATTATTCAAAGTGAGATTTACAAGTGATTGATATCAAAATGAAGTTGTTTATGAAATGCTTTGGAAACTTAATTGCTTTCATGACAAAGAAAATATTTGAAAATTTATTTTTGATTCTTATTTAAGAATTAAGCATGAAAATGTTTTTATTATACACATGATGATAAAATTTTGACGAACTGAGTATTGCATCTTTAATCTTGAAATTGTATATAGTTGCGCGCCTACATACAATTTGGAATGGACTATGCAAGACTGATTAGTAGTCACCATAAAACTGATTAATAAACACTAAATTTTCTTTGAAGATTGTGAAAAATGAGGACATAATGTTAGGGACACCTACATATGTGCCTGTAGAATCTATTCTTCTGAGTTGAATTTACTCATCTGTGGAATTTGTCTTATTTGACAATTGATATTCCCTTCTTGTCCAATTCTCTCGTAGTGAGATTCTTAGGAAAAGTATCTGATTGCCGAGTGTTGATACCCGATTGGATGTATCGACGTTCCTATCATTTCTTTGATTTGATTTCATTTGAATGAACTGGGTAACGATCCGAGGAGCTTTCGAATGCGTACTCGAATTATGAAAACATGGGATATATTCATATTCGTTAAATGTTTTCGTCTACGTCTGATTTGAAATTCTATCGCGTAGATTATGCGTTGACCTTACTATTTTAATGACAGTTATGTCTCCAGATATCCTTGAATTTTGAAGGATTATGAGTTATTATTAGTCTTTTGAGAAGTTCACATCTTATCAACGGCAATAAAAACTGAAAAGTTGGTAATTCCAATAGAATGGATTGATGATGACATGACGACATTGTCTTAATTGATGGGAACTCGAGTAGAATTCCCTAAATGATAAGATGTTGATTATCAAAAGTGATTTAAATAATTCTTGATGGATGACCATATCCTGCATTTAGACTTGAGATTATATTGTGATTGGTTGTGAATTAGTCATAGATATTATAATCTAGAAAGAACCTAATATGAATTTATTAAAAGATGTTTCGGTTATCTGAAACTTTAGGAAGTATTTGTTGATGAATTACCTAGACTTACACCATTAAGGCAAGTAGAAATTGGTATTGATTATATTTCTGGTGCTGCACTTGTGGCTTGTGCACTGTACGTCAGCACCATCTAAATTAAAGGAATTACCGTACAACTGAGAAACTTGTCGGAGAAAGATTTTATTATACCAAGCCTGTCATCCTGAAGAGCTATGGTGTTATCTTTCCTTATATTTATAGATTACTGTGACTGAGTAAATTGACAATCGAAAACGATATCCATAACTCGAAATGGAAGAATTGTTCGATCATTTACAAGGTTCTAGCAAATTTGATCCATAGCATGGTTATCATCAACTTCGCATCTGCGAAAGAGATTATCTATTCCAATCACTACATCCGGTGCTTGTAATGAACATTATGAGTTCCACGTGATGTCGTTTGGATTGACCAATGCACATGTAGTAATCATAATTATGATGAATCACGTGTGTATGCCGTAATTTGATAAATTCATGCTCGTGATCATTAAGGACTATATGTTTGTTTATCAGAATAAGAATGAGTTAATAATTATTTATAGACTGCCCTGAATTGGCCGAACAGTGTAAACCTGAACCTTGAATAATTAACACGTGATTAAAGACTTGAACCTTTACATGATTTGACTATGTGATTAAAAGGATAATGGAATATAAACTGACTCTTCAAAAATTAAGAGCCCTTTTAAGACTCTGGATTTTACCAAAAAGAAATGGAAATGTGTTTTGACAAATGTTTTAACAAAGGATTTTAAGGGATTATTCCCTTATACACAAACCATTTAACTAAACTTCTGTTTAGGGGTAAATGTTTGTGTATACCTCCAGATAACTTAAAAAGGATTGAGGAAAACCATTTAAACCATAACTTTAAATTTGAAACAACAAATTTTGCTTTTCAACTAAGAAAATTTTGACCAAAATATAAACAAAGATTTCTCGAACATTTTCGGATCTTATTAAATATTTTAATTATTTTCGATAAATCAACAAAAATCTTGTTAATTAAATTCAAATTTATTTTGAACATTTTATATAGTTGGTCGAACTAAGAAATTTAAAATCTTTATGTTTACATTTCATAAAAAATGAAAATTTATTATTTAATTAGTTGTAATAATTATCGACGCTTTAAACGTCGGATTGAGTAAAACGGATAAAAATGATAGTAAAGACGAAACTAAAACATAGAAGATATGTAGAAAGAATTTTGAATAAACACGGTTGTGATATTTATTTCATAAGGAAGGTGAACGTAATTACTGACGCATAATATAGAAAGAATATCTGAGTGAATTGTGGACATGATAATTATATCATCATGAGAAGTGAATATAGATACTGACACATTATGTATAAAAGATAAAGAACCAATTAGGACATGTTCCTTAATAATGAAGGTGCAAAATAAATTGCCGAACAATTAAAATATAACTGATGCTTATAAAAAGGATAATATAGATAATAAAAGGGAGGTTTCACGGCTAATGTGAACCATTAAAATTGAGAAGCCAATAGCGTTAAATGTTTTAAAGGCCACTTGTGGTTGCCTAAATATGGAGATTTTGAGATATAGTTATGTAGGAATGTGTAAGTATAAGTATTCTATTTATGTCATTTATGACTAAAAGTATCTTTGTCTAAAGAAGTTGTACTGATGGCAATTATGAAGGCAGACATTGCCTCATACATTAGTAAACGTCTAGCTATTGCAAAGGTCATCATCTGAATTTGATTCGATTTGGGTCATCGTAGACAGACTGGCCAAATCTGCTAATATCATTCCCGTTAATGATAAATGCAAAAGAGTTATGTAAACATAGTGTGCCTGTATCGAACATCTTTATCAAGATCCTCGCTTCGCATCGAATTTCTAGAGATTTGCTCAGAAATCATTGAGAACGAACCTTGATGAGAGTACTATGTACCACCCCAATCGAAGGGACGAAGTAAAGTAACGATACAAAGTAATATAAGTGTTGTTTTATGTTTGAATGAATGACCTTTAGTAATAAACCGTATAATCGTTTTCCTTTGGAAGGATTATCATTGATAATCATCGTATTAGGATTGAGATCGAATCTTGTTAGGATCTAAATATTAGAGCATCTGTAAGCAAGAGTTGAGATGATGACACCCGACATACACCCATTGTGAGTTGGACATGTCTTTTAGGTTTAAGGTTTCCTATGATGGCGAACCTAACCTTAAAAAAATGCCCGACCCGCGAGATCTGAATTGATTGTTGAAATTAGGATTTGATTATTGACAGCCGGTAGTGGGCAAGAGGTTATGTGAATATGAAATATAGATCTTGAAGTGCCAAATGGGTAGCGAAGTTATGCCACAATTTTTAACCTTGGAAAAATGAATTCATGATCTGACAAATCATGGGATATAAGTCCCCGTTGTATGGGATCATTGAGATGATGTAAAAGTTGGGATTGAAAGGCATATAAGCTGGATCTACCCTAGGACTTCAAGAACTGCGTGAATTATGTTTCGTAAATCAAACTTGATGGAATATCTATCAAGTGAAAATCTGATTATTCTTAGTAAAGCTTAGATCGGCGAAAAGTTGCATTCATCAGAAATCCGTGAACATCATGGATAGAGAAAGTAAGTCAACATTTAGCCTGATCTTATTCCTATAGTTATGTTTGATGAAACTCGCGTATTATAATGGATTACACTTGTGAGAAAAGACCGAATGTGGAGGAAATACCCACATGGCTTTTAACTCTATAAGAAGCGAGTAGTAAGATGATCTTTGAGGACAAAGATCCTGTTTAGGGGTAAATGCTGTGACAATCCGTCAATTTATGGTTGATATTTTATTCTAAATGTTTATTTGAAAACATTATTTTAATGTTACATTATGAACTCACTTATTTTTGGGAAGTAATTTGGATTTACGTCTTGAAGTAGCATCGACTACGTCTAAACCGGAGGATTCAACGTTACGTGCTTACGTTTACATACACCGTCTTTGGTGACAGTCCGACATTTCAGAAAATAAATTTGTCCATGAATATTATTTTGGAGTTTTAAATTTGAGTTGGTTCATAAACTCACAAATTTACGAGAAGAGATTAGGACTTACGATTTTAATTTAACGTCCTTTACGACTAAACCGGAAACCTTAGGATTACGTATTTACGTTTTTAAACTCCGTTTTCGATGAGACAATTTTTATTGGATTCGTTTTGTGTCGTTGATTCATAATTTATAAAAACGTTTTTCGTGAAACGACCCGAGGGCACGCAAATCGAGGAAACTAGAATTGAGGAATACCCGTAAATTAGTGAGTTGGGACAAAATACATTATCCCACCCCACTAATACACATGGGATGGCACAACATGACACCACATCAAAGATGTGGCATCATGTTAACTTGTAGCTTACAAGTGTAAGTACTAGCTTAACACTTAAGCTAGTTTCTTCCACTCATCCCACAAAAACAACTAGCTACTCATAACCACCATTTTCACTCATGCAAACCACTCTCATCCTCCCATTTCTCTCTCAAAAATTCATCCTACTCTCACCCTAAATAACCCATTTGATCTTTATTTAACCATGAAATCATATGTTATTCACACATATGATGAAAACCCATTGAAGTTATGAAGATTGGAGGTGATCTTAACATGTAAAAAGGAGTTTTCAAGGGAGTTTGGGGCTGATTTCTCAAGGAGTTTTCATGAAGAACAAGGGCTGATTTTTGGAGGAATCTACAAATACTTGGTGATCCTAGAAGTGGTGTTGATATCTCATAAGATTGGTTACCCAAAACCATGTCTTGTTCATCCAAAAGCTCATCATTTCATCATCATGGTGGTATAAAGATTGTTCTCCTCATCCTCTTGTTATTTTGATTATGTAATCATGTATTTATTTCCTATTGTATATGTATATGATGATTATATGATGATAAAAGTGTTGTGTGGGGATTTGTTGTTGATAAACATGCTTAAAAAGATGAAAGACTATAAGAAACAAGGCTAAAATCTTGTTTAAATTTGTTGGCTGTATAAAACAGTAAAGAATCAAATGATGAACTGATAAAAATGGCATAGATTAATGGATTTACAGTAAGCTATGGGTCTTGTACACATGTGAGAGTTGGCCATACAATGGAATCATTGTAATGAGTGAGATATGATCAAAACAAGTTTAGAGTACCAATCTGAGTTTACTGTTTTGGACGATTTTTAGAAAATACTTAGAAGATGATTCAACAGTAGCTATAGAAGAGTTATATGTAGCACATATCATGTAGTTTATGTGATAAAAATTTGAGCTTCTATCTCCATATAGAACTCAAGATATGGCAGTTTTGGTGAAAGTGAAGATAAAAATCAGATTTTTGAAAAATAAAGTATAATACTATTATATAAGCACTCAAAATTATATTGTATAAAATGTAAATTTAAAACCCACTAACTCATGAATTTTATTTATATAAATATGTTAAAGGTTAAATAAGTGGACATTTTATAAAAATGGTAACTTGTTATGTCTTATAAGATATAAAACTATAAACTTGATTTTTACGACTTTTTCGGCTATCGCCGTAAAATTAACGTTTTTCGCCAAATAAAACTTAGACGACCAAACCCGTCTAATGTAAAGTTTATAAAAGTCATATACTGATATATAAGTATCTAATACAAGTAAAAACCGATAAAACCCGAACTATAAGAAATACGGACATTTACGAGCTAATTAAGCATATTGGACTAATAATTGGACTAAATAAGATAAAAACTTGTAAAAAGTACTTATTGGGCTTAACCCATTTGGGCCCAACATGGAAAGTATAGATACTGATAATATAAGTATAAAATGGATTAAAACAAGTTAAAGAACTTATAATAAGCCTATTGGACTTAAAACGTGTAAATAGGTAAAACTAGTAAACTAGTATAAAAATTATCGACATATAACACTAAAATGAGTAAATGAGAATATGTAAATCCACTTGATCATCATATATATATAATCATCATATGTATACATAATTGTTATTTTTACAAAGTCATTGGACATGAGTCTAAGACGAGTATTATTTGTCTAGGTTTCCGTGATTGAAGCACGTACCGTACGTCCGAATTGCCGATAACCCGCCTTCCCACATCAACGTGAGTTCATAGCCTCGCACTCTTTTAAATGTTTTTATAAATGTTTTATAAACCCGCGAGGGAGATAACATGTTAGTTTTTATAAAATAGGACACTATTTGTCCCGATTGTTTGTTTATTGATTTTGGACCCGAATGATTGAATGACCCGATTGTATGACCCGATAAATGATTAAAGGACCCGATAGATGAAATTAAATGGATTATTAAAGTTAGGTTATGTCACTAAAAGTCCCATTAGCATGAATTGTGAACTACCGGGATTTGGTAGACACTTATGCATTTAATAGTACTATTTGGGGACGATCACCCCAGTTCGCGCCTTGACGGTTGATCCCCGTCGTGCCACATTGATTGGTAAGCGAATTTATGCATGAGAAGATTTCCATAGCGTGACCTTTGTGACGACACGCTACTTTAGATGGGCAAAAATTGGTATCGGGTTAGCTACCCGTTGTTGGTTTAGTAAGGTAACAATGTCATGCGGCTTATAATAATCCAAAAAAAAAATTAACGAAATACTTATAGACGCTCCGAATTACGATGTATTGCCTGACTAGCAATACAGGGTCATACTATTGATATTATGTACGTGTTTTGGTTTTCATAACCATATTCATATAACGGTTTTTATTTTCATACAACGTCATAAGACGTATTGTATGATGTTTTTACGACATTGGCTCGTATAATGATTTTTAAGGCAAATGCCTATATTATGATTTTCGATAAGGATTTGTATAAAATGACTTTGGCTATTTTATGGCCTATTACAAAGATTTGTATAAAATGATTTGGCTATTTTACGGCCTATTACAATGATTTATACGAATTGATTTTTGGTACTAATTTTATACCAAAGTTATATTGATGGAATTTATTAAACTCTATGAATTCACTCGGCGTTATCGCTGACCTTTTCTTTTAACATGTTTTGTCTCAGGTACTTGAAGGTAATTCTCGGGAAGACGACAAGAATTCATGGCCCGCACTTAAACAATATTTTCCATCCAAACACTTTGTAAAACTTTGTATGAAATGTAATGACTTGGGACCGATGTAACTTTGATATTTATGAATGGAAATGATTTATTATTAAACGACGCGATTTTTATGCGTTGTCTATGATGTGAGTAATGTGCTATCCCGTAACACCAACTAGTCTTCCGCTGTATTGAGTTGTATAAATTTGGGGGTGTTACACCTTTCTTCGAGACAGAGGATTCCACACTCATGTTTTTCAAAACTTCAGCTCTTCTGATAAATGTTGTTTGAGCCTGAGTTTGTATTGCTTTGGGAAGGGAGCTAACAGTGAACTTTAGCTTCTTAGCAGCTGGTTCACCTTCATCCACAGACTCGTTGGTGTTAACCAAAGTCAGGGACTTTGATGAATCAGTTCCATCTTGATTCTGTTGCTCCCCCTGAGTGTTATCCTCATCATCAGATATGTTAATAGGTGTGATGACTTGTAGGCGGACAGGGAAAATGGTGTTGTCAGCTGATGATGAGCCTTGTTTAGCAGATTCAAGGTTAAGTGTTGTTTCCTTCTCCCCCTCACGTTCATCCTTTTTACGCAGACGTTTGGATGAACGTGTTTGAAAATGCCTTACAATCTGTTCAACAGATGTGACAACCGTGGTTTTGAGGTTTGTCACTTGGTCTTATTTTTAGGTTATTTTATGTGTGATTACTTGATTTGTGTGTTTACGTGTTTATTTTGTGTGAACGAGGTTGGTGTGGTTATCGTTTATGAGTATAGAGTACTCATAAGTAAATCGAGGAGCGGTTATTTCATGTTCATGAGCTCACATTTAGTGACTATGAAATGAAATGGTGATATTTTGGTGTTTACGTATACGTATAAATATTATAGTAATAGTATATTTTTTTTAGGATTTACGGTTTAGCTTTTGGAGGTCTCGGATGAGGTAATTAGTCATATGAATATTTTTCGAGATGGTTTTAAGTCATTTAGGACTTAGTTATAAAGTTTATTTCAAAATTTGAGATTTTTTTTAAAAGTGTATATTTTACGTCTTTTACGTTAAAACGCGTAAATTTGACTAGTTTTACGGTTTTGAGGTTTTGGAGGCTTTAGGAGCTGAAATAAATTAAGGAAAATTAAGGTAATATTATTAATACAAATATTAATAATAAAAAGGAAAAAAAACGAAATTAAATGGGTATAGGTCAGTTATGTGAAAAAAGGAAAAGAAAAGGGGAAAAAAGGGAAAAAGGGAACCGAGCTTTTGTATTTGGGCTAGGACTGGTTAGGATTAATTATATAAGGTTTTTATTTATCAAAACACTTCATAAAATCCCTGGAGATCAATAAGGAGTCAAAATATACAAGGGAGGAATTAGGGTTTTCATAAAAATCTTGGTTTTTCATAAATCAAAGGTAAATCTTTATAACCCTTTTTAATTAAATTGTTTTTATGTTTTCTTTAATCATCTTATGATGGATTTAGGTTAGGGTTTATTATAAAAACAGTAAATTAATGTTATATTAATCATAACATGATGATTACATAAATTAGGGCTTGTAATTAGAGGGATTTGGGTTAATTAATGAGGTTGATTTTGTTAAACCCGTTTTTAAAAATTGGGCAGAATTTTGGGTCATTGTTTTAATCATATAGGGAGTTCTATAAACTCTTATTTTATGATCCAAGTACCCATGTAAAGGTATTTGAAGTGGCTTTCCAATGCAAGAAACTAGAACTAAATTGGAGGTCGGGAAGTGGGTCAAAAACAGGTTACAACAGTCGGAGGTCAAAACAGTTTTGAATTCAGCATGTTTTCTTTTTAAGTTTTGGGTCGTTTGGGGTACTTAGGGTTGCATTGGGATCTTCTCACGAACATGAGAGATGGTTTATATATTGTAGTAAGTATCTGAACTTGGGCTAAGGTCGTGGTTTAGGGTAAGACCCCTTAATGGTAACAATCTTTTAGTACGTTTAAAATTAGGAAATCTGGAATGACAAAAGTAGATATATGTATATCGGGGCCTTAACAGTAGCTTTAAGGTTAGGTCAAGTGGGAGGTGTTAGCCAACATACGTAAGAGTATGAGTATTATTTTTACAGAAACCATAGGTATGCTTAAGTGGACGTTTGACTTAAAGTTTTGAGACCTAAAAACTGGGACTGTTTTGGGTAAAATATGAACGGGATAGTTATTAAACTTAACCAAGTTAAGGACTTGTTAAGGAAGGGTAATGGGGTGATTAGAGCTTAACAATGAGGTAATTATATGGGAATAGACTAGATGTCCATCATTGGTTGATGAGCCATCTTAGTGATAGGTTCATGTATTGATTTCGTGTTTTTGGTTTGTTAGCTTGTTGCTAGTGCGAGGACTTGTGAAGAAGCTATCAGGTGAGTTTCATAGTCCCATGTTTATTATTGGTTTTGACTTCCAGATGGGATGGAAGAGACACTGTGTTGAGTTATTTTCTAAATTAATGCTGTGAATGTTTTTAAGGTTTGAGATGGACTTGTGTGTACATTATGTGATTAACTGCTATGTGATTCTTGTTTGTGTATGATTTGGATCGGAAAGGTACATAGGTGTATGGGCGCCTATGGTACCATGGTATTTGGTAAGGCGTGATGCCTTGTAAATTATGGTGTTTGGTAAGGCGTGATGCCTTGGAAATTGTGGTTGTTGGTAAGGCGTGATGCCTTGGAATTTGATTGTTGGTAAGGCGTGATGCCTTCGAATTGTGATTGTTGGTAAGGCGTGATGCCTTGGATTTGTGATGATTGATTGAACTTGAATGCTAGTTGTTAGTACATAATTGTAGCGCATTGTCCATATGTTTATTGGTTTATGGTATTCACAGCTTATGACTTGTTTTATGTTGGAGTCTAAACCTATGACTCTCACCAACTTTATGTTGACGTGTTTTAGTGTCTCTTTCAGGTGATACTATGGTTAAGCATGAGAACATAAGTGGCTAGGATTGGAGAAGCTTAGGAATGCATATAGAAGGATAATCCCCGTTTCCTTCTTAGTTTATTTTCTTTCTGATTGTTTCGTAGTGATATTGTTGGCACCTATATGTGATTGTTAGTGTTATTTATTTGTCTTGGGTAAGCGGTAGGACTGTTATCTACTTACCTAGACTCCTGAGTTTGATGAGATATTGTCATGACTTTGTGTCTCCATTTTATGACATTTCTTATTTCATATAGTTCTCTCTATAGACACACTATTGTTGTGATGATATCCATACGTCACGCCCCATATTCCGCCATGGTGGGGTGTGACAGAATGGTATCAGAGCCAATGGTTATAGAGAATTAGGTTGCCTAGTCGCGTAGCCTAGTCTATAGATTAAGGGTCCCTGCATATAGGCGTCATAGGAGTATGTGTGCATTTTATATTAATTGATGTGTTTGGATGTTATTTATTACGATGTTTTGACTAGTATGAATTGAACCGTAGTATGTTCATACTTAGTCACATGTTATTTTCTTTTCGGGTTTGTGACTAGTGCGGGTTGAACCATAATCGTCCACGCTAGTCACTGTAGTATTTTGCTTAAATTGTACATTATAGTACATAATTTAGTACAAGGTAGATTCTATCTTTTATCGAGTTATTTTACATACCTGAGGTATGTTATTTTCGTTTGATGTTTAAGTCATGTTCCCTAAGAATCGTGTGGTGGTTCGAGTTACTAGGAGTAGGTGGATAGGAAGAATTTTAAGCTGTTTCCACTCTTACGGGCGACATGACTTATAACAGATTATGTTTTCGTTTTGGACTTAGTCTATGCTGTTTTAGCTAGACTATGGATTTACTTATTTCAAGAGTATTACTATGTTATTTTAATAGATGGGGTTTTGGACTTTATTGTTTATGTGGTGATGAGCTTATGTGAGTAGATGGATTTTTGTGTTATATGTTGTATTGATTCTTATAAGTGTCATCATAGGAGGGAGTGCATTGGGGAAAGGGTAATTGTATAAGTATGGTGGCCAACATAGTTATACAAGTACCACACCTTCAATGGGTTCTCAAGTATGATTGAATGAAAGAGGGTTAATACCTGCTTGTATATGATGAGATGTAGAATTTGGGTATACGTATATATCTGGGTTAATGTAATGGCTGCCTATCATATGGCTATTGTTCTTTTTGTGTTATATGTTTTGGGATTATAGTGGTGTTGTGTGATTATGGGGTCACACAATATGGTTTGGTTTTGGAGGTGGGCTTTATGCCTTGTTGTGGCACGGTTAGATGGTGATTACTCGTATGAAAAAACGAGCGTATAAAGCGATTGACTGACTTGACATGTATGATAACGAGTATGTTTGGGAGATTCGATAGGTATATATATGCGGATGTATATATACTACTACGTGTTGGGTTATGGTATATGGTCGTTCACTAGTTATTATAACTTGAACGTACCTCGTGTTTGTCGTGTTTTATGGTGCTGGAGTTTGTTGGAGTTCCACCGACGTTTTGAATCTTTTGAAGTGTGTCTTGTAGCGTATTCTTTGAGTCTCGTATTTCACGTGTACGTTTTAAAATGGTGTTTTTGGTTTCAAGTCTACTGAAATAACTTGGGATTTCTTTTGAGATAATGAAATCTTTTGTGTTGGGTCTTGCATTTCTTTTGGTCGGTATATATTGAGTTAGATGGTTGGTTGTATTCGGTAAATAAGGGTAAGGTGTTGGAGTCGTGTTTGAAACAAGATGTAACATAAGATTTCTTTGTAATCAACACTTATATATTTCAAATTCTAAAGGACTTTCTTTCAAATAAAGCGAAGTAAAATTTCTTTCTACTTACATAGTTTATATAATTGGGTTTAACCGATTCACGTCATTTATAATTATTAATACAAGGTTAAATTGAGTTTATGAAGGTTACACATACAATTATATCTGTCATTTAAAAGGATTACATTAATCACTAAGTTTAATCTTTAGTTTTTTTAAAAAACAACTAGTATAAAACTGTTTTGGTCATAACTTGTTCGTTTTTTAGAGTTTTTTGAGTGATTCAAAAGCCAAAATTTATGTACTCGAAACGTACTTTTCAAATATTCAGAAAGTATAGTCATGGGAGGTCAATGGACTGGTCAGAATTGTTGTACAAGTGTCGGGTTCAAGTTTGAGTTTTGAATAGTAGTTTATTTTTATTTGGGGTGCACGGGATACCTAGTCTTTGGGTTGAGTTTTGAGATCGCCTAGAAGGTTGTTGGTATATTGTTTGAGTCACATGGATGTGGGAGGTAATAATAAAAAAAAGATATATTTCTTTTGGAAAAGTCGATCTTTTGCACGGTTTAAATAATATGTCGCGGGGCGTAATCTGTTTGGTTGCCATTGGGTGTTTCTTGGATTATTTTTCGTTGTCATGGGTCATTTTGAATTGATACACGTTTTGGGTTTGAGTTTTCTTTCGAGTCTCATGGTTTTGACTTGTTTTAACTGGTGCACGTGAAATGTCGTTAGTTATCCGTTGGTTTGATTTGTTGATCGTATCTGATGGATTCAGGATGTAGTTTTGGTTTCGTATTGTTCGGGAGCGTTGAGGTAGTCATATGAAAGACTTGGTCGCGCCTACACGCTTAAGTAGGTGACCATGAGAGAATGGTCGGAATGCCCTTAGTGGGGAGGAAAGGAGTTCGTAGACGAACTAAGGTGGTCATGAGGTCTCTTAGGAGTACCAAGGAGATAAATAGAGATTTGTGGGATACTAGCACAAGTAACGCGCCATAGAGGGTGTTGGAAGGGGATACAATACCTCAAAGGTATTTATGATTGTTCGTAGGGTATGTAAGTTTTCCGAAAATTTCCTGAAATTTAGTAGGTTTGCCTTTTACGGTGAGGTAGAACCATAAATAGAGCAAGTAGGGGAGGTGAGAGGAGTTGTAGTTAGTGCATTTCCAAGGCAAATCATTGATGGAGTGATTTAAAAACAAGAGATGTTAGAAATTGCAAGGAATGCCGGATAAAAGTTGAGTTGCTTAGTAGTAGATTGGATGTGGAATGTGGTTGAGTGGTCTGATGAGAGGAAGCATTGGTCTTTTAAAATACGTGTAGAATTTTGCAAGTAGAACGAGGTAGGAATTTATTCGTATTGCCGCTAAGAGAGGGTGCAAGGTGGACATAGTTGAAACTGCTAAGGATGTTGTATGAACGCTTTGGGTTTACGGTTATGCATTTGGCTTCGCCAAGCACTAGCGGATTTCATGGAGACAATGAAGCGAGTGTGCATGAACGTTTATAAATGAGTTGTCATCGGGAGTATTGACGACATCTTGATCTACTCAAAGTCTAAGAAGGAGAGTGAGGCGAAGTATGTGTTGGTTTCGGAGTGGAAGTATACGTGAGATTTTCAAAGTGTGAGTTTTAGTATTATGTCTACCATGATGAGTAGTTAGAGATGATGGCATATCATGGAACCAGCAAGGGGCGAAGTGAAGAAGGATGTGGAAGCATTTTGGAGGATGAAGAGGTGGATTGGATAATGAGCGGGTCTTGGCATTATCGGAAGGACTGGATGAATTCGCGAAGCATGACGATACGTGGAGCAAGGATTTGGATGCGTATGAGGACGACAAAGAAAGGCGATTGCTTATACGTTGCAGGAACTGAAGATTTGGAAGAACTGGATAGACTTAGTTAGTGGAGCTGGATTGTTATATCTGCCTAGAATGCTAGAGGCATTTGGGGTACGAGACGTAGAGAATGATCTATACGGATCATGAACGTCTCTAACACATATTCAATCACCTTGATTGAACATTTGGCAAAGGTGGTGGGTGGAGTTAAGTGACGAAAGAAAATTGAATGGCCAAGTACCATCTGGGAAAGGCAAGCATGGTCGATGAGACATGGAATAAGAAGGATGTGGCGAAACTAAGACGAACTTGAACTATAGGGATGACGTATTAGGGCAGTTTAGATAAAGGATATAGGTTGCACGAGTTGAGTTGTCTAAAGCAGAGAAAGCGTCAACATGTATGTTGCGTGGCTTGGACAATCATATGAAGAAAAGGGACGTAGACTATACTTCCTACATAGTTAGGAGTAGCTTAGAAAGGGCGATGTAAGGACGAAGTTGGTGGAAGGGATACATAATGCGGTGGAGGAATAAGTACGACGAGAGTTGGGTGATAGTCGATAGACAGACTAATTCATCTCACATTTCAAGAGGAATGAGAAGTCACGTAGTTGAGAAGTTGGAAGGATTGCGTACGGATGTGATGGAATAGAGGGTTTTACGTAAAAGTTAGCCCGATATGTATGGAATGCCTTATGAGGGATTATGGAAAGGGAAGAAACGATGGGAAGCATCACATCGTGATGTATGGCATGAGTTAAGGAGGAAGAAGGAAGTGTGTATAGAAGCGAAGCATAAATGAAATAGGTCGAGATAGGAACCGAAGGTAGAACTTTGGTAGAGCCTAATGAGTAGAATAAAGCACAAAGCATGCTACTAATGTGGTAATGGTGTTTGTGGACGGGATGAGAGCAGCAAGGGATGCTATGTAGAGATGGAGGAAACCACTAGAGTTAGTGACAAAGTTGTGTATGAAGTTTCACCCATAGTAACGGGTGGTATGTTTTGGTAAAATGGAAGAGTTGACATAGAGTTTCGGAGGTCGATTTATGATCTTTGGAAAGATCGGACCAGTAGCATATGGGCATAGAATTACCTGGGGAAAATAAGTTGTATACATGATACATTTCATGTATTGGGATTGGTAAAGGTTGTTTGAGAATGCATTTTGCCTGTACGGTTATTCGGGACTTGTGTTAATAAGAGTCTTTGTTTTATCAAAGAGTCATTTGTGAGATCTATTGACTGTGAGGTCAAGAGTTTGGCAATAAATTTAAATATTGTTGGTTAGTATATGTGGTAATTTGAGACTTGAACTAAAGTTCACATGGAAATGAGAGGAGTTCGTTTAGAACAAGTATCCTCGTGTGAATTGTTGTTTGTGTGTTTGATCCTAAGGAGTAAATCTCGGGACGAGATTTCTATTAGGAGGGAGTGATGTGACAACCGTGGTTTTGAGGTTCGTCACTTGGTCTTATTTTTAGGTTATTTTATGTGTGATTACTTGATTTGTGTGTTTACGTGTTTATTTTGTGTGAACGAGGTTGGTGTGGTTATCGTTTATGAGTATAGAGTACTCATAAGTAAATCGAGGAGCGGTTATTTCATGTTCATGAGCTCACATTTAGTGACTATGAAATGAAATGGTGATATTTTGGTGTTTACGTATACGTATAAGTATTATAGTAATAGTATATTTTTTTTTAGGATTTACGGTTTAGCTTTTGGAGGTCTCGGATGAGGTAATTAGTCATATGAATATTTTTCGGGATGGTTTTAAGTCATTTAGGACTTAGTTATAAAGTTTATTTCAAAATTTGAGATTTTTTTTAAAAGTGTATATTTTACGTCTTTTACGGTAAAACGCGTAAATTTGACTAGTTTTACGGTTTTGAGGTTTTGGAGGCTTTAGGAGCTGAAATAAATTAAGGAAAATTAAGATAATATTATTAATATAAATATTAATAATAAAAAGGAAAAAAAAACGAAATTAAATGGGTATAGGTCAGTTATGTGAAAAAAAGAAAAGAAAAGGGGAAAAAAAGGAAAAAGGGAACCGGACTTTTGTATTTGGGCTAGGACTGGTTAGGATTAATTATATAAGGTTTTTATTTATCAAAACACTTCATAAAATCCCTGGAGATCAATAAGGAGTCGAAATATACAAGGGAGGAATTAGGGTTTTCATAAAAATCTTGGTTTTTCATAAATCAAAGGTAAATCTTTATAACCCTTTTTAATTAAATTGTTTTTATGTTTTCTTTAATCATCTTATGATGGATTTAGGTTAGGGTTTATTATAAAAACAGTAAATTAATGTTATATTAATCATAACATGATGATTACATAAATTAGGGCTTGTAATTAGAGGGATTAGGGTTAATTAATGAGGTTGATTTTGTTAAACCCGTTTTTAAAAACTGGGCAGAATTTTGGGTCATTGTTTTGATCATATAGGGAGTTCTATAAACTATTATTTTACGATCCAAGTACCTATGGAAAGGTATTTGAAGTGGCTTTCCAATACAAGAAACTAGAACTAAATTGGAGGTCGGGAAGTGGGTCAAAAACAGGTTACAACAGTCGGATGTCAAAACAGTTTTGAATTCAGCCTGTTTTCTTTTTAAGTTTTGGGTTGTTTGGGGTACTTAGGGTTGCATTGGGATCTTCTCACGAACATGAGAGATGGTTTATATATTGTAGTAAGTATCTGCACTTGGGCTAAGGTTGTGGTTTAGGTTAAGACCCCTTAATGGTAACAAACTTTTAGTACGTTTAAAATCAGGAAATCTAGAATGACAAAAGTAGATATATGTATATCGGGGCCTAAATAGTAGCTTTAAGGTTAGGTCAAGTGGGAGGTGTTAGCCAACATACTTAAGGGTATGAATATTCCTTTTACAGAAACCATGGGTATGTTTAAGTGGACGTTTGACTTAAAGTTTTGAGACCTAAAAACTGGGACTGTTTTGGGTAAAATATGAACGGGATAGTTATTAAACTTAACCAAGTTAAGGACTTGTTAAGGAAGGGTAATGGGGTGATTAGAGCTTAACAATGAGGTAATTATACGGGAATAGACTAGATGTCCATCATAGGTTGATGAGCCATCTTAGTGATTGGTTCGTGTATTGATTTCGTGTTTTTGGTTTGTTAGCTTGTTGCTAGTGCGAGGACTTGTGAAGAAGCTATCAGGTGAGTTTCATAGTCCCATGTTTATTATTTGTTTTGACTTGCAGATGGGATGGAAGAGACACTGTGCTGAGTTATTTTCTAAATTAATGCTGTGAATGTTTTTAAGGTTTAAGATGGACTTGTGTGTACATTATGTGATTAACTGCTATGTGATTCTTGTTTGTGTATGATTTGGATCGGAAAGGTACATAGGTGTATGGGCGCCTATGGTACCATGGTATTTGGTAAGGCGTGATGCCTTGTAAATTATGGTGTTTGGTAAGGCGTGATGCCTTGGAAATTGTGGTTGTTGGTAAGGCGTGATGCCTTGGAATTTGATTGTTGGTAAGGCGTGATGCCTTGGAATTGTGATTGTTGGTAAGGCGTGATGCCTTGGATTTGTGATGATTGATTGAACTTGAATGCTAGTTGTTAGTACATAATTGTAGCGCATTGTCCATATGTTTATTGGTTTATGGTATTCACAGCTTATGACTTATTTTGTGTTGGAGTCTAAACCTATGACTCTCACCAACTTTATGTTGACGTGTTTTAGTGTCTCTTTCAGGTGATACTATGGTTAAGCATGAGAACATAAGTGGCTAGGATTGGAGAAGCTTAGGAATGCATATAGAAGGAGAATCCCCGTTTCCTTCTTAGTTTATTTTCTTTCTGATTGTTTCGTAGTGATATTGTTGGCACCTATATGTGATTGTTAGTGTTATTTATTTGTCTTGGGTAAGCGGTAGGACTGTTACCTACTTACCTAGACTCCTGAGTTTGATGAGATATTGTCATGACTTTGTGTCTCCATTTTATGACATTTCTTATTTCATATAGTTCTCTCTATAGACACACTATTGTTGTGATGGTATCCATACGTCACGCCCCATATTCCGCCATGGTGGGGTGTGACAACAGAGGCAGCCATAGCACGTTGCCTTTTCCTTGAAGCCTTGGCAATCTTCAGCAAAAGGTTGCTGTTTCCATTAGTATTGGCCTGAACTCGAGTAACAATGAAGTTTGCATGACGGTATTGCCTGTTGCGAATAGCTTCAAATTGTCTGTGCATAGTTTCCTCATGTTCATGAATAAGGCAGGGACCTCTGAGTCAATTACATCCTTCATTCTTGTGGATAGGTGACTAAGTCCTTGTGCTACACCTTTCCGTGCACCATCCTTGATAGGTTCAGTAACCGCCTCAGCAACAGCCTTTTGTATGATCCCTGGAAATGTGACCGTGAAGTTATGCATTTTAGACTTGATCACATCCAGCTTCCTTGATAAGCGTTCAATGTCAGATTGATGATGAACAAGCTGAAGATTATGTATGTTGAGGCTTTGTTGAGCATAATCATCCCCCCTTGGTAAAAGATCAAAGTTGGTTTGGGCAGGATGATCAAACATAATAAACTCAGCTGTTGGATCATAGGCTGGGCGTTGGAAGACTGTTGTTGTGGAGGTAGCAGAGTTTGAAGTAACAACATCATCCTTGGGAGGAGGAGTATTATTTCCAGCTGGGGTGGACACAGCTATTTCCTTGGGAGGAGAGACAGATTGTTGATCTTCCTCATCTTCTTCATCCTCCTCCTCAAACATCCCCTCAGGGATTTCATCTTCAGGCATTGATTCAAGATCAGAGACATCATCCACTAAAGACAGCATTTCTTCTTCAATATTCAGCAGAGGCTCATCGTCATTAGTTTGGTCTTGAATAATTGTATCAGCCGCTTTCTCCTGTTGTACCTGGGATTCAGTGACTGGCTGTACAATTTCAGCCTGCAAATTGTTATAATTAGTAACAGGGAAAAAAGTAAGGGGAATGGTCGCCATTTCGCTATCCCAGAGAGGCTGAGGGTGATTACTCAACCACTCCAAAGGATAAATCCTTGGGATTCTTTTAAGTGTGAAAAATATATGGTTAATGATCGCCATTCGCTGCACCTAGGAAAGCTGAGTGTGATTATTCAGCCCCCCCAAAAGGTTAAAACCTTTGGGACTCTTTTGATTGTGAAACATATGTTGTTTATGGATCGCCATTCGCTGCCCCTAGGAAGGCTGAGGGTGATCATTCAGCCCCCCCCCCCCCCCCCAAAAGGTTAAGAAACCTTTGGGACTCTTTTAAGAGTGAAACATATGTGGGTTAAGGTCGCCTATTACGCTGCCCCTAGGAAAGCTGAGGGTGATGATTCAGCTCCCCCTGAAAAGGATAAATCCTTTGGGATTCTTTTAAGGTGAAAAAGTTAAGGGTTAAGATCGTCTTATTACGCTGTCCCTAGAAGAGCTGAGGATGATGATTCAGCTCACCTAAAAGTAAAACTTTTGGGATTCTTTTTCTGAGGAAACCAAGAGGCTGTGTGAAGTACAACTGATCAAGGTTGAAACATATGTGTATCCAGGTTGTTGTTAGCCTGAATACTCTCTAGAGGGTGCAGGGTCATCGGGGTGCTTTATAAACACAAATGAATCATTCCCTGGTGCAAAGACAGGGTGTACAGAAGTCTTAAAGAGTTCTAAGTGCATAGACAGACTTCTGTGGGTCGAGGATTACCCTAACTTCACCACTCTCTCCTACAGACAATTTGAGAGTGGCTACTTGTAAACCTTTAAAAATGTACACTGATTACCTGTGAGATATCAGTTGGATTAGGCTGGTTTCCTGTTGTCTCAGCTGACTTTGAGACACTAGACCCCTGTTGTTGGTCAGCAGAAGTATCTGATTCCACATGAGTATCTGGAACAGAGGAGGTGTCTTGGTTCACAGTCTTCTTTCCCTTGGCCTTAGTAACAGATTTGGTGTGGGAAGAAGATGGGATTTTCTTCTTCTTAGGTTGTTGGCCAGAAGAAGCCTTGGACGTCGTAGTGTGCTGCCCAGAGGTCAAAGACTTAGACTTGCCAGACACACTAGAGGTAATCACCTTCTCAGAAGAAGGGAGCAAGGACTTCTCAGCTGTTGGTTGTTTGTTGGCAACGTTCATCATATGAGAGGTGACAGGGACATCTTTAGCTCCTATTTCTTTGTAGATGGCACCTGTGGTGCGGTAGGGCTTCAGAGCAGTCAACGCAAAGTTATGGTAGTTGTCTCCCAACAGGCTTTCAAAGATCAGTGACAAGAAGCGAACATAGCAGATATTCTTTTCCCTGGCTTGGTTTCTTCCCTTCAGCTGTTCAACAAGGTTGGAGAAGAGAATGCTTCCAACATCAACATCAGCTCCCCAGATCAGCCCATAAGCTATAGATTGATGGTTAAAGGACATCTGATCTTGGGATCCCGGCATTCCTCCCAGAGATTTAACAATGTGGGTGAAGAGGACACGCCACATAGGTGTAAAGTACTTAATCTTCAGAGGAGATTTTAAGAGGACCTCAGCGGGTGTAAGGGCAGGGTTTACATCATGGAAGGGTTTGAGTGTGGCCAGGGCATCTTTAACCGCCTTTTTATCAACCACCTTAATGCATTCATCACCATGTTTCAATCCAGCCACACTCGAGAAGTCTTTAAGGGAGAAATCAAATGGGTGTTCATTGCATGAAAGGCTAAAGGTTATTGTGTCATCTACTACTTCAGCAGAGTACCAGAATTCCCTAAGGTATTCTTGGTAGAAGGTGGTTGGGGATTTGGTGAAGACTTCACTTAAATCATAGTTTTGCATGAAGTTTACCAGATCTGAGTAGGTGTCATTTGGAGCCTTGATCCATCCAATGGAGTTGTTTGAGGCGAGGATGCTTTCGTTGAGTTCGAAGTTAACATTTGCTGCCTTGGGAACGGAAAAAGCCATGGATTCAAGGTCAAAGGTTAAAGAAAATGGAGGATGGTTTAAGAGAGAGAAGAACTTAGAGAGAGAAATAGATTTGTGAAATGAGAATAGTGGTGGGTGAGGAGAGACGAGAGACAATATATATATTCAAAATAAGTAAACAGTTATTCAACCGTATTTAATGCAAAGTGAGAAAATGACTGCTCATGTGGGTCCCTTGACCTTTCAAAACTTATTTGTCTCCTCGTTATTCGAAAAATAAATGATTAAATATTTGAGAATGTTTTTTTCATTTACTTGGAAAGTACTACCTAGTTTCATGTGAAAAACATTTAATATAGAATCAATCATTTAATGAACACATTTAATATCAAGCCACAGGCTTTGAGATATTGAGCATCCCTAGCTCTGCAACTAGCCTGTTGAATGAAGGTTCAACCAAAGGCTTTGTGAAAATATCAGCTAGTTGCAGCTCTGTGGGAACAAAGTGCAGCTCAATATCTCCCTTCATTATATGATACCTGATAAAATGATACCTGATATCAATGTGTTTGGTACGAGAGTGAAGAACAGGGTTGTTGGAGATGGCAATGGCGCTGGTGTTGTCACAAAAGATTGGTACTTTGTCATATAAAATTTCATAGTCAGCCAATTGACTTTTCATCCAGAGCACCTGAGCACAACAGCTGGCTGCAGCGACATATTCTGCTTCAGCTGAAGACATAGCCACAGAGTTTTGCTTCTTAGCACTCCATCCAACCAATTTTCCTCCTAGGATTTGACAGCTGCCTGAAGTGCTTTTCCTGTCAATACAACATCCATCATAGTCTGAATCTGAATAGGCCTTGAGATCAAAGCCTGATTCCTTAGGATACCATAGACCTGGGGATGGTGTTCCTTTGAGATACCTGAAAATTTTCTTAACAGTCACTAGATGGGATTCTTTTGGGTTAGCTTGGTACCTTGCACAGAGACATGTAGAGATTTGGATATCA
Source organism: Glebionis coronaria (assembly GCA_025667525.1). Lineage (NCBI taxonomy): Eukaryota > Viridiplantae > Streptophyta > Magnoliopsida > Asterales > Asteraceae > Glebionis > Glebionis coronaria. Next base: position 160,261,363 of record CM046876.1, read on the forward strand.
GGACGACTAGCTGTCAGATACATGAGTGACCCAATCATGCCTCTATATAAAGTCTCATTAATAGAGACCCCTGAATCATCAGGGCCCAAGTTGTTGGGTGGAAGCATGGGGCATTTCACTGATGCACAATCAGCTAAGTCATATTTTTTAAGTAAATCCTTAACATACTTTTCTTGACAAATTGAAATTCCCTTAGGACATTGTTTAATTTGAAAACCCAAAAAGTAAGTTAATTCACCCATCATACTCATCCATATTTCTTGGTCATTAATTTAGCAAAACGTTTACTAAGATTGATATTTGTTGACCCAAAGATGATATCATCCACATAAATCTGCACAATGATGAAATCACTCTTATCCTTGAAGGTAAAGAGTGTTTTATCAATAGAACCCCTGACAAATTTATTTTCAGTTAAGAAATTAGAAAGAGTTTCATACCATGCTCTTGGAGCTTGTTTTAGCCCATACATGGCTTTGTGTAGTCTGTACACATGGTTGGGAAACTCGCTGTTCTCAAATCCTTCAGGTTGTTCAACATACACTTCCTCAACCAAATCACCACTGAGGAATGCACTCTTTACATCCATCTGATACACAGTGAAGTTCATATAGGCAGCATAAGCCAGGAAGATTCTGATGGCTTCAAGTCTTGCAACTGGAGCAAATGTTTCATCATAATTAATTCCTTCAGTCTGAGTATACCCTTGTGCCACCAGCCTGGCCTTGTTTCTGATGGTGTTCCCAATTTCATCCATCTTATTTCTATAGATCCATCTAGTGCCTGTGATATTCTTTCTAGGTGGAGCTGGCACTAGTGTCCATACTTTGTTCCTTTTGAACTGATTGATTTCTTCTTGCATAGCAGCTACCCACCCTTCTTCTACAAGAGCCTCAGCTACCCTTAGGTTCAATTTGTGAGAGAAATTCAGCAAAGAGACATTCATTGGCTGAGGCAGAATCTTAGTCATGAATTCGCTGTCTAGTAGTAACCCCTGCATTAGGTTCCCCAATAATGTTGACAAGAAGAATGTGTTGATCTCTTGACCACTTATTTTGAGGAGCTGGGGATTCAAGGACAGGAACACTTGTGGGCACAGCTGGTATAATTTGAGTTTCATCCTGCTGACTAGGAGGGCTTTCTTAAAAGACTACTTCAGTGTCAGAGTCTTCTTCAGCCGTATCAAGAGGTACAACTTCATTAACAGCAGGAGATTCTTCAGGGATTTGAGGAATTGGTGAGTCATCAACAGCAGTAGGATAAGAAGGACTACCAGAGGTTTGTGGTTCTTCTTCATCAAGTTCCTGAGAGATAGGAACTTCTATGTTGTGAGTAGACACAGGGTCAAAGGCAAGAACATAAGGAGTGAGAGTGTTGGAGAGATGATGGTGATGACTGGTAGGTCTTGGTTCTAAGAACTCATCACTTGGGAAAGACATATTTTCATTAAAATCAATTTCATCACCCTTTGTTCATGTTCTCTGTATGACTTCATCATCTTCATTGAATCTGACATGAAAGGTTTCTTCTACTTCTTGTCTTCTGATGTTAAATACTCTGAAGGCTTTGGCTGTTGGAGAGTATCCCAAGAAGAAACCATCATCAGCTTTTTCATCAAACTTTCCAAGTTTATCCCTGTAGTTGTAAATGAACACAGGGCATCCAAACACATGAAAATAGCAGACATCTGGAGATCTTTTTCAGAAAACTTCATAAGAAGTTTTACCATATCTTTTGACAATGATTGATCTGTTTTGTGTGTAGCAGGCAGTGTGAACAGCTTCTCCCCAAAATTGCTTTGGTAAGGCTGCACCATTCAAATAGTTCTGGCTGCTTCAATCAAAGTCCTGTTTCTTCTTTCAGCCACACCATTTTGTTCAGGGGTTCCAGCTAAAGAGAAGTTCTGTGAAATACCTTTTTCATCACAAAAAGATTCAACTTGATGATTCTTGAATTTAGTACCATTATCAGTTCTTAGAGCTTTGACTCTAACATCATTCATATTTTCAACCTGTCTGATGAAGGACATGATGGTATCAGCTGTATCACTTTTCCTTCTAAGGAAGAACACCCATGTGTATCTTGAAAATTCATCAACTATGACCAAGGTGTATTTTTTGTGATTAATGGTCTGAGGTTTGACATGCCCAAACAAATCCATGTGAAGGAGATGTAAGCACTTGTCAATAGAGAATGATTGTCTAGTCTTAAATGAAGACCTGTGATGCTTTCCTTTGACACAGGCAGAACAAGTCTTGTCTTTAGAAAACATCACTGAAGGTAGACCAGCAACCAGGTTTTGTGTGGCTATCTTGTTGATGTTCTTGAAGTTGAGATGAGACAGTCTTTTGTGCCACAGCCAATTGACACTTTTAGAGGCTTTAGCAAGAAAACAATTTGAGCTGTCTTCAGAGCAAACAGCCATGTTGATGACATAAACATCTCTCCTTCTAGGTGCAATAAGCACAACATCATTGTTTTTGTTGAATATGGTTCCCTGAGTCTTAGTAAACAAAACCTTATAGTCAGCATCACACAATTGGCTGATGCTAATAAGATTGTGTTTAAGACCATTCACATATGCAACCCTGGTAAACGTAATCCCATTGCAGTTCACTGAGCCATATCCTTCTGTGTCACCTGAAGAGTTATCTCCAAACACCACTTTAGGACCTGGCTCCTTTGAGTATCTGTGCAGGTATTGTTGAATCCCTGTCATGTGTCTAGAACAGCCACTGTCTAGATACCATACCGATTCCTTGAGATATTTCTGCACAGATACATAGAAACATGTTAGTTCCTATGGTGAACCCACTTTCCAGTGGGTTCCCTGAATTGCTGATTAGCAACTCTTGTGTTCCTGTAGAACTTTTAGTGTTGGGAGGGACAATTCACTATTTCATGGGTAAAACTTCCACAGATATCACACCTAGGGAAGTCACCACACTCGTCTGAGTGATGGTCTGTGAATCCACAGAATTTATAGGGAGGATAAGGTCTGTAGTTTCCTTGTTGTCTTTTGGAACCCTGTGGTCTATCCCTAGAGGGTGTCTGGGCTCTTTTAGCTGCCATATGTCTGTCATGATCTAAGGTCATATGGTGAGAGTTTTTACATATATTGCAATAAGGTTTGATTAACCTTTCCCCTTTGGGTTCACCTAGGACTGACTTAGGTTCATGAGAAGTAGAGCATTTAGCGGAAGGCTTAATGTGTTGTTTCAAAAGTTCTACTTCTTTCATTAGAGACAACAGGCGTTCTTCAGTGGTAGGGTCAACCTTATTTATAGCTTTAGTAGAGACAGGCTTAAAAGCAACTTGTTTACCAGATTGTTTAGCAGGCACATGAAAAACTTTAGCTGGAGGTTTCTCAATATTTGTTCTAAGTTTACCCTTAGCAGCTCGTGAGGAACTGCTAGGTTCAACTCCAGAGAGTTTGGGCAAAGGTGGTAACTCAACCACATCTTCAGAGACAGGGTCATTAGTCAAAGTGGTATCTGACATATGAATAGTCTTTGTAGATTTGAAGACAATGTCTTTGGGTTTAGTGAGAATTCTCAGCTTATTTTTCTTAGCAGATATATCCCTTTTAATGTCAGCAGGCAGTTCATCATTAAGCAATTGATCTATTGTGAACCTAGCACACAGCCAATTTTCAATAACCTTGTTTAATTCAGAAACTTGATCATTTAAGGCAATGTTTTTCAAGGTTAACCTAGTGACTTCATTTTGCAGGGATATTTTCTCTAAATTAACCCGTCTGAGAGTTTCACATTCAGATTTAGCATTTAGCAGTTCAGTTTTAACACAGTGAAACTTATCAAGTAGGTTCTTTCTTTGTTCCTCAACAAAGTGTAAATCGACAATGGTGTAATCAAGGACATGCTTGCGTTCATCACTATCAGACATAGATAAAAGCCTGTGTACCTTTTTCATTGTGATGTCAACCCATTGTCCTGATCTTGCATCACCTTTTCCAACAGCTGGTTCATCCTCAGCTATAGCCATGAAAGCCCTGACTCTTGTAGTATCTTCCTCATCTGAAGTCAGTGGCTCATCATTCCAATCATAAGCTTTAGCTACCAACCCTTTCTCAGTCTTTTTATCACCACCCTTCTTCTTAGACAGAGCTTCAAGCTTCAAATTCATCTGTTCTAACTCAGCTTTAAGTGCCTTGTACTTGTTTTTGTGATCCTTCTTCTCATTGTCTGATGAATTGGATTGGAGAGATGAGTTGTTGTGTTGTTTGAACTTGTAATGTTTGGATGAAGATGATGGATAGGAGGGTGAGGATGTCTTGGTAGAAGGACAGTCTTTTTGGAAGTGTCCAAGCTTTCCACAGGCAAAGCAAGTTTCTTTTGACCTGTCAGTTTGTTTACTAGCTGATCCTATTCTCCTTGATCTTTTGTAGAATCTTCTTTGGTTGGCTAGCAAGGCTCTTTCATGAAACTCTGCATTAAGGTCTGTCAAGAACTCTTGGCTGCTGCGGGTGTCTTCTTCAACATCAGAGTCGCTGTCATGAGGGTGTGGTGCAGAGCTAAGGTGTCATTCTTGATTGAGTTATTAGCTCTCTGAGTCTGATTCATACCCAGCCACTTTCTTGGAAGGTTGTTGACAAATGTGGCATTAATCTCATCTTGACCAATGGTGACGTCATTCATTGCTAGGTCATTGAGAAGAATCTTCAGCCTTGTATAGGTTTGTTGAATCTTTTCACCTTCAAGTGACATGAAGGCATTAAACTGAAGTCTGAGAGCCTGAATCTTTGTCTCTCTTGTTTCAGAGGGTCCTTCATGGCCAAGGATGAGGTCTGTCTACATTTGCTTGGTTGTGGGACACTGAATGACAGACTTCATGATATGTTTGGGAAGACAGGATATGTTGATGCTTTTGAGACGTTTATCTTGGTTTGCCAATTTTCTATCAGCTGGAGTCCATTGTTTAAGAGGTTTAGGAAGAGGGTTTTCTTTAGTAGAGGTAAGCGCCATGGGAATATAAGGACCATTTTCTAAAATTTCTAGAAGAAATGGTTCAAGTCCATCGAGATACACAAGAAATTGACTCTTCCAACTGGCAAAATCTTCTTCATCAAAGACTGGTACACTTGTGACATGTGATCCACCTCTTGAGTCAAGAAGTTGGGGTAGATCATCGTCATTGGCAGGAGGGTTGAGTCTTGGTGAAGATGATGTTATAGAAGGTGAATGTGGTGGGTTAGAAGTTTCTGGCATGGTGGATCTTGATTATAAAACTGAGAACGATGTTTCTTGAAGGTTTTAATATCAAACACCGCTCTGATACCAATTGAAAGTCCCTAATCAATGCTAGAAACCCTAAACTTAACTAATCAACACAAGGTATTACTTTGCAAACGTAATCTTATTATTATATAATAAAGAATTACAAGTGTTATGGATAACACCGATTGATGACAATGTGTTGTGCATACTTTGAACAACTATAAACCGTAACTTATGAATACAGTCGCAGCTGTTTGATTTTATAAGTTCTAAGCAATAATGTTATGAATATACTCAAAGTGTTTTACATTAATGCATGGATACACATCCTATTTATAGTGATACGAGGTTGACCTAAATAGTACTTGATGGTGACTACACAAGACTTTCACTTTTCAGACATCAGTCACATGATGCTCTTCTATTCTTGGTAGTCTGCCATTATGCTTTAAGGAAACAGTTGTCGAAAAAGTTTCCTTTTTCTTCATAGTCTCGAACACACAAATGGCATGTCCAAAGTGTGATAAGTGTTAACAGGGTATTGCCACCCCTGTTAACCCTAAACCCCTCAGAGTCCCTGATACATCTTGGCTATTATCCATCACAGCCAATGAGTATGTCTTCAAGTAATCTTTGACTTCCTTGACAATGTCTCTGACATGGAATCCTCTGAGGTTGCTCACAGAGACTTGGATCTCTGTAAGTCTTGCGATACTTGCCTGCCTCCTAGGCACAGGCAAGGGACTATCTAACAGCTTAATTATGGTTAAATCTATGATCAGAGAATCTAACAAACTTAGATTCCCAACAACGTGAGTTCATAGCCCCACACTCTTTTAAATGTTTTTATGAAATGTTTTGTAAACCCACGAGGGAGATAACATGCTAGTTTTGATAAAAAAAATAGGACACCATTTGTCCCAATTGTTTATTTATTGATTTGGATCCGAATGATTGTATGAGCCGATGAATGATTATATGACCCGATGTATGAAATAAAATGGATTATTAAAGTTAGGTTATGTCACTAAAAGTCCCATTAGCATGAATTGTGAACTACCGGGATTTGGTAGACGCCTATGCATATAATAGTACTATTTGGGGAAAATCACCCCAGTTCGCGCCTTGACGGTTGATCCCCGTCGTGCCACATTGATTGGTAAGCAAATTTATGTATGGGAAGATTTATATAAGCGTGATTATTGTGACTATGGGCAAATGATTTTCGGGTTAGCTACCCGTTGCTTGTTATAGTAAGGTATCAATGTCATGCGGCTTATAATAATCCAATAAAAAATATTGCTATACGCATTGAATTACAAAATATTGCCTGACTAAAAATACAAGGTCTTATTATTAATATTATGTTCGTGTTTTGGTTTTACATAACCATATTCATATAACGGTTTTTATTTAACTCTATACAACGTTATAAAACGTATTGTATGATGTTTTTACGACAATGGTTCGTATAATGATTTTGAAGGCAAAAGCCTATATTATGATTTTGACAAGGATTTGTATAAAATGTTTTTGGCCTATTTCATGGCCTACAACAAGGAATTGTATAAAATGATTTTCAGTAACGATTATATATACCAGTGATATATTAATGGATTTTATTAAACTCTATGAATTCACTCGTCGTTTTCGCTGACCCTTTTCTTTTAACATGTTTTATCTCAGGTACTTAAAGGTAATTCTCGGGAAGACGACAAGAATTCATAGCCCGCACTTAAATAACAATTTCCATTCAAATGCTTTGTAAAACTTGTATGAAATACTATGACTTGGGACCTATGTAAATTTGATATTCATGAATGGAAAATGCTTTATTATTAAACGACGCGATTTTAAGCGTTGTCTATGATTTGAGTAATGTGTTATCCTGTAACACCAACGACTCTTCCGCTGACTAAAGTATGAATAATTGGGGGTGTTACAGTTTGGTACCAGAGCTCTCGTTATATAGAATGAAAGATTTTTAAAACCAAGGTTTTGAATAAAACATTTCAAAATCTTTTAACTATAAACATTTTTGACAAAATCTTTTGACAATAACGGTGCCAAAGAATTCCCGAGTTACCGACAAGACCAGACTGAGAAGTGTTATTTTAATATATATATATATATAACTTGGATTATAGTTATATATATATATATATATATATATATATATATATATATATATATATATATATATATATATATATATATATATATATATATATATATATGATGTAATTTGATTACATGATTGTTTGGTAATTATTTTAATATTTATACGAGGTATTTATACGACGTAGATTGTCACAAGAAACCCTAACTTCCCTAGCAAATCAATTGAAGCTATTCCCGTAGGAAATTCTAGCTATTCCAGATCTAAACCAAGTTGTGGATATTTATGATCCCATCAAATGGTTGATACTCATAGAAATGTTGATATTAGTTGATTGTGATATTAAAGAAGAATTGGCGAGATTAAATCTGATATCGATGTCTTGACGATCTTTCCTTATAGAGTGGAGTTTGACAAAACGTTACCATCTGGAAAGGTGTCTTCTGATTCGTAGTCACCCAATTCTTAAATTGAAATCGAAAAGGTGAATGTTTCACTTGAGGCTATCATTAGAACTATTACCCAAAAGCCTCATGCCACTAGTACCTTTCCGAGAAGTCTAATTGAATGTGTGAGTCATTTCATACTAGTGACTCATTTGATAACTAGTGTTGTAAGAGCTATAGGATTGGAAATTAAGTGTTGTTCATATCAAACTTTTATTGCCCTTTTAAGGTCTAAGAATAAGGTTGAAAGTATTGGAGAATGAGGTAGGATATCGCATTGAGTATGATTTGGTTGAAACTTGAATGAAGTAAAAATTTAACTTGTATGGAATAAAGAAATTGTTAAGAGGAAGTCTTTAAGTTCTGTGATTGAATTATAAGGTTTTAATTTATTGTTTTGTTCGTGTTAAGTGTTGTTCCTAGGCCATTGTCCAATAATGAGGATGCCTAGTGTCCAAGAAATAAATTGAAGAAATCTTCTTCTGAATTGAGACCAATGGATCTTCTGGGACAGGTGGAACACCTAATGACTCTTGTAGATTAGTATTCATTGTGATCTCTTTTAAAAATCCCTAACTTAACTGAGACATCAGTTGGTAGGATGAGTTCTTGGAATTGTATGACATGGCAACACGTAATGTGTTACGATACAATTTTGACTTGTTTGTGACTAATGAAAAGACTACCTTTGATTGCTAAATTCTACATGTATCAATGTTATCTATCTTTTACTGCTTCATCCTAATGTTCGCATTAGTGATACAACCATTGAAAAAACACTCATCTCGATTTGAGTTACATTGTGGATTATTCTTTTTTAGTGCCATCGAGGTCATGAACCTCATGATTAATTGGCTAAGCTCATTTCCTATCATATTGTAGTTAGTTCTTGGTGAACAACTTTTCATCACTCTTTTGCAGATCGCTCATTGTTTCTATAAAGTTAAAACAGTATCCCTTGATAAAAATTGAATTTTCATCACCATATGGATTATTTAAAGTGAGACTTATAAATAATCATTATCGAAATAAAGTTTTTTATGAAACACCTTGGAAAACTTAATTGTTTCCATAACGAAGAACATCTCTGTAAATTCATTTGATTTTTATTTCGTGAATTAAGCGTGAAAGTATTTTTACTTTAAACATGATGACAAAGTTTTGACGAACTGAGTATTGCATCGTTAATCCTAAAATTGTATATAGTTGTGCGCCTACATACAATTTGAAAGGGACCATGCAAGGTTGATTAGTAGTCACCATGAAATTGTTAATAAACATTACACTTTCCTTGAAATTATGAAAGATTAAATTTTATGAGATTTGCAATAGTGCAAAATAGGGACATATTGTCAGAGACACCTACATATGTGCTCGTTTATTTTCCGAGTCGAATTTAATATTCTGTGGAAACTGTCTTAATTGAAAATTTATATCCCCTTCTTGTCCAATTCTCTAGTGATGAGATTCTTTGAAAAAGTATCTGATTACCGAGTGTTGATACCCGACTGGATGTATCGACGTTCCTATCATTTCTTTTGATTTGATTCCATTTGAATGGCCTGGGTAACGATCCGAGGAGCTTTCGAATACGTACTCAATTCATGAAAACATGGGATATACTCATATTCGTTAATGTTTTCATCTGTATCTGATTTGAAGTTCTCTCGCGTAGATTATGCGTTGACCTTACTCTTTTAATGTTAGTTAGGTCTCCAGATATCCTTGAATTTGTGAAAGATCATGAGTTATTATTAGTCTTTTGAGAATATCACATCTTATCAACTGTAATAAAACTGGAAAGTTGGTAGTGCCAGTAGAATGGACTGATTGATTATGACATGACGACGTTGTCTTAATTGATGGGAACTCGAGTAGAATTCTCTTAAAGGATAAGATGTTGATTAACAAAATTGATCTAAATAATTCTTGATGGATGACCATATCCTGCATTTAGACTTGAAAGTATACCGTGAATGGTTGTGAACTAGTCATAGATCTTGTAAACTAGAAAGAACTTAAAGTAAATTTATTAAAAGATATTTCTGTTATCTGAAACTTTAGGAGGTATTTGTTGGTGAATTACCTAGACTTTCGCCATTAAGGCAAGTTGAATTTGGTATTGATTATATTTCCGGTGCTGCACTTGTGGCATGTGTACGGTACGTCGGCACCATCTGAATTAAAACAATTACCGTACAACTGAGAGAGTTGTCGGAGAAAGCCTTTATTTTACCGAGCTCATCATTTTGAAGAGCTATGGTGTTATTATTCCTTATATTTGTTGAATTACCGTGAATTAGGTAAATTGATGATCAAAATCTATATCCACTACCCAAGATGATAGATTTGTTCGATCATTTACAAGGTTCTAGTGTATATTCAAGAATTTGATCCACGACATGGTTATCATCAACTTCGCGTCCGCGTAAAAGATTATCTATTCCAATCACTACATTCAGAACTCATAATGAACATTATGAGTTTCATGTTATGTTGTTTGGATTGACCAATGCACATGTAGCATCCATAAATTTGGTGAATCATGTGTGTAGGCTGTAATTTGATAAATTAATGCTCGTGATCATTAAGGACAATCTGTTTGATTATAAGAATAAGAAGGAGTTAATAATCATTTATAGACTGCCCTGAATTGGCCGAACAATGATAACCTGTACCTTGAGTATTTAACATGAGATTTAAGGCTTAACCTTTACAGTATTTGACCGTGTGATTAATGGTAGTGAAATCTAAATTGACTCTTCAAATATTAGAGCCATTAAGGCTTTGGGTTTTACCAAAAAAAAGTGGAAATATGTTTTGACAAATAAATTATCAAAGGATTTTTAAGAAATTATTCCCTTATATCCAAATCATTTAATAAACTCCTTTAGGGGTAAATGTTTGTGTATAACTCAAGACAACCTAAGAGGAATTGAGAAAACCATTTAAACCATGACTTGAAATTTGAAACGATAATCTTTTCTTTTCAACTAAGAAAGTTTGACCAAAGTATAAACGAAGATTTTTCGAACACCTACAGATCTTATTAATTATTTCTAATAAATCAACAAAAATCGTGTTAATTAAATTCAAAATTTATTTTGAACATTTTTCTATAATTGGACGAACTAAGAAAATTAAAAAAAAATTACGTTTACATTTCATAAAAATTAAATATTTATTATTTAATTACTTGTAATATTTATCGATGTTTTAAACATCTGATTGAGTAAAACTGATGAAAATAATAGTTGAGACGAAACTAAAACTTAGAAATATGAAGAAAGAATTTCTGAGTGAATTGTGATTTTTGATAATTACTTCATCAGGAAAGGTGAATGTAAATACTGACACATTATGTAGAAAGGATAAGGAATCAATTAGGATATGTTTCTTAGTAATGACTGTGTAAAATAATTTTCCGAGCAAATTAAAAAATAGTTGATGCTTGTAAGAAGGATAATATAGTTAATAAAAGGGGTTCGCGGCTAATGTGAACCATTAGAATTGAGAAGCCGATGGCGTTAAATGTATAAAAGGCCACATGTGGTTGCCTAAATATGGAGGTTTGTAAGATTTAGTCATGCTGGAATCTCATAAGATTAAGTATTCCATTCATGTCATTTCTGATTTAATGTATCTTTATCTGAAGAAGTTGTACCTATGACAAATTATGAAGGCAGACATCGCCTCATACATTAGTAAACGTCTAACTATTACAAAGGTCATCATCTGAATTTTATTCGATTTGGGTCATCGTCGACAGATTGACCAAATCTGCTAATATCATTCCTATAATGATAGATTCTCGATGAAGAAATTGACTCTTTTGTATTTAAAGGAGTTGTGTAAACATAGTGTGCCTGTATCGATCATCTCTATCAAGATCCTCGCTTCGCATCGAATTCTAGAGATTTGCTTAGAAGTAATTGGGAACGAACCTTGATGAGAGTATTCTTTACCACCCCAATCGAAGGGACGAGGTAAAGTAACGATACAAAAAACTAGAAGTCTTGTTTTATGTTTGAATGATTGACTTTTGGTAATAAACCGTATAATCACTTTCCTTTGGAGAGATTAGCATTGATAATTATCATATTAGGATCGAGATCGAATCTTGTGAGGATCTATACATGAGAGCATCTGTAAGCAGGAGTTGGGATGGAGACACCCGACATACACCCATTTTTAGTTGGACATGTATTTTAGGTTTAAGGTTGCCTATGATGACGAACCTAACCTTACAAAATACCCGACCCGCGAGACCTGAAATGATTGTTGAAATTAGGATCTGATTATTGACTGCCGGTAGTGGGCAGGAGGTTATGTGAATATGAAATGTAAATCTTGAGGTGCAGGATGGGTAGCGAAGTTATGCCAAAAAATTTCACCTTGGAAAACAATGAATTGAATATCTGAAAGATCATGGGAAATAAGTCCCCGTTGTATGGGACCATTGAGATAATGTAAAAGTTGGTTTGAAAGGCATATAAGTTGGATCTACCCTAGGACTTCAAGGGCTGCGTGAATTATGTTTAGTATATCGAACTTGATAAAATGCCTATCAAGTGAAAATCTGATTGTTTCTTAATGAAGTTTAGATCGGCGAAAAGTTGCGTTCATCAAAAACCCGTGAACACCATGGATAGAGAAAGTAAGTCAACATTAAGCCTGATCGTATTCCCGTAGTTATGTTCGATGAAACTCGCGTATTGTAGTGAATTACACTCGTAGAAAAGACCGAATGTGGAGGAAATACCCACATGGCTTTAACTCTATAAGAAGCGAGTAGTAAGATAAATCGATCTTTAAGGACAAAGATCCTTTTTAGGGGTAAATGCTGTGACAATCCGTCAATTTATGGTCGATATTTTATTCTCAAGTATTATTTAAAAACATTATTTTAATGTTATAATATGAACTCACTCATTTTTGGAAAGAAATTTGGGTTTACATTTTGAAGTAGCATCGACTACGTCTAAACCGGAGGACTCTACGTTACGTGCTTACGTTTACATACACCGTTTTTGGTGACAGTCTGACACTTCAGGAAATAAATTTATTCTTGAATATTATTTTGGAATTTAAACTTGTGTTGGTTCATAAACTCACAAATTTACGAGAAGAGATTAGGAATTACGTGCATAATTTAACGTCCTTTGCGACTAAACCGGAAACCCTAGGTTTACGTATTTACGTTTTTGAACTCCGTTTTTTATGAGACAATTTTTCTTAGATTCGTTTTTTGCCGTTGATTCATAATTTATAAAAACGTTTTTCGTAAAACGACCCAAGGGCACGCAAATCGAGGAAACTAGAATCGAAGAGTACCCGAAAATTAGTGGGATGAGACAAGTTTACACTTGCCTCACCCCACATATGGGACGGCAAGATTAGCCAATACATCAAAATGATGTGTCAACTTTACAACAAGAACAAAAGACACTTCTCTTAATTTTTTGCACCAAACCATCAACACCTCATAAAACCACTAACTCAAACTAACTACTTCATTTTCACATGCAAAACCATACCCAATTCTCTCCACCCTCCTCCTTGTGCCGTCCACCATAGCACCACCACCACCACCATGTTCATCAAAAATCTAGCCATAACCCAAGGCTATAATCAACATTTGTTGAAGCCTAGTTGAAGTTATGAAGATTGGAGGTGATTTTAACAACTAGCAAGGAGTTTATATGGAGATCAAGGGCTGATTTTTGGAGGAGTCTACAAATACTTGGTGATCCTAGAAGTGGTGTTGATATCTCATAAGATTGGTTACCCAAAACCAAGTCTTGTTCATCCAAAAACTCATCATTTCATCACTTTGGTGGTATGGAGATTGTTTCTTCCTATCCTCTTGTTATTTTTAATATGTAATCTTGTATTTTCTTCATTTATATATATGTATATGATGATGAATGATGATTAAAAATATTATGTGGGGATTTGGTGTTGATAGATTTGATTAAAAAGATTAAAATCTACTTGAAAGGATGTTAAAATCATGGCTAAATGTAGTCTGTATAAAACAGTAAAGAGCTTGATGATAACTTGTTAAAATGGCATAGATTATTTAATATACAGTAAGGTATATGGCTTATACACATGTGAGATTTGACCATACAATAGAATCCTTAAAATGAGTGAGATATGATCAAAACAATATTGGAGTACAAATCTGCATAGACTGTTTTGGACGAATTTATTAAAATACTTAGAAGCTGATTCATCAGAAGCTATAAAAGAATTTAATGAACACATATCATTTAGTTTCTGCTATAAAAATTTGGGGTTCTATCTCTTATAGAACTCTATATATGGATGTTTTAGTGGACTGAATATTTAGGATCAGATTTTGTAAATTAAAAGTATAAAATATAAGCACTCAAATTATGTACTTATAAAATATACATATATAAAAACCCACTAATTACTAATAATAATTATAAATAAGAGTTATATGGTATGATATTAAAATAAGACATTTTATATAATTTATAAGTACAAACATTTTACAAGTTATAAAAACTATAAATATAAGTTTTACGTATTTTCGGGTAAAACCGATAAATTAACGTTTTTGTCAAATAAAACTTAGACGGTCGGACCCGTCTAATGTAAACTTTTTATAAACTCACATACTGATGTATAAACTTATATAACAAGTAAAAACCGATAAAACCCGAGCTTTATAACATATGGACATTAACGGGTCAAATTAGCCTTATTGGACTATTAATCCAACTAATTTGGCTAAACACTAATGGACTTACTCTTTGGGCTTAACCCACTTGGGCCCAACATGTAAGTATAGGGCTGATGTTAAAAGAATAATTGGACTAATATAAGGTAATGGGCTTATAATGGGCTTATTGGGCCTTAACAAGTAAAGGAGTTAAACTAGTGAAACTAGTATAAAAATTTACCAACACATAACACTATAATGAGTGAATAAAGATGTACAATCCCACTTGATCATCATCATATTTATAAAATCATCATATATATACATAGCTATTGTTTTTATAAAGTCATTGGATAAAAGTCTAAGACGAGTATTATTTGTCTAGGTTTTCGTGATTGAAGCACGCACCATACATCCAAATCGCCGATAACCGCCGTTCCCAATCAACGTGAGTTCATAGCCTCGCACTATTTTAAATGTTTTTATGAAATGTTTTGTAAACCTGTGAGGGAGATAACATGCTAGTTTTGATAAAAATAGGACACCAGTTGTCCCGATTGTTTGTTTATTAATTTGGACCCGAATGATTGTATGACCCGATGAATGATTATATGACCCGATGTATGAAATAAAATAGATTATTAAAGTTAGGTTATGTCACTAAAAGTCCCATTAGCATGAATTGTGAACTACCAGGATTTGGTAGACGCTTATGCATATAATAGTACTATTTGGGGAAGATCACCCCAGTTCGCGCCTTGACGGTTGATCCCCGTCGTGCCACATTGATTGGTAAGCGAATTTATGTATGAGAAGATTTATATAAGTGTGATTATTGTGACGACACGCTGTTTTAGATGGGCAAATGAGTTTCGGGTTAGCTACCCGTTGTTTGTTATAGTAAGGTAGCAATGTCACGCGACTTATAATAATCCAATAATGAAAATACTGCTATACGCATTGAATTACAAAATATTGCATGACTAGCAATACGGGGTCTTATTATTGATATTATGTTCGTGTTTTGGTTTTACATAACCATATTCATATAACGGTTTTTATTTAACTCTATACAACGTTATAAAACGTATTGTATGATGTTTTTACGACAATGGTTCGTATAATGATTTTGAAGGCAAAAGCCTATATTATGATTTTGACAAGGATTTGTATAAAATGTTTATAGCCTATTTCATGGTCTACGACAAGGAATTGTATAAAATTATTTTCAGTAACGATTATATATACCGGTGATATATTAATGGATTTTATTAAACTCTATGAATTCACTCGACGTTTTCGCTGACCCTTTTCTTTTAACATGTTTTATCTCAGGTACTTGAAGGTAATTCTTGGGAAGACGACAAGAATTCATGGCCCGCACTTAAATAACAATTTCCATTCAAACGCTTTGTAACACTTGTATGAAATACTATGACTTGGGACCTATGTAAATTTGATATTCATGAATGGAAAATGATTTATTATTAAACGACGCGATTTTAAGCGTTGTCTATGATTTGAGTAATGTGCTATCCCGTAACACCAACGAATCTTTCGCTGACTAAAGTATGAATAATTGGGGGTGTTACACATTTGAAATCTAAAATTGACATTCCATAGAGTCTGTCAACAAGTTCCAAACATTTAGGCGTTCAAACTGATGAATTTCGTCTTGCCTTGATTCAATCCACGCATGATCAGTCATGGCTTGTTTGATGTTTGTAGGTATAGTTGAACTCACGGTGAGTGCATACATACACACATCGCCATCGGTGTCGAGTTGTTTGCGTGTTCGAACCGATTGTGAAGGATTTCCAATGACTTGCTGCAGTGGATGATCACGTGTCCAATGGTGAGTGGATGGATATCGTTGGTAGAATGTATGCATGTTGGACAGATAAACATGTTAAGTAGAAGACTCTCTGACTTCGCGTACCGGCGTACCGAACGGGTTGATAAATTCTTCTTCGTCAGGTTGTGCATCGACTGCTTGATTGTTGTTTCCTCTTTCAGCATTGACGGTTGGTGATTTTGGTTGTATGATAGTTTCTTGAGTTTGTTGAGTATCCAATGGAATTGTCTCTTGAGAAACGGTTGCTGAAGTAGATGCAGTTGTGTGATAGGTGTGAAAACACCCATCCTTTTACCACTTATTTCTTACTAAAACAAGACCAAAAAGCGTGTTTAATATCATTTGTTTGGAATTATGCGTGGTTTTTGTGTTTATTGTGTTTTCAGAGTCAACCGGATGATTATTGAAGAAAACATGGGATTGCACGGGTTTTATCAAGGAAAAAGACTAAAGACGAAGTCTATTGTCCAAGAGATGCAAAAGATTTGAAGTCAATGGGCCTATTTGAAGATTTATCGAAGAAAAGGACCAAAGATGGAAGATTTGCATATGTCGAAGAAACTCAAGTCTATTAAATGAAGAAATTAAAAGACGAGTTGAATTTAATCGACGACAAATCCCGAATCAGAATCGAAAACGTCAACTTTTCTGAAAAGACGAGAAGACAAGAAGAAAGGGAGAAAGCCCACTCACCAACCAACCACTCAGCCTATATAAAGGGATCACCCTCGCAAAATTTGGCATCTAGTTTTTAGTTTCAGTTTCATTTCTCCTAGTTCGTAGGAAACCATCTCCCTTAAGGAGTGTTTTCATCTCTTTGATTTCTTCTTTTAATCTTGTAAGTTTGATCCTTTCCTTTTGTTTACTGAATCTTAATCATCAATACAAGTGTTCATTTAATCTTTTCATTCCTCTTGTTCATCATTATCTTTTATTCAAAGTTCTTAAGTTTTTATTAAGTTCAAGTTTGATCTTAAAAAGTTGTTGAATTTGTGTTTTTATGATTGGGATTCGATCCTTGTAGTTAGTAGATGATTTGTGGTTAATTTGGTTAAACCGTTTTGATTATTTAGCTTGATTTGGCTTAAAATTCGTGTCCCCTGTTTTAAATAACTGCTACTGTTCTTCATTCCAGTTATTCCGAGTAGTCATCTTAATATTTCCTTTATTCGGAACTTTCTTATTATTCCGCATAGTCCATCTGTTTGTTCCTTACTCGGAATGTTCAAACATTCCGAATAGCTTGCTTATTTTATCCCTTACTCGGAATGTTTATTTATTCCGAATAGCCCCTTTGTCCTTCTTTCCTTATTCGGAATATTGGGATATTCCGAATAGCCGTTTACTTTGTTCCTTATCCGGAATACTTCATTTATTCCGCACAGTCCTACATTCCGAATAGGACTTAATTTTTCCGCATGGTCATATTTATTCCGCATGGTCTCAACATTCCGAGTAGCATAAAGTATTCCGCATAGAGTAATTTTTATTCCGCATAGTTCAATATTCCGAATAACCCTTCATTCCGAGTAGATAGATTATTTCGCATGGTAGTATATTCCGAATAGAGCATATTTTCAGTAAGTTTTTTGCACTGTTTATTTTATCTTAAAGTTTTATTCAAGTAATTGTGTTTGTTTAAATCTTAATTTACTTCATGTATTCACCCTTTTAGTAGAATAGAAAACCAATCCCACTTTTTGTCACCAAGAACAATCATTCCACTTAGAGCTGTAATCAATTCGAGGAGATACCGAGAACTAAATCTGAACCATTGCAAAACCATGTATCAAATGGCGCCGCTGCCGGCTCTTCTCGTTAAGATCAACAGTTTTTTGTGAAAACTTGGATTTTGGGATCCGTTCACCGTGAACGTTACTTTTTCACAAAAATTTTCAAAAACCCTAAAAAATATAAAATTTTCAAAAATCCTAAAAATTAAAAAACATAAAAACCAAAAATATTTTTGCTTTGTTTTTGCCTTGTTAGTTCTTTTGCAGGTGTATGCGCACTCGATCAACGTCTTATCAAGAGCCCGAGCCTCTCGATAACTTAGACATGGCCGGTGTACAAAACAACAACAATAACCCACCTCAAAACAATAATAACAATAACAATCCACCGCTCAACAACAATAGCAACAACAATGAGCCTCTACCAGACAATCGCCCGATGATTGAACTTCTGCAAGCACATGTAGATGGCAACAATGATCCAATTGTCATACCCCGTTTGCAGTCAACAACTATGAGCTCAAATCCGGCTTTATCCAGATGGTCTCCGCTCAACCATTCTTGGGGCGTACCATTGATGATCCACATGACCACATCAAGAGATTCTTGCAACTCACCAATACGGTCAAATTCAATGGTGTTCCACAAGAGGTAATCCGTTTACAACTTTTTCCCTTTTCTTTAGAGGGACAAGCCCGGCATTGGCTTGCTAAGGAACCGCCACAGAGTATTCTTACGTGGACGGATTTGGAGACCAAGTTTATCAACTACTTTTTTCCGCCCTCTCGTACTACCGCTTTGCGGAATGAAATTATCAATTTTGAACAAAAGTACGATGAGTCGTTTAGTGAATCTTGGGACCGTTTCAAAGACCTTTTAAGAAAATGCCCACAACATGGTTTTACCAAAGTGCACCAAATTAACACTTTTTATAATGGTTTAAGCATGAATGACCAAGATTCACTAAACAGTGCCTCGGGGGGTAATCTTTTGGCTAAGACTTCCAATGCTGCTTGGGATATCATTGAGAATAAGTCTCGTGTGCAAACCAAGAGTGTTCGGACCAATGTTGCTAGTGCTAGTACTAGTGACAGCGATAAGCGACTTGACAAAATCACTACGCTTCTTGAATCGCTTGCTACCCAAACCGCCAGCAACACCAACAGCATCAACGCTAGAAACGCTAAAGACGCTCAAGTCAATGCTGTTAGCCAACCATGTGAGATATGCGGTGGTCCTCACTCTTACACCACTTGTACCGCCACCCAAGACTACCCTTCTGAAAATGTGAATGCAGCTTATGGCACCTATCCTCAATCCGCTTATCAAGCCCGACCTCAAGGTGACCGTAACTTGCTCAGCTACCGCTCCAACAACTATCTCTCACCACCCGATTTTCCTCCAAACAACCCAAACCAACAACAAAACCTCAACCGCCCTCCTCAACAACAACAACAATCTCGTGGACCATACATACCACCTCACAAACAACAACATCCCCCTCAAAGAAACAACCAAGTTTACCAGCAACCTGCTTATCAACCACCCGCATACAATGCTCCTTCCAACCAACCTACCGCATTACACCAAGACATTGGAACCTACATGAGGACTAATGATGTGATCATGGACAATCTCTAACAGGAAGTGCGCAACTTGAAAGCAGACCTGGTGAAACAAGGGAACGATCTGAGAGCTGATATGAGAAAAACTTTGGATAGTCAAACGAATGACTTAAGGAACATGATGGCTAGTTTATTCCAAGGTAATCAACCCTCTTCTTCGGGTACTCTTCCGAGTAACACCGTTGCGAATCCAAGAGGGGAGACGAAAGCAATCACCACTCGCAGTGGCAAAGGTACCAAGGAACCCGAGCTTCCTATACCTCCACGGGTGGTTGTGACTAAGGAAAACGAGTCACATGCTCCTATTCCTCATCCTTCTACTTCCCCAATTTCTCCACCTCTTACTTCTACCCCTCCTACACCCAAGGATGTGAGTGATCCTTCGATCCCAAAGCCTTCCTCTTCTTCTAATATACCTTATCCATCTAGGTTGAGGAAAGTGAAGCTCAAAAGCAAGGATGATATTCAAGTTTCGAACTTTCTTAAAATGTTCAAACAATTGAATTTCAACATCTCCTTCGCTGAGGCTCTCGCTCACATGCCTAAGTACGAAAAATGTTTAAAGTTCTTCTGAGTGACAAGGAAAAGCTTCTTGATATTGCCAACACCCAACTTAATGAGAATTGCTCTGCAGTGCTCTTAAGGAAATTGCCAACCAAGCTTGGTGATCCGGGTCGTTTCTTAATCCCTTGCAATTTCCCGGGAGTAGAGAATTGCATGGCCCTAGCCGATCTAGGTGCCAGTATTAATCTAATGCCTCTAAGCGTTTGGAAGCAATTATCTCTCCCTGAGCTAGTCCCCACCAAAATGACTTTGGAATTAGCTAACCGTACGGTTGCTTATCCAGTGGGGATAGCCGAAGACGTCTTTGTAGGACTCGACAAATTCACTTTTCTTGCCGATTTTGTCGTCGTCGACTACGAGATGGACCCTCGTGTTCCCTTGATCGTGGGTCGTCCATTCCTGAGGACCGGTCGCACTCTCATCGATGTTGAAGTCGGTGAGCTTATCATGAGAGTGGGTGACGATCAAATCGTCTTCAACATGGGAAAGTTGTCTAAACAACCTTATTCATACGAGAGTGTTAATTGTATTGACGTTCTGGATGAGGCTTGTGAAGAACACTTTATTGATGCTTGTAAAAATATTCCTACCTCTCTTCCCAATGTTGAGACCGTTTCCTCTATTGATTCATCACTGTCTCTATTTGGAGAAAGTGATTTGTTTTGGCAAGATCTTGAAGCCACCATGGGAGATGTGAACTTAGCTAATAACGATTCTACCACCAATTGGGATGAAGACATGCATTTCTTTGAAAACCTTCTCAACGAAGACAATCTTTCTCCACCATCTCCTAAGGTTATTGATATCGATACTCCGACTTTGAAAACGCCTCCCATCGAAAATCCTCCGGATTTAGAACTTAAGGAGTTGTCGCCCCATCTCAAGTACGTGTTCCTTGAAGAAGAGAAGAAGTCGCCCGTCATTATCGCGAAGGACTTGAAAGATGAAGAGAAAACTCGCCTCATCGCCGTGCTTAAAGATCATAAGAAGGCAATTGCTTGGAAAATTTCTGATATTCGCGGAATTGATCCTCACTTCTGCACACACAAAATTCTCATGGAGGACGACTTTAAGCCCACAATTCAAAGCCAACGAAGGGTGAATCCAAAAATCCATGAAGTCATCAAAACAGAGGTTATCAAACTTCTTGATGCGGGTATGATTTACCCTATTTCGGATTCACCATGGGTTAGTCCAGTCCATTATGTGCCTAAGAAAGGCGGCATCATCGTTGTGCCCAATGCAAACAACGAGTTGATTCCTACCCGTCTCGTTACTGGGTGGAGAGTTTGTATAGACTACCGCAAACTCAATGATGCCACGAGAAAGGATCACTTCCCTCTACCTTTTATGGACCAAATGCTTGAACGTTTAGCGGGTAATGAATATTACTGCTTTCTTGATGGTTTCTCGGGTTATTTCCAAATACCCATCGATCCCCAAGATCAAGAGAAGACACATTCACTTGTCCCTATGGCACATTTGCTTACAAAAGAATGCCTTTTGGCTTATGCAATGCCCCTGGGACTTTCCAAAGGTACATGTTAGCTATCTTCCATGACATGGTTGAACAAATCATGGAAGTCTTCATGGATGATTTCTCGGTCTTCAGGGATTCCTTCTCTTCTTGCCTTGCCAATTTGGAACGTATGCTTAAGCGGTGCGAAGACACTCGCCTTGTTCTGAATTGGGAAAAATGCCATTTCATGGTAAAAGAGGGCATCGTGCTAGGACACAAGATCTCCAAAGCCGGTCTTGAAGTAGACCGTGCTAAAGTCGATGTTATCGCTAAGTTGCCTCCACCTTCAACCGGAAGGGTGTGAGAAGTTTTCTGGGTCATGCGGGCTTCTACCGTCGATTCATCAAAGATTTTTCTCAAATCGCTCGCCCGATGACCCACCTCTTGGAAAAAGATACTCCTTTTATCTTTTCCAACGAGTGCCTTGAAGCCTTCAACTCGCTTAAGGATAAGCTAACTAAGGCACCCGTCTTGGTTACCCCTAATCGGGAGCTGCCTTTCGAGTTGATGTGCGATGCTAGTGACTTTGCTATTGGTGCGGTTTTGGGCCAAAGAGTGAACAAACACTTCCAACCGATCCATTACGCTAGCAAGACAATGACGGGGGCCCAATTACATTATACGACCACCGAAAAAGAGCTTTTAGCTGTTGTCTATGCTTTTGAAAAGTTCCGCCCCTATCTTGTCCTTTCCACCACAATCGTTTACACCGATCATTCCGCGTTGAAGTACTTGTTGACAAAGCAAGATTCCAAACCAAGACTTCTTCGTTGGGTTTTACTACTCCAAGAATTTAAAATCGAAATTCGCGATAAAAAAGGAGCTGAAAACCTAGCCGCGGATCATCTCAGTAGACTTGAGGATCCTTACCAAGGGGATCATCCGAACAAAGAAATCAATGATTCTTTCCCCTTGGAGACCTTAATGTCTATCAATTCGAATTTTGATGAAACCCCGTGGTTTGCTGATATTGCAAATTACTTAGCGGGTGGAATTCTCAAGGAAGGGTTCACATCCCAACAAAAGAAAAAGTTCTTTAAAGATGTTGAACATTATTTCTGGGACGACCCTTACTTATTCAAACAATGTGCCGACTTGATTATCCGCCGATGGGTTGATGGACCGGCAGCTTTAGAAATCCTTGACGCTTGCCACAAAGGACCCACCGGTGGTCACTTTGGTCCCAACTACACCGCCAAAAAAGTGTTTGACTCGGGATTTTATTGGCCCACCATCTATCGTGACGCTCACGAGATGGTTAAACATTGTGATGCTTGCCAAAAACAAGGCAAGATCACACATAAAGACGAGATGCCTCAGAATTTCATTCAGGAATGTGAAATCTTTGATGTTTGGGGTATCGACTTTATGGGGCCATTCCCTTCATCTAAAGGAAACAAATACATCCTTGTAGCCGTTGACTACGTCTCCAAGTGGGTTGAAGCCAAAGCTTTACCTACTAATAACGCAAGGGTGGTTTGTAACTTTTTGAAATCTCTATTCGCTAGATTCGGTGTGCCTCGTGCCATTATTAGTGATCGCGGGACTCATTTTTGCAATGACCAATTCGCAAGAGTCATGGCTAAGTACGGTGTAAATCATCGTCTTTCCACCGCCTACCACCCACAAACTAATGGCCAGGCTGAAATATCCAACCGAGGATTAAAGCGAATTCTGGAAAGAACCGTGGGAGAGCATCGTGCCTCATGGGCTGATAAACTTGATGATGCTTTGTGGGCGTTTCGTACCACATACAAGACTCCGATTGGTTGTACACCATATCGTCTCGTGTACGGGAAAGCGTGCCACCTCCCAATTGAGTTGGAGCAAAAGGCTTACTGGGCCTTGAAGTGGGCTAATTTTGATATCAACAAAGCCGGTGACCTACGCAAGATCCAACTCAATGAGCTGAATGAACTTCGGAATGAGGATTATGAAAATTCTTTGATCTATAAGGAGAAGACTAAGCTCGTTCACGACTCCAAGATTAAGAACCGAGAGTTCCAAGTTGGAGACAAAGTTTTACTCTTTAACTCTCGATTGAAAATCTTTTCGGGCAAGCTGAAATCTCGTTGGTCCGGCCCATTCACCATTGCCCAAATTTTTCCATATGGTACTCTCGAGCTCGCTCAACCTAATGGACCAAATTTTAAGGTGAATGGCCAACGAGTGAAGTTGTACTTTGGTGAGGACATATCTCAGGAGATGATTCCATCCCTCACCACGTTCCCCATGAACTAATTTTGGGTCGAGTCAGGCTCGTGACTCGGTTATCAAAAACAAGCGCTCCTCGGGAGGCAGCCCGAGTATCTATCCTTTTATGTTTTAACCTCCTAAGTGTAGGGGGACCTGTATAGGTTCTTTGTCTTTGTGTGGTGATGTGATTACAGGGATGAACGCACTCTTGGAATCTTTGAAGAACCGTGCTCCCGTGTTATCCGAAATCCGGTTCTATCTCTCAACTATCGTGATTCAATTTTCTTCATATTCACATTTGAAATTGATCACGTTAGTCGTCTCTTCCTTAACTTAATTTAACCAACGTGCACAATGCCATAAGTGTAGGGGAGACTTTTCCCACATGCTTAAACATTAAGGACAATGTTTATCTTAAGTGTAGGGGGGACTTCTATCGAAGTTTTAAGTGGACTTTTCCATGAAAATGCCTTCATTTAACCGGAAAATCATCTTTTTCAGCATTTTTCAAATTTTTAATTAACTTTGGCCATTTAGTCGTAATTTTAAATTTTTATTTTTGCTTTCATATGTACATATCCCGCAATAAAGTCGAAAATATTAATAAAGTGGGGTAGCTAGTTTTGAAATCTTTGACATATTAGGCCCGTTGCGATCATTTTGACTCAACCCGAATAGACTTATCCGAGTTTATTCTAGCTAGTATCCTTAACCATATAGACCTTAATTGGTTTATTAGGCTAAGCATCCACGAGTCTCATTACTTGAGATTTTAAATTGTGGAGAACGAGAGATGATAGAGTTAATTATAAGTCGGTATTCTTGCGCAAGCTCACTTGGTGTAATTATATGCCTATTCTCCCATCACTTGCTAATAACTTATCTGCAATAAGTAAGGTCGTACGATTTGAAAGGTTACTTAGCTTCTAGCCCAATATCGTTTAAAACTTGCTCGGTAATGATAAGAGTTCATAGCCAAGGCATAACTTATGAAGCGGGGCGCGAAGATTGGCGAGTCCGAAAAGGCCCTAACAAGGCATGAGGATTCCATTTTATTGCTGAAGATACAAAGTGATGTGAAAAGCATTATTCCCAAAATCAATATGAAGGATCAAGACTCACGACGAAAAGCAATCAACTCCCATAAAGATCATGGAGAAGTCTATCCGAAAAGACCCTAACAAGGTATGAGGATAAATAGATCCAAGTCCGAAAAGGAGGCGGATCGTTGTATCTCAAAATCCCAAATAGAGATTGAAGAAATAATCATGAAGTCGTGGTCAACAAAGTTGGAGTACCCCTCAAAAGTCTCCAAGAGAAGAAACTCTATGAACGATGAGAAGACCATTATCTCAAGCACGTCTCTCAAGATATGAAGTATGAAGTACATGCCAAATATCGGCCCGAGAAAGGTCTCAAATCGTGAATCGAGTTATGCCAAGATATGAACTTTTTGATATCCCGAGAAGCAGTTTTAAGAGATTTTGTCCTTTAGCTAACTATTGATCAAATCGTCCTACTTTGCTTTCAGCCTAAATAAACTATCGAAATAAGTCGAAAAATGCATCTTCATGATCATTCTAAGACAAAAATAAAATATAAGAGATACACCTAGGAATAAGGGAGTTTAAGCATATAATTAAGCCATGTGTGTAAGTGTTTGATTTGCTAACTTATAATAACAATGATCTCGTTTTTAAGCTTAGTTTGGGGAACGTGAAACTTGAGGGTGATAAATCTTCGCAGCACCAAAGCCCTAATGTAAGTCCTTGATCTCTTTGCAAGTTATTTCCATGTAGCTATTTTCAAGTGAAAATGGTTTTCTATCCTTTTGTTTACTTTAAATTTTAATTTTTCTTAGTACTTTAATTTTTGTTTAGTAGTATTTTAATAAGGCCAAGGTTGATTGATTACGAGAAAAGTGTAAATTTGCTTTATCACTAAGCATTGCATGAGGGCATGGCAATGGTTAAGTGTAGGAGATTTGATAGGTGTGAAAACACCCATCCTTTTACCACTTATTTCTTACTAAAACAAGACCAAAAAGCGTGTTTAATATCATTTGTTTGGAATTATGTGTGGTTTTTGTGTTTATTGTGTTTTCAGAGTCAACCGGATGATTATTGAAGAAAACATGGGATTGCACGGGTTTTATCAAGGAAAAAGACTAAAGACGAAGTCTATTTTCCAAGAGATGCAAAAGATTTGAATTCAATGGGCCTATTTGAAGATTTATCGAAGAAAAGGACCAAAGATGGAAGATTTGCATATGTCGAAGAAACTCAAGTCTATTAAACGAAGAAATTAAAAGACGAGTTGAATTTAATCGACGACAAATTCCGAATCAGAATCGAAAACGTCAACTTTTCTGAAAAGACGAGAAGACAAGAAGAAAGGGAGAAAGCCCACTCACCAACCAACCACTCAGCCTATATAAAGGGATCACCCTCACAAAATTTGGCATCTAGTTTTTAGTTTCAGTTTCATTTCTCCTAGTTCGTAGGAAACCATCTCCCTTAAGGAGTGGTTTTCATCTCTTTGATTTCTTCTTTTAATCTTGTAAGTTTGATCCTTTCCTTTTGTTTACTGAATCTTAATCATCAATACAAGTGTTCATTTAATATTTTCATTCCTCTTGTTCATCATTATCTTTTATTCAAAGTTCTTAAGTTTTTATTAAGTTCAAGTTTGATCTTAAAAAGTTGTTGAATTTGTGTTTTTATGATTGGGATTTGATCCTTGTAGTTAGTAGATGATTTGTGGTTAATTTGGTTAAACCGTTTTGATTATTTAGCTTGATTTGGCTTAAAATTCGTGTCCCCTGTTTTAAATAACTGCTACTGTTCTTCATTCCAGTTATTCCGAGTAGTCATCTTAATTTTTCCTTTATTCAGAACTTTCTTATTATTCCGCATAGTCCATCTGTTTGTTCCTTACTCGGAATGTTCAAACATTCCGAATAGCTTGCTTATTTTATCCCTTACTCGGAATGTTTATATTCCGAATATCCCCTTTGTCCTTCTTTCCTTATTCGGAATATTGGGATATTCCGAATAGCCGTTTACTTTGTTCCTTATCCGGAATACTTCATTTATTCCGCACAGTCCTACATTCCGAATAGGACTTAATTTTTCCGCATGGTCATATTTATTCCACATGGTCTCAACATTCCGAGTAGCACAAAGTATTCCGCATAGAGTAATTTTTATTCCGCATAGTTCAATATTCCGAATAACCCTTCATTCCGAGTAGATAGATTATTCCGCATGGTAGTATATTCCGAATAGAGCATATTTTCAGTAAGTTTGTTGCACTGTTTATTTTATCTTAAAGTTTTATTCAAGTAATTGTGTTTGTTTAAATCTTAATTTACTTCATGTATTCACCCTTTTAGTAGAATAGAAAACCAATCCCACTTATTGTCACCAAGAACAATCATTCCACTTAGAGCTGTAATCAATTCGAGGAGATACCGAGAACTTAATCTGAACCATTGCAAAACCATGTATCATTGTGTCTTGTTGACTTTGTTCGGGTGCATCAGCAGTATTGACAGCGGAAGGCTTTGACACAACTTGATTGTTTCCATAGTAATATTCATCAAACATTGGATCATATAAATCAACCAACTCATGCATTTGTTTTGTATCCGTCGAGTCTGCTGTAGGAGTACTTTCTTGACATTCTTGCATGGGACGTACACTGGTTTGTGTAGGTGCCATTGCTGGACATTGAGGTGTGTGACTTGAGCTGTTGTGATCAAGTACCATTTGTGGCAATTCGTCAAAGTTCACATGAATTGTTTTGACAATAATCCATGTTCTCTTGTTATAGACCTAATATCCTTTCGACAATGTAGCATACCCCACAAAAATATATGCATCACCTTTTTCTTTCATCTTGTCGAGATTTTCATCGTCTTTAAGAATGTAGCATGAAGATCCAAATACGTAAAAGAATTTGATAGTAGGTTTCCTGCCATTGATGATGTGGTAAGGTGTCTTTTCATGTCTAAGGATGACGAGAGAACGATTTTGAGTATAACAGGCAGTTGCAATTGCTTCAACCCAGAAGAATAGAGGTAATATTGAAGCATAAAGCATTGTTCGAGCAGCCTCAACCAAAGTACGGTTCCGTCTTTCGACAATGCCGTTTTGTTCAGGAGTTCGAGCAATAGATGTTTGATGTTCGATGCCTTATTCTTGAAAGTAAGATTGCAAAGTCTTGTTCAAAAATTCAGTACCCCTATCCGTTCTTACGGTTAAGATTTGAGCTTGAAGATTACGTTGTATCATCTTGTGAAAGTTTTTGAGAACATCTGGTGTTTCATCTTTGGACCTTAAGAAGAAAGTCCATGTGTATCTAGAGTAATCATCAACAATCACGAGAATATACTTTTTCCCGTTAATACTCTCTACACGCATGGGACCACATAAATCCATGTGTAGAAGTTCTAATCGTCCTTTTCAGCTTGGGGTAGTCTTTGTTTTAAAAGACTTTCGTTTTGCTTTCCCCAACTCACAAGAAGAACAAAGATGGTCTTTGACGAATTTTAACTTAGGAAGACCGGTCACAATATCATTCTTCGAAAGCAAGTTGATGGTGTCAAAGTTGAGATGTGATAATCGTTGTTGCTATAACCATGCTTGAGATGATGAAGCTTTAGCCATTAAGCAAATTGGATTTGTTGAAGATGTGTCTTGAAGAGTTACTGTGTAGAGATCAGAACCACAAGAACCTGTAAGAATGTCATTCCCATCGTAGTCTCTAACATAGCAAGTAGATTTCCAAAAAGCCACTTACAAATCCGCATCATAAAATTGACCAACCGAGAATGAATTGTGATTCAGTCCCTCGACGTAATAATCTAGTTTGATAGTGAGATTTCCTTGAACCAAATCGCCATATCCAAGTATCGGTGCAAACTGATCATTTCCAAACCGCACCGTACCCAGAAACTTCTCCACGAAGTTAATGAGAAGCTTGAGATTTCCCGTCATGTGCTTTGTGCACCTAGAGTCCATTATGAATAGGATGATTTTGACGAGGTGCAGAAGAATTAGAAGACAATGTAGCATTTGACAAATGGGATCCCTTGATAGAAACGAGTTCCAAAATAGTAGTGGTCCTAGATGCAAAGTCTAGAGGCAAGCTGATATTCCTAGACCCAATCACTAAAGTGGTTAACTTAGGTACCCATTTGTATCCGGGTGGTGTAAACTTCAAATACCCCCATGTACATGTCCTAATCATGTTCTCATATAGCTTCTTTAATCTGTTTTGTTTACGCAGAGTAGTGGAGTCTAACGCACTTAGTTTCTTAAGTGGTTGATCAGTGGATTGGTTCAAAGTTCTTGTGGGTTCTCTAGTACTGTGGGCACAAGAATAGGCTTCCTAGTTCTAGTATTCACACCATTATGATTAAGAGCACAAGAATCATGATTGAAAGTATGAACACATTTTCCACATTCAACACAAACAAATTCAATATTCGAGGTCTTAGCATTTAAACTGTCATTACATCCAGTTACAGACGTCTTATTCTTAGAAAACTTAAAATTCCTATGGTGGTCTTCTACTTCCAACTTCTTTCCTTGACTATTGTTAGGCTGGCCCTATCTTGCATTCTAGTGCTCTTAAGTTGTGGTCTGCTGACGCTAGTAGTGGGGATTACTCCTGTAGAAGAAGACACAGGTTGATTAGTTTTCTTAATATTCTGAGGTAACCGTGATGTTCCAGTTTGAGTTGGCTTAGTGTTCATCTTATACATTCCTGGTTCTATAACATTTGTACTCTTATCATTTCCTATCTTAGGCAAAGTCTGTGGGGATTGTCCCAAAATAGATGATTTAGGGAATTTAACCGCATTCGGTTGACGAACGGCGGATGGTTTACCCAAAACAGACTTTCCTTTCATTTTCTCAATGAGTTTCTGTAACTCACTAATGGCTATGTCCCTTTCTTGTAGTTGAGCTTTCGAATCATTTATTTCGAAACCTTTTTCATTTAATTGACGAACCGAAGAAGCTGCCAGTTCTTGATACTTTTTATGATTATGAGATTTATCACCTTTTTGTAAAGCAAGTTCAAGAGAAATGGAGTGTTACTCAAGTTGGAAAAAACTTTTCGAAAGTTTGTTATATGACTGAATTTGTTTCGAAAGCTCAACATGAAGATTGTGACATTTCTCATCCGTTTCTAACACTAGACATGCTACATGACAATATTGATCAAGATCGGTATACACACCAAGTATATCATTCATATGGTCAGCATAAAAATATTCCTTCGAAAGTTGATCAATTTCGTTAGAAAATTGGTGTTCTTGTGTCTTTAATTTAGTTTGAAAAAAATCAACTTCATATTCCAGAGATTTAACATAACTTAAATCAGTTAACATTTCCTCAGTGAGAGCGTTATAAAACATTTCCATATTTTTTGAAAGATCATTAATGGTTGGAACAATGCATTGTTGAATGACGACTTCTACTTGTGGGTTAGGTTTAATATTCCAAACGGTATCCCTAGAAACTTTTTTATAGTTGACGACACCTTTGTACAAATTTAAAACCCCTTGTTTTATAAACTCAATTGCTGAACGCTTTTTCTTTTCTCATCCCATTTACGTTTTTCATCCAAAATTCGCTTTTCTAACAAAATTGATTGTTTTTTGAAACTCCTTTTTAAAGAAACTTTCTTTTGTGGTTCATCACTTGGTGGTGGAACACTATTATACATCTTTTGTTCTTTTGAAAGTTCTTTTTGAGGGACAAACTTAATATGATTGTTAGAATCAGAAAGGTTTATCAAATCACTTAAGTTCGATCGACTTTCTTCTTGATGACGAAGGATTTTGTCGCAGTCAGGGGAAAGCATAAGAGCAAGATTATCAACATAACAACCGATATCATAAAGACCAGGCTTTATAGATTGAACGTTCTTGAGATATTCATGCTTAACAAAACTCATTTTTATATTTTTGTTGAGCATATTCATAGTTTGAATAGACTGACCCGTTTTATAAACAATGTTGTTTAACGTTTCGACTCTCTTTTCCAAATCAAGAATTTTTTCAATATCCTTTTCTTCACGAGTTTTATAAAGCTCAGTTTGTTCTTTGTTAACCGACTCTAACTCAGTAATATGGAGTTTATGTAGCAGCAGTTGTTCTTCAAGTTCCCATACCTTTTGTTTTGACATATGAATTTCGTGTGTTACTTTAGAACAATATTGTTTGTTGAGCACCTTACGTTCATATACCAAACCATTAGCTATTGCAACTCGTCGATCAGCTTCTTTACATAATCACACTCTTTAAGCCTGTCTCTCTCCTCGGCTAAGGATGTGTTTGCTTGCTTTAGACGTTTATTAGCTTCTTTGTTTTCATTAATTTCTCGTTTTAAAGAATCAATAATAGACCCAAGCACATCACGGTCCTCTTCCAAGTCAGTATTTGATGAGACTGCTTTTATACATAGTCTCATCGTCCAAAATGGGCTTTAAATGCATAAAATATCATAAACAGTGCCAAATATATGCTTGTGTTTGTTCAATGTGTATTTTAGGTACGGATATTGATAAAATCACAAAAAGATCACAAGAATCAAAGAAAAACGAACACGGGAAAAGAAGCCGCACAATGAACCGGATCCTAGAGTTGATTTTCCAAGTAAAAGTCCTTGAAGAATTGAAGATTTACAAGAGAGATCATTTATCATTGAAGAATTGACACTTAATACCCTTGTTTATTCATAATTACAAGTTTGGTCCCTTAAGTTTGTCAAAATTACAAAAGAGCCCCTCAACTTTGAGGAATTGACAAGTTTGGTCCTCATAAAATGAAGACTTGTCAATATTAGTCCTCCTCAAAGTCAAACATACCATGAAGACCTTCAAAGTTCAAAAATGTGCAAGATCAGTCCTTCAAATATCAAAGAAATACAAAACAAGTCCTTATAAATCCTTGTGGAAAAGTTTTGTGGCCAAAATAGAAGTTTAGAAACTTTATTTACAAAGGAAACCAAGTTTCAGGCTGAAAAGAAGGAAATGAAGACAATGTGCAAGATAGGGGACCAAAGCTGCCAAGACAGCCATACTTACCTTAACCACTCACACACTGCCACCTCATCCACCAAATCCCCACAACCAATCGAAACACACCCTCCCTCGACCTCACCATCCACTAACTGATTAATATTTATTAATCACGTTTAAACCAAATTTGGTGCCTAACACCTTCTTAAACACAAATAAAGATCAAGAGTTGGTGTTCTTAGTTCATAAACACAATTTGGGTATTTTTGGTTAAGTAAAAATTAAACCTTCATACCTTCCAAAAATATGATTAAGGCATACCTAATCACATATTCATCCTTAAACCACACCCCACACCTTTGGTCCCTTCCCACGTGTCACCTTGTGCGGCGTCTTCCACCTACAAACAAAATTCACTTTAGCATCAACGGTTTGGAGAGTTTATGCTTGGTCCCTACTCCAAAGCCAACGCACAAGATCATCTTTTGACAACCTTGCATCCGCAAAACGCCAAGGAATTGTCACATGAACCCAACGGCCAAATTCATCAAGGGCATACTTGGAAGTTTACAAGCTAGGGTTTTTAGTTTTCCTTTATGTTTCTAGAAGGGTGCTAGTAGTATTTAAGGAGTCCTCAAGTTGTGAGAGACCCTTGTTCTCAGTTTTTCATTTGTCAAACCTTGTAAAGCCCTTTTCTGAATTTATGAAAGTGTGGTATTGTGTTACGATTTAAAACTGAGTTCCATTATCTTGTTATTGTGTTGAGTAGTTGTTTGTCATGTTTTTGTACTTAATCAAAATCTTAAACAAGTCCAAGAGCTCCTATAAGCCTGTGAGTCCCTTTGTTCTTGTTGTGGTCAAGAATTTGGCTTGTGCTTGGAGAGGATTTTTCATTGAGGTGTTTTCTTAAGTGACATAAGTCACATTTCAACTAGCTTAAACTATATTGGAAGTTGTTATACGTTTTATAACAAAAACCTGTCAAGTGGTTTGCTAAGTGCTTGTGGTTTAACAGCTTGCTTATTTGAGCTTAAGGGTGATCATAACCTCCTAATATAGACTGATTAAGGGGTGGTGAGGCCTTAAGGGAAGATTCAAGCCTTGTGGGAACCTAATTCTTGCATAGACTTGACCATTTTTCACCTTATTTCATCTTATTTGTGCTAACCTAGGTTCAAGCCCTTGGCTGAGCTTGTTTCTTGTTCTTAGCAGTGGAAAGCTGGTGCTTGTTAAGCTAGCACCTTAGCTTATTGATTCCAAAGTGTAGATGTACATTTTGGAGGTCTGAATTCTCAATCTTCATTTTTCTGTTTAAGTACTTGTTCTAAGTGATTTGGTAATCTGCTATTGTTATGTGTTGTTTGATGGCTGCAATCTGGTTCTTGATGCTTGTTAAGGTTGTTATGATACTTGTTTAGGCTTGGTGAAGTCTGAAAAACATTTTGGTTTCATTAAATCTTGATTTAGCCTTTTAAAGGACTGTTTGGGATTGCTGATTTGTGATTTGTATGTGAGTTTGAATAGGTGTTAGGGTATTGTTTGTGTT
This sequence comes from Glebionis coronaria, assembly GCA_025667525.1. Taxonomy (NCBI): domain Eukaryota; kingdom Viridiplantae; phylum Streptophyta; class Magnoliopsida; order Asterales; family Asteraceae; genus Glebionis; species Glebionis coronaria. The sequence goes on from CM046876.1 coordinate 160,294,931, forward strand.
AGTATATGATATTGAGGTGTTTGTGTGCTAATATATGCAAATCTTGTGCTTTGTAACATCAAAACTAAAATCTTTACATAACTAGTTTGTTTTAGGTCTTTATTGACTGAAACTTTGTGAACACCTAGATTGTATACATATCTAGGGTTAACAAGTGATAAAACATAGTTTGAGTAATCTGATTTGTGGATTTGAGGGTTTAAAATTCAAGATTTGGTCAAGTGTATCAGCAAAGGAAATTTTGTATGTTCATTGTTCATCAGTAAACCTGCATAAGCTTGAATCTTGTTCAAAACTTGGAATCAGCGTATGAAATGAGTTAATTTGTGTGTCACTAAGTTGTATTAAGCTTGTGTATGCATTTGGTGGACTGTAGTTAGCTTATACTAGCTTAAACATTAGCTTATATCACCATACCTGCCTATTTCATATCTGGACCATATCTGAGCATATTTTGATTAAACTGTATCATTTAGCTGAGTGATTTTGTGTTTTCTTGTTTGTTATTGACTCCTTACAACCCACTGGTTGTAAGGGTGCCTTGATTGTCCAAAGAAACCAAGTGGTTCACTCTAAAAAAGCAAGTCAAATAGTCAAAGTAGTGGGAACCCTTTCCCACTACTAGTGTAAATTGGTCAACAGCTTATTTATAAGTCATTCTAGCTTATTCTATTGTGCAACAACTTGTTTTTTGTGATAGATCTTGTTAATGCAATGATGCCTAAAAACGTTACTTGCATTTTTCGGTCTCGTTTTGTTTTGATGTAACACCCCTAGATCGGGTATCACAGTGGTGGATCGATGAGCAAATAGCTTACAAATCACAGATCATAATTATATGATTTTTGAAATACAATTGATATAAACATTAATTTAGTACATTCATTTAAATCGTTGAATATCATTTGTTATAAATATCCCAATAAAATGATAGATCCTCCGTCATTTTTATGCTCCAAAATGATGCTCAGTCCATGCTCATATAATCTTGCTTAATTACCTGAGAAAAACATGCTTAAAACAGTCAACATAAAGTTGGTGAATTCATAGAGTTTTGGTAAAATCGTAGTTTAGGACTTTAAATGTCCTACATATTGTTGTACAATGTTTGATATAAATATCAAGTTCAAAGTTTCCAATTATTCCATTCATTAATGTACTAAACAGTATATAATTAAGTTTGGGAACGCAAACATCACAGATAGTATCATTGCACAAAGCTATAAACTACAAAGTAATTACATTTCCTCCTATTGCCTAAAACTGAAGCTTAACCTTCCATGGTTCTCAACAGATGAGAACCGGTGCCTTACAAAAAGGCGCCAAACCCTAGTTCCAACATGGTATACATTTGTTTCCCGGCCAAGGCACAGTGAGCATGACTCACCCAGATGGGGATGGTTAGTCCCAAATAGATCTATTTATAAAATTCGGGCTAATTGCAATAATTTCAACAGTCTCTACAATAGGAAAATGTAATTAAAGACGACAGTTCAATTTGCGTTCTATAAAATAATTATCAATCATATTGTCAAAACAAGTTACAATTATTTAATAACATGTCTCCCCCTCGCGGGTTAGGAGAATCATAAAAAGATTTAAAATGCGAGGCTATGAACTCACCTGTATAATACAACTCGAGGATGATCAAGTATACAAATCACAAAGCACACAGTACATCGAATACCAAAGTAATTAAGTAGGTCTCAGTATATGCATAAATAATAAATGCATGCAATTTAGTTGGTCGTACGTTTATTCTTGTTATCAATATATAATAGTATATTTAATTATCATATATATACTGTTTGTTAGGTGTGCATGTTGTCCGTTTATTGTTTCCTCGTACCCCCTGATGTTTATAAAACATGTATGATATTGTAGTCTTTATAAATAAGTTATTAAATTTATTTATTAGTTTATAAGGTTCCAAAAATAATTAATAAGAATTTATTATTAATTAATCCTGATTTAAAACATGTTACCCATTAGTAAAAATATAATATTTTTAATCCGAATCTATTAAAATAGTCATTCGTGTACCAACAGTCGCTTACTAAAGCCAACAGTGGGTACTTAAGTAAAAACAGTGGGTATTTTAATAAAGTAGTGGCTATCTTATAAAATCAGTGGGTACAGATATGAAAACAGTGGCTAGGTTAAGCTGTCAGTGGTAACTTTTGGTAGTATACACTAACAGTGGCAACTTAAGGTTAACGGTGGCAAGTTTTAAGTATTCGGTTGGTAATATATAACTAACGGTGGAAATATTACAACTAACGGTGGGAAAATACTACATGCAAGTTTATATTACAACATAGGCATACCCCATCGTTACAAGCTCGTAATCTATCATGCGCTAGTCGTCATCAGCAGTCCCAAACGCCCTTTTAAACCTGCTGTTAATCCCAAACAGCCTCTTAAACCTATCTGCAGTCCCAAACAGCCCTACATGCTGTTGTAAACCGCAGATCCAAACACTCCCGAAGCTGCTGCTCCAACACTCGATCCAAACGCCATGCATGTTGCTCCAACAGCAGATCTAAACGGCCCTGCATGTTACTCCAACAGCAGACCCAAACAACCCCCTTCCTGGCTATAATCTACAGATCCAAACACCCCTCTTCCTGATGTAATCCGCAGATCCAAACGCCCCTTCTGCATTCTTTTACCAGCCATCAAACACCCCCTTCGTTTCTTAAACTCGCATCGATTAATACCCATTACAACCCTATTTCAGATCTATATAATAATAAGGCAAACACCCTTTGGCATACATAAAATCCGAGACAAACACCCCCTAACAGTGGTGACTGTTTGTGGATATGGTCGTGGTGTAGGTTCGCCATGGGTGATGGCTGTGATGACGTGAGGGGTGGAGGAAAATGGTGGTGATGATGGTCGCAGGTGGCTGCGAAGGTGGTGGTGACAGCAGCGTGGTAACCACCACGGTTGTGGTGGTAGCCTCGTCCTAAAGGAGGGTGGTGGCTAGTGATGATGATGGTGTTCCAGTGGCTGCAGGTGGGTTTTGACCATGACTGTGGTGATTGCATGGTGTCACGGCTGGTGGCTAGGGGCCACGAGATGGTGGTGGAGTATATAGATGGGGATGGTGGCTGTTAGCCACGAGCAGGAGTGGCGTTGTGTGGCTGGTGGCCACGTGGTTCAACAATGGCGGCTAATGGCTTGTGGTGGTAAAAGTGACGGCAGCGGGGAGATGGTGGTGATGGCTATGGCGGCTGGAGGTGGTGACGTGGTTTGCCACCACGAACATGGTGGTTCGGATGGTGAGCATATATACAGATCTACTTGATATATGAATTAAAGATGGCGGCCTAAATATTTATAGGTGGCCGGAATATGTCGCCGGAAAAGTGGCGGCTGCCACTTAGAGTATGTGTGTGTATTTTAGGTTTAGGGTTAGGGTTTAATGAATATAAAAACCTAATTGTACATATATATACCATTTCAAAGTTATAAAAACAATTTGCGAAGTTCCTTATAGTTTAGGGCTAAAGTTGCAATTATTCTGTAGGGTTTAAAACGTAAATTTTATTATACTTTATTAATAAACGGTTCGGGACTCGTTCGTGTTTTATAAAAACAGATTTGTCTTACGATAATTACACCATCGTTCTTAAAATGATTTCTCCGATAAAATGAAGTATTTATATCACTTATAAATATGAAAATGTGTTCGTTTATTTAAATGACAATTATTTATCATTTATCGTTTTAATAAAGTAAGTATCGTTTTAATAAAGATACTTCTCATTTAATCTCTCTGTACATTATTAAAATGAAATATTAAATAATTTAATAAATTGTTTTATCAAGTATTTCTCAACAATAAATTATAAAATTTAACTTTTAAACTGTCGGTACGTAGATTTGTGTGACCTTTGTCTTGTTTTCAAATCCAATAATTTTTGTATTGCTCAAAATAGATTTTTGAACTATACTTTATTATTATTTAATGTATGAAAAATTCTCGGGTTTTACACCATCCACATGCCATCTTGAGTTTCGTCCTCGAAACTCGATTATTATTACTAGGTTGAGGAATGTTCTAGAATCATTGAGTAAACTTTTATTACATTTTATCATGGTAAAATCATGGATTTTACAGCACCACCCCGTTATTTTAGCTTCGTCCTCGAATCTATTAAAAACTTTTTCATCTGTTAGGGTATAGATGTCATAGATCTAAAGGTTCGTCTTAGACATGCTCAGAAACGAATGGTGCCAACAATGTAAAGAGATAGCTATCTGAATCGCTCTATAAGTCCGATTGATCAGTATTTGGGTGCGACTACCATTACGGATGAACAGAAGGCAATGCAAAGAGATCTTTATCCAGGTCGTTCTATACATCCGATTGAGCAGTATTTGGATGCTGCTATCAATTACGGATGGAAAGAATGCAATGCAAAGAGATCTTTACCCGGGTCGTTCTATACATCCGATTGAGCAGTATTTGGATGCTGCTATCAATTACGGATGGACAGAATTATCCGAAAGTTTGGCCATCAATCTGACAAAGCGGTAGAAGATCACGGAACAATTAATGACAATTAAGAGAGGACAATTTAGGAAGTTGTCAACTAGGAGAAGTCGATGTAAGGTTAACTACACTTAGTTGGTTAAGGCTCACGACAATCGATGTTCATTTGGAAACCTATAAGCCCAGATTTGAGGTCAGAGAGGGTTCCAGAACTAGACATGCCGATCCTGTTTAAGCCCGGATTGCTGCTCTGGCCGTGCGCCAGGATCAGGATATGACGGACTTCCACAGCCTGTTGATAGCAGGCCTGGCGGGGTACATTGTCATGCATGAGCGCATAGACTCTCTCTCTCTCACTCTTGGGCCATATGGGCAGAAGCCCAGACAATACGAGGTTTTTGGGCCACGACCGACGAGGCCTTACAGTGGTTGTTGGAGGAGAACTACTACCTCCATCGGCATATTCACACCTTGGAGGGGGCCTTCAGCATAAGACCCACACTTCTCTTACTGCACAGGAGCAGTCCTTCTCAACCTTCTTTAATCTTGCAGCTATTTGTCATGATGGAGTGACAACAAAGACCGCCTACCTTCGAGGAGCCGTTGGCAGACTTCGGTCCCAGTTGCTGACTGTACTCCGTATGCTTAAAGAGTTCTGATTGGCTATACAATCATTGCAGAGTACCCTGTCAGCACCTGCAGCCTTACCAGCCCCCTACCAACACCAGCCACATCCAGCAGATCTGCTAGGCAAGATTTGAGTAGAGGTACTAGATCTTTTGTACATCATGATGAGCTTCTTGGTCGTATCAAGCTATCATGCATAATTCACTAGTCTTTTGAAGTTTAAGAAATCATTCGCCAATTCACAATAAGTCTTGTGATGATATATTGTAAAGGTGGTCCGTTACAATATGGTGTGATGAATGATAACAATAATGAAATCGGTGACGTGTGTTAAACCCAATTTAGGGGTTTTACACCACCTACCCATTATTTTAGCTTCGTCCTTGAAGCTTAAAATGAAGTTACTCGTCCAGGGAACAAGCGAGGACACTTTTCCTTGAACGTGTGATCTTGTAAACTCAAGTTTTAAGTTTACAAGGTTTGACAAAATGGGAGAACCTCATTTTAAGTCTTGGTTTTACTTAGATGTGCCTCCGGGGCCCCAATGAATCTCGATGAGTGTAGATAAAGGTTCATTAATGTTTTAATAGTTCTTCAAGAGATCCTTAAGTCTATTGAGCTTCAGTAAGCTTAAGCGATGTCGAGTTAGAAATATAGTTTTACGCGAAGGGCTTTCCGATATACTTCTAGCCTGTGGAATACAAACATCAGTTTGATACTAAAGCTTCACTCAGTGGAATGGTTAAGATTATTGCCGAAGGTTATTGGGTAGGAAGTTGCAAAGAATCTGCTTCATTTGTGGCTGAGCTGGGGCATAAGTGGTGTAAAAGAAGTACCTCAAATGGTGGAAATCAGGGAAGATACCAAGAATAAAGAAGTGTGCATCTCTGGTGAGATGCTGAAAGGATCATGCGTCTACTGTTAGTGGTTTAGTATTTGCACATATTTTTACTTCTAAAATGAGGAAGTCATTCATTTCAAGGCTAGTTGGACAATGGTATTGTCGAACTTATTGGATCCAAAGAGGAAGAAGATTGTCTAAAAGTATGGGACATCAAATATCTCTTTCTGGAAGGTGACAAACATAACCCTACACCCATTGTGAGTTGGGCATGTCTTTTATGCTTGGGTTTGTTTTCCTCTTCGATCTGAGAAATGCGCGTTTAGGAGATAAGGCATCCTCTTATTGCGTATTTCTGGGCTTCGGTACAAGAAATGACACTAAGTCTAGTGTCGATAGAGTCTGGGATACCGTCTCTTAGAATAATCGAAGTTTCATTTCCCTATGGCAGACAAACCAGCTTTTATTATCTGTGACACTCCATAAGAGGCCAACGCAGAGGAAGCGTACACCCCAAAGGGTTCAATGCAGCGGAAAAGAACACCCCCAAAAGGGTCGAATGCAGCGGAAGAATGGATTAAAATAAATCGAGAATCAATAGCACAAAGCTATGATCCAAAAGAGATGAATACTAATCTTCCTTAGGTTTCTAGACGATGATGTAATAATGATAAGATAATACTGGAGGCAATCGTGAGTAAAAAAGGGATACGTTACATAGCTGGATAAATAAAATCACATCAATAATGTGTCATGTTGAATATATTTAAGCCCATTTGATTATAAATTTCTGTTTATATTGATAAGCGTCCTCATGCATGTAAGGTGAAATTTATAACTCCATTCGGTGACCTATGATTTCTTTATTCAAACGAACAAGCGTCCTCACTCGTTTCAATAAGGATTTCATAGCCCACCTTACCTAAATATTCCCGGCAAGGCTTACTATTTAAACAAATATATCATCTGGGAAAACATATATTATCAAGATACTTTACAGCCCGTTTGTTTATAACTTTCGTCTTCAGACGTCCCATAACGTCTTAATACGTATTTTATAAATAAACTTCTGGTCCGGTGGCTTATGATTTCACCTTCAGACGTCCCATAACGTCTTGAGACGAAATCATAATTAACTTATAGTCAAGAGACTCATGTTATATATTTAGACGTCATCTAGATGTAGAGTTATAAGTACCTTGATTTGGGTCCTACCTCCAAATAATACCACATGAAATCATCAAAAGCAAAAGTGCATGAGTCGTTAATAAGTCGTGTTCCGTAGATATACGTACAAAATCATAAGCGAAAGAAAATAAATGTTGACGCGCGATAACGTGCGCAAGAATACGTATCAAACAAGGAGCTCATATATAATATATAATATATAATATAATAATATATTACGATAGTTACTAAACAGATAAAAGGAACAATCAACGTATAAGCTTAAACAGATACAGCAAGTTCAAACATTTAATAAAATATAGTACACGAGGCAATGCTCTCCAGTCTGTTTTGGAATATTTCAATATGCACGGTTTTTGTAAATCCGTGTTTGTTATGTGGCCAATTAGTTGTCCCAGTAGTCAAAATAGACTAACCGGTTCATAATTATCAGATATCTATGTAAAGATAATATGTTCAGGTAGAAAAATAACACTTCTAAAATTATACGAAGGTGGTAATAATGACGTTCTAGGATCATGGAGTACAAAGGTTTATAAAACCAAAATGGTAAACTCAGGGATTTATAATATGAGGATATATTATAATAGTTATCAATTATTTATATGAAATAATCAGCGTATATGAAATAAATAGCGTATAATCTTAAACTGATACACAATCAATCGTGTAAGATGTGAAAATCTTAGTATAAGATTTTTAAGATTTATTTAGATTTCATTACGATATCCACTCGTTTTTAGGCAGTTCACTTACGTTACTGTATTTTTATTAAATACATCGTTGTAAAAGTATAATAACTTCCATTTAAATTTGTTATTAATAATACTGTTTAAGTAAAAGTATTTTACTTACAATTGTTGTATTTTACTTTCATAATCTATGTATATTAAGTTTCATATACAATTTATATGAACAGTTTATAAAAATAATAATACTTTATTACATTTAATTTAATGTCCCCAAAGTTTCCACAAGTTAATAAATAGCCCTTTGATTACAAGTTTGAGAAAATGTTGGTTATAATCCTTTTTAGTTTGGGAATTATTCAAGTTTTTAATTCATTAAATGAAATAAAAGGCTCTAGGGCTTTTTAAATTTTCGGTTAAAAAAAAGTCCCTCCATATTTTACTAAATGTATACTTTCCGATTCTTAACACTTTTAGTCCTTAGGGCTTGTAACACTTTTGGGTTATGGCCATATTAGTCCATCTAGTTAAAATTAGGTTTTTATAACTTTCATTTAGTGGTGAGAATAATCCCTATGGCTCCTAAATGCTTCGGCTAATTACAAAATTAGTCCTTAGAGTTGTAAAATGACAATTTAACTTTCAAGAATTTGCAAAAGTGGTCCTTAAGGTTTAATAAGTCACGAATGGTATTTAATAATGCCTAGACTTTCAAATATTTACGATATTAGTCCCTGTAATTTCTGTTTTATCAAGACAAGTTTCAAATGTCACTTTTATAATACATGAGTTTAATAAATTAACATTTTTAGTCCTAAAGTTTTTATAAGTTATATTTTCGGAATAAAAACTTTACTTAAGTATAAAAACACTAAGTGGGCTTATTAATTGTGCCAAAAGAGCTAATGGGATTCCTAATGGGCCTAAACATATTTTTAAGTCCATTAATAATTCAAGATTAGCTAAGTGAGCTTGCAAGGCATTAAATGGGCCTATTCAAGTTTTGGGCTATTGTTACATGGGCTTAACTAGTCCATTAATAATACTTAACCATTTATCTAGGTGTGAAATTTATGAAACCTACAAGCTTATTACTAGTTTATAAATATTAAGTCTAGATTTCTAAATAGAGAATAAAAACCTACGGTATGTTTTATTTCCGTGTGTTTCAAATAAGATCCAAGTTAGTTACAAGTTTGTATGTTAGTTATAAGCTTTAAGATGAGCTTATAACCCACGGCTAATATCATTTATAGTATTTCAAGATAAAGTCCAATCTTGTTTTATGTTTACATTTAATTTACAAGGTCCCAAAAGTTAAGATTTAGGTTTATTATAAGTTCACAAGTTTATCACAAGTTCAAAAACGAATCAGATAGCCCAAGCTATATTTGTTTTCCATGTGTTTTCATTATGAAATCTAGGTCTATTACTTGGTTAAAAGTAAAATTAAAAGTCTATACATAAGATCTAGGTTTATCATAAGTTTGCATGTTCATTAGAAGTCCATCAAAAAAATTTTATAGCCCACGGCTATAATTAAATACAAAAGTGTTTTCATGATTTTTACCCAATCTATTTTTAAGTACATAATCACATGTTTCTTACTAAACAATTTTTATACATGTCTTATGACATATCAAAAATATGCCGTGACCTATATAGGTTATGGTTTCACAAATCTTAAGTTTCTACAAGTTTATTATAAGTTCAACAAAGTTAATCGAGATCTTCAAACAAAAAATTATCAATTCAAATTTTTAAATTTTTCCCCAAGACTTTCTAGAATCCTTTTTAGATTTTCCCAATATTTATCAGAATATATTTTGATTTTTCAAGATTTATAAAATCTAATTAGGTTTACTAAAGACATGGCAAAATTTTTAAAGATACATTAAGATTTCAAAGAATTTGTAGATTTTCCCAACATTTTATTAGATTTTTCAATATTTATTAAATCTAATTAGGTTTACCAAAGATTTCTAAAGATTTCCAAGATTTTCAATAGATTTCGTTAGATTTCTCAAGATTTATGAAATCTAATTTAAATTTCCTAAGATTTTGCAAGATGTATAATATTCAGTTAGATTTTTATAAAAATCAATTTAGATTTTCCATAGATTTAATAAATAAATAGATTTATTTAGATTTTTAGACATTTAAAAATATTCTTAGATTTTCTAATGATTTCTAGAGATTCTGCTAGATTTCTAAATTTTTCCAAATATTCTATTTAGATTTCCATTTAGATATTTTCAAGGGTTTGTTATGTATTAGGTTGTTCGTGGTTACAATGCATCTTTCGGGCCATCATACTTCAAAAGCCATTCTATAAACGTTTGAGGAGCGAGGGTACTTTAAATCATAAACCCAACCACTCAGTCAAAACGTAATATCGAGATGGAACATATTTAGTATAAAGCTCCCTACTTACATGACATGTTTATATGTTCATTTAATATCTTGAGTATTTTAATATTTTATAATAAATATTAAATAGTCATAATACGTAAATACGTACAGAGTTAGTATCTAATACCATCAGCAATTATAAATACATAGAATAATGAATCCGCATTAAATCATATATTTATGCATGCTCTCTATGCTATATGATCTCTAAAATATATCCCAAAAAATCCCAAAATATTTTTGTAAAGTTATAGTCCAGTTTTAAATAAAAGAAAAATATTTTTATTCTTATTTTATTTAAAAATTTATCTGGTTCTCTATAACTAATGCTCTGATACCATTCTCTGTAACACCCCCAGATCGGGTATCATAGTGATGGATCGATGAGCAAATAGCTTACAAAGCACAAATCATAATTATATGATTTTTTAAATACAATTGATATAAACATTAATTTAGTACATTCATTTAAATCGTTGAATATCATTTGTTAAAAATATCCCAATAAAACGATAGATCCCCGTCATTTTTATGCTCCTAGATGATGCTCAGTCCATGCTCATATAAGCTTGCTTAATTACCTGAGAAAAACATGCTTAAAACAGTCAAACATAAAGTTGGTGAATTCATAGAGTTTTGGTAAAATCATAGTTTAGGACTTTAAATGTTCTACATATTGTTGTACAATGTTTGATATAAATATCAAGTTCAAAGTTTCCAATTATTCCATCCATTAATGTACTAAACAGTATATAATTAAGTTTGGGAACGCAAACAACATAGATAGTATCATTGCACAAAGTTATAAACTACAAAGTAATTACATTTCCTCTTATTTCCTAAAACTGAAGCTTAACCTTCCATGGTTCTCAACAGATGAGAACCGGGGCCTTACAAAAAGGCACCAAACCCTAGTTCCAACATGGTATACATCTGTTGTCCCGGCCAAGGCACAGTGAGCATGACTCACCCAGATGGGGATGGTTAGTCCCAAATAGATCTATTTATAACATTCGGGCTAATTGCAATAATTTTAACAGTCTCTACAATATGCAAATGTAATTAAATACGACAGTTCAATTTGCGTTCTATAAAATAATTATCAATCATATTGTCAAAACAAGTTACAGTTATTTAATAGCATGTCTCCCCCTCGCGGGTTAGTAAAATCATAAAAAGATTTAAAATGCGAGGCTATGAACTCAACTGTATAATACAACTCGAGGATGATCAAGTATACAAATCACAAAGCACAAAGTACATCGAATCCCTAAGTAATTAAGTAGGTCTCAGTATATGCATAAATAATAAATGCATGTAGTTTAATTAGTCGTACGTTTATTCTTGTTATCAATATATGACAGTATATTTAATTATCATATATACTGTTTGTTAGGTGTGCATGTTGTCCGTTTACTGTTTCCACGTACCCCCCGATGTTTATAAAACATGTATGATATTGTAGTCTTTATAAATAAATTATTAAATTTATTTAATAGTTTATAAGGTTCCAAAAATAATTAATAAGAATTTTTTATTAATTAATCCTTATTTAAAACATGTTACCCATTAGTATAAATATAATATTTTTAATCCGAAGCCATTAAAATAGTCATTCGTGTACTGTAACACCCCCACAAATGCTATGCGCAGCTGAACTACAACATTTGGGTGCTACACAGTTATCATCGCACACAAGATATATCAAACGACTCAAAAGACGTAAAAGTCTTGACATAATTTAAACATAGTTAAAATGTACATGTCTACTGTGTTCCAAACCCCAAAAGAATACAATAAAGAGTTTGCGTTTAGGTCCCCACTGAATCTCAACCCAAAAATACATTTTCATTCACATGACATAGTATAAAATTTTTAAGTGCAAAAAGGGAGGAAAACAAAGTAGACCGCCAAGCCACCACAACTTCCATCCTCGCATGCTCCGCTGCTAACAATCTTGGTTACCTGAAACACATGCTTAAAATCGTCAACACAAAGGTTGAGCGAATCTATAGGTTTATCAAAACATCAGTTGAACATAAGTGTTAAAAACCAATCATGATCATTTAATAGCATTGTCGTACTCACAATCTATTTTCAAGGTTATGACAATTGTGTTTAAGCTCATGACACTAATCTGTTAACTCAATCACCCGCGTAATAATTACCGGCGTGATTCAGATGAAACCAGTGCCCCTTCTAAAGGCATCAGTTGCAATTATACCTTATCTCTCATACAAGATAATCTACCGCAGAACTTACTCAACGTACAGCTTCTCGGCTAGCATTGGGTCGTTAGCCCCGTAGTACTACAAATTGTATAAGCGGCTATTTCCCCCTTCTTGAGGGCAAGACAATAGTTAATAGTTCATGAAATTAGGGTCTTTTGCAACTAGGTACTCAACACAATTTCTAAGGCAACATTCGGGTCCAACAACCATTCATGACTTATGTTCATTTTCATTTAAATTAGCATGTATCCCCCTCGCGGGTTAAAAACATTTGAATAAAGTAAAGAGCGAGGCTATAGACTCACCTTGCGTAGTAGTAGTAGTTATAGCGAAGACGTAACGGGAAATGTCACCGACGACGTGGATGCCCGGGAAAATCAAACACAACACCTAACGAATAAACACGTAATGAATCAACACATTCAAGTACCTTCAAGTACTGTATGTACACAATTTAAGAACACTCAAGGTTCATATAAACTCACGCCAAAAATCCATACAAGCGATATTTACTAGACACGAACCATTTTATACTTTATTAGAATTATTGCGCATTTTACAACTCTGCCGGTACATACCGAATGTACGGGCTGTTTTACCCCACTTAGACCACTCCTAAAAATCTGAGAAAATTTGTAAAAATCACTTATAATGTGTAGAAACCCCTCACCAAATTTCATAAAAAGTTTTCACTCCTAAGACCTTCTGCCCGACACATCTTTGAAGTACAAAATTCGGACAGTTTTGCACACTCGACTCGTAAGATCGTTTTGACCATCTTAACCAATGCCATTTGAAAATCCGACTCTTGATTATGAAAATAGACTCAAAATGCTAAGTTTAGGGCCTGAGAACAACTTCCAAACATTTTTAGAACTCTAGTTACAATCCTAGACGTTCGACCTATATTTTGACAAAAACCCGTAACTTGTGATTTTCATCACCCGGTACGCCTCAAACTTTAAAATATCATAACTTTTGACTCGTTTTGAGTTAGAAGCTCTACCTTATACCGAATCGAAGCTAAAAAGAAGCTCTACAACAATATCCTATCTTCTCAACCTGGACTTAGACTTAAACCCACGAAAATAACCCTTAAACAATCTGATCTAAATTGACTCTTTCAAAATCATATTAAAACATCTTTCCAATCTCTTCCATTGATTCCTAGGCCTATTATATCATCATATCATCAATCTAAAACAACCTAATCATCCCTAATCACTTGTATGAACAATCTTAATCAAAACCCATTTGATGAAAACAACATGCAATACAAAGAAATATTATTAAAATATTATTAACACAAATATAGGACCATACCATGAACAAAATGGATCAAAGCTTCAAGAACACCAAAACCCCCATGTGTGCCGTGGGGTTTGGGGCTGAAATCACCATGGAAAAACATCTCCCATGCTCCAATATTTTAGTAGTGTGTTCCTAAACACATTTAAACATAACCCCACGAGATTAATTAGATCAAATCATAGTTTTTATCAAGATTAGTCAAAAATTAGATCTAAAAAAAATGTTGTTGCATGTTTGATTTTTGTGGTGGGATTTACTTACAATGATGTTAGGAACATGGGACTTTGATTGGTTTTTCAAGAAAACAATTTTTGATGATGGATTAAGGTGGTGGTGGTGTTGCCGTGAGATAGAGAGAAGAAGGAGGGAGGGAGTGAAATTTTTGAAGTGAATTTTTGTGAAGTGTGTGTTTGGTTGGTTATTTTGTAAAGTTAGGAGGGACCAAAGTGCAATTATGGCTTTCTTTTGGCCTTTATTGAAAACGACCACAAATGTTTACGGGATTGACTCACTAGTCATTTTAAAAATTTTACGGGAGTCGGGTTTCGCCCCGAACACTTGAAAATACTTTTAAATGACTCAAACGCACCCAAAACGAATATACACATGGTTCCGACTCGACTTAACACGTAATAAAATAAAAATCTCGAAAACTCAAATATCGATCAATCGATAATAAAATGTAAGTTTTGGGCATCCGTCGGTATCGTAGTCGTCATCGGTTCTTCTTAAATCGTCAAACGTTAAATTACAACCGTAAACGTTGGTTTCAACTTAAACCGTCAAATAAATCCACGATAAAAATGCTTAAAAATTTCAAAAATATACGTAAAATAGGATTAAATAAATGACGTTGGGCTCGGGATATCACATCCACAAGTGAGTCACAACTTAAGAGAGATGCTCATACTGAACAGCTCTTGAGACAATAACGTAGCATCATACGGCACTTTCACTGGTGTTACATCCTTCCCCCCTTAAGGGAGCGACGTCCCGGCGCTCTCCGGTTCTTATACTCGCATTTTGTACTACTAGGAAGATAAAGGTACTTCTTCCGAAAGAGGTCTTCATGTTCTGTTTCGAGCTCCGGTTCACGTTTCGGTAACTATCACATTTTCACCATGGGTATTATACCTTGCTTCAGTCTCTTACCATCTTGATCCATGATCTCCACTTCAATTTCCCAAAATTCTTCCCACGGGTATCAACACATCTCTTTCCATAGCTTCTCGCGGTTAGCAAATAATTTTTAATCTACACCATCTCTTCCGTAGCCTCTCGAATCAATTCAAGTCCATTCAACTGACTTTTTCCTACTTCATTCCACTCAACTGGTGATCTACCTTTTCGTCAACATAGTTCTTCAAATGTTGCAGCTTCACGGCTAACGTGGTAAATGTCGTTGTACAAGGATACCTCCACGGCAAGTGTCGGTCTCAACAACTATCAAAATCAATCACACACGCTCGGAGCACGTCTTCCAACGTTCGAATCGTCCTTTCACTTAGTTCGTCGTCTCATAAAAACAATTATTCATAAATGAAAATCGCACGGGTCACACATAACCCCATCGAAAAACGTTCAAAATATAAAAGACGAAGCAATTAATACTAGTCGTACAAAATCACCTTATCGTAATATTACTTACATACAAACCTATTTCATCAGAAACGAATTCATCGATACGGGAAATCATCCGACGTATACACAACTCTCTCAAAAACATCACAATCCAACCAAATACAAAATCCATTATGAAACACATACCACCAAATTACGACATGTTTGCAAAATAGCCAAACCATGCCAAGTAAAATAAGTTCAATCAAGTTAACTCATGCTTGCTAATCAGCCAAGCCATGATAAAATAAGAACATTCGACATATTTCTCGGATGAGTCAAGTCAAAAGAAAATTGCAAGTTAAAGAAGGTTCACGAGCTTGCTAGCTATTATGCATATCCATAAGGAAAGAAAAATACATACATATGTCATCGCAGGGCGCTCACCCATGGATTCATACACAAAAGATATTACAAGAACACCATCTCACTTCCGTCCCAAACGTGGTCAAAATCTCAATAAGCATCATCGTTCACAGTATATAAAAAAAATATACATATATATTTCATGGCACGTGTTCTCCATGATCGGACTTCATTGGACAATGTCGTCTCAAGTTCTCACAACTTACGATCACTCAACCATATCTCTTAACACATAAATACATAAAAGCAGTGGTTTACCACACAAACATCAACTATGGCTATCTATCGTTTAACCATCGATAATCAAGGATGGTTGAGTCAAGCAAAGAGGATTCCTCACTTAAATAAGCGAAAACGACAATGGAATTGTCTTCCAATTACTGATGTACAGTTGGTAAACTTCAACAGTTTATCGCGTGTCGTTAAATATATAAAAAAAACAAGAAAAAAAATATATAAGGTACGATACATTCGATGTAGGAGAAGTCGTCGTCATTCCCCTCAGAGTTATTCGAACTCGGATTTCCTCTACTTCGGAAGTCTTCTATTTTTGTTAAAAACTCTTCTCAGTGTCGATACGAGCCCCTTTGGTATTTCATCAACACCCTCGTGATTCCGATGAAATTTGCACGTTACACACAACTCATAAAAACATTTTCCAAAAATTACTCGGTCACAGTGGCTTACCAAGTCAACACCAAACGAAAGAAAAGATTTCAAGGAATACAAGAAAAATTCAAAAATTGTCTCTAGGAATCAAAGAAAATACGATTACTTGCATAAGGATCCACCATTTTTTAAAAACGTTCTCATCCAAACATTTATCAAAACACTACAAGTTTCAAGATGACCAATTTGTTTGACACGATAGTGCCCTTCCTAAACTATGCATAATTAGCTAGATCATGCATACTTGAGGACCAAGCAACAACAATTAACAAAACAGGACTCTTCCCGAATTATGCATAGTTAGCTAAGTTGTGCATAATTGAGGATCGAGTGACGACACAAACATTATTATGACACACCGAATATGACTATAAAAGTTTTCGACCTAATCTTCAAAATAATTAAACCATTTGAAATGAAATTTGAAATGGGAAAATATTGTTACCATCGTTTTAAGAAACACATTAAACATTTTTCATCCACTTTGGAAACATAGTTTTGCTTTGCCTTTTTATGAGAAAATAAATAAATAAATAAATAAATAAGTCGATACCATTTACATTTGATTCAACGAACCATTTCACACACTCATACATATTTTTAAAATAGACTATTCACAAAATAACGGTAAGGTGGTTCATGATTAAAGATCATTGCAAGCACAACAAGTAATAAAATTAAGATCAATGAGATCGAACGAGGTAAACGAGCAATATAATTGTCAACGGAAATTAACTACATTAGAAATGAAAATACTTCAAATATATGACGAAAGTCTCAGGATAACAACAGCGATCTACGAATACATGGAGTAAAAGTTGAATATCAACACAAGCGTCAAAAAATAAAACAACGATCACACTTCCCATCGTCTCGAGTTGCACACACATTCCACCAAGGGCAGACGGGGAGAGAAGAATAATCACTCGGTTAAATAGAAACAATTTCACCAGGAAGATCGAGTTCTTTCACCTCTACAATTTGGTAAAGCGGCTTCGCCTCCTCGCTTTTGTTCAATATAAGTAAATAACCAATTTAGTGAAGATTTATAGCATCATTCAAGTAAATACAGAATTTTAGGTTCCATTAACCGAAAGAAGAAAAGTTACGGCGTCCATGAACAGGACAAAAATACACCGGGTGACCTACCCTTATTTTCAAGTACTAGCGAAATAGTAGTTTTAAAATAAATATAACAATAATGGTTTCATACCATTGACAATATTAAAACGAAAAATCACATGACTATTTAAGTTTAGATAAAGACCCACAAAATCAAAGAAGGGATGTCGTACGATCGAACCATCGTGACTCAAAACATTGTATATACATCTTTATTAAATAATATACAAGTAGGAGTGTGTTGGGTAATCCATTTGCATATTCAAATCAATGTTACATTGTATATTGTAAAACCGAACATTTACACATTTTTAATTTGGGTTACACCATTAAGGGATTTATACATTTTATTTCTCAATCTTTACAAAGTTTTTATTTCTGGAAAAATTTCAATCTCTCGGAAATTATTAACATTAGTAAATTCGGTGACTCGGCTATCATAACCGGTAAAATCATTAGGTTTGAAAATCTCCATACTTGTGTCAAAATCTCTTTAATATCCATATTTTTAAGTACCAAAAACATACGTAGTAAGAATTTCCCAAGTTTTACGTTTTTATTATTACGACTTATATTATCACATATATACACATATCCAACACGACTCAACCTAGTCCCATTAACTCTTAAAAATTCAACCTTTGACTTTTATTACACACATGTCTTTCTTACAATTGATTTGCTATATTTTATTCACGCGGCTCGAATCAGGCGTCAAAGACGTTTCACGTAGTATTATCTCGGATAAATTACTGATTTTAGTCGAGACTTGAATCTCAAAAATTAATGATAATGATATGATAATATAATAATGAAGTAGGTGTTCAAAATGCTTATTTCAATTATTTCCAAAATATATATAAAATTCAACTTTTAATCATTAGCCCATTATCAAGTGATTTTAAAATTAACACATCTCACAGCAGAATAAAATGAAAGATTTTTCAAACGATTTTAAACAAGCATCATCGAATTATGCATAGTGGTTCTCTATAACGACAATTAAATAAACAAATGATTTTCAATGACATTCCATCAATGTTTAAAAATTTATTTCAAGTGTTATAATTTCTCACTTAAAGTGTACATTCTGATTTTTAACCCAGTTTATTCAATACAACAAGTAATGTGTTCTAGTTTATACCAATACATACGTAAACATAACCTTATGTTTAAAGTAAAACCAATTTTACAGAATCTCTAGCTCCTAAACACATGTCCACATCCTCTACTCATGTTTTATATTACAAGATACGTCAAAAGTTTACTATATTGACCCAAAAATTAATTCATACCAAATCCGAAGCTACATATATTCAATAGTCATATCGCAAATTTTATTATAAACTCCTTTTTCAAATTAAATTAAACAAATTCTTAACAAGTTCATCACAATCTTTTAGTATCAAATTTTAACATATAAAAACAAGGATTTTACGAGTAATACAAGTTACTTATTACGATTTACCAACCAAGGTTGAAGGAAAATAATTTCACAATGTCCGTTTATTCTCTACACGAATTTTACTTGTTACAAGACACCTCATAAGTCATTTTTATCCAAAAGTTTCATTCATCAAATATTAAATATGTAAAACACTTTATGTTTAAATCATTCAATCAACAAAGTTTTAGTGCTTACTTAACTCACACAAATGCCGGACCTCGTCATGTAAAATATCGAATTCAAAATAATGAAACAACAAAACAAAATGAAATAAGCGAAGCGAGAATACGTATGTCAACTAAGTGTTGTTATCGGCCTCGGATGAGTCTCGAAATCGTACTCCACCAAGTTAACACAAAAACCAACCAAATTCCAAGTTGTCACGATTGATCACAACGCCAGTCTATTTTAAAACACATCTTTAAATTCAAGTAGAATAGTAAACAATGATTAAATGGCAACACGCCTCAACCACATTTTATAACACACACATGTGATTCGTCGCTACGATGTACGCATCGTTGATTATACTTCGTCTATGTTATAGTTACGTGAACTAACATATCAAACCCATTAGGAATAAAGGAAATAAAATAGTACGTTAGTAATTTACGATCCAAAAGAAGGTGTCCCAAAAATGACACATCATAGTGCGATAACGACAATCGAGATCGATCTAGTCGATATAAAATATGTTACGAAGCATCATTTACGTATATATAGTATCAAACGAGGTTCACACTCGGTTATTCGATCAGTAGATTAATTATCAGGATTGATAATTAGCGGTAAGGCCGAATTCTCAGCAAAACCGCATTATAACATGTACGATAATTACCCAAGGGCCATTGCTTCGCATGCAATGCCTTTCAATACCATAGTATATACATACTTATACATACAACCATTCCTACATACACGTAGGATTACAACGCGGTGTTGCCATGTAATGCAATGTAGCCCGTTATGCCAATTACATGCAACATATAAGATAATCTTACAAGAATTTGCAAATTACGATGATAAGTACTCAACGTACAAAACGATATATCTCAATATATATCTCAAAGTATTTACTTACTAAATACTCGGGAATTCATATCAATTTTTGAGGGATACATCTAAAATATAAAGCAATGCTAAAGAATTCTTACCGGAGCCATGCAGGATAGTTGTGTGCTTGGACAATTTCTTACGACACCAAAAGTTATAGTTTAGGATTTTTCAAAATGACCTAGTTCTCTATAACTCATGGCGCTGATACCAATCTGTAACACCCCCACAAATGCTATGCGCAGCGGAACTACAACATTTGGGTGCTACACAGTTATCATCGCACACAAGATATATCAAACGACTCAAAAGACGTAAAAGTCTTGACATAATTTAAACATAGTTAAAATGTACATGTCTACTGTGTTCCAAACCCCAAAAGAATACAATACAGAGTTTACGTTTAGGTCCCCACTGAATCTCAACCCAAAAATACATTTTCATTCACATGACATAGTATAAAATTTTTAAGTGCAAAAAGGGAGGAAAACAAAGTAGACCGCCAAGCCACCACAACTTCCATCCTCGCATGCTCCGCTGCTAACAATCTTGGTTACCTGAAACACATGCTTAAAATCGTCAACACAAAGGTTGAGCGAATCTATAGGTTTATCAAAACATCAGTTGAACATAAGTGTTAAAAACCAATCATGATCATTTAATAGCATTGTCGTACTCACAATCTATTTTCAAGGTTATGACAATTGTGTTTAAGCTCATGACACTAATCCGTTAACTCAATCACCCGCGTAATAATTACCGGCGTGATTCAGATGAAACCAGTGCCCCTTCTAAAGGCATCAGTTGCAATTATACCTTATCTCTCATACAAGATAATCTACCGCAGAACTTACTCAACGTACAGCTTCTCGGCTAGCATTGGGTCGTTAGCCCCGTAGTACTACAAATTGTATAAGCGGCTATTTCCCCCTTCTTGAGGGCAAGACAATAGTTAATAGTTCATGAAATTAGGGTCTTTTGCAACTAGGTACTCAACACAATTTCTAAGGCAACATTCGAGTCCAACAACCATTCATTACTTATGTTCATTTTCATTTAAATTAGCATGTATCCCCCTCGCGGGTTAAAAACATTTGAATAAAGTAAAGAGCGAGGCTATAGACTCACCTTGCGTAGTAGTAGTAGTTATAGCGAAGACGTAACGGGAAATGTCACCGACGACGTGGATGCCCGGGAAAATCAAACACAACACCTAACGAATAAACACGTAATGAATCAACACATTCAAGTACCTTCAAGTACTGTATGTACACAATTTAAGAACACTCAAGGTTCATATAAAATCACGCCAAAAATCCATACAAGCGATATTTACTAGACACGAACCATTTTATACTTTATTAGAATTATTGCGCATTTTACAACTCTGCCGGTACATACCGAATGTACGGGCTGTTTTACCCCACTTAGACAACTCCTAAAAATCTGAGAAAATTTGTAAAAATCACTTATAATCTGTAGAAACCCCTCACCAAATTTCATAAAAAGTTTTCACTCCTAAGACCTTCTGCCCGACACATCTTTGAAGTACAAAATTCGGACAGTTTTGCACACTCGACTCGTAAGATCGTTTTGACCATCTTAACCAATGCCATTTAAAAATCCGACTCTTGATTATGAAAATAGACTCAAAATGCTAAGTTTAGGGCCTGAGAACAACTTCCAAACATTTTTAGAACTCTAGTTACAATCCTAGACGTTCGACCTATATTTTGACAAAAACCCGTAACTTGTGATTTTCATCACCCGGTACGCCTCAAACTTTAAAATATCATAACTTTTGACTCGTTTTGAGTTAGAAGCTCTACCTTATACCGAATCGAAGCTAAAAAGAAGCTCTACAACAATATCCTATCTTCTCAACCTGGACTTAGACTTAAACCCACGAAAATAACCCTTAAACAATCTGATCTAAATTGACTCTTTCAAAATCATATTAAAACATCTTTTCAATCTCTTCCATTGATTCCTAGGCCTATTATATCATCATATCATCAATCTAAAACATCCTAATCATCCCTAATGACTTGTATGAACAATCTTAATCAAAACCCATTTGATGAAAACAACATGCAATACAAAGAAATATTATTAAAATATTATTAACACAAATATAGGACCATACCATGAACAAAATGGATCAAAGCTTCAAGAACACCAAAACCCCCATGTGTGTCGTGGGGTTTGGGGCTGAAATCACCATGGGAAAACATCTCTCATGCTCCAATATTTTAGTAGTGTGTTCCTAAACACATTTAAACATAACCCCACGAGATTAATTAGATCAAATCATAGTTTTTATCAAGATTAGTCAAAAATTAGATCTAAAAAAAATGTTGTTGCATGTTTGATTTTTGTGGTGGGATTTACTTACATTGATGTTAGGAACATGGGACTTTGATTGGTTTTTCAAGAAAACAATTTTTGATGATGGATTAAGGTGGTGGTGGTGTTGCCGTGAGATAGAGAGAAGAAGGAGGGAGGGAGTGAAATTTTTGAAGTGAATTTTTGTGAAGTGTGTGTTTGGTTGGTTATTTTGTAAAGTTAGGAGGGACCAAAGTGCAATTATGGCTTTCTTTTGGCCTTTATTGAAAACGACCACAAATGTTTACGGGATTGACTCACTAGTCATTTTAAAAATTTTACAGGAGTCGGGTTTCGCCCCGAACACTTGAAAATACTTTTAAATGACTCAAACGCACCCAAAACGAATATACACATGGTTCCGACTCGATTTAACACGTAATAAAATAAAAATCTCGAAAACTCAAATATCGATCAATCGATAATAAAATGTAAGTTTTGGGCATCCGTCGGTATCGTAGTCATCATCGGTTCTTCTTAAATCGTCAAACGTTAAATTACAACCGTAAATGTTGGTTTCAACTTAAACCGTCAAATAAATCCACGATAAAAATGCTTAAAATTTTCAAAAATATACGTAAAATAGGATTAAATAAATGACGTTGGGCTCGGGATATCACATCCACAAGTGAGTCACAACTTAAGAGAGATGCTCATACTGAACAGCTCTTGAGACAATAACTTAGCATCATACGGCACTTTCACTGGTGTTACATGTACCAACAGTGGCTTATTAAAGCCAACAGTGGGTATTTAAGTAAAAACAGTGGGTATTTTAATAAAACAGTGGCTATCTTATAAAATTAGTGGGTACAGATATGAAAACAGTGGCTAGGTTAAGCTGTCAGTGGTAACTTTTGGTAGTATACACTAACAGTGGCAACTTAAGGTTAACGGTGGCAAGTTTTAAGTATTCGGTTGGTAATATATAACTAACGGTGGAATTATTACAACTAACGGTGGGAAAATACTACATGCAAGTTTATATTACAACATAGGCATACCCCAATCATTACAAGCTCGTAATCTATCATGCGCTAGTCATCATTAGCAGTCCCAAACGCCCTTTTAAACCTGCTATTAATCCCAAACAGCCTCTTAAGCCTATCTGCAATCCCAAACAGCCTTGCATGCGGCTGTAAATCGCAGATCCAAACACTCCCGAAGCTGCTGCTCCAACACTCGATCCAAATGCCATGCATGTTGCTCCAACAGCAGATCCAAACGGCCCTACATGTTACTCCAACAGCAGACCCAAACAGCCCCATTCCTGGCTATAATCTGCAGATCCAAACACCCCTCTTCCTGTTGTAATCCGCAGATCCAAACGCCCCTTCTGTGTTCTTTTACCAGCCATCAAACACCCCCTTCGTTTCATAAACTCGCAGCGATTAACACCCATAACAACCCCGTTTCAGATCTATATAATAGTAAGGCAAACACCCCGTGGCTTATATAAAATCTTAGACAAACACCCTCTAACAGTGGTGACTGTTTGTGGAGATGGTCGTGGTGTAGGTTGGCCATGGGTGATGGTTGTGATGACGTGAGGGGTGGAGGAGAATGGTGGTGATGATGGCAGCAGGTAGCTGTGAAGGTGGTGGTGACAGCAACGTGGTAACCACCATGGCTGTGGTGGTAGCCTCGTCCAAAAGGAGGGTGGCGGCTAGTGATGATGTTGGTGTTTCGGTGGCTGCTAGTGGGTTTTGACCACGACTGTGGTGATTACATGGTGTCACAGCTGGTGGCTAGGGGCTATGAGATGGTGGAGTATATAGATAGGGATGGTGGTTGTTAGCCACGAGTAGGAGTGGCGGTGTGTGGGGTTAGTGGCCACGTGGTTCAAAAGTGGCGGCTAATGGCTGGTGGTGGTAAAAGTGACGACAGCGGGGAGATGGTGGTGATGGCTATGGCGGCTGGAGGTGGTGACGTAGTTTGCCACCACGAACATGGTGGTTCAGTTGGTGAGCATATATATAGATCTACTCGATCTATGAATTAAAGATGGCGGCCGAAATATTTATAGGTGGCCGGAATATGTCGCTAGAAAAGTGGCGGCTGCCACTTAGAGTATGTATGTGTATTTTAGGTTTAGGGTTAGGGTTTAATGAATATAAAACCCTAATTGTACATATATATACCATTTCAAAGTTATAAAAACAATTTGCAAAGTTCCTTATAGTTTAGGGCTAAAGTTGCAATTATTCTCTAGGGTTTAAGACGTAACTTCTTTTATACGTTTATTAATAAACGGTTCGGGACTCTTTCGTGTTTTATAAAAACAGATTTGTCTTACGATAATTACGCCATTGTTCTTAAAATGATTTCTCCGATAAAATGAAGTATTTATATGACTTATAAATATGAAAAATGTGTTCATATATTTAAATGACAATTATTTATCATTTATCGTTTTAATAAAGTAAGTATCGTTTTAATAAAGATACTTCTCATTTAATCTCTCCATACATTATTAAAATGAAATATTAAATAATTTAATAAATTGTTTTATCAAGTATTTCTCAACAATAAATTATATAATTCAATTTTTAAACTGTCGGTACGCAGATTGTGCTACCTTTGTCTTGTTTTCAAATCCAATAATTTTTGTATTGCTCAAAATAGATTTTTGAACTATACTTTATTATTATTTAATGTACGAAAAATTCTCGGGTTTTACACCATCCACATGCCATCTTGAGTTTCGTCCTCGAAACTCGATTATTATTACTAGGTTGAGAAATGTTCTAGAATCATTGGGTAAACTTTTATTACATTTTATCATGGTAAAATCATGGATTTTACTGCTGATTACGACAATATGTAAAAACAAGCATTTACGAAAACAATGAAAAACGAATTCTTGAGTTTAAGTATTTTTCATTTCAACCATTATCACTTAAGGTATGAACAAACAAGTAATTATACTAATTAAGTGATCAAGGATTTAATCTTTTCTTAAAACTCACTTTTTATTAAGTGTGACAAAGTTTTATCATTAAACTTTCTTTTTAAGAAAATGTTTTATTAAATTAATTATTTGAAAAATTGAAATTTGAAAATGACATATTCTATCTTGGTTTGGAATATCCTTTCAGGATATTTTAATCCCCAGGTTCGATCCAACCCACTAAAAGACAAAAGGGAGCGGACTCTACGCCGGCGGTTCATTAGCGCCTATGGCGGTTCCTTATCGATAAGGAACCGCGGGCTGCAATAAAGAACCGCGGGCAGATATAGCCGTTGGACATTTGTCTTATAAATAGTGGACCATTCTCATACTTTCAATCCACCTCTTTTGTACATAAACTTTCAGATTTTTACATACTTCTTAAATCACTCAAATCCTTGATCATTTGTTTGATTACTACTTGTTTAGAAGTGAATCTTTCTCCTCCTATCTTTTGCCCTCAAAGTGCAAAGAGAAGAACACTATCATTGTTGAAGTGTTGTGTCTATCTCAAAGATCCATTGAAGATCCAAACTTATTTATTCATAGTTGTGAAGATCCAAGTAGTTTTGTCTATTTGGAAGTTGTGTATGTATTAGGGTTAATACTTAGTCCACAAAGTATATTTGTCTAGATTGGTCCTATCTAAGATTAGGGCTCGACTTTTAGCTTAGAGTCGGAAATTGGTTAAGCGACGTTGTGTACGGTTTCTCCACCTTAAGGAGCTTGTTGATTAGTGAACTCTAGAGTAAGGAGTACTCGAGGAGTGGAGTAGGAACGAGGAGTGAGCTTCGTTGCCGGACCACTATAAATCCTTGGTGTTTGGTTTGATCGTTCCTTCCCTTATCTCTTTACATTCTTTATTCTTTATACTTGTGATTATTAGTTTAACTACATTCATTATTCTTTATACTTGTGATTATTAGTTAGTTGCACTATTCCTTGTTCATATTGTGTATAAGAAGGTTTCACATAAATACTCAAGCTTAAGTTTTTGAAAAAGGATTTTTTAAAACCAAACTTTAACAAGCAAAATTAAGAAACTATTCACCCCCCCCCCTTCTAGTTTCTACAATTGGTATCAGAGCGTGGTTGCTCAAGACTTTTTAAAATATATTGTATTTTAAAACTTGAATCGATCTATGGATTCCAACAAGTATCTAGAAGGGCAATCCATGTAAAGACCACCTCTTTTTGAAACTAATAGTTTTATTTATTGGAAAAATAGGTTTGAGACTTATGTGAAATCAAAAGATTTAGATCTTTGGCATGTTATTACCAATGGTGACTTTTTACCCTTTCAATATAATGAAGTTTCTAAAAGTAAGGAGATAGTTACTTTTGATAAAGCTATTGATGATACTAAAAGAAAACTTGCTAAAAATAATGAAGCTAAAATGATGATTTATAATGCTTTACCAAAGAAAGAGTACGAAAGGATTTTTATGTGTAAAACCGCTAAAGACATTTGGAATACTCTTTTAGTAACCCACCAAGGTAATAGCCAAGTCAAAGAAAGTAAAATCGATCTTCTTGTTCAACAATATGAACAATTTGTCATCTTAGAATATGAAACCATAGATAGTGCATTTGCTAGATTTAACACTATTATTACTAGTCTAAAAGCACTTGATGAAGGTTTTTCTAGCAAGAACAATGTTAGGAAGTTTCATAGGGCGTTGCATCCAAAATGGAGAGCTAAAGTCACGGCGATTGAAGAATCAAAGGATCTTGCCAAATTATCACTCCATGAACTCATTGGTAACTTGAAGATTCATGAGATGATAATTTTGAAGGACTCGGAAATGGTGAAAACTAAAAGTGAAAGAAAGTCTCTTGCACTTAAAGCCAAGAAGGCACAAAGTGATCATGAAAGTTCCTCGGATAGTGATGATGAGGAATATGCCTTGGCAGTTAGAGACTTTAAGAAGTTCTTCAAAAGACGAGGTCAATACGTGAGGCAACCAAACAATGAAAAGAAACCCTTCTCTAAAAACCGATTTGCCAAAGACGATAAAGGTGATATGAAATGCTTTAGATGTGGTGATCCAAATCATTTCATTGGTGATTGTCCTAAGCCTTCACGCGACAAGAACCACACAACGTTCGTTGGAGGTTCATGGATTGATAGCGGTGAAGATGTTGATGACAACCCCAAAGATGAGAAGTGTATCATGGCTCACACTTCTAAAGACATACTTTCCGAAACCAAGTATTATAGCAATAATAGTTCTTCTCAAGATGATAGTGAATTAGAAGGTGTGACAACCCGTCAATTTCAGGTCGTTATTTTAATCTCGACTATTACGTATTACGTGTTTTCTTTAATGAGAATTTTAATTTATCGACTAACCAAGAAGGTTATGACTTGAAACTAGCGTAAGAATGTCGATTAGACGAAAACCGACAAGGAATATGTTAGGTATCGATATTATATTCTCAAATAATCATGAAAATGATTTTTATTATATTTAATCTTTATTTCTCGTATTTTACGTTTTAACGAATGACGATAACTAGTAGTGATCGCATACCGACGGATGCCCAAAAATTTACGTTTCATTATCGAATGTCTCGATATTTTATATTTTCGACGTTTTCGATTTAATTGCGTTTTAAGTCGTGTCGAAGCTTTATTATTATTTTTATGAAGCGTTTTAACTTACGAAAAGTATTTTTACGAAACCCGAGCCCCGTAAATATTTTTAAAATTTACAATTTACATTTTCTACCTTGTAAACTATTTACTTACAACATAGGACCAAAAGAATGCAAATTTGGCAAAAATTACCCTCACCCCACTACTTATTAAAAATTCCACTAACACAAAATCTCATTTTATTCATTTAAAAAATTTTTTCATCCTCCCCCACTCTCTCTCTCTAACCCATGGCTCAAACACCACCACCAAAACCCATTTGATTTTCAAAATCAAGCTTGAATCCAAGAAAACTAAAACAAGACCCACTTTGCAAATTCAACAAGGATCATTTTGGTATAATTTTTATCCACATGCATTCACTAAATTTTATTTTCAATTCTTGGTGAAGAACTTGATGTTTGATCCATTTTTGTGTTTATATATGGTGTTAATATTATTATATTCATAGTGGGTTTTGGTTGCATGCAAGATTTTTATATATTTTATTTTTGTAAGATTAAATTTGAGGGTGTTATGAGTTAATTAGATGTGTTATTATGATATTAGGATCATATTAGGACTATAGGAATTGTTGGAATGGGTCGAAAAATTGTTTTGGTATGATTTTTAGATAGGCTATTTTAGGCAGTAACTTTAAGTCCGTTTTTGAAATTGTTACTGTGGTAAACTTGGTAAACTAATAAGATAGGGTCGTAGAGAATTTCGTTAGCTTCGATTTGAGCTAAAGTATAGCTTCTAACTCATTACGAGCGAAAAGTTATGCTACTTTTAGTATTTGTGTACCGGGAGACGGGTATCGGCACAATCCGAAAATTGTTGTCGATATTTGGAACGAATCTCGGGGACTATAAAATGAGTTTTAAAAATGTTCAAGGGCTGTTGTAAGTTGATAAACCTCAGGTCATGAGTCTATTTTCAAACCCGAGCGTCGGTTTTGCAAACGGAAATGTTTAGATAAGTCAAAATGGTTTTACAAGTCAAAGGCGTAAAACTGTCCGGTTTTTGCAACACGAAGGTGTGTCGGGCAGAAGGTCTTAGAAGTAATATTTTTGAGTGAAATTTAAACTGAGTCTTATTCATATTATGTGTGAGTTTGTCACCAAGTTTCGTCGAAATCGGACATGTCTAGATAGGTTAGATTGGTGTGTACATTTGGAGTGTATATGCTAAGTGGTATTTTGGACACGTAGTTCAATACTTGTATGGCGTGAGTTGAGTATTCACTATTGGACATAGTGACTTACTCGAGTGTTAAGTCATTATATAAATGACTTAGCTACTGGTCCGAGGGAAGTAAAATGAAGGTTTGACTTGCGTTGACTTGGCGTCATACGACGGGTCAATGTCAAGTGTGTAAGCGTTTAAAAGAATAAGTGTTGAACAAAAGGGTATAGAAGTACACTTATATTTTCTTAATTTTTCGGGATTTTCATGGTCATTTGAAATTGACTTTCGTATTATTTAAGTATTATATATACTTGAGTCGTTTATTAACGAACGCGCCTTATTTGGTAGGTTGCGGTCTTCGTGTTTAAAAGGGCATCACAAATCGTCGGCGATCGTCACGTCACTACTATCGTATCAAGGTGAGTCTATAGCCTCGCTTTACATGTTTACTTGTTTTATAAAACCCGCGAGGGGGATAACATGCTTGTTTTATTAAAATAAAAGGGGTACGACGAGAAGTTGTGGAAACCCTTATTATTGGAAAAACATTATATAAATGAAGGGTACAACGAGAAGTTGTGGTAAACCCTCTTTCTTTTAAAAATTGAACACAAAGGACCCGATTGTATGCTTAGATGAAAGTTGTTATGTAAGTTTGTTTTAGCCTTAATAGACCCATGAATCGTGAATTTTTAATCGAAAGGAACGCTAATACTATGGGATAGATCTATCGGGGTGACACCCAGTCCGGTCGCGAGTAGCTCTCGCGTGGTGTTGTGATGCACCAGTAATGAAACATCGGATGCAATTGTATAAGAGAAATATACGCACTTGGCTAGGTGTGTTGGGCTGAAATATATATGTTAACGTTCAATTTCACGAGGCAAATAGAAATAACAACGATAATTATGTCTGATCCACATGATTGTCAACCACGGAAGGTTTATTCAGAATACTTGTGTTCATTTATTTAATTTAAACTCTATAGATTCACTCAACATTTTTGTTGACTTTATAGCATGTTTTATCTCAGGTCCATGAAGAAGGCACTCAAGGAAGGCGGTTTCGTGCAGCTTGCTTAATTTAAATGTTTTGGCCCACTTTTCTAAACTATGTCTATTCTAAGAAACTTTTATCATTTGGTTGGTTGTGTAAACTTAAAACTATTTGGGACCGTGTGTAAACTGTTTTATCTTTAAACAAATGAATGGACGTATGTTTTGTTAAAACGACTCATTTTGAGGCGTTTTCTATGATATTGAGGTTGAACCATGATAGTAACACCCAATGACCCTTCCGCTGCTATGACATGAAATTGGGGGTGTTACAGATTGGCATCAGAGCTCAAGTTATAGAGAACGAAAAGATTTTCCAAAAATAAATTTTTGAAATCTTTTAACTATAACATCTGCAAGCGAAACCTCCGAGTTGCCAATGGACGAGAACAAGCAAAGTGTATATATATGTTATACATATTTAATTATTAATTATGCTTAAAGCATAATGGATTACATTTATTTATTTATAAATGTCTATTATTTGATTATTATAATACTAATACGTGATTTACAAACGACGCTGATTGTCACAATAGAAATCCTTGTCTTTTTACTCATTCCTCGTGAATCTTCGTTCCTTGTCTAAATTCTATTCCTTATTCTATCATCCTTTCTTGTTTCTTTTCATCTATCTATTCTTATTCTGTGTTATTCATGTTTTGTTATCACAAGCGTTGAATGAATACTCATTTTGATGTGAATTGTGTAACAGGATCATGCCGCCGAAACAGTTGACTGAGACTCAGTTACGTGCTATAGTAGCTGATCAATTTCAGATATCTATGAATGCATTTATGGCAAACTTGAATAATGGAGCCGGTGGATCTGGTGGAGCTAGTGGATCTGGTGGAGCTGGTGGATCCGGTGGAGCTGGTGGATCCGGTGGAGCTGGTGGATCCGGTAGAGCTGGTGGATCTGGTGGAGCTGGCGATACTGGAGCTGGCAACACTGGAGTTGGCGCTACTGGAGCTGGCGCTACTGGAGCTGGCGCTACTGGAACTGGCACTACTGGGGCTGGCAATACTGGTGCTGGAACTGGTGATGCGGATAGACCAGTGATTCCTGAAAACAAGAAGTGCAATTATACCTCGTTCATGAAATGCAAACCTCCAACTTTTAAGGGTACTGAAGGCGCTGTTGGGTTAATGCAATGGTTTGAGAAATTAGAATCCGTGTTTCGATTTAGTGGAAGTGAGGAAGGAGATAAAGTAATGTTTGCCTCTGCTACTCTTCAAGGGCGAGCATTAACCTGGTGGAATGGAAGAATGGCATCAATGGGTATGGATGCTGCGTATGCTACACCTTGGGTTGAGGTAAGAAGGTGGATGACTGAGGAATTCTGTCCAAGGAGTGTTATTCAAAGGTTAGAACATGAATTATATCAGCTGAGACTGAAGGGTACCGACATCGATGGATACACAAACAGATTCCATGGACTTGCTCTACTTTGTCCGAACAAAGTTAACCCAGAATACTTGAAGGTAGAGCAGTATATTCGAGGCTTGCCGACCAACATCCGGGGAGATGTGACCTTATCTAAACCTGCCAATATTGATGAAGCTGTTCGTATGGCCTACCAACTAATGGGTCAAATCATCCAAGACAAGGCTGATGGTGTTTCTGAAGGCAACAAAAGAAGAGCTGAAAATGACAATGATGATCGTGGTGATAACCGTCAATCTCATAACAGAAATCAAAACCGAAGGAGGGGTAACGCTAATGCAATGACTGAAGCTGCAACTGCTGATAAAGGAACCAGATGTCAACGATGCAAGAAGTCTCATACTGGTGAATGTGCTAAGTGTGGAAAGTGCAACAAGTTAGGTCACAAGACTGAAGACTGTTGGGGACCAGGAAAGAAAGGAGTGACGTGTTATAACTGTCAAGGTAAAGGTCACATGAGGAACCAATGCCCTCAACCTCCGAAGAATGCACGTGGTGGAGATAACCAAGGAAAAGCTTATCAGTTGGGAGAAGCCGAAGCAAAGCAAAACCCGAAAGTTGTCACTGGTACGTTTTTACTGAACAACCGTTATGCTACCGCTTTATTTGATTCTGGTGCGGACAAAAGCTTTGTGTCTACAAGTTTTAGTACCTTAATTGATATCAAACCGGTCGAATTAGACGCAAGTTATGAGGTAGAACTAGCTGATGGTAAATTAGTGAGTACAAATCGTGCGCTCCTAGGATGTTCTCTTAATCTCTTGAACCGTATTTTTAAGATAGACTTGATGATTGTTGAATTGGGAAGTTTTGATATTATTATCGGAATGGATTGGTTATCCAAGTATAACGCGTCTATCTTGTGTGGAGAGAAGAAAGTTAGGATTCCTTTAGACGACAAGACCATGGTTATCGAAGGTGATCATCGTAGTTCACGACTAAAAATCGTTTCGTGCATTAAGGCTCGTAAGTATATCGAAAGAGGCTGTGAGTTATTCCTAGCTAAAGTAGTGGAGAAAGAATCAAAGGAGAAACGTGCTGA
The DNA here is from genome assembly GCA_025667525.1 of Glebionis coronaria. Lineage (NCBI taxonomy): Eukaryota > Viridiplantae > Streptophyta > Magnoliopsida > Asterales > Asteraceae > Glebionis > Glebionis coronaria. Next base: position 160,327,718 of record CM046876.1, read on the forward strand.
AGATGTACCTGTTATCCGTGACTTTCCTGAAGTGTTTCCGGAAGATTTGCCTGGACTTCCTCCTCCAAGGCAAGTAGAATTCCAAATTGACCTAATTCCTGGTGCTGCACCCGTGGCTCGTGCGCCATATCGTTTAGCCCCATCCGAGCTGAAGGAGTTATCTGTGCAATTGCAAGAGCTATCTGATAAAGGTTTTATACGACCGAGTTCGTCACCTTGGGGAGCTCCTGTCTTATTCGTTAAGAAGAAAGATGGTTCGTTTCATATGTGCATTGATTACCGAGAGCTGAATAAGCTAACGATCAAGAATCGTTATCCGCTTCCAAGAATTGATGATTTATTCGATCAACTTCAAGGTTCTCGTGTTTTCTCCAAGATTGATCTTCGTTCTGGTTACCATCAACTTCGCATACGTGAGGGAGATATTCCTATTACGGCGTTTAGGACTCGTTATGGTCATTATGAGTTTCTGGTTATGCCTTTTGGTTTGACTAATGCACCTGCTGTATTCATGGACTTAATGAATCGCATTTGTAAGTCGTATCTTGATAAATTCGTGATCGTTTTCATAGATGATATTATAATCTACTCCAAGAGCAATGAAGAGCATGCTGAACACTTAAGGATTATCTTGAACTTGTTGAAGAACGAAAAGTTATACGCTAAGTTCTCAAAGTGTGATTTTTGGCTTAATTCTGTACAATTTCTCGGACACGTGGTTGATAAAAGTGGTGTACATGTTGATCCTGCAAAGATCGAAGCCATCAAGAATTGGAGTGCTCCGACTACTCCAACTGAAGTGCGTCAATTTCTAGGTTTGGCTGGCTATTACCGAAGGTTTATTGAAGGATTCTCTTTGATATCGAAACCATTAACGAAGCTGACTCAGAAGAATAAACCGTATGTGTGGGGCGACGATGAAGAAGAAGCTTTCCAAACCCTGAAGATGAAACTCTGTAGTGCGCCGATTTTATCGTTACCTGAAGGAAGTGAAGATTTTGTTGTTTATTGCGATGCATCTCTCAAAGGATATGGTGCTGTTCTCATGCAACGTGAAAAGGTGATCGCATATGCCTCTAGACAATTAAGGAAAAATGAGGAGAACTACACTACCCATGACTTGGAATTGGGCGCTGTGGTTTTCGCTTTGCGACTTTGGAGACATTATCTGTATGGTACGAAGTGTACAGTATTCACTGATCATAAAAGCCTACAATACATATTGGATCAAAAGGAGCTGAATATGAGGCAACGTCGATGGGTTGAACTATTGAGTGATTACGACTGCGAAATCCGTTATCATCCGGGAAAGGCGAACGTGGTAGCTGACGCGTTAAGTCAAAAGGAAAGGGAGAAACCGATTCGAGTGCGTGCTTTAGTAGTGACAGTTCATAATAACTTACCTGAGCAGATTCGGAACGCACAAGTTGAAGCATGCAAGAAGGAAAATATTGCTGCCGAAAGATTTAGAGGAGGCGGTGAAACATTTGAGACGCGACCTGATGGTATCAGATGTTTGAGAGGTCGAATCTGGTTACCATTATATGGTGGACTGAGAGACTTGATTATGTTAGAATCTCATAAGTCCAAGTATTCTATTCATCCTGGATCGGACAAAATGTACCAAGACTTGAAAAAGTTATACTGGTGGCCGAATATGAAAGCTGATATTGCAACATACGTCGCGAAATGCTTAACATGTGCAAAAGTGAAAGCTGAATATCAGAAGCCGTCAGGATTACTTGTCCAACCTGAAATTCCAATCTGGAAATGGGAGCGAATTACGATGGACTTCATCACAAAACTCCCAAGGACACCGTCTGGGTTCGATGCAATTTGGGTTATTATCGATCGTTTAACGAAATCCGCTCATTTTATTCCAATCAACGAGAGGTTCGGTTTGGAGAAACTCGCCGATATTTATCTAAAGGAAATCGTGTGCAAACATGGTGTTCCTATTTCAATCATTTCCGATAGAGATAGTCGTTTTGCTTCTGGATTTTGGAGATCACTTCAAAAGTCATTAGGAACCAATTTGGATATGAGCACAGCCTATCATCCACAAACTGATGGGCAAAGCGAAAGAACAATTCAAACTTTGGAGGATATGCTACGTGCTTGTGTGATAGACTTTGGAAGTAGCTGGGATAAGCACTTACATTTGGCCGAATTCTCGTACAATAACAGTTATCACGCGAGTATTAAAGCTGCACCTTTTGAAGCACTGTATGGGAGAAAATGTAGATCACCCGTTAGCTGGAGTGAGGTTGGTGATGCCCAACTCACTGGACCAGATTTGATTAGAGAGACGACGGATATGATTGTGCAAATCAAGAATAGGTTGTTGTCTGCTCGAAGCCGACAGAAGAGTTATGCGGATGTGAGAAGAAAACCATTGGAGTTTAACGTGGGAGATAAGGTTATGCTAAAGGTATCACCATGGAAAGGTGTTGTACGATTTGGAAAACGTGGGAAGTTAAGTCCTCGTTATATCGGACCATTCAAGGTTACATCTAGAGTAGGACCCGTGGCATACCAACTTGAACTACCACAAGAACTGTATGGGATTCATAACACTTTTCACGTGTCGAATCTGAAGAAGTGTTTATCCGATGAAGAACTCGTTATACCGTTAGACGAGGTTAAGGTTGATAAAAAGTTGCATTTTATTGAAGAACCAGTCGAGATCATGGATCGTGAGGTCAAGCAACTAAAGCAAAGCCGAATACCTATCGTCAAAGTTCGATGGAACTCTCGAAGAGGACCGGAGTTTACTTGGGAACGAGAAGACCAAATGTGGAAGAATTACCCTCATCTCTTTGATTTCAACAAGCGATCGGGCAAGAACGCAAGTTGATCTTCGAGGGCGAAGATCCTAATTTGGTGGGGATGATGTGACAACCCGTCAATTTCAGGTCGTTATTTTAATCTCGACTATTACGTATTACGTGTTTTCTTTAATGAGAATTTTAATTTATCGACTAACCAAGAAGGTTATGACTTGAAACTAGCGTAAGAATGTCGATTAGACGAAAACCGACAAGGAATATGTTAGGTATCGATATTATATTCTCAAATAATCATGAAAATGATTTTTATTATATTTAATCTTTATTTCTCGTATTTTACGTTTTAACGAATGACGATAACTAGTAGTGATCGCGATACCGACGGATGCCCAAAAATTTACGTTTCATTATCGAATGTCTCGATATTTTATATTTTCGACGTTTTCGATTTAATTGCGTTTTAAGTCGTGTCGAAGCTTTATTATTATTTTTATGAAGCGTTTTAACTTACGAAAAGTATTTTTACGAAACCCGAGCCCCGTAAATATTTTTAAAATTTACAATTTACATTTTCTACCTTGTAAACTATTTACTTACAACATAGGACCAAAAGAATGCAAATTTGGCAAAAATTACCCTCACCCCACTACTTATTAAAAATTCCACTAACACAAAATCTCATTTTATTCATTTAAAAATTTTTTCATCCTCCCCCACTCTCTCTCTCTAACCCACGGCTCAAACACCACCACCAAAACCCATTTGATTTTCAAAATCAAGCTTGAATCCAAGAAAACTAAAACAAGACCCACTTTACAAATTCAACAAGGATCATTTTGGTATAATTTTTATCCACATGCATTCACTAAATTTTATTTTCAATTCTTGGTGAAGAACTTGATGTTTGATCCATTTTTGTGTTTATATATGGTGTTAATATTATTATATTCATAGTGGGTTTTGGTTGCATACAAGATTTTTATATATTTTATTTTTGTAAGATTAAATTTGAGGGTGTTATGAGTTAATTAGATGTGTTATTATGATATTAGGATCATATTAGGACTATAGGAATTGTTGGAATGGGTCGAAAAATTGTTTTGGTATGATTTTTAGATAGGCTATTTTAGGCAGTAACTTTAAGTCCGTTTTTGAAATTGTTACTGTGGTAAACTTGGTAAACTAATAAGATAGGTTCGTAGAGAATTTCGTTAGCTTCGATTTGAGCTAAAGTAGAGCTTCTAACTCATTACAAGCGAAAAGTTATGCTACTTTTAGTATTTGTGTACCGGGAGACGGGTATCGGCACAATCCGAAAATTGTTGTCGATATTTGGAACGAATCTCGGGGACTATAAAATGAGTTTTAAAAATGTTCAAGGGCTGTTGTAAGTTGATAAACCTCAGGTCATGAGTCTATTTTCAAACCCGAGCGTCGGTTTTGCAAACGGAAATGTTTAGATAAGTCAAAATGGTTTTACAAGTCAAAGGCGTAAAACTGTCCGGTTTTTGCAACACGAAGGTGTGTCGGGCAGAAGGTCTTAGAAGTAATATTTTTGAGTGAAATTTAAACTGAGTCTTATTCATATTATGTGTGAGTTTGTCACCAAGTTTCGTCGAAATCGGACATGTCTAGATAGGTTAGATTGGTGTGTACATTTGGAGTGTATATGCTGAGTGGTATTTTGGACACGTAGTTCAATACTTATATGGCGTGAGTTGAGTATTCACTATTGGACATAGTGACTTACTCGAGTGTTAAGTCATTATATAAATGACTTAGCTACTGGTCTGAGGGAAGTAAAATGAAGGTTTGACTTGCGTTGACTTGGCGTCATACGACGGGTCAATGTCAAGTGTGTAAGCGTTTAAAAGAATAAGTGTTGAACAAAAGGGTATAGAAGTACACTTATATTTTCTTAATTTTTCGGGATTTTCATGGTCATTTGAAATTGATTTTCGTATTATTTAAGTATTATATATACTTGAGTCGTTTATTAACGAACGCGCCTTATTTGGTAGGTTGCGGTCTTCGTGTTTAAAAGGGCATCACAAATCGTCGGTGATCGTCACGTCACTACTATCGTATCAAGGTGAGTCTATAGCCTCGCTTTACATGTTTACTTGTTTTATAAAACCCGCGAGGGGGATAACATGCTTGTTTTATTAAAATAAAAGGGGTACGACGAGAAGTTGTGGAAACCCTTATTATTGGAAAAACATTATATAAATGAAGGGTACAACGAGAAGTTGTGGTAAACCCTCTTTCTTTTAAAAATTGAACACAAAGGACCCGATTGTATGCTTAGATGAAAGTTGTTATGTAAGTTTGTTTTAGCCTTAAAAGACCCATGAATCGTGAATTTTTAATCGAAAGGAACGCTAATACTATGGGATAGATCTATCGGGGTGACACCCAGTCCGGTCGCGAGTAGCTCTCGCGTGGTGTTGTGATGCACCAGTAATGAAACATCGGATGCAATTGTATAAGAGAAATATACGCACTTGGCTAGGTGTGTTGGGCTGAAATATATATGTTAACGTTCAATTTCACGAGGAAAATAGAAATAACAACGATAATTATGTCTGATCCACATGATTGTCAACCACGTAAGGTTTATTCAGAATACTTGTGTTCATTTATTTAATTTAAACTCTATAGATTCACTCAACATTTTTGTTGACTTTATAGCATGTTTTATCTCAGGTCCATGAAGAAGGCACTCAAGGAAGGCGGTTTCGTGCAGCTTGCTTAATTTAAATGTTTTGGCCCACTTTTCTAAACTATGTCTATTCTAAGAAACTTTTATCATTTGGTTGGTTGTGTAAACTTAAAACTATTTGGGACCGTGTGTAAACTGTTTTATCTTTAAACAAATGAATGGACGTATGTTTTGTTAAAACGACTCATTTTGAGGCGTTTTCTATGATATTGAGGTTGAACCATGATAGTAACACCCAATGACCCTTCCGCTGCTATGACATGAAATTGGGGGTGTTACAGAAGGCCAATACAATAACATGCATAAGCTTAGTCTAAAATTTATTGAATAGAACAAAGTGCTAAAATCTACAAGAACTAAGCTTGAAAGCGAGATTAGTGAGCTAAAAGAAAAATTAGCTAAGCTTGAGACAAATAAAGAAATAGACCTAGGATGCTTAAAATGTGAAAACCTTAGGCAAGATAATGAAAACCTTAAGAGCACCTCCATTAGACTTGAAAAGTTCATGAGAGGTACTAATGCTCTTGATGATATGTTAAACAAACAAATTCATTCTAAGGAAAAACTAGGGTTAGGATATAACTCTAATGAAGTATTAACTAGTGAACCAAAACAAGTTAGGTTTTCAGAAAAACAGTCCCCTGCACGCGGTGCTCCAATATATGGGGCGGTTCCTTATTGCTATGGAACCGTCGATGGAGCTATGGAACCGCGTCCAGAAGATGATTTTTGTGAAAATCCTGAACTTTCTAAAAATTCAATTTTATGTGAAGAACCAAAACATATTCTTATTAACAAGGCCAAAGTACCTATAATTCAAAAGCCTACTCTAGATAAATTCTACAAGCCCTTGAGTAAACCTCTAATGGGAACTAGAAACTTATCTAGACAAACATCTACTCCTCCAAGAGTACGAAATGAATCTAAACCTAGAAGTAGAACACCTACGCCAAAAAGAGATGATCATGCTAAACCACAACCTAGGAGTAAAACCCCAACACCTAGGAGGAATAATAATAATACTAGATCAAGATCAAAGACACTTAGGCTAAACTATGGACAACAAAATGGCCATATGAATTGGAATAATTTTCAACAACAATACTTTTCCCCATGGGGAATGTCTCCTTCATTCATGCATCCCAACCAAATGCAAGGGATGTTTGGAACTAACAATTTTAGACCCATGAGATATTGGGGACCAAATGTTTGATCTTGTGTGTTGTTACCTAGATATGCTTGGGAATCGATCTAGAGCCCGACAAGTGGATTAAGGATAGTGGTTGTTCTAAACACATGACGGGTAATCGAAGTTTCTTCTCGCACTACAAAGCATATGATAGAGGTAACGTTACATTCGCTAGTAATAGACGTGGTAATGTCATTGGAAAAGGTATGGTCTCTCTTGACTCTATAACTATAGAAAACATAGAGCACGTAGATAACTTAGGTTCTAACCTTCTAAGTATAGGTCAAATTTGTGACAATAAGTGTAAGGTCATCTTTTCGGAATATGACAGTGAAATCGTAAAAGATGGAAAAGTCATTAGAAAAGGTGTTAGAAAGCATGGGCTTTATGTCATGAAGGTTAATAGGAAGTCAAAGGAAAACTTATGTCTAGCGACTTTAGATTATATTTCTACTCTTTGGCATAGGAGATTAGGTCACGCTAATATGCGTTTAATTCAATCTTTAGTCTCTAAGGAGTTGGTAAGACACCTCCCCAAGATGAAGTTTGATAGTCACTTTTGTGATGCTTGCAAAATTAGGAAGCAATTTCACTCAAGTCACAAAGCCAAGAATTTGGTTTCGACCTCTCGGTGTTTAGAGCTCCTACATATGGATCTCTTTGGACCTTCCGCCATACGGGGTTATGAAGGTAACCTTTATACCCTAGTTATAGTTGACGACTACTCTAGATTCACTTGGTCTAGATTTTTAGCGTCTAAGAATGAAGCTTTCGATCACTTGGAAACATTTAGTCTAAGAATTCAAAATCAACTAGGATGTTCAATTGTCTCTATTAGGACGGATCATGGTAGGGAATTTGATAATGAAGTGCAATTTGGTGCCTTTTGTGAAGCCCATGGTATTACCCATAACTTCTCGGCTCCTCGCACTCTACAATCAAATGGGGTTGTTGAAAGGAAGAATAGGACCATCCAATAGATGAGTAGGACGATGTTAAATGAGCAATCTTTGCCTCAAAAATTTTGGTGCAATGTCGTGGACACATCGACTTACATTCTCAACCGAATTCTTATTCGACCTTTTCTAAGAAAGACCCCATGTGAGATTCTTAAAGGTAAGAAGCCCTCATTGGAATACTTTAGGGTGTTTGGAAGCAAGTGCTTCATTCTCAACACCAAAGACTACCTCACTAAGTTTGAACCAAAGTCTTACGAAGGTATATTTTTAGGTTATTCTCAAACTAGGAAAGCCTACATAGTCCTCAATAGAACCTTGGGTGTAATTGAAAAATCACTTAACATGACATTTGATGAAACCCCACCTTCATCTAAGACACCACCTTCGGTAGATGATGACTTAGATGAAATAGACATAGTTAATGCCACAAATGTTAGAAACATAGGAGTTGAAGACCTTAGTGTTGAAAAGGGAGTAAACATTAAGGAGTCTAGAGGATCATGCTCTTGATAACATCATAGGCGAATTAAATCAAAGTACCCTAAGATCTCAAGTCCAAAATCAAAGTAACTTCTTTTGTTTCGTCTCCTTGATTGAACCAAATAATGTTAAAGAAGCTTTGATGGATGAGAGTTGGGTCATCGCTATGCAAGAAGAATTGAATCAATTCATTGCTAATGACGTTTGGGAACTTGTTCCTCCGCCTAGAAGCTCGACCATCATAGGAACCAAATGGGTATATAGGAATAAGTTAGATGAGAATGGTGTTGTGTCTCGTAACAAGGCTAGACTTGTAACTCAAGGCTATACTCAACAAGAAGGTATTGATTATGACGAGACATACGCACCCGTAGCTAGACTAGAATCCATTAGAATCCTCTTAGCTTACGCTTGTGCTTTAGACTTTAAGCTTCAACAATGGATGTAAAGAGTGCATTTCTTAACGGTTTGATCAATGAGGAGGTATATGTGGCTCAACCTCATGGCTTCATTGATTTTGAGAAACCGGATCATGTCTACAAGCTTAAGAAAGCTCTTTATGGTCTCAAACAAGCACCCCAAGCTTGGTATGATAGACTTAAAGTGTTCCTTGTAAAACATGAGTATACCATGGGGATGGTAGACAATACAATCTTTACAAAGAAGAAAGGTTCTCACCTCATTATCGTACAAATATATGTTGATGACATTATATTTGGTTCAACTTGTCAATCATTGTGTGATGACTTTGCCAAAATCATGCATGACGAGTTTGAAATGTGTATGATGGGAGAACTTAATTTCCTTTTAGGACTCCAAATTAAACAAATGGAAGATGTTATTTTCTTTAATCAATCCAAGTATGTTATAGAAATGCTAAAGAAATATGGATTAGAAGACTCTAGACCAATGAAGACCCCTATGGCCTCGGATACTAAACTCACCGTAGATGATGATTGTGAGTCGGTAGACAACACCAAATATAGAGGTATGATTGGTAGTTTATTGTACCTAATGGCAAGTCGACCGGATATCATGTTTAGTGTTTGCCTTTGTGCTCGCTTCCAAGAGGCTCCCAAAACCTCTCACCTTGAAGCGGTTAAGCGTATCTTCCGATACATTAAGGGAACTATACATTTAGGATTATGGTATCCTAAAGGGACTGACGTAGAAACCATTGTCTACGCGGACTTGGATCATACGGGAGACTATGTGGACCGGAAAAGCACTAGTGTAGTTTGTACCTTCATGGGTTGTTGTTTAACTTCTTGTTCTCCAAGAAACAAAAAGCTCTTGCTATATCCACCACGGAAGCCGAGTATGTGAGTGCCGGTAAAGCTTGTCAACAAGCTCTATGGATGAAGCAAGCGCTTGTTGATTACGGGATTTCTCTTGATGATGTTCCCATTATGTGCGACAACAAGGTTGCAATAGACCTTAGCAAGAATCCCGTGTAACATTCGTGAACTAAGCACATAGAGATTCGCCACCATTTTCTTAGGGATAATGTTCAAAAGGGGAACATTTCGATAGAGACGGTACCCTCGATAGAAAACTTAGCCGATATCTTCACTAAGCCACTTAAGAGGGATCCTTTTAATTACTTGCGTCTAGGTCTAGGCTTAATGGAACATATTCCTTAATTGTGAATTCTTATTATCTTTTATCTTTTGAGTCTTTTATTTCTTTGAGTTTTTAAGTTTAATAAACTCTTTATGGAAAACTTCTCTTCTTTTTCAAAACTCTCAAAGCTTTTGTGAAAATGGTCGAGAAATGTTTTTGCATTGTTAATTTAATCTAAAAACTTTTTTCAAAGCTTCTTGCTATTCATAATGAGCTTACATAATTCATATGTATGGGTCTCTCAAATATAGCAAGAACAAAAGAGAACTATAGAGGATCATTGTATCATGATCTTGTGTCTAGTTCTACACACCTCCTACATTGATTTTATTAAAAAATCTATGTATTTTGATCTAAACCTTGTTTGGTGAGCTCTTGTGTGTTTTCTTTGTCTATCTTTGCTTCTTAGCATATCCCCATGATTAGTTAGACTAGAAAAATAGGATTTGCTGAAATTGAAAAATCCTCCCTCTTCACCAAACTCAACCCACTGTGGGCGGTTCTTTATTGACTCTACGGTTCCCCAGTGATAAGGAACCTCCGACTGAGTTATAGAACCATGCCCAGTACCTTATTTTTCGGGTATTCCTGAAACTCCAAATTTGTTCCAACACTTTTTGGAATATTTGTTTCAACCCTTTTACCACCCCCAAATTATGTTGGACTTTTTCTATATAACCTTAAACATTTTGCGTTCTTTCTCAAATCAAAATGTCTTATTCCCCAAATGAAAGCTTTGATTCTCTTCCATTCTCTCTAATTGCTTACAACCCAAATTCACCCAAGAACACTCAAAATCCCATATCTTCTCCTTTTAAGAATGGTGATTGTGGAACTTCTTATCTTCCACCACTAGCCTTTGGTGTTCTACCTCCTTCACATGATAAAGTCATGCATCATGGAACATATTGTCAATGTTGTCAATATCAACATCTTGCTATGGCTCACATCTATGAGGAGTTGAATTACATCAAGAGTCTATTAGTTAAACCTCCTCTTTTCTATAACTTTGAGATCTCTACCAAGCCACCACCACCTCCTTTCGCCACTACCTTGTCTTTTATCTAAGCATTGGTTGCTTCTCTCCAAGACATCTAGTTCAAGCAAATCTTAGAGTTCTAGCTTAACTTTGATTAGATTTATGCTTTTTATTTTGGCTTGTGGTTGTGTCTCATACATCTTTTTATGATTTATTTCCTTGTATCTTTTATCATGTTTTCTTTTAACATAACTTATCTTGGTTCTTTTTGTTTCCTAATTTTTTTGTGTGTCTTTGCTATATCTTGTTGGGTGTCTCTTCTCTTCTACTAACCCTTTTATGTAGCTTGTCACCATATTTCGATTCCTTGGTGCCCCAAGCAAGGGGGAGTAAGCACCAAGGGGGACCATTTTCAAAGTCCGGTTCTTCTCTTCTTCAAAGACTTTTGCAACCTTTTTGCTTCGACAAAGGGGGAGAAATGATAAAATCATCTTCGAAAATCTTGCTTTATTATATGATTGAGTTTATGGACTGTCGGAATCAAAAAGGGAGAGACTGTTAATGCAATGATGCCTAAAAACGTTACTTGCATTTTTCGGTCTCGTTTTGTTTTGATTACGACAATATGTAAAAACAAGCATTTACGAAAACAATGAAAAGCGAATTCTTGAGTTCAAGTATTTTTCATTTCAACCATTATCACTTAAGGTATGAACAAACAAGTAATTATACTAATTAAGTGATCAAGGATTTAATCTTTTCTTAAAACTCACTTTTTATTAAGTGTGACAAAGTTATTATTAAACTTACTTTTTAAGAAAATGTTTTATTAAATTAATTGTTTGAAAATTTGAAATTTGAAAATGGCATATTCTATCTTGGTTTAGAATATCCTTTCAGGATATTTTAATCCCCAGATTCGATCCAACCCACTAAAAGACAAAAGGGAGAGAACTCTACGCCGGCGGTTCGTTAGCGCCTATGGTGGTTCCTTATCGATAAGGAACCGCGGGCTGCAATAGAGAACCGCGGGAAGTTATAGCCGTTGGACATTTGTCTTATAAATAGTGGACCATTCTAAGACTTTCAATCCACCTCTTTTGTACATAAACTTTCAGATTCTTACATACTTCTTAAATCACTCAAATCCTTGATCATTTTTTTGATTACTACTTGTTTAGAAGTGAATCTTTCTCCTCCCGCCTTTTCCTCTCAAAGTGGAAAGAGAAGAACACTATCATTGTTGAAGTGTTGTGTCTACCTCAAAGATCCAAACTTATTTATTCATAGTTGTGTCATTGTTGTGAAGATCCAAGTAGTTGTGTCTATTTGGAAGTTGTGTATGTATCAGGGTTAATACTTAGTCCTCAAAGTATATTGGTGTAGATTGGTCCTATCTAAGATTAGGGATCGACTTTTAGCTTAGAGTCAGAAATTGGTTAAGCGACGTTGTGTACGGTTTCTTCACTTTAAGGAGCTTGTTGATTAGTGAACTCTCGAGTAAGGAGTACTCGAGGAGTGGAGTAGGAACGAGGAGTGAGCTTCGTTGCCGAACCACTATAAATCCTTGGTGTTTGGTTTGATCTTTCCTTCCCTTATCTCTTTACATTCTTTATTCTTTATACTTGTGATTATTAGTTTAGCTACATTCATTATTCTTTATACTTGTGATTATAGTTAGTTGCATTATACCTTGTTCATATTGTGTATAAGAAGGTTTCAAATAAATACTCAAGATTAAGTTTTTGAAAAATGATGTTTTTAAACCAAACTTTAACAAGCAAATTTAAGAAATATTCAACCCCCCTCACTTCTAGTTTCTACAGATCTTATTATTTTGAGCTTATATCAGTTGTGACGTTTACAACTTTTGGTTTTAGCTTTTGACTAGAAAAAGACTATTTTGTCTTTTTCAAAAACAACTTATTGCTTATTTTAGCTTATTGAGTGTGCTTATTTGAAAACTTTTTGTTGATTAAGCTTAGTTTTGTCATTTAATACCTTTTGCAAGTTGAATCAGCTTTTGAAACTGCCTAGAACCCGAAAACGATTATTTTGTCGTTTTGTGTAGAGAGCTTTTGCTTATTTCAGGCTTATTTCTTGGGCATATTCAAAAATTCTTTTTACAAAAGGCTTATTTAGGTCAAGAGAAGGTTGTGTGTCAAATTTCAGCTTATGGCATTAGCTTATAGCTTAATAGGCCAAAAAGCCCATTATGAATAAGTTGTTTTGAAATAAGCTGTGATAAGCTCATATTCAGCTTTTGGGCCTTTGAAATTTTGTGTTTAAAATTGAATTTTAAGCGTAACTGGAATTTTTGAGCTTATTTGGACAACATTTTTCTTATTGGGCGTTAAAAAGCCCAGTTAGTGGACTGTTTGGACTTTTAGCCCATTTGGAGGCCCATTAGGGGTATTTTTATCATTTCAAGTTCATTTCTGTTTAAATTAGGTTAAAATAAACGAGTTTGCAAGTTTTTAGATTTTTTTTATAAATTGTGGATTTTTATTAATATTTTATTATTAAAATTATTTTTCAATATTTTTGCAAGTTTTTCATTTTTCCTAGGTTAAAAACATTAAGTTAGGATTTTTAAAATTTTTAGACTAATTTTCTTGTCATTTAACTAATTTTTAGAATTATTTTAATATTTTAATAGTTTTAATCATTTTTAAATAGTTTTAATTAATTTTAAAATTTCCAAAAATAGTTTTTAGGTTAATTAAGTTATTCTAGAGGTTTACAAAGTGAAAAATCTCATTTTGGGCTTTTTGTTAATTAAATTAATTTTTTTGGGCTTTAATTAGCATTAAAAATTATTATTTAATTAAATAAAAGGTTTGAGTGATTTTTGATTTTTTGTAAACTCTAGTTACATTTTTTAGGATTTATTGCAACTTTCTAGGAATTTTTAGGATAATTTTTAAATTTCGTCATATTTTACGATTTTACGTGTACGTCTTTCGTCTTAGTTTAACTTTAACCGTAACCGTCATCAACCGTAACCGTCATCCTTTTCTATTTTCTTTTCTCATAATCATAATCATAAATATTTAATCATTTCTTAACACTATACACAAGCCTCCTTGAGAACGAACTCACCTTTGGGTCATTTGTGCACGGTTTTCCTAAACCGTCGTGCTTACCACTAATTACCCCTTTTGTTTTTCCTAAAGCAAAGGTGTGTAAACTCACAACTATCAGTATCTTGAGTAACACTTCCGTCATCATTACACATATGCTGTGAATCTGTAGAGATATTGCTATCCTCCGTGTCCATTACATATGTGTCTTTGATGCTTTCGGGTTGCTCAAGATGCCGTAGTTCATTGGCAAACACATTATAGTTATCATTTGATTGTACCTTTTCAATTGGCTCAGTGTCGAAGATTGGTCCAGATATTTCAGTAGTCTTAGAATTACTTCTTGAATCTTTGCCATGTACACATAATGTGCCTCCAACTCTTGATCATCGGCTTCATCATCAGTGTCATCACGCCAGTCAACTTCATCTGTTGTGAGTGGAATCCCTGCTTCTTCTTTCTTACACAACAGCATCTTTTCCTTGTGGTATCCCGAATCCTTAACCAGTTTTGGCTTATTACATTCCCTAGCCATGTGCCCAAATCCCTTGCAGTTGAAGCATTGAATCCCAGTCTTCTACACAACCGGAGTGCCTACAGTATCTCTAGCCCCAACTTGATTATGCATCCTCTGATTATCATACCTAGCATCACGATTATACCTAGGGGCATGATAAACTTCCATATCTAGCACTGGATGATGATCTGAGGTTGTTGTTGATAGGTAATAAGTGTGTAAACACTTATCCTTTTGCCACTAAAATCAAGTAAAAACAAGACCTAATCATGTGTTTTACATCTTAAATGTCGGAATTACGCGTGGTTTTGTGTTTTATGTGTTAAATAGGTACAAATGATCAAAAGAAGAGAAAACACGGGATTTCACGGTCAAATGTCGAAGAAAGGTCCAAGAAAGAGACAAAGACGAAGTCAAAGACCAAAAGTGTGCCAAGATCACGAAACCCAACAAAATCGATACGATTTGAAGAAATGATCGAGGAAGCCGAAAATCAAGTTCAAATTCGTTCACGGATTCGAGTCTTTGAAGAATTTTTGTCTTGTGGGCCCTACATTGGTTAAATGGGCTCAAAAGCCCATTTAAGGATTTAAGTATCCACAATTGGCTAATTAGCCCAACAAGCCCATAAAGATGACCTATTAAACGGATGGATAATTTGGGCTCATAGCCCATTCTACAATCAAAAGAAAATGAGGGGCGGTTAAGAAGATTTGGGCTACAAGCCCAATTGGAAAGAAAAAAATGAAACAAAATGTGCTCAGGACTTCACAAGAAACGGTCAAATCCCCAACTCTCACCCAGTCAACTTATTTACTCTTCCCTTCCCACGTGTCCCCATTTACTCCCATCAATTACCCACCCAAATAAATAAAGAAACATTTACCCATTCCCCATTTTAACTTACGTTACAAACTAGGTGAAAAATACTCTCACCCACCCCTTTCTTCTCCAAATCTCACGCAGCCACCCAAACCCTAATCCAATATCCAGTAAAAAATAACAAGTAAAAATTGGGGGTTTTACCCAATTCGTGTGATTCACACGGATTGGGATTAATTCCCCCCAGTTTTCGGATCAATCCACCAAGAATGAAGTTTTTCTCTCTCCATACGTGGCCAAATCATGGGATTTGATTGGCTATGCCACCTCTCCACCACCAATCCCCCCAATAAAATCATGCCACCTCACCTTGAAAACTAGCACAACTAACACATCCTTGTGCCACGGTGGCAATCCGTGTGCACAAGGATGATTCTGAGCCGCATGATCAAGAGAAAAAGAAGAAAGAGAAGATTATTGAAGAATCAACGGTGGGATTTGGATGCTTACTAATGAAGCTAAGATTAGGGTTTTATGGGGTTCCTCTATAAAAACCCCAATCTATCATGTAATTTGATATAGCTTTTTCTTTATATTTTTATTTTCAGAAAAATAGAATAGGTTTAATCTTGTAATTCATCTTTTCTAGTATTTGTAATTTTAATTAAAATTAATGAAAAGTTTTGTTTAAAGTATTATTGTCTCTGTTTTAATTTTCGTCTATTTAATTTTTAAATTTAATCTGCTTGGTACTATTATATTACTGTTCGTCGGTTTATTATTATTATTAAAAAAAATATATATATATATATAAAGAAGAAAGTGAAAAATACTTTTCCCACTGAAAAGTATTAAAAGTTACTGTACTACTGTTCCTCGAATCGAAGATTACTTTTCGGTACTGTTGATTTATTTTGGGTAAAAAGATGATGTTAATGAAATTCGGGTGGTCGAATTAAAGATGGTGTTTGTTTGATGTTTGTTTCGGTTCACTGAGGTGGCTCAGCGCCAGCCTACTGCTCAACGGTTTCGACAAAAAGGTTTAAACATTTTTCTCCTTTAATTATTATTAGATTAATTTTAGGTTTTTTTTCTGCTTAGTTTATATTGATAATCTGCTTTATTTGTAGTAGTTTGAATTTATTCTGTTTAGTCTGCGGTTTTAGGTGTCTTGTATTTAATATTGATAAATCTGTTTTAGAGTTTTTAATTTTAGGATTTTAGATTTGGGTATTTGATTTTATTTTGCTGAGTTTTAGTTCTGTTTGGTTACTTGTTTAAATTTTTAGATTGATCTGCTTTGAAGTTTTCGGTTGTGTTTGAGATCTGCTTATTTGATATTAGGTTTCTGTATTGAGTTTTTTTTTTTTTTTTTGATTCTGCTAAGATTAATGATTTTGATAATATGCCTGTTTGGTTTTCAGCTTTAAATTGTAACTGCATATCTGTCTAGTTTTTTGGCTGTTTGGATCTGCTTTTTTAAATTGATATTTGTCTTCTTTGATACAAGTTTTAAGGTTGTTTAGCTTATTCTGGTTCCTGCTTATTTAGGTATTCAGCTTATTTTTTTGGTTTATTTGTTTAATCTGTGTTGCCGTATTATTAGCTTATTAGGTTTTTGTTTCTTTTTATTCAGCTTATTTTTCGTTTAGGTTTTGCTTATTATCACTGCTTATCTGGATTATTTGGTCTCTGCTTATTTTGGCTTAGCTTATTATCTGTTCATTTTTTTTGTGTATTGCTGCTATTCTCATACCCAATTGGTCTGAGATATTTATCTGTCCAAATAGAAAAGTTCCAAAAAGTTAAAAAAATATATATTAACAATATTTCAGGTCTGCTGGGGTTCGAACCCAGGACCACTCGTTTAATAACCAACGTCCCACCCAGTTGTGCTAGCACTCTTTTTGTGTTTTGTTCCTGTTGGAAATTCACTTTATGTGACGACATTTAAGAATTCCCGTTAGTTATCATAGTCACTCACATTTAGACTAGACTAGGCTTGTTGTAAAGTGCGTGACTATATATACCCCTCCTTAGCTTCCAAGGAGGGGTGTTGATTGTATTTTGTTCATTTTGAGGAACACACACACTTTTACTCTCAACCTCTCTTTCTCTCTCTCTCTCTAAGCCAACAATGGCTTCCACCACCATTTACCACCACATTAGACCACCGGATCTCATTTAGCTTTTCTACATTTGGTATCAGAGCCACGGTTCCATCCTTGGATCGTGTTTATATTTTCGATTTTGGTGGTCTAATCTATTTCTTTGTGTCTCGTTACACTTATTCCTGTCCATTTTGTCAAAAAAATTTGTCACGTCATGCTTATTTTCTTGTCCAAATTTGTTATCATGTGTCATATTATTTTCTTTTTGTCCAATCTATCCAAAATGTCACATGTTTTTCTCGGGTTCATCATCATATCATAGTCAAAATGGGTCCATATCTAACATCTTTATTGGTCAATGTTTAATGTTTCTGGTTTATGGTTTTCATTGTTCTTTCTGCTGATAAATTTACCCAGAAAACATATTCAGTGTACCTGTCCCGGATTTTCAGAAAAGTACACTTTTGGACTCTCCTACACGGTACAATCGCATGGATTGCGATGGAATGGTATTTGACACATTCCGATGGGTTTGACTTACCCATTGCGATGGGACTCATTCCGATGAGTCACATTCCGATGGGTGGTCGGGTCTGTCGCAATGGTATTCCGATGAGTCATGCTGCCCATTTTTTTTTCCAACATTGCGATGGGTACCATCGCAATGGGTACCATCGCAATGAGACGGTTTGAATTTGCGATAGAAAGACCTCTTTGACTGCGATGGATGACATCAGATTGCGATGGCGACCAAAAACATTGCGATGGATTATATTTAAAAGAAATTCATTGTGATTGTTTTTTATTTAAAAGTTTTGACCAAAGTTTGACAACATGACCCGAGACCAAAACTATGACCAAGACTGAGATGGAATGTTGACCAAAAACGTAACCAAACTAAAACTGAACCCATCTCAACCGAGTCAACTCGGTCATTACCGAGTTGACTCAGTTAAACTCACTGAGTCGACCAACTCATTCCATCCTTATACCGCCTCAACACCACAATCTATCCTATCCCATCGACACCTAATCCCATCATCTAGACTCGACTTAAAACAGAAAAACTGATCTCAGACTTGTCGTGTTATGCATGTGTAGATCAGTTTAAATCTAACATGAAAACGACCACTTCATCATCGATCTGTAGGTGCATACCTTTTTAATATTCGAATAATAAGAACGGATGTTAACAAACCTGTTAAACCCATTCTTTGTTTCGTTTCATTAAACTAAAACCAACATGCACTGATTTTGACCTACCCGAGATCCTTTTATGGATCTTGATGTCTGGACTTATTTATCTTCAACTCGGGTTGTTGATTAATATGGCTGTGTATTTTGATGATTGATGGTTTGAGTTGTGTATATGGGAGACGGATTTTTCTAAGCAGATTCATGGTTTAAGAGATGAGGTTAGATGAGTTTTTTTTTTGAGGGGACGGATTTAACAAGGATGAAGTTAGGTGTGAGAGAGGGGTTGGGGCGGAAGTAACTAAGTTGTGTGATTAGGTTAGAAAGTTGAGTTAAATTAGGGATGGGAATAGTTATTTATCTCAACATTGATGGACCGGGTTTTTGTGAAATTGTGTCATGGGCCGTGTGTTTGATGGACCGGGTATGATTCTTTTGGGCCACGAACTCTCACGGGCTGAAAGTATGTGATGGACTCACATGTTTTATCAAAACAATGTTTTAAACCGTGTGTTTTAATAACACATACACACAAATTTTTTAAAAATTTTTAAATAAATTTGTTGTGTGTTAAGTTTTAATTCATTGTGACATCGGGACGAGATGACAAAAAGTGTCGAGACATTGTTAAGGAGAATGGATGCTCAAACAAACAAATTCCTTTTTTAAATTTGTAGTTTTTTTGTTGCATTTATGGTTCTTTAATTTTTTCTTGACACTGATTGGGTGACGAGAAATGTGACGCGACAAAATGACGTGACAATTGTGACGAGGATTTATTTGAGACGAGACCAAGAAAAATGGGCGATTTTTTAGTGGCTTCAGATTTTGTTTGATTGGGTATTAATTACGTGACGTTGAAGACGGATTTTTCGAAGGCGTGTATTTATTTTATCTTTTACTAGATAACTTGCTCGTGCTTAATCCTAGAATGAAGACTTGGTTATCTGGTTCCCGGGTTCGGGGTGGATGGTTGATGACTCGGATAACTATCACTTAAAGGGGTTACATTGTTGTACTCAGTGTCACGCGCTTAGTCGACGTGGATAATTTCAAGAGGTGTTGTGCTTATAGACTTCTTCGGTGATGCATTGAGTACTTAGAGATTTCTCCACCGTTCTTCATTCAACAATAGTGCAAGCTTAAGTCACAAGATCGAAGGATTTTTATTCAGCTTCACGTTTGATGTATCCGGTTCATTCTTTCAGTGGTCACTTCAACTTGCTTTCACGTGGAATGGTAAAGGTGGCCATGGAGAGTTTATGAGAAGAGATTTTCGATCAACAGCCGATTCTCACAAAATATATAATTCAGCCTATTTATTATTCTCACGAGATTTCAGATTCATGTGCGTACAATTTATTGATGGTTCCGAGTTTCGAAACCATCAAGGGGGAAGAAGCAGACACATTGAACGCACAACGAGTACACGTGATGAACTTCATACCTTCTTTTGATTTGAAGATATTCCGGGATGACATTTGTCATAGCCGCAGAGAAAATCAGTGTTTTAACTCGTGTCGTTATCAATCTCCAAACGGTACACTACTGATTCGAGGTTTAATTGTTTGATTGTTGCAATTATTCATCATCATTATCCTATATGCATTCCCGGGACTTAATTGACTCTGGTGCATCTCCGGAAGAAGACGTGTGCATTTCCAGGACTTAACTGACTCTGGTGTTACGATGTCAACTTCATGAATGGGATAAAGTGTCCACTTCAGTATTTGAGCTTCATAATTGGGATTGATTTACCTTCTTCAACTATGTGGGGGAAGAAGTGTCTTGACTCTTTCTGGTATGCATAACTTGAATTCTCAGGGGGAAGAAAAATTCAGAAGAATTATTCAAGCGTGAGATGAAAAGTTGTTGATCTACTTGGGGGAAGCTATTTAAAATGCTTCTACATCAAGTTTACGTGGCATGAATTAGGGGGAAGCTAATTCAGAAGCTTCTCCTTAACCAGAAGTGTATGGGTTACTTAGCTCGTGCCGTTACAGTATTTCTACTACAAGTTAAAGATGAGTCGTTTTGAAGTCAAATGCCTCAGAAGACATCATCAGCATTGGATGCTTCATGGAAGCTCTTGTTCTTAATTATTTTGTACTTGATAGGTAGAATATTGTAAGGAATTCTACACGTCGTCCCATGGGGGAAGATTGTTGGAAACTCACTTTATGTGACGACATTTAAGAATTCCCGTTAGTTATCATAGTCACGCACATTTAGACTAGACTAGGCTTGTTGTAAAGTGCGTGACTATATATACCCCTCCTTAGCTTCCAAGGAGGGGTGTTGATTGTATTTTGTTCATTTTGAGGAACACACACACTTTTACTCTCAACCTCTCTTTCTCTCTCTCTAAGCCAACAATGGCTTCCACCACCATTTACCACCACATTAGACCACCGGATCCATTTTAGCATTTCTACAGTTCCCTTGCATTAAATTAATATAGCGTAATAATAGGGTGGCAGTTTTTAACATATTAGTTTAAATCAATTTAAAGTTTTGTTATTATTTAATATTTACTTTAATCAGTTTTAAATAAATATAAAAAGAAAAAAAATAGTTTTAATTTTTAATTACTTTTATAAATTCTAAATTAGATTTCTTTTAAAAGTTTTAGTTTAAAAATTAAGTTAGTAGATTTTAATTAAAAAGTACTAGTTTAAAATTAATTAGTTTAAATAGACTTAATTAAAAAAAATTTAGTTTTATTAATTAGTTAAAGTTTATTTTCAAAATCAATAGTTTAAATAGTTAATTAAAATAGTATTCATTTAATTATATAGATTTAAGTTAGTTTAAAAAAATACCAAAAAGAGATTTTTACCAAAAACAAGTTAAGTTGAAACGTTAAACCGGAAATCAAATTCGAGTCGAATCGAGGAAAAACGAACATTAAAAAGGACTAAAAATCCTAGTTTCAAATTGGCGCCGCTGCCGCTTCGCTCGTACGATTGACGATTTTTTCGTGAAGACGTTTGGATTTTGGGATCCGTTCATCCTTTGAACGTTACGTTTCTTGCAACAAAATCAAAAATACAAAAAAAAAATTAAAAAAATCACAAAAGCAATTTCTTTCCTAAGATTTGCACCAAAAAAATTAAAAAAAATCAAAAGTAATACTTTTTCCTAAAAGTATTACACCAAAATTATTACGTATTAGTGTTAATTTTTATTTCGATTTCTTTCGATTTTTCTTGTGAATATATATTTTTCTAAAAAATACAAAAAGATTTTTCATTTTATTATATTATATTACGTAGCACAATAAATTACCTACTTTTCAAATAAGCCTTAGTTGGGATTTCATCACCTAACTATTGTAGTCGAATCCATAACGAGAAAAAAGGGCAAAATAGATAAATACTAGTAAGACGTTTGAACTCGACATATACAAACTATAAGGTGGGTATAAGGCGACGCGCTATAAAAGGCCGTCTAAGGAAAAAGGTTTTTAAGTGCTTTGTGCCACCTCGTTTCCCCGCTTGCTTGTGTGTATATTGAGAGGGACGACCGATTATTGGTTTGCCAACTCAAGTAGTAATTAAGTATATATTTTTGTAACTTTTTCATATTGCTCCTCGAGAGGGAAAATCCTTTTCCTCTCAAAGTCGACCGAGGTCACCTACCTCATTCCAAAGTTTTAATTGTATGCGCACTCGCGCGCATACATACATACCGATTGGTGTACCAAATACTTCTAATTCTTCTAAAAAGAAGAAGAAGAAAAACAAAAAGACCGTCATTAAAGCCAATCCCGAGAATCGAGCTTTCGACAATACGATGGCAACGGATAATCGACCAATGATTGAGATTCTACAATCTCACGTTGAAGGAAACGATGACGCGATTGTGGTGCCAAATATTGGAGCAAATCATTTCGAACTTAAATCGGGTTTTATTCAAATGGTTTCCGCTACACCATTTTTAGGCCGTACTAATGATGACCCACACGCTCATATCAAACGTTTCATCCAATTAGCTAATACCGTCAAATACAATGGGGTGCCCCAAGAGGCCGTTCGCCTCCAACTTTTTCCTTTTTCCCTCGAGGGACAAGCCCGGATTTGGCTTGATAAGGAACCACTCCAAAGTATTACCACATGGATCGACTTAGAGACCAAGTTCATTAACTACTTTTTCCCACCATCACGGACCACTTCCTTAAGGAATGAAATAATCAACTTTGAGCAAAAATATGGGGAAACGTTCAGTGAGGCTTGGGATCGTTTTAAAGATCTTTTGAGAAAATGTACACAACACGGTTTTACTAAAGTGCATCAAATCAACACGTTTTATAATGGTTTAACTCTAAACGACCAAGACTCACTTAATAGTGCCGCGGGGGGCAATATTCTTGTGAAAACCATGAATGAGGCGTGGGCCATTATTGAGAACAAAGCAAAAGTGAAAACCAAAAGTGTTAGGGCTAATATGGCAAGTGCTAGTACGAGTAATATTGAGGTGAATGCTCGAATTAATAAACTTACTTCGCTTGTTGAGACACTCGCTTTAAAAACCGACGCCCTCACTACACATGTGCATGCCGTGAAAGAAAAAAGTGAGACGTGTGAGACTTGTGGTGGACCACATTCATACTTTAATTGTGACAAGGTTTACAATGATCAACAAGAAGTTTATGCTTACAATGAAATTGATCGGGTTCAATTCAAACCAAATGTTGATGTTAACCATTTGTCTTACAAGTCTAATAACTATTTGGCTCCCCCGGGTTTTGTAGCACCACAAAGACCACCCCCACCCGCCCAAAATAGGAACCAAGGTCCTCAACGGGGTAATTTTCAAGGAAATACTAATCAACGGGGTTTTAATCAAAATCAAGGGAATTTTCAAGGGCAAAACCAAGGGTTAAATACTCAAGGATATAATAACCAAAGTTTTCAAAATCAAGGATTTAATCAAGGTTCTAATCAATATCAAAACCAAGGTTTTCCTAATCAAGGTTATAATCAAATGAACATGCATAATCCTCAAATGGACTTGGTTTTACAAAAATTATCCGACCATGAACGAATGATGAGAGAGATGCAAGAATCAACCGATAAGAAGTTTTTGACTATGATTCAAACCTTTCGTCCCCAAGGTACCCTTCCCTCGAACACCGTGACCAATCCTAGGGCTAATGTTAATGCTATCACTACTAGGAGCGGTAAGACCACCGTAGAACCTTCCCCACCTAACCAAGGACCCGAGATTCCTTCTTCTTCGACACAACCTCCTTCTTCTTCCACTTGTGACATACCTCCCGTTATGCATTCGTCTACACCTTATGTTCCACCGATACCCAAATTTTATACCCCACCTTCGGTTCCAAAACTGGTTCCTTCACCTTCTATTTCTACTCCTCCTCCTCCTCCAAAGGATGTGAGTGAGCAATACACTCCAAAGCCTTCATCTCAACCCAATATACCTTATCCTTCAAGGTTGCGGAAAGAGAAATTGAAGAATAAGGATGATATTCAAGTTTCGAACTTCCTAAAAATGTTCAAACAATTGAATTTTAATATCACCTTTGCCGAGGCGCTCGCTCACATGCCTAAGTACGCTAAGATGTTTAAGGATCTTTTAAGTGATAAGGAAAAGTTGCTTGATATCGCCAATACCCAATTGAATGAGAATTGTTCCGCGGTTCTTTTGAGAAAATTACCGGTTAAGTTAGGAGATCCCAGTCGATTCCTTATTCCTTGTAATTTTCCGGGTGTTGAGAATTGTATGGCCTTGGCGGATCTCGGAGCGAGTATCAATCTTATGCCATTGTCCGTGTGGAAACAATTATCTTTACCAGAGCTAGTCCCCACTCGTATGACATTGGAATTAGCTAACCTTACGGTTGCTTATCCGGTAGGGATAGCCGAGGATGTTTTCGTAGGAGTCGACAAATTCACTTTCCCCGCCGATTTCGTCGTCGTCGACTATGAAATGGATCCCCGTGTTCCCTTAATTGTGGGACGACCCTTCTTGAGAACCGAGCGTACATTAATTGATATAGCCGCGGGTGAACTTATCATGAGGGTCGGGGATGACAAAATCGTCTTTAACATGGGTAAACTTTCCAAACTTCCCAATGAGCCCGAATCCGTGAATTTCATCGATGTGCTCGACGAAGCATGCGAAGAACATTTTCACGAGGCTTGTAAGAGCGGGATTTCTCCTTTACCTCATGTTGAGACCGTAGCTTCTATTGCTCCTTCATTGACTCCATTTGGAGAAAGTGACTTAGATGAGTTTGAAGCTAGCTTGGGTCCTCTCGAGATTAACTATGATAATTCTCCTACCAATTGGGATGAAGACATTCGTACTATTGAGAGACTTCTCAATGAGGACAATATTTCTCCACCTACTCCTAAAGAAATTACAAACGATGATCCTACTTTGACTAAGCCTTCCATTGATAATCCGCCGGATTTAGAGCTTAAGGATTTGCCGTCTCATCTTGAGTACGTTTTCTTAGAGGAGGATAATAAGTTGCCCGTCATTATTGCTAAGGACTTAAAAGAAGATGAAAAATCCCGACTTATCGATGTGCTTAAGAATCATAAGAAAGCAATTGCTTGGAAAATCTCCGACATTCGCGGAATTGATCCTAATTTTTGTACTCATAAAATTCTCATGGAAGATGACTTTAAACCCGCAATCCAAAATCAAAGAAGGGTTAATCCAAAAATTCATGAAGTCATTAAGAAAGAAGTTATCAAACTTCTCGATGCCGGAATGATTTACCCTATCTCGGATTCGCCATGGGTTAGTCCCTTCCATTGTGTGCCTAAGAAAGGCGGAATCACCGTTGTTCCCAACGAAAACAACGAGTTGATTCCTACTCGACTCGTAACGGGTTGGCGAGTTTGCATCGATTATCGTAAGCTCAATGATGCCACTCGTAAGGATCATTTCCCTCTTCCTTTCATGGATCAAATGCTCGAGCGTTTAGCGGGTAATGATTTCTATTGTTTCTTAGATGGCTTTTCCGGATATTTTCAAATCCCTATCGATCCAAAAGACCAAGAGAAAACCACATTCACTTGTCCCAATGGAACATTCGCTTACAAAAGAATGCCTTTCGGTTTATGCAATGCTCCCGGGACTTTCCAAAGGTGTATGATGGCAATATTTCATGACATGGTTGAAGAAACTATGGAAGTCTTTATGGACGATTTCTCGGTCTATGGTGATTCTTTCTCTTCTTGCCTTGCTAATTTAGAACGTATGCTCCAACGGTGTGAAGACACTCGTCTCGTTCTTAATTGGGAAAAATGCCATTTCATGGTAAAAGAAGGCATCGTCCTTGGTCATAAAATTTCCAAAGCCGGTATCAAAGTCGACCGTGCTAAAGTTGACGTCATTGCTAAGTTACCTCCGCCTACCACCGTCAAAGGAGTTAGAAGTTTTTTAGGCCATGCGGGATTTTATCGATGTTTCATCCAAGATTTCTCGAAAATAGCTCATCCAACGACTCATCTCTTAGAAAAGGATGCTCCTTTCATCTTCTCTCAAGAATGTCTCGACTCTTTCGAACTTCTTAAAGGTAAATTAACTAAGGCACCGGTCTTAGTCTCTCCAAATTGGGAGTTACCTTTCGAGCTCATGTGCGATGCTAGTGATTTCGCGGTAGGAGCGGTTTTAGGTCAACGAGTTAACAAACATTTCCAACCCATTCATTATGCTAGTAAGACAATGACGGGGGCTCAATTGCATTATACCACTACCGAAAAAGAGCTTTTAGCTGTAGTGTATGCTTTTGAGAAATTCCGCCCCTATCTTGTGCTTTCCACCACCATTGTTTACACCGACCATTCCGCTTTGAAATACTTGTTGACCAAGCAAGATGCTAAACCGAGACTCCTTCATTGGGTTTTGCTCCTACAAGAATTTAAAATCGAAATTCGTGATAAAAAAGGAGCGGAAAACCTAGCCGCGGATCATCTTAGTAGACTTGAGGATCCGTATCAAGGGGAATCTCCAAATCAAGAGATTAATGAATCCTTTCCCCTTAAGACCTTAATGTCTATTAATTCAAATCTTGATGATACCCCATGGTTTGCCGACATTGCAAACTATTTGGCGGGTGGTGTTCTTATCGAAGGGTTAACGTCCCAACAAAAGAAAAAATTCTTCAAAGACGTTAAAACGTACTATTGGGACGACCCTTATCTTTTCAAGCAATGTGCGGACTTAATCATTCGTAGATGTGTTGATGGGCCGGCGGCTTTACAAATCCTTGAAGCTTGCCATAAAGGACCTACTGGTGGTCACTTTGGTCCTAATTACACCGCTAAAAAAGTTTTCGACTCCAGATTCTATTGGCCCTCCATTTATCATGATGCACATGAAATGGTTAAACATTGTGATGCTTGCCAAAGGCAAGGCAAGATCACACATAAAGATGACATGCCTCAAAATTTCATCCAAGAATGTGAAATCTTTGACGTATGGGGTATCGACTTTATGGGGCCGTTTCCATCATCGAAGGGAAACAAGTACATCCTCGTAGCCGTTGACTACGTATCAAAATGGGTTTAAGCAAAGGCTTTACCTACTAACGATGCGAGGGTGGTTGTTAACTTCTTGAAACAATTGTTTGCTCGATTCGTTGTGCCTCGTGCTATTATTAGTGATCGCGGGACTCATTTTTGCAATGATCAATTTGCACGAGTCATGCCTAAGTATGGTGTCAATCACCGACTTTCCACCGCGTATCATCCTCAAACTAATGGACAAGCCGAGGTTTCTAACCGTGGTCTTAAGAGAATCTTAGAGCGAACCGTGGGAGAGCATCGTGCCTCATGGGCCGATAAATTAGATGATGCTTTGTGGGCTTTCCGTACCGCTTATAAGACACCTATAGGTTGTACCCCTTATCGCCTTGTGTACGGAAAGGCGTGCCACCTCCCCATTGAGTTGGAGCATAAGGCTTATTGGGCCTTGAAATGGGCTAATTTTGATCTTAACAAAGCCGGTGATCATAGGAAAATCCAACTCAATGAACTTAATGAACTTAGGAATGAGGCTTATGAGAATTCATTAATCTACAAGGAGAAGACTAAGCTCATTCATGATTCCAAGATTAAAAACCGAGAGTTCCATGTTGGTGATCAAGTTTTACTCTTTAACTCTCGGTTGAAAATCTTTTCGGGTAAACTTAAGAGCCGTTGGTCCGGTCCATTCACCGTGGCCCAAGTCTTCCCTTATGGCACCATTGAGTTATCCCAACCAAATGGGCCCAACTTTAAGGTGAATGGCCAACGGTTTAAGTTGTACTATGGAGAGGACATCTCTCACGAGATGATTCCATCCCTCTCCACATTTCCCTTGAATTAATTCGGGAAATCGAGTCGAGCTAGAGACTCGTGATAAATAAATCAAGCATCGTATAACTAGGTTAGATTTTTACCTTTACCATCCTTTCCACCCCTTTTTCACCTTCATCCATTGTCCACCAATAAGTGTAGGGGGAGCCAAGTAGGTTGTTTGTGTGTTGTGATTGTGTGTAGGGACATGTGCTTTGATGATCCACTTTTGGTACTTTTGATGCGACCCGTGATCCCGTTTTCCCATGTACCCGGTTCTATCAAAACTATTGATTCATACTTGTATATAAATAAAACGAATAAATGTAATCACTTTAGTTGTCCTTTCCTTAGCTCGATTTTAAACAACGTACTCAATGTCCTAAGTGTAGGGGAGTTTAGTCTCCCACATGCTTAAACATTGAGGACAATGTTTATATTAAGTGTAGGGGGGACTTCTATCGAATTTTAGTGGCCTTTTCCATGAATTTGACCCCATTTTACCGGAAAATTTTAAAAAAATTTCAACGTTTTCCAAATTTTTGATCTATTTTGGCCTAGTAGTATTTTTATTTATTTTCTTTCCTTTTATTATTGCATCATAATAATTTCCATTTCATGAATAAAGTTAAAAAATATATATATAAATAAATAAATAAAATGGTTTTAATAAGTTTAGATATCTTTGATATATTAGGCCCGTCGTGAATATTTTGACTCAACCCGAGTTTACTTATCCAAGTTTACTCTAGCTAGTATCCTTAACCATATGGACCTTAATTGGTTTATTAGGCTAAGCGTCCACGAGTCTCATTATTTGAGATTTTAAATTGAGGAGAACGAGAGATGATAGAGTTAATTATAAGTTCGGTATTCTTTCATTAACTTATGTGAGTTAGTTATAAGCTTTTTCTCCCATCACTTGTTAATAAATATATTTGCAATAAATAAGGTTGTACGATTTAAAAGGTTACTTAGCTTCTAGCACAAGATCGTTTAAAAGTTGCTCGGTATTAATTAGAGTTCATAGCCAAGGCATAACTTATTGAAACGGGACGCGAAGATTGGCTTATCCAAAAAGGCCCTAACAAGGCATGAGGATACCCGAGTCCAAAAAGGCCCTCACAAGGCATGAGGATTCTTTTTGCTAAAGATCCTAAGATGATGTGAAGATCATTAATCCAAATCAATATGAAGGATCAAGACACACGACGAGAAGCAATTACTCCCCTAAAGATCATGGAGAAGTCTATCCAAAAAGACCCTAACAAGGTATGAGGATAAATAGATCCAAGTCCGAAAAGGAGGCGGATCGTTGTATATCAAAATCCTAAATAAAGAAGAGGATAAATGAAGAAGTCGTGGTCAATGTTTGAAGCATATTTCACTCCTTATGAAGATGTATATCAAAATGAAGAGAAGACCATAATTTCAAGATCGTCTCACAAGATTTGAAGTTTGAAGTACAAGCCAAATATCGGTCCGAGAAAGGTCTCAAATCGTGAAACGAGTTATGCCAAGATATGAACTTTTTGAGGTTTCGAGAAGCAGTTTTAAAAGATTTTGTCCTTTAGCTAACTATTGATTAAATCGTCCCACTTTATTTTCGGCCTTAATAAATTATCGAAATAAGTCAAAAATGCATCCTCGTGATCATTCAAGACAAAAATAAAATACAAGAGATACACCGTAGGAATAAGGGGGTCTAAGTGATTAACTAAACCACATGAGCAAGTGTTTGTTGTGCTAACTTGTAATAACAATGATCTCGTTTTTGAGCTTGGTTTGGGGAACGTGAAACTTGAGGGTGATTAATATTCATGACACCTAAGCCCTAATCTAAGTCTTAGATTTCTTTACGAGTTTCTTCCATCAAATAATTTCCAAGTTAATAAATAATTATAACTTTTGTCTCTTTCTTAAGGTTTTTTCTTTTCGTCGTAGTAGTAGTAGTAATAAAGGCCGAGATGGATTAATTATGAGGAAAATGTACTTTATGCTTTGAAAAAATGCATTGCATGGGGTCATTGCAATGGTCAAGTGTAGGGGATTTAATAAGTGTGTAAACACTTATCCTTTTGCCACTAAAATCAAGTAAAAACAAGACCTAATCATGTGTTTTACATCTTAAATGTCGGAATTACGCGTGGTTTTGTGTTTTGTATGTTAAATAGGTACAAATGATCAAAAGAAGAGAAAACACGGGATTTCACGGTCAAATGTCGAAGAAAGGTCCAAGAAAGAGACAAAGACGAAGTCAAAGACCAAAAGTGTGCCAAGATCACGAAACCCGACAAAATCGATACGATTTGAAGAATTGATCGAGGAAGCCGAAAATCAAGTTCAAATTCGTTCACGGATTCGAGTCTTTGAAGAATTTTTGTCTTGTGGGCCCTACATTGGTTAAATGGGCTCAAAAGCCCATTTAAGGATTTAAATATCCACAATTGGCTAATTAGCCCAACAAGCCCATAAAGATGACATATTAAACGGATGGATAATTGGGCTTATAGCCCATTCTACAATCAAAAGAAAATGAGGGGCGGTTAAGAAGATTTGGGCTACAAGCCCAATTGGAAAGAAAAAAATGAAACAAAATGTGCTCAGGACTTCACAAGAAACGGTCAAATCCCCAACTCTCACCCAGTCAACTTATTTACTCTTCCCTTCCCACGTGTCCCCATTTACTCCCATCAATTACCCACCCAAATAAATAAAGAAACATTTACCCATTCCCCATTTTAACTTACGTTACAAACTAGGTGAAAAATACTCTCACCCACCCCTTTCTTCTCCAAATCTCACGCAGCCACCCAAACCCTAATCCCATATCCAGTAAAAAATAACAAGTAAAAATTGGGGGGTTTTACCCAATTCGTGTGATTTACACGGATTGGGATTAATTCCCCCCAGTTTTCGGATCAATCCACCAAGAATGAAGTTTTTCTCTCTTCATACGTGGCCAAATCATGGGATTTGATTGGCTATGCCACCTCTCCACCACCAATCCCCCCAATAAAATCATGCCACCTCACCTTGAAAACTAGTACAACTAACACATCCTTGTGCCACGGTGGCAATACGTGTGCACAAGGATGATTCTGAGCCGCATGATCAAGAGAAAAAGAAGAAAGAGAAGATTATTGAAGAATCAACGGTGGGATTTGGATGCTTACTAATGAAGCTAAGATTAGGGTTTCATGGGGTTCCTCTATAAAAACCCCAATCTATCATGTAATTTGATATAGCTTTTTCTTTATATTTTTATTTTTCAGAAAAATAGAATAGGTTTAATCTTGTAATTCATCTTTTCCAGTATTTGTAATTTTAATTAAAATTAATGAAAAGTTTTGTTTAAAGTATTATTGTCTCTGTTTTAATTTTCGTCTATTTAATTTCTAAATTTAATCTGCTTGGTACTATTATATTACTTTCGTCGGTTTATTATTATTATTAAAATATATATATATATATATATATATATATATATATATATATATATATATATATATATATATATATATATATATATATATATATATATATATATATATATATATATATATATATATATATATATATATATATATATATATATATATATATATATATATATATATATATATATATATATATATATATATATATATATATACAGTAGAAAGTGAAAAATACTTTTCCCACTGAAAAGTATTAAAAGTTACTGTACTACTGTTCCTCGAATCAAAGATTCCTTTTCGGTACTGTTGATTTATTTTGGGTAAAAAGATGATGTTAATGAAATTCGGGTGGTCGAACTAAAGATGGTGTTTGTTTGATGTTTGTTTCGGTTCACTGAGGTGGCTCAGCGCCAGCCTACTGCTCAACGGTTTCGACAAAAAGGTTTAAACATTTTTCTCCTTTAATTTTTATTAGATTAATTTTAGTTTTTTTTTTTTCTGCTTAGTTTATATTGATAATCTGCTTTATTTGTAGTAGTTTGAATTTATTCTGTTTAGTCTGCGGTTTTAGGTGTCTGGTATTTAATATTGATAAATCTGTTTTAGAGTTTTTAATTTTAGGATTTTAGATTTGGGTATTTGATTTTATTTTGCTGAGTTTTAGTTCTGTTTGGTTACTTGTTTAAATTTTTAGATTGATCTGCTTTGAAGTTTTCGGTTGTGTTTGGGATCTGCTTATTTGATATTAGGTTTCTGCATTGAGTTTTTTTTTTTTTTGATTCTGCTTAGATTAATGATTTTGATAATATGCCTGTTTGGTTTTCAGCTTTAATTTGTAACTGCATATCTGCCTAGTTTTTTGGCTGTTTGGATCTGCTTTTTCGAATTGATATTTGTCTTCTTTGATACAAGTTTTAAGGTTGTTTAGATTATTTTGGTTCCTGCTTATTTAGGTATTCAGCTTATTTTTTGGTTTATTTGTTTAATCTGTGTTGCCGTATTATTAGCTTATTAGGTTTCTGTTTCTTTTTATTCAGCTTATTTTTCGTTTAGGTTTTGCTTATTATCACTGCTTATCTGGATTATTTGTCTCTGCTTATTTTGGCTTAGCTTATTATTTGTTCATTTTTTTTGTGTATTGCTGCTATTCTCAGACCCAATTGGTCTGAGATATTTATCTGTCCAAATAGAAAAGTTCCAAAAAGTTAAAAAAAAATATTAACAATATTTCAGGTCTGCTGGGGTTCGAACCCAGGACCACTCGTTTAATAACCAACGTCCCACCAAGTTGTGCTAGCACTCTTTTTGTGTTTTGTTCCCTTGCATTAAATTAATATAGCGTAATAATAGGGTGGCAGTTTTTAACATATTAGTTTAAATCAGTTTAAAGTTTTGTTATTATTTAATATTTACTTTAATCAGTTTTAAATAAATATAAAGAAAAAAAAATAGTTTTAATTTTTAATTACTTTTATAAATTCTAAATTAGATTTCTTTTAAAAGTTTTAGTTTAAAAATTAAGTTAGTAGATTTTAATTAAAAAGTACTAGTTTAAAACTAATTAGTTTAAATAGACTTAATTAAAAAAAATTTGAGTTTTATTAATTAGTTAAAGTTTATTTTCAAAATTAATAGTTTAAATAGTTAATTAAAATAGTATTCATTTAATTAAATAGATTTAAGTTAGTTTAAAAAATACCAAAAAGAGATTTTTACCAAAAACAAGTTAAGTTGAAACGTTAAACCGGAAATCAAATTCGAGTCGAATCGAGGAAAAACGAACATTAAAAAGGACTAAAAATCCTAGTTTCAATAGGTTTGTAGATCTTCTTATAAGTTGTGGTGAGTAAAGACATGAGTTCTTCAATCTTCTTGTCCCTTGAAGTTTGTTCATCATCACTATCTCCATCTGACTCGGTGTCATACTTTGGAGGTGGAGTGGGGACAATTGCTTTTTCTTTGTTTCTAGCAGTAGCTAGAGCTTTGGTGGATGAGCTTGATGACCTTGAGGAATGTGTTGGTGGTTGTTGACGGGGAACGGGTTTTGTTGAAGTAGCAGCTACAAAAGCAATAGAGTTCGCAGTTCGTTCTGCCTTTTCGGCCCTCAGTTCATTCACTTCATTCTGATGTTGATTCAATATATCATTAAGTTTGTGGTAAAATATAGTCTTGATATCCTCCCTTTATTTGACCAAAGTCACAAACCTATGCCATTCCGGTTAGACTTGAAGTAAAAACTAAACATTGGCATGATGACTGGAGATGGTGCACTGATTTCTGACAAGCTCATTCATCATTTTGTAGAATCTCGAGTAATAAGAGTCAATGGATTCACCATCTTCGGATGTGAATTTTCCAAACTCCCAAAGTAGATTAGTCTCGAGATCTTGAACATTTATCGACTCACCTTGCTTCAATCGATGAATTACATTCCACATTTCTATAGCATTCGGACATGCATCAACCGTGGAATAGATATCATTATCAATCCTAGTGAGTATGTAGTTAACAGCATCGGCTTCAGCTTGGAGGATTTTCTTTTTCTCTGTAGGACATGTGTCGAAATCCTCCATAGCTCGTGTAGTTGATGAAGTACCATCTTCTGCTTGTGTGGTTATGGGTCTAAATTCAAAAACTGGAGGTGGATTCTCAAGGCACTGATGAAGAGCGGTTCGGTTCTCTTTTCCGTCTAGAAATATCAGGAAACGAGATCTCCACTAAACGTAGCAACCGGCTGTCAGCACAGGTGAATTACCATTGCCACCTTGTTCCAAACGAATTTGATTAGTAGTAGCAATGTTGATGTTGTTGTTAGACATGGTGGATACTTGTGAATGGATGAGGATCTTAGTGGATGTGTTGTGATTTGATTGTGGTTGAAATTCCGAAAATTCCAAAAATAAAATTCTAAGTCCGGCAATAAACTCCTCAGTCCGACAAAACGGTAAGCCGAAAAATTTTGTATCGCCAAATTTTGAAATTGAGTCAGAAATAGCCAAAAACTAGTAGGGAAAAAAATTGATTTTACTTGACCTAAAAATTTTAACTTTTTTTATTTTTATTTTTAATCTTCGTGCAAATTATGTTCCGGTACTAGTCTAGATAGTGGCTAAGTCTGAAAAGTACTCGAACAAAATATCCATCAGAATACATTTCGGAATGTTCTATCGGAATACTTGTCGGAATGTTCTATCGGAATACCTCTCGGAATGTCTGTCGGAAAGTTCTATCGGAATACCTGTCGGAAAGTACTACCGGAATACCAGTCGGAAAGTACTACCGGAATGTCTGTCGGAAAGTTCTATCGGAATGATCGAAATATGTAAACCCTTTTCCGATGGAAGATATCGGAATATCTATCGGAAAGTAAAACCCTTTTCCGATGAAACATGTCGGAATAAGACCAAATTCCCACTTTTCTCGGACAAAACCCAACCAATTCGAGATTTTAAGCCAAAAAATGATCAAAACATCCAAAAATATTGTGTTTTTAGCCAAAGTGAATATACCAAATCTCTACCACAACTATGTAGAAGATTTGTATCAAGAAAAAACCATAAAAACACAAAAAAATTGGTTCGAATGATATGGATCAAAATAGGCACGAAAATCAAGAACACAAACACAAATCTTCGATCACCTATCCATTATTGGGTCTGATACCAAATGTTATTCCCACTTTATCCATAACACAAGATTTAGAAGAGATATTTAGAGAGATAAAGAGAAGAAAAGTAGAGAGAGAAACTAGAGAGATGGTGGAAGGTTTTTTACTATTAGAGAGAGAAAGTAAATACAACCAACACCCTCTTCCACACATGGAAGAGGGTATATATACCCACGAACCACATGTGGCTTTCCATGGGCCGTGGGTTTGTTTCCATGAGTCGGGCTTGGCTTGTCTTGGGCTTAGAGCCCCTAACTTATACAATATTAGCTTAAAGTCCAAGCCCCGTTTTCCCGACTAACCTATTACAATACAAGACCATTAACGACTAAGATGACCTATTACATTCTTGTTCAACTATATATAAAGTATAGGGCTAACACGTCGTGTTAACGGTTATTAAATAATAAGCCCTCATTTATATATCGATATATAAATGTTCTGCGAATGTCATTGTTTTTATTTCATATTGAGCATTTATTTTTCGTGTTTTACGCATATCTTTTATATTGCGTAACTTTTAAAATATCAGGTTTCGATAATACCCGCTTTTGCAAATTGTGAGACAAGATTTAATATAAATCTTATCCCACCTACTCAAAATTACACCAAAACTCATTTATTTGTGCTACTACACGTCTATACTTACTCCCCCATCTACAATACATGTGTCAATTATGTATGATTTATACTTTAGTCAAATCATTATCTTATCTCATTATTTACAAACCAAAAACACACATTTCTTGTTCCTCTTATTCCTTTTTTCGAGACCATGATCTTATAAAAACACCATCATCTAAATTAATTTTACTAGCTAATTGATCACTAGCTAAAGTCTTGCAAAACTTGGTACTTATTCTTGGTTCATATCATCAACATCATCATCTACAAAGGTTTTAAAGGCTGAGATTTTAGATTTATTAAAGGATTGAGAAGCTTGAATACCCAAATCATTAAGGGTGTTTTGATTGAAAGGATTATTCATTAACAATCATACATCATTATCTTGTAAGAAATTATCACTCTTTTGATTTGTATTCATTTTCTTCTATAATCACTTCATGGGTATTTACTTAATTTCTAAAAATTAAGGTGTTTTTGATGTTTTTGGCTGATTGTTATGATTGGTATGGCATTATACTTAGGTTCGAGTGATTAAAAGCTTGATGTGGATTGATTGATATATGTAATTTAGGGACTGTTTTGAACCAGCATATTGTTAGGGATGTAGCAAAATATTTTTTGTCTAAATCCTACTGGGTTTGACATGGCTAAATGGTCAAACACCGCAGGTCATAGTGGTTATTTGGATGGAGCCGTATCTTATCCGAATGACCAAGTTATGATCAAAACGATTTTACTATTTTTATCAGGTGTTAAATAGTTTTGTGCAGATAGTTTAGAACTTTGACTATAGTTTTTGGCTTGAAGCCTACTTTATTTTTACATGCTTGGATAGTTCATAACCTCAGGTCCAAATGGCGATCTGGATAGAGCCGTATCTCCTCCGAATGAGGGAGATACATCTAAATTAGCTAAGGTAGTTTTAAAACAAACTCAGAAATTATAGTGCTGATAGTTAGAACAAAAACAAATTATTTTTACATTTGAGACTGTTGGATTTATACATTTCTGAATGTTATAATATATGATGAGTAAGTGGTTCTTTGGATATGTCCGTAACTCTTCGGGATGAAGGAGTAACGCCTAAAATGATCATATTGAATCTAAATTGTGTCTACAATTTTAATTAAACTTATGTCCAGGTCTTTTCAAAGTAAGCACCCTATTTTCTAAGTCACGCCTGTAGGCATTTCATAAACTTAAATACGAGTTTTCATTTCAAGTAAAATGGAGTTATGAAATGAGAATTTTACTGAAAATGGTGAAGCGGGGAAACATTTTGAATAATAAGATTTGGTACTTAAGGGTAAAATGGTAATTTCACTTAAGTTCTGAACACTTTGGGTTGTGTGACCTGTAACATCAGTAAATTAGATTCATTAATCTTGATTGAGGTGCAAACCGTTCGTCTATAACTATTTCAGATCATGAGATATAGGTTCATCAAGTCGGGATAATTGCAGAATTTTGAAAAGTCATGTGGTTTTAAATGGCTTAACAAGCGTAAAGAACTTTATAAAATGGTTGAATAACGAGTTAATGTGTTTACTTCTAGATTGGGTTTAATACAGGTCATAAAGGTGTGTTGGGATAAAATATAGTTGGTTAACAAGTCTAATAGGATGACATACCATATCACGGATTTCTCATCATATCTTTTGATTATTTTCTTTTGTGAGTTTACTATTCGAAACTAAGTTACCATTATTTCTAGGTGATGCTAAGGCGATTGTTGTTTCACATCGTCATTGATCTAACCTCAGTACTTATATTCCATTATTCTTATTGGCTTAAAGTGAGTTCATAGCCCCTTTTTACTTCTTATGCATTGTTTCAAAATGCGGGGTAAGATTACATGTTGGAACACATTCATTTAAAACTGTATGCTATCCAGAACGGTATGCGTTCCATAAGATTACCAATTATTATTGCTTTTAGTACCAATAGCCGTATTATCCCCTACATATCATGAACCTTTAATTATTTTACGTGTTGCAAGCGCGAATGTTGTGGATAGATCCATCAGGATTGATAATCCCCATCCCGTATTAGTTTGACGCACTTATCATTTGATTATTTCTTGGGTAGGCTGAATACTCACTAAGGGCATACTTAACTGTTAATGCTTCGGTTTCATGAGCTAAATAACAATAACAAACTATTGATTCGGACTATGGTTAATGTACATAACCATTTTCCCCACTACTTGTTTTACATATGAATGCTTGTTTTCCATAATTACAATACTAAACCTATGAATTTCACTCAAATTTTTGTTGACGTTTTGCATGTTTAAATCTCAGGTAATAATGCTTAATTATGCTTGGATGGGAGCCCGCAGGATATTTCGCAGCTTGGAGATTTCTGTGTTATGCCTGAGCTTTTGTTTTGTTAAAAGCTGCGGGAGAATGTATTCGGTCTTTTAAGTAACTATATGTTACAAAACCATATATATTTGTACTTTTATTATGGTATAAAAACTTGGGACCTTTGTTTAAAATTCTTATCTTTATGGCGTAATGTAAATATTTTATTACGTAAATTTTATGTCAACTGTATTTTATTGTTTCTTGTACCATGACGTGGCACCCCCATGCTGCCTACTTGTTCCTTGCCTGATTTCGGGGGTGTCACACTTTTTCATGTACTTGCCTCTCACATTGGCCAGCGGTTTTGCCTTAATCCACTTGGTGAAGTAATCTATTGCTACTATCACGAATTTGACACCCCCTGGGGCTTCCGGTAGTGGTCCGAGTATGTCCAATCCCCATTGGTAAAATGGCTATGGGGACATGATTGGGGTCATGAGTGTCTTCTGCAGCTTCGGGACCGAGGCATGGACTTGACAGGAATCACATTTCACCACTACCTCGTAGGCGTCCTGGTACATCGTAGCCCAATAATACCCCTGCCTCATGATTTTAGCTACCACCGATCTGTATCCCAGATGCATCCCGCATCCTCCTTCATGCACCTCACGGATGATGTAATTCTCTTGCAATGGACCGACACATCTCAATATGGGAGATAGGTACGATTTTTAGAAGAGCATCCCTCCTTCGATAACGTACTGTGGTATTTTGATCCGGAGTTTTCTTGCTTCTTCTGGGTCCGTTGGCCATACTCGTTCCTTGAGACACTTTAGAATTGGGGTCATCCAATTATCTCTTCCTTCCTCCACAACATCGTTGACCTCCTCTGGTTCTATAGACCAGGCCTTAAGAACCTCTACTAACCCCTCCTTCGTGAGATGGTTAAAGGCCATGGATGCTACTTTACTGATGTTAGAAATACGTTTTTAACGTATATTAGAAGTATCGGTTGCTCCAACAATATTATTAAATGTATTTAGCTCGTAGTTAGTTCATTGTATAAAAGTAAGTAACAAACCAACCCATGGGCTTGTCCATGGGTTGAAGGCACAAGCCCACACAGGCTTGGGTATATAAGCCCCCTTTCCTTCATGGAAAGGGGTTGGTTGTTCATTTGTTATTCTTAATAAAACATAGTTTCTCTCATATTTCTCTCTCTAGTTTCTCTCTCTAGAAACAATAACCCTCTTGATAGGATCATAGATTATCATTATTCTACAATTGGTATCAAGAGCCATGGGGTGATTTAAGGTTTTGATTTGTGTTGTTCTTTAGTTTTCATTGTGTTAGGAGTTTTAAGAATAATCAATCTCAAATCTTGAAATTTTTTCGCGTTTTTATGGTTTAAGTTGGCAAACAAATCAACTACATAATTGTGGTAGTGATTTGGTTTACTTGATTTGGTCAAAATTGCAAACAACGAGTAAATTTTAGATGACTTATATGAATTTGATCCCACAAACAACGAGTAT
Source organism: Glebionis coronaria (assembly GCA_025667525.1). Lineage (NCBI taxonomy): Eukaryota > Viridiplantae > Streptophyta > Magnoliopsida > Asterales > Asteraceae > Glebionis > Glebionis coronaria. Next base: position 160,367,081 of record CM046876.1, read on the forward strand.
AATGCTGCTCATTTATATATAGAGCGAGTTCAATGTTGCCTATCATATCTTAATTTCATAGGCCCACTTAGTTTTGCATCACTTAAACAACAAACCCCCACCATTTCCATGACTCCATTCAATAAGACCCCAGGAGCTAAGCCTACTTTAAGCACACCCATCAAGGCTAAATCAATAATTTTCACTAATATTTCCTTGGCTTCTACAGGAGTAATTGTGTCTACTAAGGCTAAAGGATCTCAAGACAAGAAACATAAGATCAAGCCTTCCACTAGTAGGACTACAAAGAAGAAAGTAGAAGTTCACCCTAGGAATGTTATTTCAAATTTGAATAAAAAGAATCATGTAGCTAAGACTAAAGGCCATGCGCTTGTGCATCAGCCTAAGCAAAATGTAAATTCTAATTTTAGATGTTGGAATTGTAATGAATGCATGTTTTCTCAGCGTCATGATTTATGCCTTATTGACCATGTGAATGAAATGTATGCCATTAGGAACAATCTTGAATGGACTCCAACGGGGAAGAAATTCACCCAAGTTGGTTGGCAATGGAAACCCACTGGTAGGACCTTTACTGTAAATGGAACTACGTGCCCTTTAACTAGGATCAGATCCACTGAAGTTAGGTCTCAGTGTCCTTTAAATAGGAACACTAGCATTAAAAAATGGAAAAAGCGCCCTTTAACTAGGTCTACGCCCATTATTGTGCCTACCAGTGAAGAAGTACCTCAGGATCTTAGACAACTAGAATCTAAGCCGGCATCTAGGAAGAAAATTTGGAAGCCTAAGAATTCTTCTGATATAAAATCTAAGATAAATATATATGTACCTGCTAACACAGAGGAACAATTAGATTCTGATACATCGTCTTTGTCTTGTGATATTTTCAGGTGGTCCAAATCATCCTCTGGTACTTGGACTCTGAATGCTCCAAGCATATGACCGAAGGCCGCTCGATGCTCAGAAATTTCGTCAGCAAGTTTCTAGGAACAGTGAAATTTGGTAACGACCATATTACGAAGATCATGGGTTATGGTGAATATCAAATTGGTAATGTTACGATTTCAAGGGTGTATTACGTGGAGGGACTTGGTCATAACTTATTCTCAGTGGGACAATTTTGCGATTCAAACCTTGAGGTTGCTTTTCAACAACATACTTGCTTCATTCGTGATCTTGCAGGAAATGACTTGTTAAAAGGTTCTCGAGGGGATAATCTCTATACACTGTCCATTCAAAACATGATGGCCGCCTCTCCTATATGCCTTCTCTACAAAGCATCTATGACCAAGTCATGGTTGTCGCATCGCCGGTTATCTCATCTTAACTTTGATGCTATTAACCATTTGGCTAAAGAAGAGCTTGTTCGTGGTCTTCCAAAACTCAAGTTCGACAAGGATCAGTTATGTTCTGCGTGTTCATTGGGGAAAAGCACCAAGAAATCATACAAACCTAAAGCTGAAGACACCAACCAAGAACCACTGTATCTTTTGCACATGGATCTTTGCGGGCCAATGCGTATGGCTAGTGTGAGTGGTCGAAAATATATCCTCGTCATGGTGGATGATTTTTCAAGTTTTACATGGGTTAAGTTCTTAGCAACCAAGAATCAAGCACCAGCATATATTATTACTTTTCTTAAGATGATCCAGGTGCGTCTTAATGTTATTGTTCAGCGCATTCGAACTAATAATGGAACTGAGTTCGTTAATCAGACTCCACGAGAATATTATGAAGAGTTCGGTATTTCACATGAAACTTCAGTTGTTCGCACTCCACAAAAAAAGGGTGTCGTGGAAAGACGTAACCGTACACTTATGGAAGCTGTTAGAACCATGTTGATTTATGCAAATGCTCCTTTATTCTTATGGGCTGAAGCAGTTGCAACCGTATGTTATACCCAAAACCGCTCTATCATTCGTAAGCGCCATGGAAAAACTCCATATGAACTTCTTCATGGACACAAACCTGATATTTCCTTTCTTCATGTGTTTGGTGCACTATGTTATCCAAATACTAATAGTGAGAATTTGGGCAAACTTCACCTGAAGGCTGATATTAGAATTTTCATGGGTTACTCACCCACAAAGAAAGCTTACCGGATTTATAACCGTCGTCTTGGCAAGATAGTAGAAACTTTGGATGCTGATTTTGATGAGCTGACAGCGATGGCTTTTGAGCAACACAGCTCTGAACCCGCACTTCATGAGATGGGAACCAGTACGATTAGTTCCAGATTAACTCCCAACATTCCTACTTCTCCATCATTTACACCACCTACAAGGCCCGAGTGGGATGACTTATTTAAACCTATGTTTGATGAATTCTTTGATCCACCTAGTGATGATTTTCCAGCACCTATAGTAGTAGCTCTGATTCCCAAAGTTGTTACTCAAGATAATGGAAATCAATCCAATGCATCTACAGTCACTATTGAACCGGATGCACCATCTCCTAACAGTTCTCAAACTACACCCAAATCAACACCCCCACTCGTTCCTAATGATGTTGAAGAGGATTACTATGATCATGATTTGGAAATTGCTCACCTATAAGAGCTTCCATTCTTTGGTTCACATATACCTGAAAACCCTAACGATGCGTCTACCTCAGAGGAAGCTCCTGCAATCGTTCACTCCAGACCATCACGGATTGAAAATCACAACACCAAATGGACAAAGGATCACCCAATCCGCAATATTATTGGTGACGTCGATCGACCAGTCTCAACACGCCATCAACTACATGAACATGCATTATACTACTACTTTAATGCATTTCTCTCCGACATTGAACCTAAAACTTGGCAACAAGCCATGGCACAATCATCTTAGATTGAAGCCATGCAAGAATAACTTAATGAATTCTAACGACTTGAAGTATGTCAATTAGTTCCTCTACCCGACAAATTCGACATTCTTACTTTGTTGTGGGTTTTTAAGGTTAAGCTTGATGAATTGGGTGGTGTGTTAAAGAACAAGGCGAGATTGGTTGCACGAGGTTACAAACATGCATTGGATATTGACTTTAAAGAATCCTTTGCTCCTGTTGCAAGATTGGAGGCGATTAGACTATTCCTTGCTTATGCTGCTCACATGAATATGATCGTCTACCAAATGGATGTAAAGACGACATTTCTCAACGGTGAATTAAGGGAAGAAGTCTATGTTAGTCAACCGAGTGGATTTGTCAACCCGGAGTATCCTAATCATGTGTAAAAGCTTAAGAAGGCTCTTTATGGGTTGAAACAGTCTCCACGCGCGTGGTACGATCTCCTATCGTCTTATCTCATATCGGAAGGCTTCTCCAAAGGCAAAGTGGACCCTACGTTTTTCATTCTCAAGGAGGACAACGACATGATACTGGTACAAATTTATGTTGATGAAATAATTTTTGCTGCCACTACTCAAAGACTGTCTGACCATTTTGATAAAATCATGTCCACACGCTTTAAGATGTCGATGATGGGAAAATTTTCATTTTTCTTAGGGTTGCAAATTTCTCAAAATCCCAGAGGCATCTTCATTAATCAATCCAAATATGCTCTTGAATCTTTGAAAAAGTATCACTTTGAAAACTGTGACCCCGTGGATACTCCAATGGTGGAGAGATCCAAGTTGGATGAGGATAGGGATGGGATTGCTGTCGATCCTAAACTTTATCGTGGAATGATCGGCACCCTTCTCTATCTGACTGCTAGCAGGCCTGATTTGCAATTTGCTATATGTATGTGTGCCCGGTATCAGTCTCGGCCTACCGAAAAGCACTTACATGTTGTGAAAAGGATCTTTCGGTATCTTAAAGGAACATTTCATCGTAGTCTGTGGTATCCGAAGGATTCCTCTATTGCACTAATATCATATGCAGATGCGGATTATGCTGGGTGTCAAGATACTCGACATAGCACTTTTGGCAGTGTGCAACTTCTTGGAGATAGACTGATTAGTTAAGCATCCAAAAGGCAGAAAAGCGTTGCGGTATCAAGTACAAAAGCTGAATACATTGCTATGTCTGGTTGTTGTGCTCAAGTTCTATGGATGAGAACACAATTAACTAACTACGGTCTTGGCTTCAACAAAATTACAATGTATTGTGACAACAAAAGCGCCATTACCCTTTGCTGCAACTACGTTCAACACTCCCGGGCGAAGCATATTGACATACGCTACCACTTTATCAAAGAGCAAGTGGAAAATGGAGTGATCGAGCTATATTTTTTCAACACTGAGTATCAGCTGGCGGATATATTCACAAAGGCTTTAGATCAAGGACAACGAGTTTTTGATCGAAAAGTTGGGCATGAAATCATTCTCACTGGCGACTCTTAAGGAGTTGGCAGAAGAATCTGCAGAATAGTGGTGGTAAACTATTCTAGAGTATGCTTTTATCGTGATCATGTATATTATCGTATATACAAACCATCAAAAGAAAAATACAAAAATATAAAACCTACAAAAACCATAAAAATGTAAAATCAAGAAAATCCAAAAATATTTTTCATTTTTATTTCGGGAATGTCTTTTAGTACGGTAATATTTACGGCCTAAGAAATGCCGATTAATATTGAAATGGTGCCATAAATAGAGTCCGTATGAAAGTTGTACATATTTTAAAACATGCCCATATGGCTTGTAGTTATTTCTGACTGCAACCCGCTTTTCGCATTTAAGTCACGTATTTCTTTCGAAAACGTTGGCTCACAATGGGAATTAAATGATCGTTTGCTATGTGATATGTCTACCATGTTTGAAAGATATTTATACATTGTGATATATAGAATTGTCTGTATCAACCGTGTATGTCCTCTTAAGCAGAAACATGTCTCTCACCAAGGATCAACAACGACAAGCTGATCTCACACTGGTTCCAACAGCCGAACATCTTAAGTTCAAGCCTAATAATCTCAGACTACAGGAAGATTTTGTTCCAACTCAGCATTCTTTTAAAGTAGCTATGGAGATCTTTGATCTTTCGCCCATTAAAATGCATTACTGTATACGGCATCAGTTCCAAGGGTGTACATGCATGAATTCTGGGTTTCCAAGAATTTATTGTCTAACACGAAGATATCATTCACGATCAACAAACGTAAAAAGATTGTTTCCATTACTCACCTTCGCAAGATCTTTGGTCTTCCTCGTTTAGCTGAAGGGGAAGAGTTTGTACAGGATCCGACTAAGGAGGATCTCGTAGAGACGCTTCAATCGTTAGGATATGGTGCAGAATTACGGAACTTGTCACAGTTTACCACTTTACAGTTAGGACAACCATGGAAGGCGATATTCAACATACTTATCCGGTGTCTTACTACAAAACTTAGTGGCTCTGACTCATTCAAATTTCCCCAGGCTTGCATTTTTTGGGGAATCTTTAAGAGACAAAAGATAGATTATGCCAAATTTTTGTGGCTTGATTTCACCTATCAACTGTTCGACAACAAAAAGAAGAAGTCTGACCACTTTCCATTTCCACGATTCATAAAGCTTATCATTAATTACTTCATGAAAGAAGATGATGAAATCGATAAACGTGGAGAATTCTTCTATCATACAGAAGAGGACGATGACTTATTGACTTCCATGAAAACAGAAGGACAAAGAGATACCTATTCAAGGATTCCAGCTCTAGTCCCCGATCTCCTGATGAATGATGCAATCAAGACAAGTGATGCCTACAAGAAAGTTTTGCAAGAGGTAGAAGCACAAAAAGAACGAGTTGCTTCTAAAGAATTCTCTTCCCTAAAACCAAAAGTCAAACGCAAACAAAGTGAACCATCAGAAGAAACAATCTCACCTAAGCACAAAAGAAAGAAAAGTGTTGCCAAACAAGATAACACAAAGTCTAGTGGGAAGCGGATGATGCTTGAGGATGAAGATGAAGATATAAATGAAGAAGAATAACTTCGCAAAACTGAAAGACGCAATATAAAGAAAGCTGTCATGCAAAGTAAGAAAGAAACAGGTGGTAGTGGTTCTGGTGTGATGGCAAAAGAAACCATACTGCCTACTGATATTGATGAATTTGGGAAGCTTGATGAATATATACCTATTCTTGAGAAATCTACCCAAGATGATGAGGATGTTGACTATCATGTCAAACAACAAGTTCATGACGGCTTGAAGAGTATGGAACTTGTCGGGTCTGCTGAGACGACGGCATTTGTAAACACTAAACATCTCGTTACAAATGTTTATCCTAACAAAGCAACAAGTACCTTCGTGACGGTTCTAGTCACTACAGTGATCCCACCTGCCTCAACTCAACCTCCCTTAACTCTACCAACTCAACCTCTCTCAGCTTCAGTGTCAAACACTGCTATGACCACTGTTCCTACACAACCAACACCGATAGCACCAGTATCTTTAATTCCATCCTTATCGATAGTGTTCATGCTACAAGTGGAACAACACATAAAAGCTCAACAAGAAGAGATGGTTCGAGTCAAAGAGGAGTTAGCTCGTCGACAGAAAAGTGAAGAATCCACAAGAAAAGCTCAAGAAGACGCGATTGCTAAATTCAAAGAAGAATTAGAATTATCATGGAAAGCACATGCATAAGAACTTGCTCGAGTCAAAGAAGCTGAAGTCGCCAAAAATGAAGCAACGATCAATCGTCTTCGAGAACTAAAAAAGAGGTACCGAGAGGAGAAAGAGATAGTTTCCAAAGCTAACGAAACACTTGTTGGCTCAACTGATGAAAAGGTTCAAGAATCTCTCGGCACAGCACTTCCTGCTCTGCGAGATGAGATGAAACAAATCGCTGTAAGCAATTTAATGATCAAGTCTTCTGACACTCAAACGTCATATTTTCTAATTGCTCAAAGGCTCACTGATTACGAGTTGAAGAAGCTCTTACATGCTCGTATGATTCAAGTCGGGTCCTACAACCAGACTAAAGCTCAAAATATTCTTCACAAGGCTCTTAAGAAGGCTATGGATGAAGATACTCAGATATTCAAGAAACATGGCACTTTAGTTCCCTACAACATCTTAAATAAAGAGAAGGACGAAGACGAATCAGACAACAATGATGATGATGATGATGATGGTGATGACGACGGAGGTAGTGATGACGAAGGAGGAAGTGATGACGGAGGATATAGTAATGATGAAGGAGGTAGTGATGACGAAGGCGGTAGTGATGAAAACAGTGATGGTGATGATACTGGTGACGGTGAAGGCGGTGATGGCGATGATGAAGAAGAATGGGACGGTGATAAAGAGAAAAAGGATGGAGATGAGGAAGACAAGTCTGATAAAGACAAGTCCAATGATGATGATGCTATGGAGGATGATGCTGCCAAAGGTGACAAATCTCACAAGGATGATGTTACCAAAGACAAATAAACTCCAACAGCCAAGACACCTCCACCTCGACACGGAAGACGCACCAAGAAGTTTCATGATGTAGATGCTGCTACAGCTTCATCATCTACTCCAGCTACAACTGTTCCTGCAACTACATCTGTCCCAGTCATATCTGCCCCAGTTACCACTGCAACAGCTACCACACCTTTAGTGCAACAACTACTACCAGAACCCGATCAACCTGCACCAGATTTTCCATTATCTGACCAAGTCTAAGACATTCCAGAAACTGAATCCTTACATGTTGCTGATGTTCTAGTATCCACTCAAGGTCTTGATGTTCCAGAATCAAGTGAACACGCATGGGTTGACACACTCGAGGAAGATGAAAATGCTACCGAACAACCTTGGGTTACAAACGCTGTTGCACTTCGTCTATTGACAAAGGCTGATGAAGCTGACTTCTCCCAATTCCTCAGCAATCTCATAAATTTTTCAAGATACATGGCGTATAATTATGAGCCTAACATAAACCAAGCAATGGTTGTGTGAGGACTCAAAGATCCCACCCTTCTTGCTAGATCCAAGATCAGCAGCATGGAATACGAGTACAACGTTAATGAGCTTCTAAAAGAAATGAGAACTACTCAAAGGGAAGGTCATCATGCACCTAAAAACCTCCTCTCCCGACAGCCGAAGATGATGATCAAATCGCACTCGACTTCTTCGTCAGCAATGATCTAGAATACTTGGTCAAGGGAGCAGACAAGTATGCGACCTCATTAACATTGCTAAAAGCTACAAACTGGGAGTCGATACCTTGGATAGAAGAAAAAGTCAATCGTCTCTGGGTAGCGAAAGTATATTCTGAATATGAACGCTATGCCAAATTGGGAGCTTCACATTGGGACGAGCATGTGCGACGTGCCTACAACTATGCATGTCTTCATAACTTAGGTTCTCAAGTCTTTTCTCTTACCCGGATCCCAAGCATCCAAGGAGTTAGGATTCAACCCAAAATAGGCTATCACCACTTGATAGAGATCAGAATTAAAAGAGATGACGATAAAATCTACACTATCCAGGAAGGAGATTTTCCACTTCTTCGTCTCGAAGATATTGAAGACATGCTGCTTCTGATAACTCACAACACGCTCAGATACTTGAACTCTGAAGAAATCATTGCCTTGAATTCAGCTCTTAGAATGTACACACGTCAAATTGTCATCAAGAAACGAGTTAAAGATCTGCAACTTGGCGTAGAAATTTATCAAAGGAAGTTGAATCTTTCTCGTCTACGCACTCAAGTGTTGCCTAGGCATGCGGATAAATCTCCACACACCAGCACAACTAACCCAATTCACGACATGTTCTACTTAAATGGCCATGGACTGATGAAGTTCATGAGAATTCCAGAGATTCACAAATTCAGTGACGGGACTCTCAAAAATATCCGTGAAAAGCTGGTGCACCTCAATGATAACAAGACTCTTCCAGAGGTTACTGTAGAATGGCACCCGGGGTTTTGGCAGAGTGCCAACTACGTGATCAAGAAAATTGATGAAAATCTGAGGGAAAGAAGGTTAATGAGGAGTCTAGAACGATTCGTCGGTGGTAGACCATATGGAGCACACCACAAGCTAATGGAACGATCCATTTAAAATGGGTCGTACTATCTCAGGTCAACTCCATATTTTACTTGTGAATATGTTAATACTACGAATAATGTGCTTTTGTGGCTTGCTATAGTGTGAAGGTATGATAATTTTTCAAGAATTTCTCACGAGATTCTAAATTTTTCAAAATATATCATACTCAAGCACTACAACTAACCATCATTAACTTGAGGAGGAGCATTGATATGTTCTATGGCCAACAACTAATTTCATTTTGTTACCCAAAGACCGGTTAATCCTAATATCCAAAATACTGATGGTTAACATTTTGGATAAGGGGAGAAAATGAGATTAAGGAGACTTGTAAACATATGTGGCTAAAAATGAAAAGGGCTGAATAGAAAGCATTTTGTTGTCAAAAACGCTGAAGGTACAAAAAATCTTGATATTTATATCACAAGTACCTCAGTAATTTTAAGGAATTTTTCATGAAGACGAATACTTACCCAAAACACGCTTAATTCACGACGGATGTGGTGACAAAAGGGTGGTAGGATTAGGTACTAGTCCAATGATTCTTCCAGAACCGGAGGAATCTTCCCAAGGATAATTCCATATTTAGAAAATAGAAGTCCTTAGGAAAGATGGGGAATGGATTGTGAACGAAGCTGAATGCCGACCAAGTACTAATGCTAGCATTGGAACAATCACAACAAGGTGCTAATGATGATGTATTGGTAAGCATTGAAGGGGTTGAAGAATGAAAAAGAAATATAAAGATAAAGGGTGTAAAGAAAGAAGCCCTCCTAAAAACTTAGGCAGAAACCAGGTCAACACATTATGAAGACGACAAAGTATAATGGACCCAGTGATGCGATGCACAACCCCTCCCAGCCAACTTAAATATCTCTCAAACGATATTTATTTTAATGTCACGGAGTTCAACACGTTATCTATCGGTTTATTCACTCCGAACAAACTGATATTGAAAAGGTGGCAATTCTCTCTGACCTCTGCTCACCAAAACAAAATGCACTATTGAGTCTAGAGCCACGAGATCATCAAAAATCTCATTAGGACACAATTTTTAAAAAACAAGAAAGATTTTTTATGAGTCCTACGCAATATTCTTGTAATATCACCAGAACATCTGAGTGGTACGAAAGTATTACAATGAAGATGGAAATCCTACTTGAGCCAACATCAAACAAGCTCATGGTAGGTGACACGTGCGGTTCTTTAAGAACTAATCTTGTGATAACTAGAAATAAATGTAGGTCACTCCAAATTACAAAGTTCTAAACCTAGCATACTATACTAAGTCTTCGTTCTTGAGCTCGTAGTTTTTTTTTCTTTTCTTCTTTTTCTTTTTCAGCTTGTGAATATGTTGTAATAATCTTTAAGATTTGGCTTGCAACATGTTCTTTTGGCTTTGATTTGTCTTGTAATTTAAGATCATCTTTATGTGCAGTCTTTGCCTTCTTGTGATGTTTGTCTCTTTGTGACTTCATGTCCCACATACCTATCATTTGTTGAATTCTTGAAAGTCTCAGAGTTGATACAGCGGAAGACTTTTGGGTCAGACTTTCTTGAATTTTGCTGAAATATTTTATGCAGAAAGGTTAAGTATGTGAGGACGACTTCATCTGGTACCCCGCAACGCCACCATCTTCAAATGCAACAACATAATAAGACACGAATAAAATGGCTTTGACATTTTATTCTGATGCGGTAGCATTTTACCTCCGGTGGATGAAGACCGTTGGACGATAATAAATATCGTACTTGTGACAGGTAGATCTAATTAAAGATCTCCTTGACAAGATTTCACGGGTAAACCCGTTCTCTTTATTCGACCGTCCAAAGCTGACTGCGAACATAAAGAGTGAATCACTTGGATAATAGATATCCTTATGATTGAAGCCGTCAATTTATGAGCCTGGAACAAGTGAACTTCAATTAAGATTTTCACCATCGTTACTTTCCAGTTGTCACGAGCTTGATTCTACTAGAATCTTGCTTGTCACCTACCGCATTGCTGTTTGATGTTGACACATGAAGGATTTCCACTCTTCACTATGAACACTAAAGAGTGCCACTCTGAGTGTTCTGGCAAGATCACTTGGATTTTGCGTAGAGGCCCTGGAACAAGTTTAATCTCAATTAAGATTCAAACAGATTGTTGGAAATACGTTTTTAACGTTAGAAGTATCGGTCACTCCAACAATATTATTAAATGTAATTAGCTCGTAGTTAGTTCATTGTATGAAAGTAAGTAACAAACCAACCTATGGGCTTGTCCATGGGTTGAAGGCCTAAGCCCATATAGGCTTGGGTATATAAGCCCCATTTCCTTCATGGAAAGGGGTTGGTTGTTCATTTGTTATTCTCAATAAAACATGCTTTCTCTCTCTAGTTTCTCTCTCTAGAAACAACAACCCTCTTGATAGGATCATAGATTATCATTATTCTACAGCTGAGTACGCCGTCCTTTTTTGATTTTTGTTTCTTGGTATGTTTTGGATTGCAAACTTGTTGAATTTCGCTATGTGTTCTTTTGCCTTTGCTAGATATCTCTTCATCCTTTTATTGCATGCGACGAATTCGTCGTTAATTTGGCATGCTACGAGTTTTGAGTCCACTTTTGTTTGGAGCGTTTGGACACCCATTTTTTCTGCTAGCCTAAGCCCTGCTAATAATGCCTCGTATTCTGTCTCGCTGTTGGAGCTTTTGAAGTTGAGAAGAATAGCATACGTATATTCCGTCCAGGACGGATCTATCAGCACTAAGCCTGTCCCGACTCCCTTTGAACTAGAATCTCCATCCGTGAACAAGGGTCCTTTCTTCCTCATTCTGCTCCGCCACTTCCGCGATGCAAACAAGCTCATCCCCTACTAGGGTTTCTTCTATGAATTTTGATAGGACCTTCCCCTTTATCGTGTTCCTCGGTATATAATTTATCACATACACTCCCAGCTCGATTGCATATTTCGCTAGCTTGCCGGAGGCATCTGTCTTTGATAAGATGTGTTTGATCGGCTGGTATGTGATTACTTTAATGGGATGGATTCGAAGTACCTTCTTAATCTTCTTGAAAAGTGTAGTAGGCATAGAGCTAGCTTCTCTAAAGGAGCGTATATTCGTTAGGCATCGTGCAACACCCTACTGACATATCAGATAGGTGCTTTCCTGAAACCCCTTTCTGCCATCAATACACCGCTAACAACCTCCTTCGTTGCGGCTAGATAGATGTATAAAGTTTCCCCTTTCTTAGGGGTGGTTAACAGCGGCAGTTCCATGACTACCTTCTTCATTTCTTGGAAGGCGGTTTCTGCTTCCGGAGTCCAACGGTACTCGTCCCTGTATTCTTTAGTGATGTTTTTTATGGTTTAGAAGAATGGAAAGGTAAATTATGCCTACTTAGATACGAACCGGTTTAACGCAGCTAGCTTTCCGCTCAGTGACGGCATTTCCTTCAGCGTCTTGGGTGACCTAATGTTAGCTATTGCTTTTGTTTTATTTGGGTTGGCCTGTATTCCTTGAGAAGTTACCACATATCCTAAGAATTTCCCTTCCTCAACCCCGAAGGAACACTTCTTAGGGTTGAGTTTCATGTTTATTTTCATAAGATTGTTGAACGTCTCGGCGATGTCTGCGAAGAGATACTTCTCCGAGTTGATTTTGATGACCATGTCGTCGACATAGGCTTGGTACGTGGCTCCAACGTTCTTGAGTCCGAACGACATCTTGGTATAGAAAAAGGTACATTGATCCGTGTAAAATGTTGTCTTCTCTTCGTCTTGTTCATCCATTTGTACCCGATGGTAGTCTTTGTAAGCGTCCAGGAAGAATTTGTACTTAAACCTCATCACTGTTTCGATCTTTAGATCAATTTTTGGCAGCGGGTAGTAGTCTTTTGGACATGGGGAGTGATAACGACCTAATTATACATATTCAACCTATCATTATAATGCCACTTTGTAGTATAAATAAGAGCTTCCGAAACTTAATATGTTGTGTTTTATATGCAGATATAAAGTTTGAAGAAGCAAAGTGAAGATATACAAAGAAGGGGCCTCAATATGCAATAAAGCCAAAGTTATTAAAAGAAGATTTTGAATCGCCCAGAAGTGCGGCGCACAAAGTTAGAAGTGCGGCGCACATTCTCATCTCCAATGTGCGGCGCACTTGAGGAGAAGTGCGGCGCACATTTGACCCCAGACAGCACTATAAATAGACGTCATTTCCACTCATTTTACACACACCTCTCTCTCTCTCAATACTCCATAGCTCGAGTATTTTAGTCCTTTTTTGTAAATTTTGAGTATTATGCACTTTTGGGAGATACTTGTAACGAGAGTATTCCACTCTTCGATTCTTGAAGGAACGATACAATCCTGACAATTGTGTACTCGTTTATTCAATCCAATCTAGGTATGATGTTCTCTTACTCTTTTCCAATTGTTACTTTGATTACTATGTTAGGCTAAGCTATTTGTGACTATATGGGTATCTGACTATAATTAGTGATGATGCTATGATATGATCCTTTATAAATGATTTCAAGTTAATGTTGTAGAACCATTTTACCTCCTAGTTCTACAAACCGTAGTTTGGCGATGAGAAACGCAAATTGTTATAATAAGTTTTCTAGAACTTGTCTATGGTCATGAATCTTTGGTTGGAGAAATACGCTTAGAAACTTGATAAAATATTGAACTTGTTGGCAACTTGTTTTGAGCTTAGTCGCTTAAATAAACATAAGTCTTGAATAAACCCGAGTAAATTGTGTAAACGTCGTTTTGACGAAAAAGGATTATCACACTTTACATACATAAACATATCTCGATCATTATTATCATCATCACGAACTTATACGAGCTATCCCATATTAGTCATACTTGTTATTATTGATATTACTTCAACTATTTATTTCTTTAATTATTATCTTGATTACCAAAACGAAACTAAGTCTCAGCGAACGATCCTGGCTTACCACTACAAAGCTATATTATGAACGAAAGGGTATACTTGCCCGTGTTTGTCTTCTAGTCCCTTGTTTTTGTCTAAACCTTGTAATATAAATTTAAGACTTGCAAACAAACATCAAGTTTTGGCGCCGCTGCCGGGGAGTTATAATCCTGTTTTGTAACCAAATTCGTATAATCCTTGAAGAAATTGAACCATTGCTACTCATTTTAAACCAAAATTCTTTTTTTCTGCAGTACAGAAAGTACGCCGCACAAACCAAAAAGTGTGTCGCACTTCCTGTAGCGAACCAAAGTGCGCCACACAAACCCAAAAGTACGCCGCACATTTCTACTGAAAACAGCAAATACCTTGTTGGATGCACACCCGTTCACCCGGAACACCACCAATATCACCGTTACCTGAACCTGAACGTACCCTTAACCTAAGGCTACGTAGACTTCATCATCGTGTACCTTTAACTAGGAGACACGAGAAAACTCAACCTCGCATAATCAACCAACCTTTTGACAATCTTTCACAAATCCTATTTCTCACCAAACTCATCAACCGTTACGATCCAATGCCGGACACCGATGATGAACCAATGTGGTCAGCCGATAGAGTTCTCGCACCAACTCCTGGCTCTGCAATCGTTTTACCTGAAATTGCAAACGATTTTGCAATCGAAGGGAACCACTTAACCCTTGTCAAAAATAACCAATTTGATGGTCGAATCAAAACCGATCCTCACAAACACATCCACGAATTTAGCAGAATTTGTAAAATGTTCAACTATGGAGAAGGATAAGCCAAAGCCGTCCAACTCATGATGTTTCCATCATCCCTGACTAGAGAAGCCAAGTCATGGCTCGACGAACTTAACAAAGGAACCATTCGAACATGGGAAGGTCTTAGAACTGCTTTCATTAGCCGATTCTTTCCTCCTGCCCTATTTGAAAAACTCCTCGGAGAAATCCGAAGCTTTTCTCAACAAGATCGAGAAACTCTCACTTACGCATGGTTAAGAATGAAAGAACTACTCAGAAACTGCCATGGTCATGGACTTAAAAAATAAGGAATAATCAAGATTTTCTATCATGGTCTTGACGATGCTACCCAAGATGCATTGAACGCCGCAGCGGGCGGAATTTTCCTTTACAAAACCCCTAACCAAGCTTACCAATTATTGGATGACAAAGTCCTACTTAAGCTTGATTGGTCCAAAACCACAAAAACAAAAACCCACGAAAAACCGTTGCTTTTTCTGAAGGAAGCAACAACCCAACCGACACCGAGAAAATTATGGCTCGAATGGATGCCATGTCTCTTAAGATTGAAGAGATTAAACAAAAAAACCTGCAAACACTGTGGAGGAAACCATCCTTCTAGTGAATGTGATGATGATGACACACCCATGACGAAGGAAGAAGAAGCCAACTTTATGAATACCTTTCACCGAACTCGATTTTATAACGATTATCGTAATCGCGATCGCGATAATTGGAGATCAAATGATAAACCAAGTTATGATCGAGACGAAAAGAAACCCACTCAAAATGAAGACAAAAACAACCTTGAAACCAAAATCGAAAACTTTATAGAATCTCAAAGAAAAACCAACATTTTTGTTCGAGAAACATTCACTGACTTCAAAAATAAGTTCGAAACCACAACCAAAAATCAACAAGCTTCCATTCAAAACCTTGAAGCTAAATTTGATCGTTTGGCCGATAAACAATCGTATCGCGCTTCTGGTTCTTTACCAAGCAATACCAACCCAAATCCCAAGAAGAAAAACAAATATCAACCCCCACAAGCTCGTAAGGAGCATGTGAATGCCGTATTCACGCGGAGCGGTTTATCTTACTAATCACCTACCAAACCTACTCAAGTTACACCAATCGAGATTCCATTCGATAGTGATAATAAGGATGAAGCTCAACCAACCCATACCAAACCAACTTAAAACCCAACACCCAAACCATATATACCAAAAGTACCATATCCACAACGCTTAATCAAGCAAAAGATGCAAGCTAAGTATGGTAAATTCCTTAACTTAATACAAGAAGTTCGAATTAACATGCCTTTAGTCGATGTTCTGGCTGGAATGCCAAATTATGGCAAATTTATCAAAGAACTTATCAAGAGCAAGCATAAGTTTGAAGAAGTTTCTTCAACCTTTCTAAACGATGAATGTTCTGCCATTGTCCAAAACAAAGTACCACCAAAACTGGGAGATCCTGGAAGTTTCCTAATCCCATGTACTTTCCTCACTCATACTCTTGCAACGCCTTGGCCGATCTTGGCGCAAGTATAAACCTCATTCCATACTCTTTGTATGCTAAACTCTCTAAAAACGTTTTAAAACCCACAAAAATGAGTGTTCGACTCGCGGACCGTTCTTTCCAATACCCAATAGGGATAACTGAAAACATGCTCATAGAAGTCGGAAAATTTGTTTTTCCTGTTGACTTTGTAATCTTAGAAATGGAAGAAGATAGCAAGGTACCACTTATCCTTGGTAGACCTTTCTTACACACAGCTGATGCTATAATTAGAGTAAAGCAAAAACAACTCAACCTTGGAGTTGGAGAAGATATAATTTGTTTTTCTATCGACGAAGCAATGAAACACTCTTACTCTAATGACGATACTTGTTTTAGTATCGATGTCATCGAAGAAATCGTTGAAGACGATTTCAACGCTCTTCTTGATGAAGGAAGCGAAATTTTACATTCTCTCGAAGGAACCATCCTCGAAGAAGATCTTTTTGCTAAATTTGATGCCTTCATCGCCGACCATACCGATGATGAACCAATCGAAAAAATCAAAGAAAAAATCGAAACCCCATTTGAAACCATAACTTTTGAAACCGATTTCTATGTTAAGAAATCTATTGCAGAACCTCCTACAGATTTAGAACTTAAACCTCTTCCTGAACACCTGGAATATGCGTTTCTTCACGAAGAAAAATTACTCCCTGTAATTATTTCATCCCAACTTTCGGAAGAACTCAAAGACGATCTAATTGACATTCTCAAGAAGCATAAACAAGCCTTTGCTTGGAAAACTTCTGACATTCCTGGCATATGTCCATCGTTATGGCAAACACAAAATCCAACTTTTGGATAACAAGAAACTAATTGTTGAAAAACAACGAAGATTAAATCCTAACATGAAAGATATTGTTAAAAAGAAATCCTTAAACTCTTAGACTCTGGAATAATCTACCCAATCGCCGATAGCCCATGGGTTAGTCCCATTCATTGTGTACCTAAAAAGGGAGGTATCATTGTAGTAACTAACGAAAACAACGAATTAGTACCAACACGAACCATCACTGGATGGCGAGTTTGATTGATTATCGAAAACTAAATGATGCAACCGCGAAAGATCATTTTCCTTTATCCTTTATGGATCAAATGTTAGAAAGACTCGCAGGAAATGAATACTTTTGTTTCCTCGATGGTTTTTATGGATACTTTCAAATCCCAATCGACCCTATGGATCAAGAGACAACCACATTTACTTGTCCATTTGGAACTTACGCTTATAGGTGAATGCCTTTTGGCCTATGCAATGCACCTGATACTTTTCAGAGGTGTATGATTGCAATCTTTCATGATATGATTGAAGAATCATTCGAAGTCTTCATGGACGATTTCTCCGTCTTTGGAAATTCTTTCGGCACATGTCTAAACAATCTCGATAAAATGTTAGCACGATGCGAAGAAGCAAATCTTGTGCTAAACTGGGAAAAATGTCACTTTATGGTTAAAGAAGGAATTGTGCTTGGACACAAAGTGTCTGGAGCCGGCCTTGAAGTTGACAAAGCAAAAATAGACGTGATCGCAAAACTCCCACCACCTACTAATGTTAAAGGCATTAGAAGTTTCTTAGGTCATACCGGTTTTTACCGACGATTTATCAAAGACTTTTCAAAAATGGCAAGACCTTTAACTCAACTTCTAGAAAAATAAAGAACGTTCGATTTTAACGACGAATGTTATTCAGCATTCAAAATACTTAAAGAAAAACTTACATGCACACCCATTATTACAAGCCGCAATTGGAACCTTCCATTTGTGCTTATGTGTGATGCTAGTGAACATGCCCTTGGAGCCGTCCTTGGACAAAAAGATGGTAAACAATTTCATCCCATCTATTTTGCAAGTAGAACTCTTAACGAAGCCCAACAAAATTATACAATTACGGAAAAAGAACTCATGGTTGTAGTTTACGCGTTTGAAAATTTTTGATCATACCTCGTAGTGTTAAAAACGATAGTTTACACCGATCATTCAGCTTTAAAATATTTATTCAAAAAGCAAGACGCCAAACCTTGTCTAATACGATGGATATTGCTTTTACAAGAATTTGATTTGGAAATTAAAGATAAAAAAGGAGCTGAAAATGTTGTTGCCGATCATTTATCTCGCATAATGAATGATGATTCTAGCGATGATGAAATCGATGATTTACCCGATTTTCATATAATGCAAGTAAGTACTAACAATACACCATGGTTCGCAGACTTTGCAAACTATTTGGCTGTAGGTATTTTACGAAAGGGAATGACGCACCAACAAAAGAAAATATTTTTCTCTGAACTAAAAAATTACTTTTGGGACGATCCTTACTTATTTAGAATCTGTTCCGATGGAATAATCCGATGTTGTATTTCTGGATTTGAATCTAGAAAAATTCTCGATGAATGTCACTACGAACCGACCGGAGGACATTACGTCGCGAACACCACTGCTAAAAAAGTGTTCGATGCTGCCTTTTATTGGCCAACAATTATTCGTGAAGCTCATACCTTAGTACGACTATGCGAAGCATGTCAAAGGAGTGGAAATATTTCTAAAAGATATGAAATGCCTCTAAATAACATCCAAGTCTGTGAAATCTTTGACGTGTGGGGTATCGACTTCATGGGACCATTTCCTAAATCTTACAAATGTGAATACATTTTAGTCGCCGTCGACTATGTATCGAAATGGGCCGAAGCTCAAGCTTTACAAACAAACGATGCAAGATTTGTTATCGCATTCTTAAAGAAATTATTCTGTCGTTTTGGAATGCCAAAAGCACTAATAAGCGACAGAGGAACTCTTTTCTGTAACAAACTCGTGGAAAATATTATGAACAGATATGGAGTGAACCACCGATTTTCCACATCTTACCACCCTCAAACGAGTGGCCAAGTTAAAAACACTAATAGAGCTCTCAAACATATACTTGAAAAGACCGCTCAAAACAACCCTGCTTGTTGGTCTAAAAAATTAGAAGATGCTCTATGGGCCTTTTGTACCGCATTCAAAACACCAACTAGAACCACACCGTACAAACTGTTGTATGGAAAGACATGCCATCTGCCAATAGAAATTGAACATCGTGCATATTGAGCACTTAAAAACTGTAAACCCAGATCTTATTACAGCCGGAGAAAAACGTAACTTTCAACTTCACGAGTTAGATGAATTTAGACATCACGCTTATGCAAGTTCACGATTATATAAAGAACGAACCAAAGTTTGGCATGATCGTAATTTACGACAAAGAAAAGAATTCAAAAAAGGAGAGAAAGTACTTCCCTTTATCTCGAAATATAAATTCAAGCAACCTAAGGTTACTTCGAGATGCACTGGACCTTATCTAGTGAAACACCAATATCCATCCGGATATGTTGAATTATACGGTCAAAACAATAGCACCTTTATAGTCAATGGACATAGACTTAAGCTCTACCATGAAGAAGAACACTGTAACGAAATCGAAGGAGAAGAAATTCCTTTCTTCTTAAAATAGATCCGAGTTGCCGAGTCTGGCTGAAGACTCTAAACTTAGCGCTATTCGGAAGGCAATCCGTATTTTATCCCCACCTTTTAACTTAAGTGTGGAGGAGGACCTGTAACTAAATAAAATCGTCCTTGTATATATTGCATGTGTTTTGTTTTGTTTTGTTTTATAGCATGTAGGAAAATAGCAAATTGGAGCTCTAAGCTGGATTCATCTCTCGAAGTCCCGTAATTTCTACTAAGCCCCGGGAAGTTCTTGTTTCCCTTTGCATTTTTCCTATTTTTAATATTTTATCAGTTATTACCTCGAGGACGATGTTCAACTTAAGTGTGGAGGAGGTGACAAATAGAAAAAATGAAATAATAAATAAATTTCTCCACATGAAAATCTTTTTGAAAAATAATAAAAATATATATGTTTTGTAAATAAATAAGTTTTTAGCAAAGCAAAAATCTCATTGATTAACATTATAATTTAGCACAAAATCCATTTCCCAAATATGTGAGAAAAACTTAGCCTTATATTTCTCTATTTTGTGTGAAAGCCGATAATCTAGTATGCTTCAGAATTTGTGCTTTATCATCATTTACTAAATCGCAGTGAGGTTAATTTATAGATACTTTCGAAAGGAAGCAATATAAAATCACCCTTATATCATTTTAGTTAAGCTACACTGGCTTACTAAAATTTGTGGCACTCGTACGCGTATGTTATATTATTCATTATGCCAATATCCTTATATGTTATGCCTAACCACTTGTCAAGTTATAAAGTTTATGATGTACTCTCTTAAAAAAAATTATATATGAAAAAGAAAGAAAAAAAATAGTCAAGTATTCTAGTATAGTTTGTTCTATGACTTTGACAAAGGCATATACTTTTTGATCCTACACTCACATCATTTATTACGTTTTGCTTCTTTGAAAATTTATCTGGTGCTCACGCCGCAACGGTTATGTTTATGTGTCTTGTACAAACCTATGGTAGCTATCTATTTTATGACCGAGCTAATTGAGTGTTTCCTTACATTTACCCTTTTGTAAGTGACATTTGTGTGAACTTAAAATCCAAACACTATCCATGTGAGGTGCTGAAATTATTTTGTCATTTGCTTTTGCTATTCATAAAAATTAAATCATTTTCCTATCATACTTCACAACACTTAAAAGCATTTTTAAAAATTAAATTTGTTTTCTGGCTTTGATTGCTTGAGGGCAAGCAATAGCTAAGTGTGGAGGAATTTGATAACACCTAATTATACATATTCAACCTATCATTATAATGCCACTTTGTAGTATAAATAAGAGCTTCTGATACTTAATATGTTGTGTTTTATATGCATATATAAAGTTTGAAGGAGCAAAGTGAAGATATACAAAGAAGGGGCCTCAATATGAAATAAAGCCAAAGTTATTAAAAGAAGATTCTGAATCGCCCAGAAGTGTGGCGCACAAAGTTAGAAGTGCGGCGCACATTCTCATCTCCAAAGTGCGGCGCACTTGAGGAGAAGTGCGGCGCACATTTGATCCCAGACAGCACTATAAATAGAGGCCATTTCCACTCATTTTACACACACCTCTCTCTCTCAATACTCCATAGCTCTAGTATTTTAGTCCTTTTAGTAAATTTTTAGTATTATCGAATTTTGGTAGATACTTGTAACGAGAGTATTCCACTCTTCGATTCTTGGAGGAACGATACAATTGTGACACTTGTGTACTCGTTTATTCAATCCAGTCTAAGTATGATGTTCTCTTACTCTTTTCCAATTGTTACTTTGATTACTATGTTAGGCTAAGCTATTTGTGACTATATGGGTATGTGACTATAATTAGTGATGATGCTATGATATGATCCTTTATAAATGATTTCAAGCTAATGTTGTAGAACCATTTTACCTCCTAGTTCTACAAATCGTATTTTATCTAAGTTGATTTGTTACGATAGTTTGGCGTTGAGAAACGCAAATTGTTATAATAAGTTTTCTAGAACTTTTCTATGGTCATGAATCTTTGGTTGGAGAAATCCGCTTAGAAACTTGATAAAATATTGAACTTGTTGGCAACTTGTTTTGAGCTTAGTCGCTTAAATAAACATAAGTCTTGAATCAACCTAAGTAAATTGTGTAAACGCCGTTTTGGCGAAAAAGGATTATCACACTTTACCTACATAAACATATCTCGATCATTATTATCATCATCACGAACTTATACGAGCTATCCCATATTAGTCATACTTGTTATTATTGATATTACTTAAACTATTTATTTCTTTAATTATTATCTTGATTACAAAAATGAAACTAAGTCTCAGCGAACGATCCTGGCTTACCACTACAAAGCTATATTACGAACGAAAGGGTATACTTGCCCGTTTTTGTCTTCTAGTCCCTTGTTTTGTCTAAACCTTGTAATATAAATTTAAGACTTGCAAACGAACAGCAGGGAGCTTAAGTTTTTGTAATCTACGCACATTCGCCATGATCCATCTACTTTCTTCATCAACATTGCGTTAGATATAATATGTAGGGTATCTCATCGGTCTGACTATGCCACCCTTTACCCACTCCTCTACCTCTCGGGCAATTATCTGGCTCTTTTCTTCACCATACATTCGTCGCTTATGGGCGACGGGAGTCACAAATAGGTTCACATTCAATAAATGTTTGATAAGTCGCTTCGGCACGACAGTCATATCAGATGGTTTCCATGCAAACACATCTTGACTCCTCCTTAATAGATCGATTAGCCCTGCTCGACCCTCTTTAGAAAAAAAATTTCCGATCATGACCAATTATTCCGGAAACGCCAGATTGACTAAGACTTCTTCTGTTTGGGGACTCTCGGCCTCATTCTCCTTAATCATTGGCTCCTCAAACACTCCCTGCACAGCTGCCCTATTGTGCTTTTCACATTCCGCTTTTTGTATGTGCTCTAAAAGCCGACACTTGGAAATTATGGATGCTATCGGGAACAAGGTTTCAATCCCCTTGGGAGTGGGGAATTTAACACGGCGTGGGCGATTGACGGAACGGCTCTTAGGACTTTGATTCTGGTTCTTCTGATGATGAAGTTGTATGAGGAAGCTGCTCGGACAACAGTGAACTTTAGGTTGACGTTCCGGACTAGGCCTTGTGATCCAAACGAGACCTATAATCCAATTTTCCCTTGGGGGGGGGGTCAAATCTTCTCCCGAGAAGCTGATGAGACTTAACTGAGACTCTTTTAGTCTATTCTTGATTGATGGACACAACTGGTCAAAACAGTGCTCGAATATGATCTGTACCAAGGCTCCATTATTCACGAGTATTCGTCGGACCAGGTATCCTTGCACATCAGCTTCGATTATCAATGGCTTGTCCGATGCGTCGTCTCCGCTCACCGGAGGTAAGCTGATTGGAGTTTTTATCCATGTCGGGTCTTCCAAGATGTGTTCTTTCCTTTTGACACCGGAGCGTCGAGATTGAATCATTTTGATCGTTCTTCCCCTACCTCGGTTCTCCCCTTGGGGCTTCGGGGGGTTTCCCCTGTTGCCGCCTCTTGGTTGGTGATCACGGACTAGGTGATTGAGCTTTCCAGACTCTAATGCTACTTCCAGCTGCATTCTTAGTTGAAAGCATTCGTTGGTGAGATGTCCTTTGTGGCCAAGATAATCACAGTACTTTTTGATATTCTCTTTCCTCACGATCCCTTTGGTTGGTGTGGGTTTTTGCAGTTTCAAGTGAGTTTTAGACGTCAATATTTCATTCGGAGTTTTGTGAGCGAATCGAGAGCCGATACTAGGAATTTTCTCCTAGGCTCGTATGGGCGAGGAGGTTGGTACGACGAGTATACCTCCTTCCCCTTATCAACTCGTCTATCGACCCGACCATGATTTTGATAATTTGCTCCTCCGGACCTTTCCGGTTTGCTAAAGGGCCTCTGTCCCTTGTTCGAGTACTCCCATATGGGTAACTCTATAGTTCTGGACGCTTCTTTTGACTTAACGAAGTCATCCACCCTTTTCATCGAGCTAACTCCGGGCACTTGCATTTACTCATGAACGCAGAGATCAACATTATCTCTGGAGCTCCTTCGATGTAGCTTGTTTCCTCCGTCCACCTTTCCTTGAAGTCTGTCAATGTCTCGTGTGTCATCCGCACGATCTTGGATACGTCGGTGGGGTCTTTGGTACATTTCATCCTTAAGGCAAACCTTTCCGCAAACTATTCCCTCAATTCTTCCTAGTTTTCGATGCTTCCATTCGGTAACCGGTCGAACCACCTTCTAGCTGCATCATCCAATGTCTGCTGAAACATTCGGCACCATACAGGCGTCAGCCATTTGCCTTGGTTAGCAGCTCCGACAAACCGGTTGATGTGGTTATCGTGGTCAGTGGTTCCATCATACAAGTATTGTGTTTCAGATATGAAGATGATTCGTCGAGTAAACGTCGACCTCGACACTTCGTTGTACGGCTTATGCAAGTCTTCCTCCGTTTCTCGGGTCGGACCGTCTATATGACCGGACTCTCGCCTTCCTTCCATTGTCCCACTTCCTCGAACGTGAGTCGGAGGGGTGTGAATCCCGGTCCGACTCTGGCATCATGCTGGTTTATGAGGGCTTGCAGTCAATTGTTCCATGATGTTGTTGTTTAGTGAGTCATTGTTTCCGTTGTTCTCTCCGATGCCTGAAGAACCGGATGGAGTAACTTGAGATTCAGAAGCACCCGCCATCAAATACTCTTGGTAGTTTGAAGTTTGGGTGTCACGGATGATGCCAAAATGTAGATGCTAAAATCCCCCGGTAGGGCCTACCGAGAGAAATGTCCCTCTGCGTAAGCTTAATAACCTTTGGAGTACCTACACACTAGAAGAAGCACACGTTAGCTCACCTCAAGTGTTATCCCAGGACCCAGCTCCGGTGTGAGAATAAGTATTTGTGAGAGACGAGAGGTACAAGTAATAACATTTAAGTGTATTGTCAGAACATTCAATGTGTGTGTGGTAATAAATGTGGACTATTTATAGGATATAGTGGATACCTGTGATGGGGACTATTTGTACCTGCAACTTTCCCTAAACGGGTATGTGCTTAAGTCGCCTCTGACATTGTCACCTTTCCTCTTTGAGTATATGCTAAGATGATAGGTGGGCCCTCGTCTATAGTGATGTCACTTTCATATCACTGTGGATGCCATGCTCCGATCGTACTCCAGTAGGTGCCACGTGTCATGGTCTCCGAATCATACAAGAACACTAATCATAAGAACATAATCAATCTATATTATCTTCTAGTAAGTGAACAAGAAAAAAGACAAGTGAGAAAAGCATGAAACGGGTAGATAAACATTATTGAAAAGATTATATACGATGCGTGAAAGATGAGTTTTTTCCTTAGAAAACTGTGTCGAATAATTTTTATATCATCTCCAAAGATTTTAATAAATGGATAATATTTGATGAGACATCATTCTTCGCGTACACAAAATGAGACTTTGAAAAAAAGTCACTAAAAGTTAAAAAGAAGTTACTAATGGCGTGATCATAAATAAATAAGCACGTTTGGTTTACAAAAAGAGAATATCCACATCAGCATTAAGACAAAAACCTTGTGTGGTACCCCGGTATTGCTAGATATACACACCTTGAACTGTGTAGTCACATGTGGAAAACGAATAATTGTCTATTCATTATTTATTCTCCACACAAAGTGACAAAACACCAACTTCACTCACTAAATCATCAGTGGAGCTTGGTTCAAGATCAGGTTCTTAAATATGGCAACAACTGATGCTTTGTCTTATCAGCTGTTGCTCAAAGAACTATTGCTCATTCCTATATCTTTCTATTTGTTGATTCTACTTATAGCTTTTGTAATATTTTTGTACATTTTACTTGAAGTTCACTTTGTAGATGATATTTTAAATGGATTTAGAGGTAATTATGTATCTCTTACTGTCGATTCGACCTCCAAATTGTATAAAGAAGTTGTGTCCAAGTGCAGTTTGCTGCATGGAAGGTTAGTACTCTTTCTTGTATCATCATATATATATATATGATTATGTAAAGGAAAATGTCACATTGCGTCTCTAGGTAAATAATATGATGTTTTTTCTTATTCTTTTCTTTTTTCCGAATCTTATTGGTGTAGATACTTGTGCACTCCATGGCTTTCTAGCCCCCATCTTCAGACTATCTTACTCCATCTCTTGGTAGAGACTCATAACTTCAACTACAAAAGGTAAAAACTATATGTCGCGAATAGTCAAATTTAGCTATTCGTTGCCTACAAAAGCACATTTGATTTTTATATTAGTGTGTAAAGTTTTTGTTTAATACGTAGTAGTGGTTTTAAGCTAAAATAAATTATAGAGTTTGTTCATGCCTTGCTGCCATAGTCTACACAACTCAAGTGACAATGAAAGCTAGAAAATCTATCATTATTACAGATTTACGTTTTATGGTCAACAAACTGATACAAAGGTTAAACTGTTTGCTGCGCACTTACCTTACTATTGTATTTCTATGGCTAGAGAGTTATTTCGCTCTTCCGATGGTGGGACTATAGCTTTGGACTGGCTCATGAACTTTGATGGTAATGACCTTCTTGGTTTTTAATAGTCAGCCTTCTTGTAAATAGTCGCTGTAGGCAGGGGCGGACATACTAACAAGGTTTGGGGGGGCGGCGCCCCCCATGGCTAGCCTGATAAAATGAGATTTTAGTGTAAATTTTTTCCGATTTTAAGCATTTTTCGAACACGCCCCCCACCCGGAAACCAAATTGCCCCCCACTTACATATTAAAACACAACATTTAACTCTCTAACACCTTATAAATCCCTCATTTCTAAGTAAAAATACACGGTATCATTCCGATACTAGTTTTTTTTCGTATATTGATGTCATTGTCCAAAAAAAATTTTTTGCCCCCCGTCTACTATATTCCTGCGTCCGCCAATGGCTGTAGGCTATGTTCTGATTTTTAAACAGAGCACCTGACAAATTCGAGGGATGGGCATGCCTTAAAATACAAATAGAATGTGTAGATTACAATAAAGAAACTGTGTGAACTCATGATATCTCACAGCAGAAATAGAGATCGTCTTATAGAGAGTACAGGTATTGGTCCTTTATCCATATGGACAACAATCGAACTAGACCACTTAGTAGTTGCTTGTACATCCATTTTGAACATGAAATTTGTGCAAAATCTGTCTTAGGATTGCAATTATGGATTGATAAACCAATAATTAGTATTTTGATCTTTATGGGTCATTTAAAAGTGTTGGCTTTTCTTATATACCTTTTGGTCTTCATGTAGTAGCAACAGATAATTATGTGTTATCTCAAGTTGTTTCTTTGGATGTGCTGTAATTAGAGGCATGCTTAGAAGTGGATGGAAATAATATGGTTGCTAGAGTGGTTCCCGTTGTGATAGTGATTCCTGGTTTAACAAGTGACGCTGATTCCCCCGTGAGTTTTTTTTTTTTCATCATTAAGTTAACTCTCCCTTTTCCATGGAACATGAAAATTGTATGTTTCTCAGATTAATATTTTAACACGTAGAAAAAATTACTACATTGACCTTATAATTCTGACTACTTAACAAGTCTAGTAATGCAAATTGATAGAAAAATAGCTGCATAATAGCTTAAAAGACTTCATACGCGTGTTGTTTTCTAGTATATTGAGAGATGTATATGGCAGTATATAAAACACATTGCATTCAACATGGCAAAGCATGGATATAATGTCGTCGTAAGCAATCATCGGGGACTAGGGGGTGTACCACTCACTGTAAGTATTTCTACCTTTCTGTCCTGCACTATTTACAAATCTTTCTCTCTAAGAAGTTACACAAGAGTTGTAGCAAGTATCTTTTATGTGATAGCACTTGTAGTCAGATGCCAATTTGGCTATTTCTCCCAGTGGTAATCGTTGGCATTCATTTTTAAATGTTTGTTAGAAAGATTTACGGTGATCTGAGGTAAATAATAGTTGCATGTGTTTAGCGGACATGTGGTTATGGTCAACCATCCTATTAATGTGTAGTTAAGGTGAAACATTTTGATTCTCATTTGAGAATCAGATATAAAAAAAAAATGTACAATTGGTTTATGGTTCATACATAATAATTTTAGGAACTTGTTTGCTTCTTTGCACAGTCTGATTGCTTCTATACTGGTGGATGGACAGAGGATTTACGTGAAGTTGTAAATCACCTTAACTGTACACAGCCTGAAGCTCCTCTTTTAGCTATTGGGACTAGCCTTGGTGCCAACCTTTTGGTAAAAATAACTATTGCTGTTTCAGGAAATATATTTGTACGAGTTTGCAATTATACTCTTATCTGTATGACAGTATGCAACTCTATACGCATATTTTCTTTTCCATCGTATATGTATATTTTTAACCTTCAATGATTCGATGATAATAATAATGATCAGTCCTGCAGGTAAAATATCTTGGCGAGGATGGAACTAATGCTCCGATTGTTGGGGCTGCTTCTATCAGTAATCCTTGGGACCTTTTGGTTAGTTCCTATATAGTTATACTGACCTTCAGTTAGATGACCTGCTGTAAAAGGACTCCAAATAGTAATGCAACTTATAATATTTTTAGGTGTCCAGTTTCTGTATTAAGTTTAAGGCACTGACTATTTATAAAAACAAAATAATTGATTGAAACTTTCTGTGCGCTAACCTGACCCAATCTATTTTGACTCGCACCCCAAATTACCGTTAATATTCTCCTGTTTACCTTTTCTTCAGTTGGCAATGAGAAGACTTGATGTTGTTTACTCCTAGTATTATTAGTCTATTACTTACCCTCCCTTTCGCAGATGGGTGACAGATTTTTCCACAGAGGGCTTATGCAAAGATTTTATAATAGAGTTTTAGCAAACGGCTTAAAAGATATTGCCAGGATGTACGTCAACATACATTTCTTTCATTTTCAACCAAATGTAATTTTATGTTTTATATCATGTACGCTAACTAAAAAAAGTAATAAAATTCATCTGTCCACCATGTTAATTGATTTCCTAACTGATTGTTTCGAGTTTTACAGGCACAGAGTTGTCTATGCTCGTATCGCAGATTGGGGAGGGATTGAAAAGGTAATCAATCCATTTTTGGATTTTTCAGTTCTGCAATATTTACTCAAAACAAGTGTAACAACAAATTATACATTAAACTCATATTTTCACATATTGATTATCTGATACATCTCCTTAAAGGCACGATCTGTTGGAGAGTTCAATAAAGCTACTGCTAGAGTCACTGGAAAGTTTGAGGTAATATAATGTCGTTTGTTTATCTATATATATTTCTCAACATTTTCATACCAGTAGCTATATCGCCACTCATATAAAACTGATGTTGCCATTCGTCTAGACAGTTGATACATTTCATAGATGGGCTAGCAGTGGTCGTCTGGTGACAAGTGTAACAGTGCCACTTCTGTGTATCAATGCATTAGATGACCCTGTCTCCACCTGTGAAGCCATTCCATATGATGAATGCCGGTATGAAGACACTCCAAATGCTTGTTTTGACTAAACTTGTTATCTCCGCCGACTTCATCTTAACCTAAGCTACATTTTCTCTGAAGTTTGAATACATTATAATCTGTACTTATAGCATTGCTAACGATAAACACGACCTGATAAAATTTATACATTTTCATCTTTATATTGTTTTTTCTTCTGGAGTTATATGATTCAAAGGAATGACTAGATGTTACTTATTGACAGCATCAACAAAAATATTGTTCTAGCAACTACGCAACATGGTGGACACAATGCGTTTTTTCAAGGGATATCCGGGAAGAACTTGTGGTAAATTTTGTTTTCTAATATTTTTTAAACTGTCCTATCTTAACGGTGAATTGCTTATTAATCCCTTTGTCCTATGAACAATACAAATATTTTCATTTCTGTCTACTTGATCATATTACTCGAACATATTTAAGCCTGTACATATTTGATTATCAATTGAGACTGCATTAGAATAACCAAGATTATCCCTAAACTCTGGTACAGGTGGGTAAGGGTCGTCGAGGAATACTTCTCTGTCCTGTGTTCAAGCTCATTGATGAACAAAAACCAGGTAAAACACATCATATGTTATGGAATAAGTTCTAAAATAAATTCAGGTTTCCTCAAAATTCCTATTTGATCATATTCTATTTTCTATGATGCCCAGGTCCAGTTAACAAAATAGCAAGTTCAGGATTAAGTAAAGGCGTGAAAAAGAAATTTATCGAAACTATTAATAGTTGTTGGGTATGATGTATTGGAAGATGATGCTATGGACCTTTTACTCTTCTAAGATTGATTGTAATATCTTGGAATCATTTTTAGCCTGGGTAAACGTCATAAATATACAACATACTTATAAAACTAATCCATTATATCCACTGAATTTTTTTATGTTCAATTATCACACTCGTTACGTAGGACTTTGGTCAAACCATTTGAGTTTACCTTTGACTTAAATACTTAATGGATTGTTTTACATTTTTGCTCCCTTAGCGAACTATCATCAAATGAGAAATGCTGGAATATATGAATTGTCCTTTGTTTCAAATCAAAGAAAAAGAAAGGTTTTCCAGTCGAGAGTCTCATTTCCATGTTTTCTGATCTCCGTCAATCTTTGTTGCTATTTCTTCATAGTCTTGAATGCAAAACAAGAACAACAATCCAAATCCCCAGATCCAATATCCGAATGAAAATCACCCACCTTTCACACGAAACAAATTAATTTCTCTCTACTACTTTCGATCAATTTCTTATATGTCCCTAAAACTAAAACTAACCCTAAAATTTATAAAATGCTTTCAATAGTTGAAGATCGACTTTTTAAATTGAACCCCAAATGAATTACAATTTCTGTTCTTAAGATTGTATCATTGAATCTACAGAAGTAACTAAAGATATATTGTAATATATGACCTTTGATTTTGTATTTTCGTTTATGATTGATTGGCAAAAAGAGGAAATTAATTTCGTGATTTTGTTAGTAGGTATAGCTTGGATTTTGACTATGCCTCGTTGATTTATTGGCAAAAGAGCAAAATCAATGGATTTTTTCTATGCCATGTTTGGTTGGTTTACTTGGACAAAAAGACCAAAATCCACAGTTCGCTGTTTTGGTTTACTATGGATTTTTACTTTGTACGTAGTATTAGTTATCGATAACCACTGTTTAATTTCCTCTTTTTACAAATGCCATTTTTACAACTTGTGGTATAGGTTGGATCTTGACTATGCCTTCTATTTCAATCGAGGATCGTCCAAACAAATAAATTAGAAGTGCTATATGCATCGAATGTCCTGGATAATCTTTAATTCCCTGTAGCAACTCAAATCTGCTAAATTTCAAATTTCTGTGGGCAGATAAAGTGTGTTTGATATTCTTTAGCATATCACGTTCTTCCAAGGTGAGTAACCATTGTTGTTCTTGTTTTGGATCTGGGATTTGAATTTTGGATCTGGGAATATGATGAAGATGATAAACATGATGAACATGATGACGATGATGATGTTAAGTAAAAAATGAAAAGTTAAAGAAAGGACTAAAATTATAAAACCAAATTCTAAGTTAACGAAAAAAATAACGGTAACTCGTTGTCCCGTTAAGTCAAAGGTAATCCTTCCATTCAAATGTGAAAATCGAACATAAAAAAGTTCAGCGGATATAATGGACCAGTTTTATAAGTATGTTGTGTATTTATGACGTTTACCCTTTTTAGCCAAGACGTTGATTTAATATGTTTGTGCTTTTGGTGTCTGCTGTATATTTATGTTTGTTTCCACCTGTTTGTTGATACCAGTAGTGCATTTACGGGACGGTTTGATCTCAGTTAGAGTGGACAGACATCTTTGTAACCAAATAGCCCTGTAACTATGGTCTTTTCTAAGAAGAAAGACACATCTACCTTGAGGATCTTTTGGAAAGTAGCCTACGGAAAGAAAAAACCAAACCAATATGAGTCAATACTTACCTTTCCCGAGACTAACCTTGTGGACATAAGTTGACCATATCAAGTAAAACAGGTGATGTAGGTATGGACTCAACACAAACCTAAACTACTTTCTTTCTAAATTTAAGGTTTATTTTGTTATTTTTAGTTCTACAAGGTTTTAGTTTGATTTTTAAGTTTTATTAGCTTTCTTTCCAAGCTAATGAATTAATTTAAATATTTACATTTGTTTAGGGCTTAGGCAGTTAATGTTTTGATAATAAAGCTTTACTTTAATTGAGTTTCTTACCAATTGTTCTTTTAATTCATATGTTGTTCGGCCGGTATAGATCGTAGGCGGCGTTTCTTTTTGTTGTTAAATTGTCATGAGTGTTAAAATAAGTGAGATCAAATAATATTATAATATTTTTTTTCTTGTTAAGTGTTTTATATCCCCTAGCCAAATAAAACTTACTAATCCTCATTCTAATGTATAAATGTATTAAGAGAGCTAAGGCATATTTTGGCTTATTCCAAAAAAGAAACAAGGCCTGCGGCCATTGGCCAGCATACAATAAATTATTCTAATATAGTAAGGAAGAATGTTAAATCCACACAATTCTTACAAAATAAAATCCACACATACATGTGTCAATCAATTATTGCTTGAAAAAATAAAAAAGAGAAAATGAAGTAGAACATGATTGGTCCACCACATTTGCCATATCATTGTGTGAAAGTTTGTTTGTAAAAATTGTGTGAATATAGTATTTCTCGTAAGTAAATGACTAATATATTTTTTGTCATAAATCTCATATTGTTCTTCTCTAATTGTTCTCATTTCGCAATAACAATTCTGCCAAATACAATCAAAATCATAACTAACCAACATACGATATATGAATTAAATAAAAAACACATCTAAAAGTTCATCATAATTCAAACCATAGTGTTTTAACTCCATGTAGTAAAGAAACAATTAATCAAAATTAAAAAAAAATGATGTTTGTATCAAGATTTAGACTTCCATTTACAAATTGGGATACTAGATGCCAAATACATATTTTTGAAATGTTTCTTATGAACTCCAAGATCTAATATGGGAATCAATATAAATAATATTTAATAAAATTATTGAAAAAAAGTTTCATCATGAATCACTTAAAAGCAACACATCTTGATCTCAAGCAACGATGAGGATGACCACCAACGTGAATAACCACCAACCGGAATAGAGGAGCAACGGTGTGAAAATGAAAACCTTGTTAGATATTAGACTGGGGGAGTGGAGCAAAAACCCCAACCGTGGGTTGCCATAAACCTCACAACCCACCTGAACCGCACGTGAGGGTTATTAATCACAGGCAAACAAAACCCACTACATGTGGGTTACTTATTTCTCGTAAAACACCTCATGTGGGTCCTAATACACTTTAATTTATTTATAAATACCCTCATTTAACCCATTTTAAAATACATTAAAATCAAATTTATATACATCTTCTCCATTCTTATACATCTTCTTCATTCGTATACATATTCTCCATTCTTTCAAAATTTTCAACATGGAATACATGAAGAGTATGCGTTTATGTTTCCCGATATAATGGTCGACGATGAAGAAATTTTGGTGAATAGCCCTCGTGTCTGGTTTCTTACAAGAGTGATGTCGTTTTTTCGAAATAGACGACAACCAAGAGTGCCTATAAACCCGGTTAATCGAGATCGTTATGGTGCCCATGATCGTTTAGTTGCCGCGTTTTTCAATGACAATCCGGTTTACAATGAACGTGAATTCCAGAAGACATTCCGAATGGCTCGTCCACTTTTCAACGATATAGTTGCGGCTGTAACGGCTCATGATCCTTACTTTAGTGCATATATCGACTGTACCGGAAAAGAAGGCATTGCTCCATTGGTGGAATGCACTTCTTTAATTGATAGGTGTGTAAACACCCATCCTTTTTACCACTTAATTACAATAAGTACCGAGCCAAAACGTGTATTTTATGTCTTTTATGTCGGAATTATGCGTGGTTTGTATTTTTGTTGTGATTTAGGACGAAAAGGTGAAAAGTGGAGAAAACACGGGCATTTACGGGCTTTTATTGAAGAAAAAGATGAAAGACGAAGTCAAGAAGTCAAGAGTGCAAAAAGAACGGAAGTCCAAGACCAATTCTGAAGATTTATCGAAGAAAAAGTCGAAATACGGAAGTTTACTTAAAGTCGAAGAACTCAAGTCTTATTTATTAAAGAATTAAAAGACGAGTTCAAAGAAATCTCGAGCCAAAAGTCATTAAAAGTCCAAGATTAAAAAGAAGATAAGAAGAAAATGACTAAGCATGCAATTAACAAAGAGATTAAGAAGGAAGGGCCTAATGATGCAATTAAGAGAAAATGAAGGAGGGGAAGAAGCTTCCTAATCCTCCCCTGTATATATAGATTAGTTGTTAATTATTTTTCTTTGTTGGCTAATAGTGACAATTAGTTCTTCCACCTTTAATTACCTTATCATTTAAATACTTGTCAAATTTAATTACCTTGTCTTGCACCTTAAATTCCTTTAATTTCAAGTAAGTTTCCATTTAATTCTTGTCAATCTTTACTTTATCTTGTTAATTTCCTATCTACCTTTCTTGATCTTTGATTTTTATGTTTATGTTTATGTTTATGTTCATGTTCATGTTCATGTTCTTATTTTGATCAAAGTGGGTTTTGATTATTGTGGTTAGATTTTGTTAGTTTTATTGATTTGGATAGTTTGTTTATGATTATTGGATGTTTTGTCCTTAGTTTAGTTTAATCTTGTATTTGATTTTGGTTAAATTTGTGGTTAGATTCGTGTTACTGTATTTCCCTGTTCTTCGGGGGTGTTTGTTTCTGTTACTGTGATTCCCAGGAAAGTTCCGGATCAACTCTTTGTTCACAAAGAAAACTTCCGAACCAAGGTTCTCCAGGCCAGAACTTCCGAATCAGAAAGTTCCGAATCAGGAGCTGTTCATCCGGAAGAGTTCCGGACCAAAGTCTTCCGAATCAGGGGAAGAAGTTCTTTCATTCGGAACATTAGAAGTTCCGAACGAGCAAAGACTTCCGAACCAAGCCGGCTCACTCGGAAGAGTTCCGAATCAAGACCTCTTGTTTACTCGGAAGAGTTCCGAATAGAAAACTTCCGGATCAACAACTTCCGGATCAAGACTTCCGGATCAAGGGTTAAGCAGAAACTTCCGAATCAAGCTAACTCATTCGGAAGAGTTCCGAATCAACATCTTCCGAACCAAGAACTTCCGGATCAAGGATTTCTTTCATTCGGAACATTTCATTCGGAAGTATTCCGGATAAAGAACTTCCGAACCAAGGCTTCGTTCCAGTTGAGTTCCGAATCAGTGAAGTTCCGAACGAAGGATTGTTTTGGATAAGTGACATATTCAGAATAATTTGTTCCGGATCAAGGATTTTGGTAATATTCCAAGCCAAGAAGAATCATTCCGAACGAAGGTGACATTCCGGATGAGTGATGGTTCCGAACGAAGGGTTATTCCGAATGAGCTGTATTCAGGTTCTTCTTAGTTTTTTTTATTTTTAATTTTCAAGCTTTATTTGTCCCGCCTTTTTCTTTAGTTGCACTTTAAGTTAATTTTGCCTTAGATTCATTTTAGCCTTGCCTTAGTTTAAGTTTTTGTAAAACCCGTATTTAAATTCGAGAAAGGTAAATACGCGGTTTTTATTTAAAACATTTACGTAGAATTTATCACAAGAAAATATTGCAAGAATTATTATTATGCAATTGTTATTATTACACTAGTTTTAAAAAAAATATATAATTAAGATAAAAGAATAGAAGGGCCGGTTGTAAAAAAAAATAAAAAAAAAAAATAAAAGGAAAAGGGACTTGGGCTTTAGCCCATTTGGTTTAGACAAAATAAAAAAACAATCGGGGGTTACTCTTTCCCCATAACCTGTCGCACAAAAAAAAAATAGAATTAGGGTTTTCTTTGATTGGCCGCCGGGAAGTAGAAAAAAAAAAAAAAAAAAGAGGGTTCCGGTTGTTCATCCTAAACCACCAAGGTAATCCTAGCTTTCTTTTATCCCTATGTAATCATATGTCTCGGTGGGTTCTTTTCCATTGCCCAGCCCTGATCAGAAACCACAACAGGGGGTGTCGGGTTGAGTGATCTTGTACAAAACCGAGACATCTATGTCTCGGTGGTGGTTGGTTTTTACAGCCGCAGCAAAAAGGGGTCGGGTTCGTTGGCCTCACGAAAAATCGAGACCTGATGTCTCGGCGGTTTCCCTTCCCTGCCCAGCCGTGACCCACACAGGGGCGGCTAGGGCCAGAACCCGACAAAAGGGTGCGTTTGGGGCTGCGTATATATAAGGGTGTGTTTGGCTAGTATAAACAGTGGAAACATAGCAACCTAGCAGTGGGAACTAGGTACTTAAGCAGTGGGAAAAATGGACAGAAAACAAGGAGGTTAAATAACATTAGCGACAGTTTAGCGACAGATTTTTCTGCCGCAAAACTGTTAGAATTTATGCAGTTTTTAAAGAGGCAGTTTTAGCGACAGTTTTTGGTGACACGGAAATTCTGTCACTAATTATTGCGGACAGATTGTGTGTATATGTTAATGTTGTTAGTGCGACCGAGATGGGATATCTCGGTAAGCTCGGGACGTTTTTGTAAACTATAAAATAAATACTTTATGTTATACCTTTTTGTTTTAAGTTAAATTG
This sequence comes from Glebionis coronaria, assembly GCA_025667525.1. Lineage (NCBI taxonomy): Eukaryota > Viridiplantae > Streptophyta > Magnoliopsida > Asterales > Asteraceae > Glebionis > Glebionis coronaria. The sequence continues at coordinate 160,403,454 of CM046876.1, forward strand.
TTTTATAAATATGTAATATATATATATTTTAAGTGTATTAAATTAAATAAATTCTTAAATATTTAAAAGGGTATATTATTAGAAAACGAATTAAACAATTTAAGAACTTTCTAAATTAAGGAACTTCTATTTTTAGCGAAATACTTATTATAGAAATATTTATCGTCAGAAATACGTTGTACGTAGCTATTAGTAGAACGTTAATACATTAAAATGAATTATTTTAAGATCGGATTTAGCCGTGATTGTACGTATGGAATATCTAAAATAAATAAATAAGAAACCAATAAGATCAGTAAAATTTAATAACGGATATCAGTTAACTTATTCGCGTCCTTTATTTATGTAGCACGCGTGAAGCCCGAATAGTATTCGTTCAGTCTTCCATTCAGTCAGTTACTGGACTAGAGGTACGGATTTCCGTCCTTTCAGTAAGGACTTCCTTTCCTATGCATGATTAGGATTCTCCGTCTGCAGCCAAATGTCTTCCCCAGTATATGTTTAAATTATCAGTAATCATGTTTATAATAAAATAAATTGCCTGAGCGTTATATACAAGCATGATTAGTTTATGTACTAGTTACGGAGGTACCGTAACCACGACACTAGAGGCACCGGTGTCGTGACTCACATGCAGGAGAGTGATATCCTGCATCGTCCCACACAGCTCAGCTTGGCCATTTTATCAGTTTTATTAGTGGGGCGTATGGATGCATCCTAGGCTACAGTTTACAGTTTAGCAGGTGAATGTGGTGTGTGCTCTACATCCTTCACATTGGAGCTGATCCCTCCACCCAGCACAGTTATTTAGAGGTCACCCATCTACAGCATGACGAGGACACCCCTCTATGTATTCATGCAACAGTTGTTACAGTTCATGACCTATATAAGCTCTTGGCAAATTAAAATACAGAAAATATATGTTTTCAGAATTAATAATTTATATTTCAGTTTCAGTACTTATGAACCAGGTTTATCAGATTTTATGCAGAGCTTTACCTCATGTCATATCAGTCTTATAGAATCATTGTTGTCTTCTACTTTTAGTACTTCCTGTTCATGCTATATCCGTCCACTGAGCGTCATGCTCAGCCGTAGTTTCCTTTCATGTTTTCAAACGGCAGGTACACAAGGACGATCTTAGGACTTCTAAGAGAGTACGTGCATTTGGATGGGAGCTATCCAGACTCCTTTATTTTTATGCACACATTACGTTACTTTACTTTGGTTGTTTGGACACTATTTCGTCCTTTTCCTTTCAGTACTTAATCTTTATATTTTGGGCTTATGTTGGACTACCGATGTTTGATTCCGGTATTTCCGTTTGGTCAGTTAATGTTTAATACATTGCCTTGCATGCTTTGATGACACGCCATAAATACACGTAACGGTCCATTTATCCAAGTGGGGTGTTACAGTTTTAGTTGCGTTTTAAGTTTGCCTTAGATAGTTTTAAGTTTGCGTCATTTACTTTAGTGCCTTTTAATTATCGTCACGTTTTTAAATACTTGCACTTACTTTAAATTAGTTTTAGATTTACTTTAATTGCACTTTTACTTTAAAGTTTCGCACTTTTATTTTAAAAAACAACCAAAATATTCTTTTTCACCAAAAACAATAGAGTCATACTTTAAGCCGGAAATCAATTCGATAAGATACCGAGAACTTAACTTTCTTACCATACAAAACCTTAATATCAAATGGCGCCGCTGCCGGCTCTTTTCGTAAAGATTAACGGTTTTCTGTGAGAGACGCGTTGCTTTTTGGGATCCGTTCACTTGTGAGCGTTATTTTTCTTGCATAAAAATTCAAAAAATCATAAAAACTAAAAATTGATCAAAATCCATAAAAATTAAAAATTGATAAAAATCCATAAAAATTAAAATTTTCAAAAATCCAAAAAGATTTTATCTTTATTGTGTATATATATTGTCTTTGTGTTTGGTTTCTTTTTCTTTTGCATTTTCAGGTGTATGCGTACTGGATCTTCTAATTATCAAGAGCCCGAGACTCAAGAAGATTTAAGTATGTCAGGTGTTAACAACAATAATCCACCGCACCTCAACAATAACAACAATGTTCTTCCACAGCCCGATCTTCGGACAATGGAGGAACTTTGTCAACCTACCATGTTTGGACGAGGAGGACCGATTGCGCCGATGCAAATCAACGCTCCTGAGTTTTCGTTGAAGCACCACATGATTCAACAAGTGCAAACAAATCCTTTCCGTGGATTTCCTGATGATGATGCCAACAAACACCTCGACAAGTTCATTACAATCACTCAAAGCATGAAGTTGCCTGGTGCCACAATGGATGTTCTTCGCCTACAACTCTTTCCACATACTTTATCACATCATGCCGAGAAATGGTTTGATCGTCTTCCAAAGAATTCAATTCACACTTGGGATGACATGACTAAACGTTTTTTATCGCGCTACTTTCCACCATCCATGGTCACGAGCCTTCGCAATCAAATCAGCGGTTTCATGCAAGAACCCGATGAATCTCTTTTTGATGCTTGGGAAAGATATAATGTCTTGATTGATCGATGTCCAAACCATAACATGCTTCCGGTCACATTGATTGATACTTTCTACAACGGTTTGACTTTTCGTGATCGTGATACGATTAATGCAGCCGCCGGTGGCACATTCATGAAAAGGAGACCCGAGGAGTGTAGAGAGCTTATTGAGAACATGACTACTCACCACAAAAACTGGGATTCATTTGCTTTGTCAAGGAACAACCCGAGAGTCAATGTTTCTTCCACCTCAGCAAACCCAGATATGACCGAACTCACCCGCATGATGACTGAAATGAGCAAAAGTATCACGCTTCTCGCTTCAAACCAACAACAACAACAAGTTAAAGCGGTTGCTAATCCTTGTGAAACATGCGGCGGTCCACACTCATACACCGATTGTCCTTCGACTCAAGGAAATCCGGAAAATGTGTATGCAGCTTATGGTAATTATTCACCGGAAAATTACCAAGCTCGACCTGAAGGGGATAGAAATTTGCTGAGTTACCGGTCAAACAACTACCTTTCACTCGGTTTTTCTCCTCAAAACCAAAACCCCGCCAACAACTACAATAGAAGCAACCAAATCCCACCAAGAGCTTCTAATCCTTATCACCCACCCGCCCAACAAGCCCCACCCATTAACACCGATGTTAAAGCCATTATGAGAACCCAAGGTGAGCAAATCAAGAATCTGCAGAGTCAAATTATCAATCTTAAAGGAGATATCACAAAGCAAGGGAATGAGACTAGATCCGAGCTTCGAGATAATATCCAATCCTCCTTCAGCAATCAAACCAATGATTTGAAGAATATGCTTGCTAGTTTCTTGCCCGCAGCTCAACCTTCTACTTCGAGTTCTCTACCTTCAAACACAGTCACCAATCCGCGAGCAAATGTGAGTGCTATTACTACGCATAGTGGAATTACCATTGTCGATCCACCAATCCCACCCCCATCATCTACACCTCCTCCACCACCATTTATCCCTACTCCTCCTACACCTAGTATTAGTGCACCATTACCGTCTCCGCCTCGTCATGACGATGTCTCTAGGAAGGACCCTTCAACATCTCAACCTCTACCTACTACACCTGCACCTTCACCACCCAAACCCAATATCCCTTATCCTTCTCGTTTAGGCAAGACCAAACTGCTAACCAAGGATGACTCTGAAGTGACACGCTATGTGAAGATGATCTCTCAAATGAACTTCAACATTAGCTTTCTTGAAGCACTTGTCCACATGCCCAAATTTGTTAAAGCATTTAAGGAATTGCTTAACAAGAAGGAGAAGCTGATTGAACTCGCCAGCACATGCGTAAATGAAAATTGCTCTGCAGTTATTCTTAAAGAACTTCCGAAAAAGCTTGGAGATCCCGGTCGTTTTGTGTTGCCTTGCATTTTCAACAAAACTGAAGAATTTACTGCCCTTGCTGATCTCGGGGCCAGTATTAATTTGATGCCATTGAGTGTTTGGAAAACACTATCATTGCCCGACCTCACTCCAACAAAGATGACTCTTGAACTTGCAAACCACACTCTCGCTTACCCCGTTGGTATAGCCGAAGACGTGTTCATCAAAGTTGGCACATTTACTTTCCCGGTCGATTTTATCGTTGTTGATTATGAAATGGACCCTCGTATTCCTTTAATACTTGGTCGGCCATTCTTGAGAATCGGACGAGCTTTAGTGGATGTGGCCGAAGGTGAGTTAATCTTAAGAGTCGGGGATGATGCACAAGTTTTCAAAATGGGAAAGCTTACAGGCAAATCCTTTGGAGGCCGAGAATCAGTGAATATGATTAATGTGCTTGATGATTTTGTCGTCTATAACAATCCTCTATTCGATTCTTCCATTGATAATCCACTTTTTGAAGATGATGTGGATGATTCTCTCTCCAATTTGGAACCTTCACCCATTTATGATTCTCCACCGGTCTTTGATGCTTATGATGATGATTCTAGCTCAGATTCGGATGATTATGATGACCTTACTTATGAGTATCCCGATCTGCCCACGTATGATGATTTCGATGAGGCTGATACTCTTTCGAGTGATTCTTCACATGATGAAGATCCTCCGCCATCACTCGATCCTACTTTGGACGACTACTCATTTGAGGAAGACTTCTCTATGTTTCTCAACACTTACTTCCCTCATGAGAGTGTTGCTCCTCCTTATGATTTTGAAGATTATCGTCTTGATCCTACTTTGGATTTTAAGAACATTCTTTCTAAGGAGAAGAAACCGGTCGACACCAATATCCGCAGCACGTATGATTTAACACCTCTTTGTCCCCCTTCTGAGGACGAGGTTGTGCTTCTTCGCGGATCTTCTTCACACTCTGCTGAGCCTGAGTGCTATTTTCCCTTAAAGGAAAAGGTGTTTGACCCCGGTATTGAAATCTTTAAGCCATCTCAGTATCCACCTGATGAAATAAAAGGAAAAATCTTTGGAAATTTTGAAGACATGCTTGCACCTCACCATACTTGCTCCCACCGTGCTCCATCGCTGCTTAAGGGAACCTTACCTATTCTTCTTTGGCTTGCCTTGTTCGCCTTAAGCTTGTGCTATTTGATGGACGAAAACTATGTCTTCGATCCTGGTGGATATGTTTCATGCTTCTTCCTCTGCTAATCAAGGTCGAGTCAGGCTCACGACTCGGTTAACAAAAATCAAGCGCTTCTTGGGAGGCAACCCATGTATCTATCTTTTAGCTTTCTTTATCATAAGTGTAGGGGGGAGACCCGATGGTTTGCTATTTCCTCTCCTCCCTTCTTATAATCAGGGATTCGAGCGCTCAATGATCCACTCTTGATGACTCTTGACGACCCGTGATTCCGTGTTCCATTTTCCCGGTTCTATCCTAAACTCTTTTCGATTCACTATTTTATATTTTCTCAATATTAAAATAGGATTCTCTTTAGTTTTCTTTTCCTTAGCGATATTTAAACAACGTGCACAATGTCCTAAGTGTAGGGGAGTTTACTTCCACATGCTTAAACATTGAGGATAATGTTTATCTTAAGTGTAGGGGGGACTTCTATCGAAGTTAAGTGGTCTTTTCCTTGTATTTGTCCTCATTTTAACCGGAAAATCAATTTTTCGACATTTTTCAAAAATTTTGATCTATTTTGGCCTATTAGTTTTTCCCTTTGTATAGTTATTTTCTTGCCTTATTAGAATAATTTTAATAAAGTGGTTTTAATTTTCAAACGTTGTGAATCTTTTGACTCAACCCGAGTATACTTATCTAAGTTACTCTAGCTAGTATCCTTAACATGTTTAAGTCAAGTTTTGCTAGGCTTTTATATAGGGAGATATAAAACGCGAAAGTCTTAACTCTCACGGGTTAAGAACAAGAACTTTTCGCAAGTTCCTATAATTGATCCTAGAGAGTCGTTTATCAAGGGAACTTTAAAACGCGATTTCTAAAACTTGAAAAAGTCTAAGAGTTTGCAAGATCCTATAGGTGACTCGAAAACTCAAAACTTTGATTTAATAGGCTAAGCATCCACGAGTCTCATTCCTTGAGATTTTAAACTGTGGAGAACGAGAGATGATAGAGCCAATTATAAGTTCGGTATTCTTTCGGGAATTTATGTGAGTTAATTATAAGCCTATTCTCCCATGGCCTGTTAATAAATTTATCTGCAATAAATAAGGTTGTACGATTTGAAAAGTTACTTAGCTTCTAGCCCAAGATCGTTTAAAAGTTGCTCGGTATGGATTAGAGTTCATAGCCAAGGCATAACTTATTGAAGCGGGATGCGAAGATTGGCAAGTCCGAAAAGGCCCTAACAAGGCATGAGGGCTATATTTTGTTGCTAAAGATCCAAAGTGATGTGAAGAATCATTTATCGAAAATCAATATGAAGGATCGAGACACACGACGAAAAGCAAAAACTCCCCAAAAGTCATGGAGAAGTGTATCCGAAAAGACCCTAGCAAGGTATGAGGATAAATAGATCCAAGTCATAAAAGGAGCCGGATCGTTGTATATCAAAGTCCAAAATAAATATTGGAGAAAAATGAAGAAGTCGTGGTCCAAGTATGAATCTCTCAAAACTTCAAGTGAAGAAATTACTATATGAAGAGAAGACCATTATTTCATGAACGTCTCTCAAGGTTTGAAGTATGAAGTCGCTGCCAAATATCGGTCCGAGAAAGGTCTAAAATCGCGAAGCGAGTTATGCCAAGATATGAACTTTATGAGGTCCCGAGAAGCAGTTTTAAAAGATTTTGTCCTTTAGCTAACTATTGATTAAATCGTTCACTTTATTTTCGGCCTAATAAACTATCGAAATAAGTCAACAATGCATCCTCGTGATCATTCAAGACAAAAATAAAATATAAGAGATACACCTAGGAATAAGGGAGTCTAAGTGAGTAATTGGCCCACATGAGTTCGTGTTAGTCTACTAACTTATAATAACAATGATCTCGTTTTTAAGCTTGGTTTGGAGAAAGTGAAAACTTGAGGATGATGATTATTCATAACATTTCCAAAACCCAAGGTATGCTTTTTGATTTCTTTATTTTTAATGTTTATATAGTTTCTATCTTTTTAATAAAGGCCAACGTGGATTGATTATGATGAAAAATGTAATCTTGCTTTGTAACTAATGCATTGCATGAGGACATTGCGATGGTCAAGTGTAGGGGATTTGATAGGTGTGTAAACACCCATCCTTTTTACCACTTAATTACAATAAGTACCGAGCCAAAACGTGTATTTTATGTCTTTTATGTCAGAATTATGCGTGGTTTGTGTTTTTGTTGTGATTTAGGACGAAAAGGTGAAAAGTGGAGAAAACACGGGCATTTACGGGTTTTTATTGAAGAAAAAGATGAAAGACGAAGTCAAGAAGTCAAGAGTGCAAAAAGAACGGAAGTCCAAGACCAATTCTGAAGATTTATCGAAGAAAAAGTCGAAAGACGGAAGTTTACTTAAAGCCGAAGAACTCAAGTCTTATTTATTAAAGAATTAAAAGACGAGTTCAAAGAAATCCCGAGCCAAAAGTCATTAAAAGTCCAAGATTAAAAAGAAGATAAGAAGAAAAGGACTAAGCATGCAATTAACAAAGAGATTAAGAAGGAAGGGCCTAATGATGCAATTAAGAGAAAATGAAGGAGGGGAGGAAGCTTCCTAATCCTCCCCTATATATATCGATTAGTTGTTAATTATTTTTCTTTGTTGGCTAATAGTGACAATTAGTTCTTCCACCTTTAATTACCTTGTCATTTAAATACTTGTAAAATTTAATTACCTTGTCTTGCACCTTAAATTCCTTTAATTTCAAGTAAGTTTCCATTTAATTCTTGTCAATCTTTACTTTATCTTGTTAATCTCCTATCTACCTTTCTTGATCTTTGATTTTTATGTTTATGTTCATGTTCATGTTCTTATTTTGATCAAAGTGGGTTTTGATTATTGTGGTTAGATTTTGTTAGTTTTATTGATTTGGATAGTTTGTTTATGATTATTGGATGTTTTGTCATTAGTTTAGTTTAATCTTGTGTTTGATTTTGGTTAAATTTGTGGTTAGATTCGTGTTACTGTATTTCCCTGTTCTTCGGGGGTGTTTGTTTCTGTTACTGTGATTCCCAGGAAAGTTCCGGATCAACTCTTTGTTCACAAGGAAAACTTCTGAACCAAGGTTCCCCAGGCCAGAACTTCCGAATCAGAAAGTTCTGAATCAGGAGCTGTTCATCCGGAAGAGTTCCGGACCAAAGTCTTCCGAATCAGGGGAAGAAGTTCTTTCATTCGGAACATTAGAAGTTCCGAACGAGCAAAGACTTCCGAACCAAGCCGGCTCACTCGGAAGAGTTCCGAATCAAGACCTCTTGTTCACTCGGAAGAGTTCCGAATAGAAAACTTCCGGATCAACAACTTCCGGATCAAGACTTCCGGATCAAGGGTTAAGCAGAAACTTCCGAATCAAGCCAACTCATTCGGAAGAGTTCCGAATCAACATCTTCCGAACCAAGAACTTCCGGATCAAGGATTTCTTTCATTCGGAACATGTCATTCGGAAGTATTCCGGATAAAGAACTTCCGAACCAAGGCTTTGTTCCAGTTGAGTTCCGAATCAGTGAAGTTCCGAACGAAGGATTGTTTTGGATAAGTGACATATTCAGAATAATTTGTTCCGGATCAAGGATTTTGGTAATATTCCAAGCCAAGAAGAATCATTCCGAACGAAGGTGACATTCCGGATGAGTGATTGTTCCGAACGAAGGGTTATTCCGAATGAGCTGTATTCAGGTTCTTCTTAGTTTTTTTTTTATATTTAATTTTCAAGCTTTATTTGTCCCGCCTTTTTCTTTAGTTGCACTTTAAGTTAATTTTGCCTTAGATTCATTTTAGCCTTGCCTTAGTTTAAGTTTTAGTTGCGTTTTAAGTTTGCCTTAGATAGTTTTAAGTTTGCGTCATTTACTTTATTGCCTTTTAATTCTCGTCACGTTTTTAAATACTTGCACTTACTTTAAATTAGTTTTAGATTTACTTTAATTTCACTTTTACTTTAAAGTTTCGCACTTTTATTTTAAAAAACAACCAAAATATTCTTTTTCACCAAAAACAATAGAGTCATACTTTAAGCCGGAAATCAATTCGATAAGATACCGAGAACTTAACTTTCTTACCATACAAAACCTTAATATCAGCAATTCGTCAATTAGCATACGTCATTGTTCCATGATTTTTAGATGAATATCTGCAAATGGCTAAAAGAACTTCACAGGATAGTCTTGATTATTTTGTATTGTTATAAGGGAGGTTTATGGGCCAGCGTATCTAAGAAAACCCACGCTGAGTGACGTTGAATTACTATATTAACATCACGAAGAGAAACACGGGTTCCCGGGGATGCTAGGAAGTCTATACTACACGGATTGGGAGTGGTTTGGTTGTCCGTACGCCTATAAAGGTCAATATGTTAGGTGTGATCATGGATCGAATCTGTTCATTTTGTTGAAAGTTGTTGCGTCGTAAGACTTAAGAATATTGTTAGCCTTATATTTTATATAGTCGAAAAAGAATGTAATAGGTCATCTTAGTCGTGATAGGTCTTGCATAGTAATAGGCTAGTCGTGTTAGCCGGGCTTAGATTTTAAGCTAATATTGTCTAGGTTAGGGGCTCTAAGCCCACACAAGGCCAAGCCCGGCCCAACCAAAGCCCACGAACCCAATAAGGGTTGTGGCACTATAAAAGCCTCTACTAGCTTGTTAAGAGAGGTTGTTGGTTCATTTATTTCTCTCTCTAAACATTAAACCTTCCACCATTCTCTCTCTTTTCTCTCTCTAACTTCTCTCTAGTTTATTCTCTTTCTCTCTCTAGTTTTTTTTATCTAAATCATATGTGATGGATTGAAAGTGGGGATAACATTTGGTATCAAAAGCCTAAAGTAGATAGGTCATTGAGGTTTTTATTGTGGTTTCCATTATTTTTCGTGGCTTATTAGATAAGCGAATAATCTAGGATTTTTTTTTTAAAGGTTTGTTACTTTCTTGTTTATTCACCTTCGAATAAGCTAGAGGTACAAGAAAAAAAAATTGTTTTTTCATTCAAAATAATCATCTTTTTATCATTTTTTATTCAAAAATTATTTTATTTTTTACTTTTTTTTATTTAATTTTTTTGTCTAAAAAGTTTTGATTTTTAAGGTTCCTATTGGCTTAAAACATCCGGATGTACAAGTTATTTTTGGTGAAAAGTTGAAAAACTAGTGTTTTGGCGTCTTAAAAAAATTGTACTGGAACCAGAATAGTGAAAACCCTATTATACCATAATAGTGATTCTCTAGAACCGGAATAGTGTTGTTGCTCATAACCGGATTGGTGATTTTCGAGAACCGGATTGGTGATTTTCGAGTACCCCTTGGTGATCTTCATAACCGGATTGGTGATTCTTCGGAACCGGATTGGTGACTTTATCAGTACCGGGATAGTGCATCTTTATTAGAACTGAAATAATATACTACCGGGATAGTGCAGCTTTATTAAAACCGGAATCGTGACTTTTTCAAAACCGGATTGGTGACCTCTTTTTCAGTACCGGGATAGTGCAACATTTTCGAACCGGGATAGTGCCAAATTTTTGTATTTCAAGTTTTAGGTCAATTAATTTCAAATTTTTTCTATACTAGTTTTAGGCTAATTCTGCTTCGATTTCAAAATTTGCCAATTCAAAATTTTTCCGACCCGAGATTCAAATTTAATTCCAGACTGAAATATATCGACATTTTTCAGAATTTCAACCACAACACATCTACTTAGATCCATAATCCATTCACAATCATCGACAATGTCAAACAACAACAACGTTACGTATAACCAAGTTCGTTTGGAACAAGGTGGAAATAGAAATCCACCAATGTTGACAACCGGTAGCTATGTTCAGTGGAGATCGAGATTTCTTAGATTCCTCGACACGAAAGATAACCGAACCGCTCTTCGTCATTGCCTTGATAATGCACCTCCTGTATTTGTATTCAAACCCATTACCACAATGGCTGAGGATGGAACTTCAACTACTACAAGAGCCATGGAAACTTTCGACTCATGCTCTAGAGATAAAAAGAAACTTCTTCAAGCTAAAGCCGAGGACGTGAATTACATTCTCACTGGAATCGATAACGATATCTATTCCACGGTTGGTGCATGTCCAAATGCTAAGGAAATGTGGAATACAATCCATAGGTTGAAGCAAGGTGAATCGATCAACGTTCAAGATCTTGAGACTAATTTACTTTGGGAGTTCGGAAAATTCACATCACAAGATGGTGAATCCATTGACTCGTCTTACTTAAGATTCTACAAAAGATGAATGAGCTTGTCAAAAATCAGTGTACCATCTCCAATCATCGTACAAATGTTCAGTTTTTACTTCAACTAAAGCCGGAATGGCAAAGGTTTGTGACTTTAGTTAAGAAAAGGGAAGGTTTAAAGACCGTCTCATATCACAAACTTTATGATATCTTGAAACAACATCAGAATGAAGTCAATGAAATTAGAGTTGAAAAGGAAGAATGGTCTGCTAACTTTATTGCATTTGTTGCTGCAACTTCACCATAACCCGTTCATCATCAACATGAACCTTAACATCCTCAAAGATCATCAAGCTCATCAAACAAACCACTAGCTACTGCCAGAAACAAAGGAAAAGAAGTTGTCCCAACTTCACCTCCAAAGTATGACACTGATTCAGATGAAGACAGTGATGAAGAACAATTTTTAAGGGACACGAGGATTGAGAAACTCATGTCTTTACTCACCAAAACATACAAGAAGAAATACAAACCTACCAACAACAACCTTAGATCATCATCCAATGCGAGATATTAAGAATTTGACAATACTCCAAGGTATGATCACAATGCAAGGTATGATGGAGATGCAAGGTATGATAATCAGAGGATGCCAAATCAAGTTAGGGCCAGAGAAAATGTAGGCGTTCCAGTTGTGCAGGACACTGGGATTCAATGATTCAATTGCAAGAAATTTGGGCACATGGCTAGAGAATGTAAGAGGCCGAAACGGGTTAAGGATTCTACATAACACAAAGAAAAGATGTTGATGTGTAAGAAATAAAAGGCAAGGATTCAGCTTATTGTAGATGAAGTTGATTGGCATGACGACACTGATGATAAACTCAGTGATCAAGAATTGGAAGCACATTACATGCACATGGAAAAGATTCAAGAAGTGATTCCAGAATCTGCTAAAAATTCTGGACCTATCTGTTAATGCAAGTGATGCCTAAAAATATTATTAGTGTTAACTAATCTTTCTTAGTTTTGATCACAACAAACTATACAACACATTTAGTGTAAAACATAAAACGAATTATTTAACTAACACTATCATCAAGGTAATAATCATATCACTAACCTTTCTTAATCATACTTAGTGATCATCAAAATGATTATCCTTAAAACTCACTTTTGTTAATATGACAAAAGACTTTTTAATAAACTTTCTTTTTTAGAAAATGTTTTATGAAAATGGAAAATGTAAATTTGAAAATAGCATATTCCATATGCTATTAGAATATCCTTTGAAGGCTTTAAATACCTCAGATATTCCTACCCCACTAAAAGACAAAAAAACAGAGCGTACTCTACGGGCGGAACCTTAAGTAACTAGGCGGTTCCCTAGCGATAAGGAACCGCCGGGCTAGATAAGGTACCGCGCCCAGATAGCCGTTATACATTGTCTCCTTTAAATAGTGGATCAAATCTCATTTTCCAACAAGCCTCTTGGAAGTTTTTCTCAGCCCCCTTTCTCTTTTCTATAGCATAATCATTAGTAAATGATCACTTAAAGTGTTAAGGATGTTTACATATGATTATCCTCTTGATCCCCTCCTTTACCTTGTCCAATGAGAAGATCACTCACTCACTAGTGTTGTGATAAAGATGAATCTATGAGCTAGTCATATTCATCATGATACCCTTTTTGTTTTATGTTAATCCATTGTATTTATGAATACTTGGACTAGTTGTGTTCATCCAAGTTATTTGTGAATACTTGGATTTGTTGTGTACATCGATTGCATATGTGTTTGCTTGGATTTGTGTTGTGTAGATCCAAGCTACATGTGTGTACTTGGATATGTCTAGTTGAGTTGTAATAGATTTGTGTAGTAGTTCTCACTAAACTATAAAGTGATGTGGTTGTGTCTTGTGAGTTCTCACTAAACTTGAAAGTGATTAGTAGTTGTGTTGTGTGAAGTTCTCACTTAGCTTCAAAGTGAAGAGTCGTGAAGATTGGTTCTAGCTTTGGATTAGAACTCGACATCTAGCCTTGTGTCGTAAAATGGTGAAGTAGGCAACATCGTGAAGATTGGTTCTACCTTGAGATTAGAACTCGACATCTAGCCTTGTGTCGTTAAATTGTGAAGTAGGCAACGTTGTGTAGATTTGTCCTAGCTAAAGATTAGGTCTCGACATTTAGCTTAGTGTCGGAAAATAATGTAAGGACGATGTAAGGTTTTCTCCACCAAGAAGGGAGCTTGTGGATATAATGGAAATCTCGAGTAGGTGTACTCGAGGAGTGGAGTAGAAACGAGGATAGAGCCTCGTTGTCGAACAACTATAAATCTTGGTGTCTTCTCACTAGGTTGTCTCCTTCCTTACTCTTTACTTATTTCATTATCATTACACTTACCTATTATCTTTACTAGTGCATTTGAATTGAACCTAATCATTATGCAACTTAGGTTCAAGTAAAAGATAGTTTTGATACAAACCAAATTGAAAGTAATTTGAATTTGGTTGCCAATCGAAGAGAAACTATTCAACCCCCCCCCCCCCCCCCCCCCTTCTAGTTTCTACAATTGGTATCAGAGCGATGGTCACTCAAGATCTTTGAAGTATATTGTACTTTAAAACTTGGATCGATCCATTGTTTCCTCAAATTAGAAGGTCAAGTTGTATTAAAGTTTCTCTTTGGTCAAAACTATTTTGTTTTTGAAAAATAGGTCTTTTAATTGGTAATATTGCATCCCTCTTAAGATTAGTAGTCTTTATGCATTTTAGATCTACTCTTGAAATGTATCTACTAGTTTGCATCTTGCTTTGTGTAGGTACTCATGAAGATCAATCACTTAATTGGTTGTGGATTGAGTTACTTGCACTTGTAGAAGACTCATCTTCATTGATATTTAACATCCTTGAATGATGATACCAAGATGATTGGGAATGATACTAGTCCTTGAAGACTTAGTACTCATCATAGTCATTGTTGGGCATAGCATTGACTCCTTGATGGATTGCTCTTTGTGGCCAAGGTACGCTTTCATTCTTCCACACGCCCTTTGATCATTCTTTTGATCATTACTTGACTATGTGCTTGTTCTTGGCATCCTTGCCTTGACATTTATTTGTGGTTTGTGATTCTTTTCTTTTATCCTCTCAAACCTTCATTGCTTGGATACTTGACTCACTATGGTGATGTAGAGTGAGTTAGTAGTAGCTTAAAGTATCAAGCATGATTTCTATGGTTTGCACCTATACGGTTAGTTGGCCCTTTGTGGGAGAGAAAGTGAATCAATACCTTGCTCATACTTTGGTCTAGACTAAGGCTATTGTTGAAAGTGGTCTTAGTCTACGCATCAATATTTGCTTTGTGTTTATTCATTACCAAAGCCGTTTAACATTTCGCCGGAAAGGCACGTCTTAAACCACTATATATGACACAAGCTCTTCGTTACCACTATTTTAAGATTGTCATTAATCCCTTGAGCATTAGTCCTAGTCTTGATTCACTTCCCTTGACTTCTCTCCACTTTGCTGTTTTGCTACGAGTAGTCGTTTGTTCGTTTCGGTTCTTTTCGATCTTGATTCAACTCGTAATCCTTCATTAAAGCATATTGCCTAGTGTTATGATGATCCAATGTTATTCTAAAAGTTTTATGATATATTTTTAAGTATCTTAGAAAACCAATTGTTTTTAAAATTTGGCGAATTTCATTGATAAAAACCAGCCTCTGTAGGCGGTTCTTTATCTTGGCGGCTCAACCCGCGGTTCTCTATCGATAAGGAACCGCGGGCAGTAAAGTTTGTCAGAGCGCCAGTTTGATTATTTTATTCTTTTTCAAACCACTATCTCTCTCTCCCAAAAACACACAGCCGACGTTTTTCATCTTTTCCACCATTGTTGAAGCTTCAAAAACATTCAATCACTCAAATTAATTGATTCCAAGTTGTGGGTTTCACTCATCCTTCATCTAACATCAATTAATTGTAAGTATTTTCTTTCAATTTCATCTATTTTGCTCTAGGGTTCATCCTTTCATAATTAGGGATTTTTAAAATTGAAATTGAATTAAAACCTTAATAGGAATGTGGGTTGACATGGTTATTTTACTATGATTCCTTAGGTTCATATTCATTAAGATTTCACTAAAACCCACTTGTAGAACAAATCCGAATTTTGATTAAACAATTTTGGTTAAAAGATGGATTTGAGATGAACCCATGAACAAATAGGTAATGACATTGTTAATGCTTACCTAAAAACCTTGTTTTAAAAAACCAATGTTCTAGTCCATTGTTGATCTAACATAGTTCATATGTTCTTGGTAAATAATGGAATTGACACATTGTGAACATGAGAATGCTATGGATTCAATCCTTTGTTTGTCAAGAAATTGATATAACACATTCTCATTTTTTGAATTTTGATTTTATTTTTCATATGAGTGATTGGAAAAATATTGTCTTGTGTTTATTTAGGTACTAATCATGCCTTCACAATACCAAAAGGATCATCAACTCACCAAACAGTATATGCCAAACCTTTCCGACTTTTGGCACTCAACTCACCTTGCCCATACTTTTTCCTCCCTTCAATCTCGTTGCTTTCATGAGGGTAGAGTTATCTAAAAGGATATCAAGGATTATGTCTACATCAAGTCCATGTTTGAAAACATTGGATTTGATTGTTTGTTGAACATTAAGAAAGACATCTATCCTCGATTCCTATTGGAGTTCTTTAGCACATACTCCGTCATTGAAAACAACGATGGAATATTTGTTAGGTTCATCTTGAAAGATCAACTCATTCAATACTCTCTCGAAGTTTTTGGTCAAATTCTTGATGTCCCATTTGTAGGCACATGTCGCTTCATGGATAAATGGAAGCTTAGTGCTCTCTTTGAATCCTACAATTGTCCTCCAAATGATCATGAGGAAATTTATCTTGACTTCATTGTTGACATTGTCTCCAAAAAGCGTAATCGACCCTTTAAGAGAAGTCTTCATGGTAAGGTACGTTCGGTGAAACGTCATGAGGTTCTCTTAAGCGACCTTAATGATAATATGGTCCAATAGACCAATATCCTTAGGGAAAATGTGTTTTGTCTTGGTGGAAACCGGGATCATGTTCTGGCGTGTTTAGTGCATATGTTATATTGCATCTTTACCAACACCAATTACAATTTGGCATATTTTATCGCTCAACGGATCAATTATGCTATTCAAAAGCCTAAAACAAACCTCCCTTACGCAATGCTTCTCACTCGCCTTTTTAAAAGGGTTGGCCGTGATTTTCCAAATCTTGATCTTTCTCAGTTTCAACCGGTCAAACGGGTCATGCTACCTATTCAAGAGGTATATAAGAGAAAGACAAGATGTGATCGTAAATCCGACCAACAAGAGTTCAATGATGAGGACATGGACATGCCAACAAGTGATGGTGATGGCATTGGTACAAGTGCTCCCATTGACTCTTCGAGCACTTCTCACCACTCCACAAACTCATTCGTGGATGGTTTAGATGACATTGCTTCCCTCCTCACCATTCCTCTAGTGAAGTTCCTAATAATCTCAATTTAGAGGAACTTTACCGTCAAAATCTTCGAACCCAAGGTGATTTGCATGAACACCGGATTGAGTCAAGAAAGGGAATCAAGTACTTGGGGAAAATGATCAAGGGATTAGGCAAGAAAAGGAGGTGAAGACTTTGAATTGTGTCAAAGTTTACTTGTCTTGTGATGTTTAAAACATTTGCTCATTATTACTTTGGTTTGGTTGTGTGTAAACTTATGCTACATGTTTGGATTACTATTTATTTCAATCCTAAATGTTGCTTATGCCATCATGTTTGTGATTTACATAGCTCTGTGCATCCTTTATGACAGTTAGCTTCTTGAATTTTGGTCAGTAGTTAACTTTGGCTTGTGAATCCTTTGGTAAAAATCTGGGTTAACCAAAATTTGGGATGTGAAATTTTTGAAACACCTCTGGTCGCGGTTCCATATCGACCAGCGGCTCCTTATCGATAAGGAACCGTCGGTCCTAGATAAGGAACCGCCGATCCTAGATAAGGAACCGCCGCCACTGTGTCTGACAGAATCTTTTGCTTTACACTATTTTATTAAATCTGTGTAAACTTTGCATGATTCTTTGCAAAAATCTGCACATTTCCTAAACTAGGTTACCTAAATTCATTATTCACCTAAAATGATTTTAACCCATTACTAGTTTGGATCATCCCATCACCCATTTAAACCCACCTTGTTATTCATGTTCTTCACACATCAAAACATTCTTCCCTAACCCTTAAACCACCCTTGTCAACCATGGTTTCTACAAAAACCTCAAACACTTCCAAAACCTCCACCCCAAGGAAAACACTTAAGATTAAGATTAAGATACCCAAGCCTAACTCCTCACCCTTTCACACATCCAAAAATGAGATGGTTCCAATCCTCATTTCCTCATCACCTTCACCACCCCTTGCACCATGCAAGACAACCTCCACCCATGGTACTAACCACTCTATTGGTTCTACCTCCTCTTCATTCCTCTCAAGAATGAATAAGCTCTCTTCACCCTTTACTCCAAGTGCACCCTTGGATGTGACTACACAACCCCAACCAATCCAAAGCATTCCTTTTGTGAATGACTTTGATGACACCTTGGTGACTTCACCATTTACCCCTCCTAACTCACCTATTTCACCAACCTTGGAGAACATACCTCCACACTCACCCATTTCTCCTTTGGGGAACATGCCTCCACTCTCACCCACATCACCCTTGGAGAACATGCCTCCTTCACCTCCACCACACTCGAACACTCCAATTTTGGGTGTCCCACTTTCCCTCCTCTTGGGTGATCCTTACTATAGGTTTCAAGAGACTCATTGTCCTAATTGTCCATGTTGCCTCTACAACCACTACATCATCCATAACCTTAGGATGGAAATGTTTGGACTACATAGGAGGTTGTAATAGTTCTTTCTTACCTTGTTCTCCATGCCTCCTCCTAGGAGATGAATGATGAGTTTTCTTAATAAGTGTTTTTTTTAACAAAACCAAGCCAAAGAAAACTACTCATCTTGATCTATTAAGCTAACTTTGTATTAGTTAGTTGTTCTTCTCTTTCATTTGTTATTGTACTTTCTTCCTTCATGAGTTTTTCATGAAGTTGGTTAATGGATTTAGCTTTATGTGTTTCTATTCTTATGTGCACATTAATCAACTTTAATTTGAAATTAAAATTGAACCTAAATCTATCACAACCTCTAAAAACTTAACTAAAATTGGTTCAAAATGATATCTAAATATTTTGTCACCCTTTGTCAAGACATTCTTTGTGAATGTGTTGCTTTTATGCAACCCTAGCATAATTTATTGCTAATAGAGGTAAAATTCCAAGATTTGCAACTTTTTGAAAAAGTCTTAGTTTTTCTCAAAACCCTGGAAAAACTTGGTTTCAAGTCCAATGCATGTGGATCCTTAAAGTACCGCGGTTCCTTAAGTGATAAGGAACCGCCGGTCCCTATAAGGTACCGCGGAAAACAACAAGCTTTTGACTCGTCTTTTGGTCAAAATTTTTTAAACCCTATACCCTGTCAAGATTCCTTGTTTACTCAATTTGGCTAAACATTCCTTGACACTTCACATTTTGTATTCAAATTCTTACCTTGATTACATTCTACTTATACCCCAACCTTGAGATTTCATTCTCACACCTTCCCAACCTTGAGAATTCATTCTCACACATCTCCAACCTTGAGATTTCACTCTCACACCTTCCTAATCTTGAGATTTCATTCTCACACCTTCACAATGCCTAACTCCTCCAATCATAACCTTGACATTTCTTTGTTACAACCCAACTCACCCAAAGCTTCCTCATCCAAGCTTTCAAAGAAACCGAAAATCTCGGTTCGACCTATTTGGATTAAGAAGAATGAACCGTCTTCTTCCAAACCACCCAAAAACCCTACCTTCTCTCCAATCAAGTATTGGAATGAGACTTATAACCATTAACCCCATCACCGGAGCAAAAGAAAATGTTCCCCCACCACCACAATCCTTCAACTCCCCTCAACTCAATGACCTTTCAACCTTCCCAAACCTCACAAGGCATTGTGAAAACATTTCCTACCCTATTACCCCACCACCACCAAACCCTAGGTTTGATGCCCTACCCCCATCAAACGATTTTGTGTTGCATCATGGATCCTCGTGTGCTTGTTGTTGATTTCAACAAATTGAACTTGCTCATGTATATGAGAAGTTAAATTTCCTTGAATTCCTCCACACTCGACCTCCTCTCCAAGTTTTCGTTCCGGTGGACAAAACTAAGAAATAAAGCATCGTCGTCTTATTTTTCCAACTAAAGGACTAACTACTCTTAGAGTCTTTATTACTTTAGTTGTTTTAGAGTCTTTTATTTTTTTGGCAATCTTGGAAAATTATCACTATTAGAATAACTTATGCTTTGTGGTTTATTTTCCATATTGTTTTTTAGATACTCATATTGTGTGTATGACTATCTACCTTGTTGTGTCTTTTCTTTTATGTAACCTTTGTGTTGTTTGTGTGTTATTTCATTAGTTCTCTTTTGAGTTGATCATGGTTAATTTTTACAATTGCTTATGGGTGATTCCATCAATTCTAAACTTTAACCCCTTGACAAGTTTATCATCTTCATTGGATTGAAGTTTGATTTTGCCAGTTACCTTTTTGGACATACTTAGCAAAATACTTGCTTCTAATTTGAGATTTCTTCTCTCTCTCCCTCTCAAGTTACTAAGTAGGTAATGATCATATATACATTGGTGTTTATTTTATTTCTACTAACCTTTGTGTAGCATGTCACCTTAGCTCACATACTTGGTGCCCCAAGCAAGGGGAAGCAACCACCAAGGGGGAGCTACTAGCAAAGTCCGGTTTTCTTCAAAGACTTGTGCTAACCTTTTTGCTAAGACAAAGGGGGAGAAATGATAGTGATAAACTTGTTAATAATTCGATATTTTGTGTTTCTACGTAAATGAGTTTATCGTTTGTCGTAATCAAAAAGGGGGAGATTGTTAATGCAAGTGATGCCTAAAAACATTATTAGTGTTAAATAATCTTTCTTAGTTTTGATCACAACAAACTATACAACACATTTAGTGTAAAACATAAAACGAATTATTTAACTAACACTATCATCAAGGTAATAATCATATCACTAACCTTTCGTAATCATACTTAGTGATCATCAAAATGATTATCCTTAAAACTCACTTCTGTTAATATGACAAAAGACTTTTTAATAAACTTTCTTTTTTAGAAAATGTTTTATTAAAATGGAAAATGTAAATTTGAAAATAGCATATTCCATATGCTATTAGAATATCCTTTGAAGGCTTTAAATACCTCAGATATTCCTACCCCACTAAAAGACAAAAAACGGAGCGTACTCTACGGGCGGAACCTTAAGTAGCTAGGCGGTTCCCTAGCGATAAGGAACCGCCGGGCTAGATAAGGTACCGCGCCCAGATAGCCGTTATACTTTGTCTCCTTTAAATAGTGGATCAAATCTCATTTTCCAACAAGCCTCTTGGACGTTTTTCTCAGCCCCCTTTCTCTTTTCTATAGCATAATCATTAGTAAATGATCACTTAAAGTGTTAAGGATGTTTACATATGATTATCCTCTTGATCCCCTCCTTTACCTTGTCCAATGAGAAGATCACTCACTCATTAGTGTTGTGATAAAGATGAATCTATGAGCTAGTCATATTCATCATGATACCCTTTTTGTTTTATGTTAATCCATTGTATTTATGAATACTTGGACTAGTTGTGTTCATCCAAGTTATTTGTGAATACTTGTATTTGTTGTGTACATCCATTGCATATGTGTTTGCTTGGATTTGTGTTGTGTAGATCCAAGCTACATGTGTGTATTTGGATATGTCTAGTTGAGTTGTAATAGATTTGTGTAGTAGTTCTCACTAAACTATAAAGTGATGTGGTTGTGTCTTGTGAGTTCTCACTAAACTTGAAAGTGATTAGTAGTTGTGTTGTGTGAAGTTCTCACTTAGCTTCAAAGTGAAGAGTCGTGAAGATTGGTTATAGCTTTTGATTAGAACTCGACATCTAGCCTTGTGTCGTAAAATGGTGAAGTAGGCAACGTCGTGAAGATTGGTTCTACCTTGAGATTAGAACTCGACATCTATCCTTGTGTCATTAAATTGTGAAGTAGGCAACGTTGTGTAGATTGGTCCTAGCTAAAGATTAGGTCTCGACATTTAGCTTAGTGTCAGAAAATAATGTAAGCGACGATGTAAGGTTTTCTCCGCCAAGAAGGGAGCTTGTGGATATAGTGGAAATCTCGAGTAGGTGTACTCGAGGAGTGGAGTAGAAAAGAGGATAGAGCCTCGTTGTCGAACCACTATAAATCTTGGTGTCTTCTCACTAGGTTGTCTCCTTCCTTACTCTTTACTTATTTCATTATCATTACACTTACCTATTATCTTTACTAGTGCATTTGAATTGAACCTAATCATTATGCAACTTAGGTTCAAGTAAAAGATAGTTTTGATACAAACCAAATTGAAAGTAATTTTAATTTGGTTGCCAATCGAAGAGAAACTATTCAAACCCCCCCCCCCCCCCCTTCTAGTTTCTACACTATCTTTGATGTTGAACCATTTGAAAAGGTACATTCAAATGATAGCTATAATGTGTTTGTTAATGAACGACAGCATCCTGAGCAACCTAAAAGCATCAATGACACATATGTAATAGATAAAAAGGATAATAATATCACTTATGATTCATCGTATATGTGTAGTAATGAAGGTAACGTTGACCAGGATACTTAATCGGACGAGGACCGTGCTTTGCTTGCCTCTAAAATTGATACTTTGAAAAGTGAAATTAATGAAAACAAAGAGACCACTAAACATTTAAGGCAAGCAAACATATCCTTAGCTGATGAGATCGACAAGCTTAAAGAGTGTGATTATGTAAAAGAAGTTGATCGGCGAGTTTCTATAGCTAATGGTTTGGCTTATGAACAAAAGGTGCTCAGCAAACAAGGTTCTAATGTAGCACGTCAACTTCATATGACAAAAAAAAAGGTATCAAAACTTGAAGAACAACCGATGTTACATAAATTTCAGATTTCTGATCAAGATCGTTTAACAAAGAACAAACTCAGCTTTATAAAACTCGTGAAGAAAAGAAAATTGAAAAATCTCTTGCTTTAGAAAAGTAATTCGAAACTTTAAACAACATTGTTTATAAAACGGGTCAATCTATTCAAACTATGAACATGCTCAATAGAAATATGAAAACGAGTTTTCTTAAGCATGCGTATCTCTAGAAAGTTAAAAGTGTTCAGCCTGCGTTATATGATATCGGTTGTTATAATGATAATCTTGCTCTTATGCTTGACCCTGACTCTAACGAAACCATTTGTCATCTCGAAGGAAGTCAATCCAAATTAAGTGATTTGATAAAACCTTATGATTATACTAACCATGTTAAGTTTGTTCCTCAAAAATAACTTTCCAAAGAACAAGAGTATTTTTCAAATATTCCACAAACGTGTCATAACTCGGAAAAGAAAGTATCTTCAAAAAGGGGTTTTACAAAACAGTCAAATTTTGTTAGAGAAAATAATTTTAGATAAAAACGTAAATGGTCTGAGAAATGTAAAAGTGTTCAACAATTTGAGTTTATAAAACAATGGGTTTTAGCTTTATATAAGGGTGTCTTAGATTATGAAAAAGTATCAAGAGATACTCCTTGGAATATTAAACCTAACCCACAAGTGGAAGTTGTCATTCAACAGTGTATTGTTCCTACTTTCGACGATCTTTCAAATAATGTGCAAATGATTTATAACGCTCTCACTGAGGAAATGGTAACTGATTTAAAATATCTTAACTCTCTCGAAGACAAATTTGATTTTCTTCAATCAAAATTAAAGACACAATAACACCAACTTTCTAACGAAATAGATCGACTTTCTAGGGAATACTATTATGCTGACCATATGCATGCTATACTTGGTGTGTATACCGATCTTGATCAGTATTGTCATATCAACGAAAAATGTCAAAATCCTAAAGTTGAGCTTTCAAAACAAAATGAATTAAATAAAAACTTTCAAAAAGATTTTTCCAACTTCAGAAACACTCAATTTCTCTTGAAATTTCTTTACAAAGTGGTGATAAATGTCATACTCGTAAAAAGGGTCAAGAACTTGCAGCTTCTTCGGTTCGTAACTTGAATGAAAAATATTTCGAAATAAGTGACTTGAAAGCTCAGCTACAAGAAAAGGACATAGCCATTAGTGAGTTACAAAACCTCATTGAGAAGATAAATGCGGCACCTCCAAAATAGACATGCATCGTAATGAACTTGGGTGTCACGTAGTGGATCATAGAACAAATGGCATACAAAGCATAGATCTTAATTATATGATTTTTAAATAAAATGTTACAAATATTGTTTTAAGTACAAATAGTTGAAATGGTGAATATCAGTTTGTTACAATCATCCGAATGAAAAACAAATCCCCCAATCATTAATATGCTCATAAATGATGCTCAGTCCATGCACACATAATCCTGCTTAGTTACCTGAGAAAAAGATGCTTAAAACGGTCAAATAAAGTTGGTAAATTCATAAGTTTAGTAAAATCATAGTTCAGGACCATAAAATGTTCCACATAGTAATGCACAAAGCAAATACTATAAAGCAATTACATTTCCCTATTGCAAGTAAACTGAAGCTAGACGCCGTAGGTGTCCACAACAAATGGGGACCACCCAAAGCTCGCCCTAATATATCTGACATGGTATACGTTTGTTGTCTTGGCCTAGGCACAGTGAGCGTTACTCACCCAGACGGGGATTGTCAGTCCTAAATAGATCTATTTACAACACTCGTGCTATCCTACAATTAACAGTATACAATCTACAGGTCATGGGCATCATATAATAGGTAAAATGTAATCATAATGTACTCAAGTTCTATTTGAGTCCTTTAAAAAAATATTGCATGTTTTCTCCGCCAAGGTTGCACAAAAACATTTAATATATGCAAAGTGTGGGGCCATGAACTCACCTAAATAATAATGCTCGAGAATAGTCTAAGTGTCCAAGTCAAAATGTGCACGATACTTCAAACACCTAATTAGGTATCAGTCTATGAATATATAAATATATTCAGTTCACTTAATTGTTCGTTCGTTCTCGTTCTTAATAGATCACAAGTATACATATTGTTATTACTTGTTTTATATATATTGTTATAACCTTAAGTATATGCACGTTCGTTCATTTAATATTAACTCCTATCCTCGATGGCTATTAAGGAAATTATATACACATTTATAGTCGCGTTTATAAATAAATGTATTAAATTTATTTAATAATTTATTAAGTTCCAAAAATAACCCTTAGTTTCTAAATTGAGTCACAAACAGTCCTTGTACAATATATTAATAGTTTCTACCCCCCCCCCCCCTCCCTTCATGGTTTTGGAATAGTGCTCGTTTAGTTTCTCAAACTGGTAACATGCCTCTTTTAGTCCTTATATTAGTAATATGTTAGATTAGTTCCTATGTTCCATATTAACCCCCCCCCCCCTCAAGTCTCGACATTACATGTTTAGTCCCCCTATCCGCGATATTACATATATGGCCTAAAGATTTTTCCATAAATTACTTTTAAGTTTCGGCCAAAAGCAGATTTAGTCCCTATAGTTTATAATAGGTTCTTCTTGGCCCGAAAAGATTTCCACAACTCACCCTCAAGTCTCGGTAATTCATAATTGGTCCTTAGGGTTTATAAAACTTAGTTTTTGTTAATTAGGGCACGAAATGAGTTTCAAAAATGGAAAGTTTGACCGCTATAGTTTGCAAACTCATGTCTAGATGACTAGAGCTCGTTTTAGATTTACCAAATGTCAAGTTTATCCCCTGGGGTTTATGAAAACCCTAGGTTTAGTTTTTTGGGCTCGTGGTGTGTTTCACTCTTTGAAAAAATTGTCCTCGACTTCTTAAACATTCGTTTTAAATCGAAATGTAACGATCCTCAAATTTAACATATGTAATATGTGCTATAATTGTCTCAATATGAAAATTTGGCTAGAAATTTTGTTTTTTATGCCTTACTTGGTAAGATGAATTGTTTCTCATAACCTAAACTACCACTTCAACATATTCCTATATGTTGGAAATACAATGTATATATATCAAGTCTATGATCTAAAAGTAATTTAATAAGTACAATGAATAATAACATCTCAAATGTAACTATGATGCCCTAATTTCCCTTAGAAACCCTAGAATCCCTTTAAATGAGTTATAAACTCAAGAATGGTAAACTATAAATGGAGAATACATATGAATAACTCATTATGGATTATAAAAAAGTTATAAACTATACATTAAAAACATAATAATACCTAAGAATGGTAAGAATAAATTATACAAAGCTAAGTACAATTAAATGTACATAATAGTCTAGATCACCACTTAGAAACCTTTGGTAAAAAAATATCTCAAGAAATATAACTACATAATATCTATGTAATATTATCAAATACACTATACTAATTATAATCTAAATTATAAAGGAAAGTTAATTGATCACAAAACACTAATATTCACTAATCCAAAGCTAATTACAAGTTAAGACCTAGTAACCAAGATTAGCATATGAAATCCATTATACATTGAATTAGAGTCTAATCTTTTGCCACTAATTATAACTCTATTATGTATCATATTAAGATTATACATTTACTTCAATATAAAGTACAAGTTAATAAAGCATAAGGTACAAGTTATCAAAGCATAGGATCTTAAGCACCCATAATTATCCCTAGAATATGATCAACCTATACAAACCCTTAAACTAAGAATGTAGAATCCATAGAAGTCATAAACATAACATATAAGACCTAGAATAAGTTTTCATGATGATATAAACCCTAATCACCCAAGATAGAAAGTCATTAGGCTTAATGACCTAAAACCCTTATATTAAGAAATCTACATAGAATCATTATCTAGTCTTTTAGGACAAGTCTAATAACACCCATATCACTTCATTAAGGTTATAAGATTATTTTAATACAATGTACAAGTACCCTAAAGCACAAGGTAGAACATCTTAATGCATGGCTTATAAATTAGGTCAAAATAGGTATTTTAACTCTTTAGACATGTTTACTTATAATAATCTATCAAACCAATTGTGGAAACTCATTGAACACCTAAAACACAATTTATAGGACGTAAATTGAGTTTACATCAGTAGCCAAGAGAAGGATAAGTACTTTTACTAAGACTTAACCATGGATCATTAGAAACCCTAACCCGACTAAGTTTTATTCCTAATTTCACTTCAAACCTTTATTGAACTTCAAACCAAGGATCCAAACCTATTAAATACAATATATTAAGCTTATTTAAATCTTAAGAAACCTACATTACAAACCCTAAATTCCTAAACCTAGTTCTACTTCACATACCTTATGACTAGCTAGTAAAACCAATTACCGAACACCCTTAAACGCATTGCCAAACACCCCGATTGCCCCTTTTCCCTCCAATTTAGAGTTTAAACCTTAATCACCTCTAAAATATATATCCTAAGCGGCTTATGCACCTCCTTTTAGCACCCTTATTCCCTAAGTATTGATACATGGACCAAAAACCTCCACAAACTCTACTCATCACCTCCTTGTGTACAATTCGCCACCTCTTCCTTCAAAACTAGGCTAGTCACCATTCTTGCTCACCAAGGACTTCACCACATCTCTCCACACTATCTACCTACTTTCTTAGACCCCTTTACTCATCCCCTATACCCTTGGCCACCAAGTTTTACACCAACTATATAAAACTTGGCATATGTGTTAGTTTACATGCACTTACAAACCAAAGTACACCAAAAATCCTTTCTATCCCAAGCCTGGCAGTAGGAGAATGACCATGGAGTCCAAATGAATTTTTATAAGCCATAGGAATCTAAGTAGAAGGCCCCTAAGCTTGTGTCCAAGAGATCGAATCCAAACAGACCTTCTTAGGCACAAGTTTCTCATCAAATTCCTTAAAACTAGTACACACCATGTATCGTGATTATGTAAGTCCCAAACCTTGTTCTATATACTCTTAATATACTTCTTATATCACCTAGAATCTGATATCTAAGGTTTCTTAACTCAAATATAGATAAAACTCGTTTTCCATTTTCGCATAAAATCATAGAATCTAGGCGACGGGTCACTTTTGCACCCTTGTATCTCTCAATTTTCATTAACAACCTAGGCTGATTTTTGGATATGTTATAGTACACCTAGGATACTATAGGACCCTGTAATAGAATCCCTTGAATCGACCTATAGCTCGAGTAATTACTTGTGCAAGAACTGCTCCCAAAGCAACTTGCACATACAATAACATGGTTGTGATCCACTTTTCACGCCACAATAACTCGATATTTCTTGAAGCAACCACCCCACTTCTTAGTATCTTCTATATATTGATACACGTAGCTAGAAAACGCTCCAAGTCTCAGCCTCTAAGTTGACCTCTAGCCTAGGTAGAACTTGTGACAAAGTTAGCCCCGTAACACGAAATTTCCAAAACAAAACTAAGTGTTTTTGAACTTTAATACTTAAGGGGTTGTTTTGTCAATATCTAAAACTTATAAACCAAAGATTAAAAATGTAATTAACTTATAATTATGGTTAAGGACTAGTTTTGTCATTTTGCAAAGTATAGGGACTAAAAGTGTAACTTTTAAAACTAAAAGGTCTAAAGTGTAAATTGTTAAATAAAAGGGTAAAAATATATAAAACACACGAATTTAACTTATAATATTTTCAAGAGTATAAACAAGGACTAATTTTGTGAATTTCTAAACTATAGGGTATAAACTGTAATTATTTAATTCTTTAGGGTCTAAAGTGTAATTATATCAAAGTATACCAAAAAGGGCTATTTTTGACAATTTTGAAACTAAAGAAGATTAATTATAAATATGAGGAAGTAATAAAGGTATCATGTTAGTAGGGAGCTTTGTACAAAGATGTTCCATCTCGATATTACGTTCTGACTGAGTGATTCGGTTTACCATTTCTCAAACGTTTATAGAATGGCTTCTGAGTATGATGGCCCGAACAATGGTGCTAGAATTACCACCAAATAAATAATAAAAGAATATATAACCAATAATTAGAAAGATTGAACAAAAGATTAAAGACTTGATACTATACACAATGTATTAATCCAGGTTTGTGTGAGATCAAGCTGCTGTTTATGAGACTAAGTTGTGGTTTGTATGATCAAGATGTTTATCTATGAATGAAATATGTCTGATTATAGCTTGGATTCTATGGACATAAGGTGACTTCATAGCCTCAGTTTTAAATGCTTTATAAATGATTTTAGAACCCGTGAGGGGGATATTTGCTAAAAATGGAATACAAGTGTTTTTGGTATGCTTCTCAGATATGATTATTGACACTACGTTTACTTGTTGCCGTTAAGTCCCTTTTTAATCGTGGATCGCTAATCATTTAATGAGCGCTAATATCATGAATAGTACTATTGGAGACTGACATCTCCTATCTGGGAAAGTCGCACTTGCTAGCAGCTAATGGTTCCTACCTAGGCTAAACAGAAATGCTTTATTTTACTAATTTAGGATAGTCTGGCAAACTTCCTACTTAAGGGCAATTTTGTTGGGTTTTTTTCCAGATAATGTCTAGTCGCGGGGTCATGAGCTAGTGTAATAATAAAATATTGTTTTATGTGAGCGAATAATAATGTAGCTCAGAAAAAGATCTTGTATTCGAAATATGATTAAACTTATGATTTTACTCAACCTTTGTGTTGACCTTAAGCATATATTTCAGGAAACCATGACTGATAGTATGGAGCAGCACGAGGATGGCATGAAGAGGCACGAGCTTGAAATTATTATCTTAGATTTTGGGAACCTCACATTGTAAAACTCTGAATTTTTAATGATATATAAAGAAAGTTGATTTAATTACTCTTTTGAGTTGTTTCTGTTATTATGACTTGTGTTCTATGAAGTAATACCCAAATCAATATTCCGTTGCGTAAAGGTAAAATTGGGTGTTACAGATTGGTACTCAGAGCCATGGTTATAGAGAACAATAAATAAAATCTTGACTATGACTACTTTAAAATAATTTTAAGAAAGTCCTTCGTGCCAAAAGCAGTGCTGCTACAAGAGTAATGTAAATGCCTATACTGCTACCATTTAGACCAATGTGCAATACCATGATTATGTGTAAGTATAAAGATTATACTTATGAGTAAGTTATATTATGTTTAAGTCTACATAATATAATATACATAATAAGTAAGGATTTATCAACGTCTCCAGAAATATGTATCCCTATCTTTCTTCTATTATCATCCTATCGGATTTTCAAGATGAGCGTTATGCAAGTACTCCTAATGATTCCCTAAAGTATATTTCCAACCTCCCGACGAATAACCCTTATGATACTTCCGAAGATTAGAAAATCCCAAAGGCCATTCCTTTTAATGATGACCCCTATATGCAAGTTATACGAACATATAATGAAGAAATAAATTTTACATCTCAACAACAAAATTTTCCATCACCTTACCCTATCAATCTACCATCACCTATATCTGAAAACTTACCCAAACATACCTATGAAAAACAAATTAAAGATATCCTATCCTATATGAAAGAACTTCTTCTCGAGCGTATTGAAGATCTTGAAGATAAAGTTGAAGAGCTTAGGAAAGGCCGAAGAATTATAAAACGAGATTTTGAGAAATCAGTGGAAGATTTTGAAGAAATTAAGGCTAAGTTATGAAGAAGACAAATGATACACGATGAAGAAATTGTTCAAGCTCGACTGAAGATTTATACTCTAGAATTAGTCATTTATGACATTCAAATTAGACATCGAGCCAACATATAAAGTATTTTTGATGTTATCAAAGAACTTAAGAGAGAGAGATGAAGACATTAGACTATTAAGTTGTAAATACTTTCAACTTTATGTCTTTTCTTTTATGTTAACAACGAAGCTTGTCCTGTAAGTATAAACAAACAAGTTGTTAATAAATAAAAGTTGCGTTTCTCATCAAATTATGTTATTTCATACTTATTTCTGAGAAGTAAGAGATCCATATTTCTTGGTTTTCTCATAAATGATTATGAATGAAATTGCGTTAAATCTGGGAAAAGAATATACTTAATAAAGTATATATTTTTGGAATTTCTGTTATCTTCTATGATAGTGATAATTATCAAGTTGAATATAACCCGCAAGTTTGAAGAAAAAATAAGGAACTTCCCAACTTTTCTAGAAATATTCTATTCTCGGCTTTTGTCTATGTAAAGGTTCTTTTTGTAGAATATATGATATGTAAAAGAGAAACTTGTTCTATAAAGACGAGTTTTTACATTTTCCGTTATATTCCTCCATTCCATATCATGGGAAAATTATGTTATGATTATGCATGAGTCATATCTTTATAAATCCATTGTAAACTTTGAAATCTTATTTCATAGTTGGATTTATTATCCTTAGATATGAATGATAATCAACATAGTAAGTTTCCTATATAAATCCAAAAGATATACCTTGTGTTCGATAAGCATTTATATGTATCCATATACATATGTGACAAATATTTTCCGATATAAGTATACTTTGGATTCTGAATTATTTCTATTATTTCCCTTCATTCTAAACCCTAAAAGTATTTAAAAAAGAATCAACAATGATGTGGCTGCAATCCTACAAGTACAAATTGTGAAAAAGAAGTAATATTCGAAAGAAGATTCTATGGCTGATTAGTTTTTGATATCTAAAAAAGAAAAGATGCTAGAAGTATCACTCGTTGGATTGAAAGAGCCAATTCAGTTTTCTATCAATTGTATTTGAAATTGTAAAGTGAAGCCTGTTATAAGAAGGTAGCACTTCATCAGTTATCTTGGTAAATTCTTTATGCTCAACCTATTGAGATAAAAGAAGTACATAAGATCGCTTAATTAAATTTCAAACATTTCTTAGAAAGATGAAATTAACCTCGAGACATACACGAGGAAATTTCAAGAGTTAGTAGAATTGTATCCTATTCCATAGACTGATAAAAGCCTTCATCAGAAGATTTTATCATAGAATTTTGTCATGGAATTTCATCTAAAATTATATTAAGAAGACTATATCAGAAGATTTTGTTAGTTAAGGAATTTTATCGAAGGTTTTGAAGAGATATTACCACTTCCAAAATCCCAATATATTGGAAAAAGTCATTAACTTTTACCCAAAGAGTTAATGAACAAGGTAATTAAGCACAATCTATGCAGAAATCGAAAAAATCTCGAGCGTAAATTCAGCAATGAAAGAACTGCACTCTGCATCACAAAGAACTTTACACCATCCGGTGTCAGACTTTCAACATAGTAGGTCACTGGATTAAAAATCTAAAGGCAAATGGCCTTATAAGCTATATGTTCGATAGAATTATCATGTCTCTTATATACATGTTGAAAGGAATAAAATATCGTCTTCTATTTTAACATCACTCGTCTCTAGAAAATCCTATTCTTAGATTTCATATACAAGCGTCTTACATACGCCAACGTACGAAGGAAATAAAAAAGAATAATAAATATATTACAATATTTGTTTATATTCGTGTTATGTCAGAAATTTCTAAGTCATTGATTTACATTCTGTTTATTTGATTGAATTAGGACGCTTCTTCAGTCAAATGAATAAATCTAAATCACCAAATTTATGATTTCTTCCTTACATAAAGTTTGACGCATCTTTATGCTAGTAAGAATTTATAAATGGACTTAAGAATATTCGATATAAGACAAGTATAGACCAAATAAAACGTTAGAATACTAAATAAGAGATTACGTATATTACTATTGGAAAGATACATCAATATTCGTCTCAGATTTGGAATTTGTAAATTATTCCATTCAACTCGAAAAAACTTTGGAATCCTTATATTATGCTAAGTCATCCGACTTACTAGTTCAACCTGAATTTTCTCCATGGAAATAGGAAAGAACAACAAGAATTGTGTTACTTCAAGTAGACATATTGCCATCCGGATCATTGTCAGTTATCTTACTAGAACGGTAAGATTTATTCCTATTTAGGAAACTGATAATATGGAAACTCTGACAAGGTTATATGTGAAATAATCTGTCGACATAGAGTATCAATATCTATCATCGAAGATAGTGACGAGTGTTTCACATCTTGATCCTAAAAGTATACTCAAAATTTGTATATACTAATGTATTAAGTGAAAGAACTATCCAATTACTAAACTACATACTCCATGTATGTGTTATGAAATTTTGGAAAGACACTTATCCTTGGTAAAATTTTCCCGTATAACAATAGTATTCATGCTAGAATAAAAGCAATACTATTTGAAGCACTCTATCGAAAGAAGTGCCATTTATGTATCTGCTGGGTTTAAGTTGGAGATTTTCAACTTATGAGACTATTGGAAAGATTATATTAGAATGGAACTTCGTAAAACATAAATATTGTGATAATTAGGTATCTGCTAGATTATAATGGTGATTTAAGATAATCCAAGAGATTATTTTGAAAAAAATTCTCACTATGAATGAGAAACCACACCATATTAAAACAATATCTAGTTGAAAATGATCTTTTTTCTATCAATTACCCAAATTGATTTTATAAAATTGCGATAACCAATTCAAGATTTTGAATTGAGCAGTAACATATTAACTTGAGTTTCCCAAAGAACTCAGTAATATTCATGATATTTTTCGCGTTGCGAATCTGAAGAAATATTTATCTAATGAATCTCTTATCATCCCAATGAAAGAGTTTCCAATGATAAACTACATTATGTGGTATAATGTTATATTTCTAATTATTGAATTATTGAAACCATGAGAGAACATATTAATATGTTTGGAAACACGAGGATTGTACTCTTCTTTGTCTTATGACATCGCTCTTTATTTAAATCTCGGGACAATATTTCTTTAAAGAGGAGAGACTGTGACAATTCTCAAATTTCAAATATGTAATATGTTCTATAATTGTCTCAATATGAAAATTTGGCTAGTAATTTAATAAGTACATTATGAATAAGAACATCTCAAATGTAACTATGATGCCCTAATTTCCCTTAGAAACCCTAGAATCCCTTTAAATGAGTTATAAACTCAAGAATGATAAACTATAAATGGAGAATACATATGAATAAGTCATTATGAATTATAAACATGTTATAAACTATATATTAAAAACATAATAATACCTAAGAATGGTAAGAACAAATTATACAAAGCTAAGTACAAGTAAATGTACATAATAGTCTAGATCACCACTTAGAAACCTTTGGTAAACAAATATCTCAAGCAATATAACTACATAATATCTATGTACTATTATCAAATACACAATACTAACTATAATCTATCATACAATGGAAAATTAATTGATCACAAAACACTAATCTAAAGCTAATTACAGGTTAAGACCTAGTAACCAAGATTAGCATATAAAATCCATTATACATTGAATTAGAGTCTAATATTTTTCCACTAATTATAAAACTCTATTATGTATCATATTAAGATTATACATTTACTTCAATATAGAGTACAAGTTAATAAAGCATAAGGTACATGTTATCAAAGCACATGATCTTGAGCTCCCATAATTATCCCTAGAAATGATCAACCTATACAAACCCTTAAACTAAGAATGTAGAATTCATATAAGTCATAAACATAACATATAAGACCTAGAATAAGTGTTCATGATGATATAAACCCTAATCACCCAAGATATAAAGTCATTAGGCTTAATGACCTAAAAACCCTTATATTAAGAAATCTACATAGAATCATTATCGAGTCTTTTAGGACAAATCTAAAACACCCATATCACTTCATTAAGGTTATAAACATGTAACCTAAAGTACAAGGTACAATATTTCAATGCATGTCTTATAAATTATGTCAAAATATGTATTATCACTCTTTAGACATATTTATTTATAATAAGCTATCAAACCAAGTGTGTAAACTCATTGAACACCTAAAACACAATGTCTAGGACCTAAATTGAGTTTACATCATTATCTAAGAGAAGGATAAGTACTTTTAATTAGACTTAACCATGGATCATTAGAAACCCTAACCCGACCAAGTTTTCTTCCTAATTTCACTTCAAACCTTTATTAAACTCCAAACCAAGGATCCAAACCTATTAAATACAATCTATTAAGCTTAGTTAAACCTTAGGAAACCTACATTACAAACCCTAAATTCCTAAATCTTGTTCTACTTCACATACCTTATAACTAGATAGTAAAACTCATTACCAAACACCCTTAAACGCATTGCCAAACACCCCTACGGCCCCTTTTCCCTCCAATTTCGAGTTCAAAACTTAAGCACCTCTAAAATATCTATCCAAGAAGCTTATGTGCCTCCTTGTAGCACCCTTCTTCTCCAAGTATTAATACATGGACCAAAAACCTCCACAAACTCTTCTCATCACCTCCTTGTGTACAATTCGCAACCTCCTCCTTCAAAACTAGGCTAGTCACCATTCTTGCTCACCAAGGACTTCACCACAGGTCTCCACACCATCTACCTACTGTCCTAGACCCCTTTACTCAGCTCCTATACCCTTGGCCACCAAGTTTTACACCAGCTATATAAACCTTGGCATATGTGTTAGTTTACATACACTTACAAACCAAAGTACACCAAAAATCCTTTCTATCCCAAGCCTAGCAGAAGGAGAACGACCATGGAGTCCAAATGAAGTTTTATAAGCCATAGGAATCGAAGTAGAAGGCCCCTTAGCATGTGTCAAAGAGATCGAATCCAAACAGCCCTTCCTAGGCGCAAGTTTTTGATCAAGTTTCTTCAAACAAGTACACACCATGTATCTTGATTATGTAAGTCCCAAACCTTGTTCTATATACTCTTAATATAATTCTTAGAACACCTAGCATATGGTCTTTAAGGTTTTGTAACCCAAATATAGATAAAACCCGTTTTCCATTTTCACATAAAATCATAGAATCTAGGTGACGGGTCACTTTTGCACCCTTGTATCTCTCGATTTTCCTTAACAACCTAGGCTGATAATTGGATATGTTATATTACACCTAGGATACTCTAGGACCCTTTAATAGCAGCCCTTGAATTGACTTATAGCTCGAGTTATTTCTTGTGCAATGCTCCTAAAGCAACTTGCACATACAATAACATGGTTGTGATCCACTTTTCACGCCACAATAACTCGCGATTTCTTAAAGCAACCACCCCAATTCTTAGGATATGCTATATATTCATATATGTAGCTAGAAAACGCCCCAAGTCTCAGCCTCTAAGTCGACCTCTAGCCTAGGTAGAACTTGTGACAAAGTTAGCCCCGTAACACGAAATTTCCAAAACAAAACTAAGTGTTTTTGAACGTTAATACTTAATGGGCTGTTTTGTCAATATCTAAAACTTATAAACCAAAGATTAAAAATTTAATTAACTTGGTTAAGGACTAGTTTTGTCATTTTGCAAAGTATAGGGACTAAAAATGTAACTTTCAAAACTAAAAGGTCTAAAGTGTAAATTGTTAAATAAAAGGGTAAAAATATATTAAACATTAGAATTTAACTTATAAAATTATGAATATTATAAACAAGGACTAATTTTGTGAATTTCTAAACTATAGGGTATAAACTGTCATTATTTAATTCTGAAGGCTCTAAAGTGTGATTATACCAAAGTATACCAAAAAGTGCTATTTTTGCCAATTTTGAAACTAATGAGGATTAATTATAAATATGAGGAAGTAATAAATGTATCATCTTAGGGAGCTTTGTACAAAGATGTTCCATCTGGATATTACGTTCTGACTTAGTGGTTGGGTTTACGATTTAAAATGCCCTCGCTCCTCAAACGTTTATAGAATGGCTTCTGAGTATGATGGCCCGAACAATGGTGCTAGAATTACCACCAAATAAATAATTAAAGAATATATAACCAATACTTAGAAAGATTGAACAAAATATTAAAGACTTGATACTATACACAATGTATTAATGTAGGCTTGTGTGAGATCAAGTTGTTGTTTATGAGACCAAGTTGTGGTTTGTATGATCAAGATGTTTATCCGTGAATGAAATATGTCTGATTATAGCTCGGATTCTATGGACATAAGGTGAGTTCATAGCCTCACTTTTAAATGCTTTATAAATGATTTTAAAACCCGTGAGGGGGATATATGCTAAAAATGGAATACAAGTGTTTTTGGTATGCTTCTCAGATATGATTATTGACACTACGTTTACTTGTTGCCATTAAGTCCCTTTTTAATCGTAGACCTCTAATCATTTAATGAGCGCTAATATTGTGAATAATTGTAAAACCCGCATTAAAATACCATGAACAGTACACGTGAACAATAAATACACGAAAATACGTATAAATTAAAAGTTTCAATTTATAACATGTTATACGTGTCACGACATTTCAATAACAAGCATTTAACAATATTATAAATGTGACGTAAATCACTACATAATAATTTATGATAATTAAACACGAACGTACATGTAAAATAAATTAACTAGAAAATTTCAGGTTTGCCTTGTGGGCTTATAGTCGGTCGTGGCTAGCAAAGGAGAAGGAAAGAATGGGCTCTGGCTCATTAGCCCATGTTTAGTTCTTAACCAATTCCACCTCCAGGGAATTAACATAATATACTTTTCATAAGAATAAGAAAACCCTACATCCTTTTCTCTCTCTCTCTCCTTACCGCCGGTCGAACAAACACAAAGGGGTGTTCGGGTTGATTTTGATTTTGGAATCTGGTGTGTACGTGTTCGTGTTCGTTAGTCTTAATCATCTACGCATTTGGTAACATCACAAATATTTTCTTTTTATTCTTTTTATGATTTCATGTGTTTAATCTTAAAAACAAGACATACCACATGTTAGGGTTTACCAAGAATCATGTTTTAGGGTTGCTCTGGTTTGGTTTTTGTTTGGCCGAGACACAACCGAGAGCCACAAGGCTCTCGGGTTGATTTTTTGTACTACCACCGAGACCACCAAGTCTCGGCTTGGGTTGGTTTTGGTTAGGCCGCCAGCAAGGGAACCCCGACTTGGAGTTGAGGTATGTTTTGTGTTAGTGCAAACTTTACGATGCTTTGTCGATATAATCTCTTTATGTTTTGTTGATGACAAACGTATAATTCGCAATACATTATGTAAAATGCTAAGGTACTCGTAATCACTCAAGAATACATTTGTATACTTCTCTCGACACCTCCAAGATTGCATTCGGCATGAATCACTCAAGGTATGTACAAACATGTCATTAACCTAACTAAGTGATCAAGGATTAATATTTTCTTAAAACTCACTTTTATACAAAGTGACAAAGTAATTTTTAATTAACTTTATTTTTAAGAAAATGTTTTATTAAAAAGAAAAATGGAAATTTGAATTTGGAATATTCCAAAGAATATTCCCTAAGGTATATTCCAAAGAATATTCTTTAATTTGAATATGGCATATTCCAT
The DNA here is from genome assembly GCA_025667525.1 of Glebionis coronaria. Lineage (NCBI taxonomy): Eukaryota > Viridiplantae > Streptophyta > Magnoliopsida > Asterales > Asteraceae > Glebionis > Glebionis coronaria. The sequence goes on from CM046876.1 coordinate 160,441,378, forward strand.
ATGCCAACGGAATATCCTTTGAGGGTATAAACTACCCCAGATGGCATATCCCACTATTGATAAGGTACCGCGGGTAGAGATAAGGAACCGCGGGTGTTTTTGACCATTGCAATGTTGTCCTATAAATAGTGGATCATTTCCAGGTTTTCTTTTAACCCTTTTTTTGCACAGTTTCTTTCAAAACCATCTTAGATCCTTGATTAGTTAGTTTTGATTAATCTTGTTTAAGATGTGATTATGTCCTCAATCTCCTCATCCTCTCAAGTGCAAAGAGAAGAACACTATCATTACCATGATGTGTTGGGTTCACTACATGATGAAGATCTCTCCTTCTATAGATCTAAGTTATGTTTTTTAGTCTTCCTTCTATGTATATGTAGAAGATCCAAGTGTTGGGTTCACTTGGATGTGTTTGTATGGGTAGAAGATCCAAGTGATGTTATCCTTGGATTAGGTGTTAGTTGTGTAGATCCAAGTTTGTTAATACTTGGATATAGTGTTAGAGTCATAGATCTAAGTGGTAAGTACTTAGATGTATATGGTTTATGTGTTTAGGCCATAAAACACAAGGTTTTTTATGTTGGGCCATAAAACATAACTAGGGTGAAGAGTTGTGTAGTTGTGAAGAGTTGTGAGTTCTCACTAAACTATAAAGTGATGTGGTTGTGTCTTGTGAGTTCTCACTAAACTATAAAGTGATGTAGTTGTGTCTAGTGTAGTTCTCACTTAGCTTCAATGTGAAGAGTCATGAAGATTGGTTCTATCTTTCGATTAGAACTCGACATCTAGCCTTGTGTCGTAAAATGGTGAAGTGGGCGACGTTGTGTAGATTGGTCCTACCTGAAATTAGGACTCGACTTTTAGCTTAGAGTCGGAAATTGGATAAGCGACGTTGTGTATGGTTTCTCCACCTTAAGGAGTTTGTTGACAAGTGAAGTAACTCTCGAGTAAGGTGTACTCGAGGAGTGGAGTAGGGCGAAGAGGAGCTTCGTGACCGAACCACTATAAATCATCGTGTCGGTACTTTCATTTACATTTATGTATTTACCTTTGTAGATGTATTTATAATTGCATACTTGTGTTGTGTGTCTTCGTGTGCATCACATAATCTAAACATCTAAGTTGCGGAAAAGCTATGGCTAAGTACGTGTGTGCTTCATGTTTAGATTATGGTCAAGTGTACATCACTTAGTCTAAACATCCTAGTTGCGGAAAAGCTTGTGCTTAGTACGTGTGTACTTAGTTTTTAGACTATTGCTTGATGTACTCTTGATTTGATGTGCTTGAGTGTTTTCTTACTTGTAGTATTTATCTCTCAATCAAACACATCTCATATCTAGTCAAGCTTGATCGAGAAATTGATGCAAAGGATTGTTAAAGTTTAACATGTAACAAAAGGCTAAGTTCACTATCGGCGGTTCCCTAAATGGACCGGCGGTTCTTTATTGATAAAGAACCGCGGGTACAATAAAGAACCGCGCACAGTGGATTAAGCCGAAATGTTTTGAAAACTAACTAGAAACTATTCAACCCCCCCCCCCCCCTTCTAGTTTATACAATTGGTATCAGAGCGAGGTTATTCAAGATCTTTGAAGTATATTGTACTTTAAAGCTTGGATCGATCTTTGATCTCTTTTTCAAAACAAATGGTTTTTAAAAATGTAAACGGTTTTTAAAATAGAGACGATCTTTGTATCAAATTGTTCATGAGAGTGATTACTTATGAAATGTGTTTCGTTGATTCATTCGTACAAGTTTTGGTGTTAAATAAACTTTGTATAATAGCTTGAATTAAATCTTTTCATGTTTGGAAGTATAAAAATCTTTTGTGTCATAATTAACTCTAAAATACGAGTTCTATGTGTCTAAAATGATTTTTAGAGTCCTAAGTCATTCCAAAAAGTTACCAAATGATTTTGGCCAAAAACTCATTTTTTGTACTTTGACCGCGGTTCTTTATTGTTCCCCGCGGATCCTTATCAATAAGGAACCGCAGTCAGTCTGACTTAGATTTTTGCAAACTTTGAAAAATCATATAAAATCAACCGTAAGTCCGTAGAAGTCGTGCCACCCGTCATTTCGAACGTAATAGAATTTTATTTCAATTAAAAATGCTTCCAAACCTTTATTCAAATTTTAAAATTTGGATGGTTTCTAAGTTCCATACTTTGTCCAAAGTATTGAGCGTTGGTTTGTCGTAAAACTTGTGTTTTACTCTTTTCTATTAAATTGGACATCTCTTGGTGATATGTCTTTGAAAATTGATATATTTACAAAGTGTTAAACTTAATTAAATTTTAAATGGGTCAAAGACTATTTTCAAATAAAATCAAGCTATGAATACTTTTTTGTATCTAACACTCAAAACATGGACGAATGCTTTTATATGTTAACCTAATTGTTTGTGTGTGTTTCCTTGTGTGTTATTATTATTTGTAGACATTATTAAGTATTCCTTGCTATTTGTAGTAGTATTGCTTATATGTCTAGTCTCTTGTGCCTTGCTTGGTATTTGTTAGTATCTAGTTTTTCCTAATTAAGATGTATGCTAGATTTCTTGCATTTTAGTTGCAACATTTTTGTGCATTGCATATAGGTTCAACATCTCTAGGTTTACATATGTTATATAAACATATGGTACACCTCGTTATGTTTATTAACACTTATAGGTTTGAAAGCTTTGGGAGCTTGTCAAATCTATTGATTTGGGTCGTCTTACTCGATCATTGTGTTATTAGTTCAAGTAGATAAATGTCTCACTATGAAACATGAAACACCCTTTGAAAATCTTAGCTATTTTCTCTTAAAAGAGTGTTTGTGGGAATCAAGAAAGATTTCGATTAAATATCAATGCATTATTCAAACTATGATTGGTATCATTATCGAATCTAATTGACATGTTTTTTTAGTGTAGACATGAATGTGGTTTATTAATAATATACATCGGATCATAACTCACACGTGTGTTGATGGTGTTATATTGAATCTACTTGTTCAAATTGTTAGACATATTTTGTTTAATAATTACTTATAATGCACAATAGAGTCGGTTTGATAACTTGGATGTTTCATCTGAAATACTCAAGTAATTTACATTACTATACAATTTATAAATGTGTCATTTCTGAAAGACCACTCAAGATTGTTCCTTTGGTTTCTGTAAACTTTGTTTATACACTTCAAAGTTATTGGCCTCAAGTTCTATTAAGGTAAATAACCTTAACTAGACTTGTTTGACAAGATATGCAATGGTGCATTCTTAACCCTCATTAGGTCATGCATTGTGTCGCCATGCAAGTATCATCCTTGCTAAACTTTATTAGGCAAATGTTGGAATTACATTTTGTCTAACTTGAGAATGACTACTAGAGAATTTATGCACTAGAATCTTAATTTAACCTAACGGTTGAATTACTTCCATGTGGGAAGTTGGGCTATTGTTAACTCGTAAAAACGGTCGTGTTTAGCCTTAATTGAGCACCTCTAATGATAGTCTCATACTCATTCTCTAAAATGATTAAATGGTTCTTCCTATATCTGACTAATGATAGTTTACTTTGATGAACTTTGTATGTCATTAGGAGTCTTTTTCTTTTGTAGCCATTAGGTTTTTCTTAGCTTTCTTCTTACGTGCTAATTGAACCTTGGTGTCTTTCCTTTGTGTCTTTCCTTTGTGTGTGTTCTAGTTTTTATTTCCCTTAAGCATGAATTTATGATAAGTTAGACTAGAACATTAGGATTTGCTGAAATTGGAAAATCCTCCTTCACCACCTTAACCAAGCCTCAGTAGGCGGTTCTTTAAATAGACCGCGGCTCCATATCAATATGGAACCGCTGGTGGAAATAAAGAACCGCGGGCAGAAGCTCTCAAATTCGGGTTTTCTGAAACTTCCCAATTGTTCCAACACCCTTTGGAATCTTTGTTTCAAACCTTTGATCACTCCCAAAATATCTTGGGCTTTCCCTTTTTAACCCTTTACTAGTTTGGATCATCCCCTCACCCTTTTAAACCCTTCTTGTTAGCCATGTTCTTCACACCTCAAACCATTCATCCTTACCCCTTAAACCACCCATTACTACCATGGTTTCTACAAGAACCTCCAATTCATCCAGAACCTCCAATTCATCCAAAGACCTCCTCTTCAAATAGGCACCTCAAAATTAAGATTAAGTTACCCAAACTTAACTCTTCACCCTTTTGCCACACCTACGAATGAGATTGTGCCCATTCTCAACTCTTGATCACCCTCACCACCTCTTGCACCATGCAAGACTACCTCAACCCATGGTACTAGCCATTCACATGGTTCTACCTCCTCTTCATTCTAATCTAGAATGAATGAGTTAATCTCACCCTTCACTCCTAGTACTCTCTTGGATGTGACTACTCAACCTCAACTTATCCAAAGCATTCCCTTTGATAATGCCTTTGTTGAACCCTTGGTGACTTCACCTTTTACCCCACCAAATTCCGCCACCACCTTGTCTTCTAATTAAGCATGTGTATTGCTTATTAATAAGACACTCAATCTAAGCAAATCTTAGAATTCTAGTGTAACTAAGATTAAAATTATGCTTAAGTTTTAGGCTTGTTTTTTCATACATCTTTTTATGATCTTTATTCTCTTGTATTTCCTTTCATGTTTTTCAACATGATTTTTCTTTGAGTCTTGGATCTCGTTTTTCTTGTGATCTTTCTTTTCTTATTTATTTTCTCACTCGGTTGTAAAGGAAGGTTAGATTTATATCTAATTCCTCTCCTAGTAAGATTGACAACTTAAATATTTCTTTTGAAATATTCAAGTAATTTTAACTTGCAATTGCAATTGTTAAAAGTCATATCTGAAGCATTGACCTTCAATCCATTTAGCATCTTATGTTAAACTTTTTGACCAAGTGATTTTCCTTTGAGTCGATAATCGGTTTTGGACACCCAATGTCCACGGTTCCTCAAATAACCTTGGGTCTCATTATTGATAATGAACCACGGACCTATTTAACGAACCACGACCATTGAGTCCCTTTGTTCGTTTTGGTCTTTTTCTCTTTTGACGAGTTTTCTTGAAGATTCCTTCTTTTCTTCTCTTTTGAGTTTCTTCTCTAGTTTCGTGAAGTTATCCTTAACTTCTTTGTTGAGTCTCTCTCAATTCATTTTAATCATGCTCTTATAAGTCGAGTCTCTTTCTTCTAGTCTTTCTAGACTAAGTTGAGTCGAGCCTTACCCTTTCCTCATCATGTAATTGTTCTTTGAACATCCATAATGATTGAGAAGAGCTATGATAGGTGTGTAAACACCCATCCTTTTACCACTTAATTCGGGCTAAAACGAGACCAAAACACGTATTTAATATCATTTGTTTGGAATTATGCGTGGTTTTTGTGTTTATTGTGTTTTCAGAGCCAACCGGATAAATATTAAAGAAAGCATGGGATTGCACGGGATTTATCAAGGAAAAAGACTCAAGATAAAGTCTATTGTCCAAAGAGATGCAAAAGATTTGAAGTCACTGGGCCTATTCGAAGATTTATTGAAGAAAAGGACTAAAGACGAAAGATTTTCATAAGTCGAAGAAACTCGAGTCTATTTAACGAAGAAATTAAAAGACGAGTTGGATTTAATCGACAACAAATCCCGAATCAGAATCGAAAACGTCAACTTTTCTGAAAAGACGAGAAGACAAGAAGAAAGGGAGAAAGCCCACTCACCAACCAACCACTAGGAGTATAAATAGTTTTTCCCTTCACACAATTAGGGAGTTAGCTTCATTTTTTCTTTTTCCAGTTCTTTTGGTTCGTGGTGTTCATCAAAAACACCACTAGGGTGTTTGATGATTTTTCATTTTTCTTTTCAATCTTGTAATCCTTAATCATTAACCTTGTTACTCTTCTATTAATCAATCTATTCCATCTTTTCATTCATCTTATTCATCTCCATTTTTATTGCAAGTTCTTGAGTTTTTATTTGATTTTAGTTTGATCTTAAAAAGTTATTGATTTAGTGTTTTTATTGGTGGGATTTGTTTCTTATGGTATGTTAATGATTATTGGTTAGTTTGGTAAAACCTTTTTAAGTATTGGAGTCGATTTGGAGTTAAATTCGGTTCCCCGTTTCTTTATTACTGCTACTGTTCTTCTGCCCAGAACTTTCCGAATAGCAATTTTGTGTTTCCCTTATTCGGAATTTTGGATATTCCGAATAGGGGTGTTTCCATTTCTTTTACTCGGAATATTTCGGATATTCCGAATAGCCTTGTTTTTCCGCATAGACTTTATTTTATCTTCTTTATTCGGAATAAACCAATTATTCCGATTAGGCCTTATTTTCCGCATAGAGCAGTTTTTCCGAATAGTCCATATTTTCCGAATAGCCCTGTTTTTCCGCATAAGCAATTTTTCCGAATAGCATCATTTTTCCGAGTAGACATTATTTTCCGCATAGGCTCGATTTTCCGCATAGCCATACATTCCGAATAGAGCAACATTCCGCATAAGGGTTATTTTCAGCATAGGGCATTTTTCAGTAAGAGTATCTTTCTGCCTTACCATTTACTTGCTTTTATCTACTGTTTCCAGCTTTAATCTTTATTCACTTCATATATTTAGAATAGAAAACCAAATTCACTTTTTGTCACCAAGAACAATCATTCCACTTTTAACTGAGATCAATTCGAGAGGATTCCGAGAAATATTTTTGAACCCCACACAAAACGCTTGTATTAAATGGCGCCGCTGCCGGCTCTTCTCGTTAAGATCAAAAGTTTTTTGTAGAACTTGGATTTTGGGATCCGTTCCCCGTGAACGTTACTTTTGCAAGAAAACTTTCAAAAACACTAAAAAATATAAAATTTTCAAAAATCCTAAAAAGTAGAAAACAATAAAAACCAAAAATATTTTTGCTTTGTTTTTCTTTGTTCGTTCTTTTGCAGGTGTATGCGCACTCGATCCACGTCTTATCAAGAGCCCGAGCCTCTCGATAACTTAGACATGGCTGGTGTACAAAACAACAATAACATACCACCTCCGAACAACAATAATAACAACAACAATCCGCCTTTCAACAACATGAATAACAACAACAATGAGCCCCTTCCGGATAATCGCCCAATGATTGAATTGCTGCAAGCTCATGTTGATGGCAATACGGATCCAATTGTTATACCACCAATTGCCGCCAACAATTTCGAGCTCAAGTCAGGCTTTATCCAGATGGTCTCCGCTCAGCCATTCTTGGGACGAACCATTGATGACCCACATGACCATATCAAGAGATTTCTACAACTCACGAACACGGTCAAGTTCAATGGCGTTCCACAGGAGGTTATAAGGTTACAACTTTTTCCCTTTTCTTTAGAGGGACAAGCCCGGTATTGGCTTGCTAAGGAACCGCCACAGAGCATTCTCTCGTGGACGGATTTGGAAACAAAGTTTATCAATTACTTTTTTCCACCCTCTCGTACTACCGCTTTGCGGAATGAGATTATAAACTTTGAACAAAAGTACGATGAGTCATTCAGTGAATCTTGGGATCGTTTCAAAGATCTTTTAAGAAAATGCCCACAACATGGTTTTACCAAAGTACATCAAATTAATACTTTTTACAATGGTTTAAGCATGAATGACCAAGATTCACTGAATAGTGCCTCGGGGGGTAATTTATTGGCTAAGACTTCCAATGCTGCTTGGGACATCATTGAGAATAAATCTCGTGTGCAAACCAAGAGTGTTAGGACAAATGTTGCTAGTGCTAGCACTAACGATAGCGACAAGCGATTGGACAAACTCACTACGCTTCTTGAAACGCTTGTCACCCACACCGTCAGCAACAATAACAGCAACAACGCCAAAAATGCACAAGTGAACGCTGTCAGCCAACCTTGTGAGATATGCGGTGGTCCTCACTCTTACACAACTTGTACCGCTACCCAAGATTACCCTGCTGAGAATGTGAATGCGGCATATGGCACCTACCAACAACCTGCTTATCAAGCTAAACCCCAAGGTGACCGTAACTTGCTTAGCTACCGCAGCAACAACTATCTTTCACCACCTGGTTTCCCTCCTACCAACCCAAACCAACAACAAAACCTTAACCGCTCTCCTCAACAACAACAACCTCGACAACCATACATCCCACCTCACAAGCAACAACAACCACCTCCACGTAACAATCAAGTATACCAACAACCAGCTTACCAACCACCTGCATACAATGCTCCTTCCAACCAAACCACCACTGCATTACACCAAGAGGTTGCAACCTATATGAGGACCAATGATGTGATAGTGGGAAATCTCCAAGAGGAAGTGCGCAATTTGAAGGCAGACTTGGTTAAGCAAGGAAATGATTTAAGAGCCGATATGAGAAATACGTTGGATACCCAAACAACTGATCTGAGGAACATGATGGCTAGTTTCTTCAATGGTAATCAACCCTCTTCTTCGGGTACTCTTCCGAGTAACACCGTTGCGAACCCAAGAGGGGAGATGAAAGCAATCACCACTCGAAGTGGTAAAGGTACCAAGGAACCCGAGCTTCCTATACCTCCACCGGTGATTGTGACTCAGGAGAACGAGTCGCCTGCTTCTATTCCTCCTCCTTCTCCTTCCCCAATTTCTCCACCTCTTCTTTCTACCCCTCCTCCACCCGTGGTTGTGAGTGATCCTATTCCCCTAAAGACTTCCTCTTCTTCCAATATACCTTATCCTTCAAGGTTGAGGAAAGAGAAGCAAAAGAGCAAGGATGATATTCAAGTTTCGAACTTCCTTAAAATGTTCAAACAACTGAATTTCAATATCTCCTTCGCTGAGGCTCTCGCTCACATGCCCAAGTATGCCAAAATGTTTAAAGATCTTATGAGCGACAAGGAAAAGCTCCTCGATCTCGCCAACACCCAACTTAATGAGAACTGCTCTGCAGTGCTCTTAAGGAAATTGCCAATCAAGCTTGGTGATCCGGGTCGTTTTCTTATCCCTTGCAATTTCCCGGGAGTAGAGAATTGCATGGCCCTAGCCGATCTAGGTGCCAGTATTAATCTTATGCCTCTAAGTGTTTGGAAGCAATTATCTCTCCCAGAGCTAGTCCCCACCAAAATGACTTTGGAATTGGCCAACCGTACGGTTGCTTATCCAGTGGGGATAGCCGAAGACGTCATTGTAGGAGTCGACAAATTCACCTTCCCTGCTGATTTTGTTGTCGTCGACTACGAGATGGACCCCCGTGTGCCCTCATTGTTGGTCGTCCATTCTTGAGGACCGGTCGCACTCTCATTGATGTTGAAGCCGGTGAGCTTATCATGAGAGTGGGTGACGATAAAGTAGTCTTCAACATGGGAAAGTTATCTAAACAGCCTTCTTCTCCCGAGAGTGTTAATTGTATTGACGTTCTTGATGAGGCTTGTGAAGAACACTTCAAGGATGCTTGTAAAAACATTCCTACCTCTCTTCCCAATGTTGAGACCGTTTCTTCTATCGACTCATCACTATCTCTATTTGGAGAAAGTGATTTCCTTTGGAAAGATTTGGAAGCCACCTTGGGAGATGTGAAGCAAAACAATGACGATTCTACTGCCACTTGGGATGAAGACCTCAGTTTCATTGCAAATCTCCTCAAAGAAGACAACCCTTCTCCTCCATCTCCCACTATCATTGCTATCGATACTCCGACTTCGAACACGCCTCCCGTCGACTATCCTCCGGATCTGGAACTTAAGGAGTTGCCACCCCATCTTGAGTATGTATTCCTCGAAGAACAGAATAAGTCGCCAGTCATCATTGCTAAGGATTTGAAGGATGAAGAGAAAGCCCGACTTGTCGCTGTGTTGAAGGATCATAAGAAGGCTATCGCTTGGAAGATTTCCGATATTCGTGGAATTGATCCTCACTTTTGCACACACAAAATTCTCATGGAGGACGACTTCAAGCCCACTATTCAAAGCCAACGAAGGGTGAATCCAAAAATACATGAAGTCATCAAAACAAAGGTTATCAAACTTCTTGATACGGGTATGATATACCCTATTTCGGATTCACCATGGGTTAGTCCAATCCATTGTGTGCCTAAGAAGGGCGGAATAACCGTTGTTCCCAACGAACACAACGAGTTGATTCCCACTCGTCTCGTTACTGGGTGGAGAGTTTGTATAGACTACCGCAAACTCAATGATGCCACGAGAAAGGATCATTTCCCTCTACCTTTCATGGACCAAATGCTTGAACGATTAGCCGGTAATGAATATTACTGCTTTCTTGATGGTTTCTCGGGTTATTTTCAAATACCCATCGATCCCCAAGATCAAGAGAAGACTACATTCACTTGTCCCTATGGCACTTTTGCTTATAAAAGAATGCCTTTTGGCTTATGCAATGCCCCCGGGACTTTCCAAAGGTGCATGTTAGCTATCTTCCATGACATGGTTGAACAAACCATGGAAGTCTTCATGGATGCTTTCTCCGTCTTCGGGGATTCCTTCTCTGCTTGCCTTGCCAATTTAGAACGTATGCTAAAGCAGTGCGAAGACACTCGCCTTGTTCTAAATTGGGAAAAATGCCATTTTATGGTAAAAGAAGGCGTCGTGCTTGGACATAAGATTTCGAAAGCCGGTCTTGAAGTAGACCGTGCTAAAGTCGATGTTATAGCTAAGTTGCCTCCACCTTCAACCGTGAAGGGTGTGAGAAGTTTCCTGGGTCATGCGGGCTTCTATCATCGATTCATCAAAGATTTTTCTCAAATCGCTCGCCCGATGACCCACCTCTTGGAAAAAGATACTCCTTTTCTCTTTTCCAAAGAGTGCCTTGATGCCTTCAACTCGCTTAAGGATAAGCTAACTAAGGCACCCGTCTTGGTTACCCCTAATTGGGAGATTCCTTTTGAGTTGATGTGCGATGCTAGTGATTTTGCTATTGGAGCGGTTCTTGGACAAAGAGTGAACAAACACTTCCAACCGATCCATTACGCTAGCAAGACAATGACTGGGGCACAATTGCATTATACGACAACCGAGAAGGAGCTTTTAGCTGTCGTCTATGCTTTTGAAAAATTCCGCCCCTATCTTGTCCTTTCCACCACCATCGTGTATACCGATCATTCCGCGTTGAAGTACTTGTTAACAAAGCAAGATTCCAAACCAAGACTTCTTCGCTGGGTTTTGCTGCTCCAGGAATTTAAAATCGAAATCCGCGATAAAAAAGGAGCAGAAAACTTAGCCGCGGACCATCTTAGCAGACTTGAGGATCCTTACCAAGGGGATCATCCGACCAAAGAAATCAATGATTCCTTTCCCTTGGAGACCTTAATGTCTATAAACTCGAAGCCGAATGAAACCCCGTGGTTTGCGGACTTTGCAAACTACTTGGCGGGTGGAATTCTCAAGGAAGGGTTGACGTCCCAACAAAAGAAGAAGTTCTTTACCGATATCAAGACTTACTTTTGGGACGACCCTTACCTATTCAAACAATGTGCCGACCTGATTATCCGTCGATGTGTTGATGGACCGGCAGCGTCGGACATCCTTGATGCTTGCCACAAAGGACCCACCGGTGGTCACTTTGGTCCCAACTACACCGCAAAGAAAGTGTTTGATTCGGGATTTTATTGGCCCTCCATATATCGTGATGCTCACAATATGGTCAAGCGATGTGATGTTTGCCAAAAGCAAGGCAAAATCACACATAAAGACGAGATGCCTCAGAATTTCATTCAAGAGTGTGAAATTTTTGATGTTTGGGGTATCGACTTTATGGGGCCATTCCCTTCTTCTAAAGGAAACAAATACATCCTTGTAGCCGTTGACTACGTTTCTAAGTGGGTTGAAGCCAAAGCTTTACCTACTAATGACGCAAGGGTGGTTTGTAACTTTTTGAAAGCTTTATTCGCTAGATTCGGTGTGCCTCGCGCCATTATTAGTGATCGTGGGACTCATTTATGCAAGACCAATTTGCTCGAGTCATGGCTAAGTACGGTGTAAACCATCATCTTTCCACAGCCTACCACCCACAAACTAATGGCCAGGCCGAAATATCCAACCGAGGACTGAAGCGAATTCTGGAAAGAACCGTGGGAGAGCATCGTGCCGCATGGGCTGATAAACTTGATGATGCTTTGTGGGCTTTCCGTACTGCTTACAAGACCCCGATCGGCTGTACGCCTTATCGTCTTGTGTACGGGAAAGCGTGCCACCTCCCCATTGAGTTGGAGCACAAGGCTTATTGGGCCTTGAAGTGGGCTAATTTTGATATCAACAAAGCCGGTGACCTACGCAAGATCCAACTCAATGAGCTGAATGAACTTCGGAATGAGGCTTATGAAAATTCTTTGATCTATAAGGAAAGAACTAAGCTCATTCACGACTCCAAGATCAAAAACCGAGAGTTCCATGTTGGAGACAAAGTCTTACTTTTTAACTCTCGGTTGAAAATCTTTTCGGGCAAGCTCAAATCTCGTTGGTCCGGCCCATTCACTATTGCCCAAATTTTTCCATATGGTACTCTCGAGCTCGCTCAACCTAATGGACCGAATTTTAAGGTGAATGGCCAACGAGTGAAGTTATACTTTGGTGAGGACACCTCTCACGAGGTGATTCCATCCCTCACCACGTTCCCCTTGAACTGAATTTGGGTCGAGTCAGGCTCGTGACTCGATTATAAAAAACAAGCGCTCCTCGGGAGGCAGCCCGAGTATCTATCCCTTTAACCCCCTAAGTGTAGGGGAGGACCTATTTTGGTCGTTTGTGTTTGTGTGGTGATGTGCTTACAGGGATAACTGCAATCTTGGAAATCTTTGAAGAACCGTGCTCCCGTGTTATCCGAAATCCGGTTCTATCTCTTAACTATCGTGATTCAATTTTCTTCATACTCACATTCGAAATTGATCACTTTAGTCGTCTCTTCCTTAACTCGAGTTAACCAACGTGCACAATGTCATAAGTGTAGGGGAGACTTCTCCCACATGCTTAAACATTGAGGACAATGTTTATCTTAAGTGTAGGGGAGACTTCTATCGAAGTTTTAACTGGACTTTCCCATGAAAATGCCTTCAATTAACCGGAAAATCATATTTTTCAACATTTTTCAAATTTTTTTTATTAACTTTGGCCATTTAGTCGTAATTTTTAAACTTTTATCGTTGCTTTCATATGTATATATCCCGCAATAAAGTCAAAAATATTAATATAGTGTTGTAGCTAGTTTAGATATCTTTGACATATTAGGCCCGTTGCGTTTATTTTGACTCAACCCGAATAGACTTATCCAAGTTTATTCTTGCTAGTATCCTTAACCATATAGACCTTAATTGGTTTATTAGGCTAAGTATCCACGAGTCTCATTACTTGGGATTTTAAATTGTGGAGGACGAGAAATGATAGAGTCAATTATAAGTCGGTATTCTTTCGCAAGCTCACTTGGTGTAATTATTTGCCTATTCTCCCATCACTTGCTAATAATTTATCTGCAATAAGTAAGGTCTTACGATCTGAAAAGTTACTTAGCTTCTAGCCCAAGATCGTTTAAAAGTTGCTCGGTAATGATAAGAGTTCATAGCCAAGGCATAACTTATGAAGCGGGGCGCGAAGATTGGCGAGTCCGAAAAGGCCCTAACAAGGCATGAGGATTCAATTTTATTGCTGAAGATCCAAAGTGATGTGAAAAGCATTATTCCTAAAGTCAATATGAAGGATCAAGACTCACGGCGAAAAGCAATCAACTCCCATAAAGATCATGGAGAAGTCTATCCGAAAAGACCCTAACAAGGTATGAGGATAAATAGATCCAAGTCCGAAAAGGAGGCGGATCGTTGTATCTCAAAATCCCAATTAGAGATTGAAGAAATAATCATGAAGTCGTGGTCAACAAAGTTGGAGTACCCCTCAAAAGTCTCCAAGTGAAGAAACTCTATTATGATGAGAAGACCATTATCTCAAGAACGTCTCTCGAAGATATGAAGTATGAAGTAAATGCCAAATATCGGCCCGAGAAAGGTCTCAAATCGTGAACCAAGTTATGCCAAGATATGAACTTTTTGATATCCCGAGAAGCAGTTTTAAGAGATTTTGTCCTTTAGCTAACTATTGATCAAATCGTCCTACTTTGCTTTCAGCCCTAATAAACTATCGAAATAAGTCCAAAAATGCATCTTCATGATCATTCTAAGACAAAAATAAAATATAAGAGATACAACTAGGAATAAGGGAGTTTAAGCATTTAATTAAGCCATGTGTGTAAGTGTTTGATTCACTAACTTATAATAACAATGATCTCGTTCTTAAGCTTAGTTTGGGGAACGTGAAACTTGAGGGTGATAAATCTTCGCAACACCAAAACCCTAATGTAAGTCCTTGATTTCTTTACAAGTTATTTTCATCCTTTTGTTTATTTTAAAGTTTTAAGTTCTCTTAATATTTTAATTGTTGTTTAGTAGAATTTAAATAAGGCCAAGGTTGATTGATTATGAGAAAAATGTAAAATTGCTTTATCACTAAGCATTGCATGAGGGCATGGCAATGGTTAAGTGTAGGGGATTTGATAGGTGTGTAAACACCCATCCTTTTACCACTTAATTCGGGCTAAAACGAGACCAAAACACGTATTTAATATCATTTGTTTGGAATTATGCGTGGTTTTTGTGTTTATTGTGTTTTCAGAACCAACCGGATAAATATTAAAGAAAACATGGGATTGCACGGGATTTATCAAGGAAAAAGACTCATGATAAAGTCTATTGTCCAAAGAGATGCAAAAGATTTGAAGTCACTGGGCCTATTCGAAGATTTATTGAAGAAAAGGACTAAAGACGAAAGATTTTCATAAGTCGAAGAAACTCGAGTCTATTTAACGAAGAAATTAAAAGACGAGTTGGATTTAATCGACAACAAATCCCGAATCAGAATCGAAAACGTCAACTTTTCTGAAAAGACGAGAAGACAAGAAGAAAGGGAGAAAGCCCACTCACCAACCAACCACTAGGAGTATAAATAGTTTTTCCCTTCACACAATTAGGGAGTTAGCTTCATTTTTTCTTTTTCCAGTTCTTTTGGTTCGTGGTGTTCATCAAAAACACCACTAGGGTGTTTGATGATTTTTCATTTTTCTTTTCAATCTTGTAATCCTTAATCATTAACCTTGTTACTCTTCTATTAATCAATCTATTCCATCTTTTCATTCATCTTGTTCATCTCCATTTTTATTGCAAGTTCTTGAGTTTTTATTTGATTTTAGTTTGATCTTAAAAAGTTATTGATTTAGTGTTTTTATTGGTGGGATTTGTTTCTTATGGTATGTTAATGATTATTGGTTAGTTTGATAAAACCTTTTTAAGTATTGGAGTCGATTTGGAGTTAAATCCGGTTCCCCGTTTCTTTATTACTGCTACTGTTCTTCTGCCCAGAACTTTCCGAATAGCAATTTTGTGTTTCCCTTATTCGGAATTTTGGATATTCCGAATAGGGGTGTTTCCATTTCTTTTACTCGGAATATTTCGGATATTCCGAATAGCCTTGTTTTTCCGCATAGACTTTATTTTATCTTCTTTATTCGGAATAAACCAATTATTCCGATTAGGCCTTATTTTCCGCATAGAGCAGTTTTTCCGAATAGTCCATATTTTCCGAATAGCCCTGTTTTTCCGCATAAGCAATTTTTCCGAATAGCATCATTTTTCCGAGTAGACATTATTTTCCGCATAGGCTCGATTTTCCGCATAGCCATACATTCCGAATAGAGCAACATTCCGCATAAGGGTTATTTTCAGCATAGGGCATTTTCCAGTAAGAGTATCTTTCTGCCTTACCATTTACTTGCTTTTATCTACTGTTTCCAGCTTTAATCTTTATTCACTTCATATATTTAGAATAGAAAACCAAATTCACTTTTTGTCACCAAGAACAATCATTCCACTTTTAACTGAGATCAATTCGAGAGGATTCCGAGAAATATTTTTGAACCCCACACAAAACGCTTGTATTAAGCTACGAAACTTTGAGCATGTAGTTTATCGTATGCTAAACACCATTTGGTGTCGACATTCGTACGCATTTTTGCCTATAATGTCCTATATCCTGAATTTTTCTTAAAGCGTCGATTTATCCGCTTTTGATTTTCCTTTATTTTTTTTTTGTCAAAAATGTCTCTAGGTTGAGATATTTTTGTTCCTCTTTTTGAGAGTTGATTGCGGTTAAAATTTACAATTGGTATGGGTGATTCCATCAATTCTAAGTTTTTAACCCCTTGAGAAGATATCTTCAAATTCTTGGATGTTTCTTTTCTACCTCTACGCCAACAATTTTGAATTGATTTTCTTAAAATCCTCTCCTTGTTGTTTTTAGAGTTGATGGTTAAATCTTGAATTTTCTTGGGTGATCCCAAAAATTCTAAGCTTTTTACCCTTTGACATATTATCATTAGAATTGGTATGGATGTTTCTTTTCTATCTCTATTCCAACAATTATGAATTGATCTTGTTAAGATCCTCTCCTTTGATTTGTTTTTGGATTGATAGCATCGCATGCACACTTCTTTGCTTGTCATTATTTGTGCAAACGACTTTTTTATCATCCCGTTTGGGTGACATCTCTTTTTATATATGCTCTTGTCTACTAACCTTATTTTGTAGGACATTTAACCCTTCTTTGTAGCTTGTCACTTTTCTTGCTTTGTTGGTGCCTCAAGCAAGCGGGAGCTTATATCAAGGGGGAGCATTTTCAAGAGTTCAACTCATTACATTTGCGATCGTTCACTCATTTAAATTGCATTCATTGAACATCTTGCAAGTAATGCATTTTGGACACTCGTAGATAAGCATATTATTATGCTTGGAGTTGGTTAACCTATGGTGATTCAAGACTTCACTAGGATGACGCAAGCTCAATATTTTTGTAGGATGGGTTTATGGTTTGGATTCTCGCCTCTCAAACGACAACCACTATGGATGATTAGATTTTTGGATGCATGTTCTCTCGAAGTCAATCCTCCTCTTCTACAAATGAAGACTACCTTTTTGATTCGACAAAAGGGGGAGAAGTAAATGTAAACGAGTAACTTATGCATTTTAATATGTGTTGCGGTTTACTTGTTTGTCATCATCAAAAAGGGGGAGATTGTTAGTGCAAACATTACGATGCTTTGTCGATATAATCTCTTTATGTTTTGTTGATGACAAACGTATAATTCGCAATACATTATGTAAAATGTTAAGGTACTCGTAATCACTCAAGAATACATTTGTATACTTCTCTCGACACCTCCAAGATCGCATTTGGCATGAATCACTCAAGGTATGTACAAACATGTCATTAACCTAACTAAGTGATCAAGGATTAATATTTTCTTAAAACTCACTTTTATACAAAGTGACAAAGTAATTTTTAATTAACTTTATTTTTAAGAAAATGTTTTATTAAAAAGAAAAATGGAAATTTGAATTTGGAATATTCCAAAGAATATTCCCTAAGGTATATTCCAAAGAATATTCTTTAATTTGAATTTGGTATATTCCATATGCCAAAGGAATATCCTTTGAGGGTATAAACTACCCCAGATAGCATATCCCCACTAAAGGACAAATTTGCACGGACTCCAACGCGGAGGTTCCTTAAAGGAACCCGTGGTTCCTTATTGATAAGGTACCGCGGGTAGAGATAAGGAACCGCGGGTGTTTTTTACCGTTGCAATGTTGTCCTATAAATAGTGGATCATTTCCAGGTTTTCTTTTAACGCTTTTTTTGCACAGTTTCTTTCAAAACCATCTTAGATCCTTGATTAGTTAGTTTTGATTAATCTTGTTTAAGATGTGATTCTATCCTCAATCTCCTCATCCTCTCAAGTGCAAAGAGAAGAACACTATCATTACCATGATGTGTTGGGTTCACTACATGATGAAGATCTCTCCTTCTATAGATCTAAGTTATGTTTTTTAGTCTTCCTACTATGTATATGTAGAAGATCCAAGTGTTGGGTTCACTTGGATGTGTTTGTATGGGTAGAAGATCCAAGTGATGGATATCCTTGGATTAGGTGTTAGTTGTGTAGATCTAAGTTTTTTAATACTTGGATATAGTGTTAGAGTCATAGATCTAAGTGGTAAGTACTTAGATCTATTTGGTTTATGTGTTTAGGCCATAAAACATAAGTTTTGTTATGTTGGGCCATAAAACATAACTGGGGTCAAGAGTTGTGTAGTTGTGAAGAGTTGTGAGTTCTCACTAAACTATAAAGTGATATGGTTGTGTCTTGTGAGTTCTCACTAAACTATAAAGTGATGTAGTTGTGTCTAGTGTAGTTCTCACTTAGCTTCAAAGTGAAGAGTCGTGAAGATTGGTTCTATCTTTCGATTAGAACTCGACATCTAGCCTTGTGTCGTAAAATGGTGAAGTGGGCGACGTTGTGTAGATTGGTCCTACCTGAAATTAGGACTCGACTTTTAGCTTAGAGTCGGAAATTGGATAAGCGACGTTGTGTATGGTTTCTCCACCTTAAGGAGTTTGTTGACTAGTGAAGTAACTCTCGAGTAAGGTGTACTCGAGGAGTGGAGTAGGGCGAAGAGGAGCTTGGTGACCGAACCACTATAAATCATCGTGTCGGTACTTTCATTTACATTTATGTCTTTACCTTTGTAGATGTATTTATAATTGCAAACTTGTGTTGTGTGTCTTCGTGTGCATCACATAATCTAAACATCTAAGTTGCGGAAAAGCTATGGCTAAGTACGTGTGTGCTTCATGTTTAGATTATGGTCAAGTGTACATCACTTAGTCTAAACATCCTAGTTGCGGAAAAGCTTGTTCTTAGTACGTGTGTACTTAGTGTTTAGACTATTGCTTGATGTACTCTTGATTTGATGTGCTTGAGTGTTTTTGATGTAGAATTTTTGTACCCTTTAGGAAAAGGATGACAAAATAGTGGTAAGCGTTAAGTGTCGGTTTAGGAAAACCGAGCACTAATGACCCAAGTGAAGTCCAAGTTCGTTTCCCAAGGAGGCAAGTGCGTTGTGTTGAGAGTTGATTTTTGTTTGTGATTATGAACAAGAAGAAAAGAAATTAGAAAGGAAAGAAGAGACGGTTACGAAAATGTATTAAACTACGACGAAAAAGGCGTAAACGTAAAACCGTAAATAGCTATAAAATTAAATATTTCAACCTAAAAATTAACTATAAGCTAAAACAAGTCTAAAATAATATAAATAAGGAATAAAATCCAATAAAAATATTTTAAAACCTTTTATTAATTAAGTATTCGATTTTAAATGCTAATTAAAGCCCTAAAATTAAATATAATTAATCAAAATGTCCAAATAATGATTTTATTGAACAAATAACTTACTTATATTATCTAAAAACTAAAAAGTATATTTTATAATTTTTAAATACTATTTTTCTATTTTAAAATTACTAAAAACTATTTTTAAACCAAAATAATTATAAAAAATAATAAAATAATGCTAAAAATGATCTACCAATTTTAAAAATCCTAAATCACTCTAATGAACAGTAGAAAAATGAAAAAGCTTGAAAAATATTAAATTTTCTACTAAATGACAAAACTAGTTAATAATTAAACCCTAATTAACTTAAATTAATTATAAAAATTAATAAAAAGATGAACAGTGACTAATTTTAAAACTAAAAATCTTAAATTAATATTCTAAGTCTAAGAAAAATTTTAAAACTAAAAAATTTGTATTTTTACCACTAAAAGACAAAAGACAGATAAATAAAAAGTAATTAAAAATGCAATTAAATCTAAAAAATATAAAATGAACAGTAAAATAAAACTAATTAAACAGAAAAATCAAGAATTAAAAAAGAAAAATATAGAAAAAAGTTTGAAACCCTAACTCCTATTTTTTACCACTAAAGACAAAAAAGATAGAAGTGATAGTGACCTTTTTCTAGTTTTATGTCTTGTAGCTAAGCAGTGGGAACACAAGTGCTAGCAGTGGGAAAGGAGTTCCCACTGCTTGTGTTAAAAAACGGATCTGGATGGTTTTGTGCTTGTAGAATGCTTGTTACTTGGATTTTGATGGCAACAAAGGCACCCCCACACTCATGGAAGTGTGGGGAGTCAGTTTAATCACAAAAACACACAGGCACAATTCAAAGATTACACAAAAATGGACAATTACAGTAACTGTAAAACAGGAAGATGTAGTAGGTTGTTTTGTTGGTGCAAATGGTCTATTGGTAAGTTTCAAACAGGCTAAACTTGCTCAAATAACAACCAAACTAAGGCTTAACAGATTTCAATCCAATATTAACAGTTACCCTAACAGATTTATCAAATTGATGATCAATTCTTAGCTAAAACAAGGCTGTGTGAGAGGTTTACTGCTTTACCAATATTTGCCAAGAAATGAGCATGCATTCCTATTTTTATCCTACCAATCTTGAAAATAACTAACAACCACTACTGATAATCACATATATGGCATGTTTTAACAGGTTTTAATCATCAAATTGTCACCAATCTCAAATTGCACCCTAGTCCCAAACACCCCTTTAAACTCTTTTTTCAACTTTTTTCAAACTGAATGAACATAAAACTTTACCAATCTGGATTAAACCCTTCTAAACATGCATAAGACATTAAATAAACTCAAATCATACCATTAAACTATCATATAACATCTTTCTCATGCAAATCATACAAAGCATACAATTTTCAGAAAAATGAAAAATAAAAGGAGAAGACAAAGGCTACCTTGTTGGGCTTACTTCCAAGCCCAACAGTGGCTGATAAGCCACCTCCAATACACTCGGGTGTATGCAGACCCTTTAACAAATCAACTCCTTTAATCCTGCTAAGAAGAAAATAAAAGAACAAGCCAAATATCTATAATCTGTTTTCTTTCTTTCTTTCTTAAAATCTTTTCCACAACTTTTCCAATGTTTAAAACCACTTAACAACACTGATTAATCTAAATGAAACATACTTTGAAACAAATTCTTACCAAGAAATCTCAATTTTCAGAAACACTTGAAATTTTTTTTGAAAATTTAAAAACACAAACTTGAAGAAAAATGAACTCAGGAGAAACAAACTTTAAAACATGAATACTGGAAAGTAAATGGTTCTCAGTTATATGAAAGATAAACAATTTTTCATTAATTCATAAAGGAAAAATTTTACATAAAAACTGGAACACTAAAATGGGATACAAGACATCCCATTTATACTATGCTAGAGAGTATTCTAGAATGTAAATAAAATATTACAAATAAAAGAGAAACCCTAAACCCTAATTCGTGCTTTTCCAGTCTTGCCCCTTGTTGATTCTTGGTCAATCTTCATCATGTGATCGTCCTTGGTGTTGCCAGTTGGATTGGTGCATCATGGACGTTTATTTTGAGTGGGGAATACGTTCTTCATCTCAACCATTGATCCTGTCCCCTTTTGGGACTTTGGGTGAAAGAGACGGGGCAGGGGAGTGCTTGGGTGAGGACCACAGCCCACGTGGCGTGTTTCTGGGTGTGGGGATGGGTTTAAAAAGTGGTTAATTACTGATCTGGAGGAGCTTAGAATAAACCCCTTTGTTATGAAGGAGATTAGTGATTAGGGTTTGTTCTTAAGTGTGTGTGAGTGTGTGTGTTTTAATCAGGTTTGGGGTGATTAGTTTTTTTAAAAACGAGTTTCCCCCACTTTTAATAATTAAATGTGTTTAATTAAAGTGAGTGGGTTCAAAAAGGTTTTGTGATAGGGTTAAAGAGTTGTGGACTGGTTCGTTTAAATAAAATGGACTGGTGGGGGTGATGTGTCAAATTTTGGTTGGGTGGTGGATTTTGATTGTCTGGCAGAAACACCCCCTGAACTCCTTCTTTCTTGTCTCTTTGATTCAATCAGCTCAAAACACAACTCCCTTTGTAAATAACTTTGTTGATTTGTCATTTTTGGCACAATCTTTTTATAATCTTGAAACAAGGACTAAACATGCAATTTCTTCATATTCCAAGGACTGATTTTGACATGTTTTCAAACTTCAAGGCTTTGACTTGTTGGTTGACTTCTTGGAGGACCATATTTGACAATTTAGATTTGTTGAGGGACTAAATTTGCCAATTCTTCAAAGTTAAGGGTCCTTTTTGTAATTTTGACAAACTTTAGGGACCAAACTTGTAATTATGAAGATACAAGGGTATAAAGTGTCAATTATTCAAACTTGGAGGACCAATCTTCAATATTCTTCAAATCTTCTAGGGTTTTCTTTGGAAAATTCTTCATTAGGGCTTGGTTCATCGTGCGGCTTCGTTTCCCGTGTTCGTTTTTGATTGATTCTTGTGATCTTTTGTCATTTTCTCAATATCCGTACCTAAAATACACAAGCAACAAACACAAGCATATATTTGGGTATTTTGATGATATTTAATGCATTTTAAGTCCAAAAAGAACGATGAGACCATGTATAAAAGCAGTCTCATCAGTTTTCTTACTTGTAGTATTTATCTCTCAATCAAACACATCTCATATCTAGTCAAGCTTGATCGAGAATTTGATGCAAAGGATTGTTAAAGTTTAACATGTAACAAAAGGTTAAGTTCACTATCGGCGGTTCCCTAAATGGACCGGCGGTTCTTTATTGATAAAGAACCGTGGGTACAATAAAGAACCGCGCACAGTGGATTAAGCCGAAATGTTTTGAAAACTAACTAGAAACTATTCAACCCCCCCCCCTTCTAGTTTCTAAATTTTGGTTGATGTTTGGTTGTTTTTTAGTGTCAACCGAGACCACTAGGGTCTCGGTGAGACTTAGTAACAAGAACATTGGGAACCGGCTTAAGCCGGGGTCACGTTAGGCTTGGCAGTGGCTAGCCGTGGCTCAACAGGGGGAACAAGTGGCTACCAGTGGCAACCGGTTAGCTGGTCTAGCCACTGGTGGGTTGCGTTTGGTTTTCAGCTGTCGACTGACACCACTAGCCGCCGGCTATGTGGTGTCGGCTAGGCACTTTTCAGGCTTGGGCTAATTTTTAATTCACGGGTTCGGGTTAGGGACATTATTAAAATCAGTTAATTAACTTAATTAAATTATTTCATGACCATTTAATTTAATTAAAAACATGACTTAGGTTTTAAATATTAGAGTTTATAGTTCATGATTTAACCTAAGTAATTTACTAGCTTAATTTAATTAAACATGTTATTTTAATTAAATTCATATAACCTATAGTTTATTAAACCAACCATGTTAATTATTTAATAAGCTATACTTAATCCATGACTTGTATTTTTACTAATAAACTTTACTTTATATTTTAATAATCTAGCTTATTTCTAGTTATAGAAACTTACTATTTTTAGAAACTTCCTATTTTTAGAAACTTACTATTTTAGAAAATCTTCTATTTTTAGAAAGTTACTTAGTATTACAATACAAGTATTATGATACCTTATTACATGAATAATAAACAACAGAATACCAGAATAACTATAGTTAATACTTAAAGCAGCTAAAACATTACAGAACATAAATAATAAGCTAATAACACACAGAACCAGTAACATACATGTGTCTCAGACAACTCATACACGTCCCTATTCTTATGTAGTATTATCCGTCAAGGCGGAGTAGGTTCTTCAGCATTTCTGTTAGCTTCTACTGGACACAAGGTATGGATTTACTGTCCTTCAGTAAGGACAATCTCTTCCTTTATTAGGATTTCTCGTATGCAGCCAGCTGTTTTCCCTGTAGTTACAGATTTAAATGCTTATGTTTTATTAGTTACCTTATCCATATACATGCATGCTAGTTTCACCTAGTTATGGAGGTACCATAACTGAAATTGAGATTTTACTAGGTTGAAAAGTTCGTTTCTCGGTGTCTTAACGAATTGATTTCTGGTTTAAAGTGTGACTCAGTCGTTTTTGGTAAAAAAAAATAATATTTTTGGTTGTAGTAAAATAAATGTGCAAGACTTTAAAATAAATGACGGGTACTTAAAACTAAAACTAGTTAAAACATAAATGGTGCAATATTTAAAACTTTAAAAGTAAATGACGAAAAATTAAATGACGTAAAATTAAAACTTGACGAAAAGTAAATTTGACAATTAAATAAAAATGCAAAACGTAATTAAAATAAGCTAAAAGCAAAACTATAGAAAAACTGTCACTTTTTCTCTAAAAATAAAAAACTAGAAAACGTTAAGAATTTAAAACTTGAAAACTTAAATACAAAAACTGAAACCCATCGGAATCCAAATCGGAATCCTGGTCGGAATGTCCAATCGGAATCCCAAAAGGAATCCTATCGGAATGCATTGCAAGACACTCACGTCGGAATGTCAAAGAACCCCACAATCGGAATGTTAAAAAATCAGAACTAATCGGAAAGTGCAAAAGTGAGCTATCGGAATAACCTAAACAAATCATATCGGAATGTCAGAAAAAAGGAAACAAATCGGAAAGTTTAAACTAGAAGCTGTCGGAATATAACACAAATCAAACACGTCGGAATCCCAATCGGAATCCCCTAAACCCTTTTCCGATCTTGAGATCGGAATAGGTAAACCCTATTCCGATGGGGTGATCGGAATACATAAGGGAAAATTAGAAAAACTTTTAATACGAAATTAAAAAGGAAAATAAGCTAAACCGAATAAGCTAAGTCAAAATAAGCACAAATAGAAACCTTATCAAATCTATATATAAACTAACTAAATAAGAACGATTAAAATTTACAAAACTATAAAAAAAACAACTTTTTAAATCAAACTTTAAAAGGACAAAACTTTTAGGAAAACTTTAAATCAATAAGCTAAATACAAAATAAGTCAATAAGCATGTCAAGCTCAAAACTCATTTGTATTAAAACTTATAGATGAATAAAAAGATAAACTTTTTAATCAATCAAACATCAAAACTAAACAAGATCAAAGATTATATCGAATCACAGGTAAGTAAAATCAAGAAAGGTAGAATGAGAATGATTGTAAAAAGCTTGAAATAAGATGAAGATTAAAGATTCAAAAGTACAAGATTAAAGAAAAAGCTTGAAGATCATTAAAGAAAACTAGAGAGAGAAAATAATCTACTCCTACTCCTAAACTAATCTACTCCTAAATGACTAACTCCTTTCATGTGGTGAAAGGAAGGGTATTTATAGGAAAGGAGGGGATGCTTGTGTTGCTCTTTTCTTTCTTTCTTTCTTCACGTCTTTTCGTCTTTTAAGTTCTTCGACTTTTTTGACTTTGTCTCGAGATTAATTTAAACTCGTCTTATAATTTCTTCATTTATTAGACTTGAGTTCTTCGGCTTAATTAAACTTCCGTCTTTAGACTTGTTCTTCGATAAATCTTCAGAATAGGCCTTGGACTTCCGTTATTTTTGCACTCTTGATCTTTTGACTTCGTCTTTTGTCTTTTTCTTCGATAAAAGCCCGTGAAAGCCCGTGTTTTCCTCCCTTTTCACGTTTTGGTCCTAAATCACAACAAAAACACAAACCACGCATAATTCTGACATTTACGACATAAAATACACGTTTTGGCTTGGTTATTATTGTAATTAAGTGGTAAAAGGATGGGTGTTTTCACACCTATCAAATCCCCTACACTTGACCATTGCAATGTTCTCATGCAATGCATTAGTTACAAAGCAAGTTTTACATTTTCCATCATAATCAATCCACATTGGCCTTTATTAAAATGATAGAAAATTTCAAAAATAAGAAAACAAGTAAAGAGATCAAAAACTTACCTTAGGTTTTTGGAAATGTCATGAATGATTATCATCCTCAAGTTTCACGTTCCCCAAACCAAGCTTAAAAACGAGATCATTGTTATTATAAGTTAGCAAACTAACACGAATTCATGTGGGCCAATTATTTACTTAGACTCCCTTATTCCTAGGTGTATCTCTTATATTTTATTTTTGTCTTGAATGATCACGAGGATGCATTGTTTGACTTATTTCGATAGTTTTTTATGCCGAAAATAAAGTCGACGATTTAATCAATAGTTAGCTAAAGGACAAAAAAATTTAAAACTGCTTCTCGGGAGCTCATAAAGTTCATATCTTGGCATAACTCGCTTCACGATTTGAGACCTTTCTCGGACCGATATTTGGCAGCGACTTCATACTTCGAATCTTTGAGAGACGTTCTTGAAATTATGGTCTTCTCTTCATAATAGGAATTTCTTCACTTGAAGTTTTTGAGAGATTCTTCATACTTGGACCACGACTTCTTCATTTTTCTCCAATCTTTATTTTGGACTTTGATATACAACGATCCGCCTCCTTTTAGGACTTGGATCTATTTATCCTCATACCTTGCTAGGGTCTTTTCGGATAGACTTCTCCATGATCTTTAGGGGAGTATTTGCTTTTCGTCGTGTGTCTCGATCCTTCATATTGATTTTCGATAAATGATTCTTCACATCACTTTTGGATCTTTAGCAACAAAATGTAGCCCTCATGCCTTGTTAGGGCCTTTTCGGACTCGCCAATCTTCGCATCCCGCTTCAATAAGTTATGCCTTGGCTATGAACTCTAATTAATACCGAGCAACTTTTAAACGATCTTGGGCTAGAAGCTAAGTAACTTTTCAAATCGTACGACCTTATTTATTGTAGATAAATTTATTAACAAGCGATGGGAGAATAGGCTCATAATTAACTCACATAAATTCACGAAAGAATACCAAACTTATAATTGACTCTATCATCTCTCGTTCTCCACAGTTTAAAATCTCAAGGAATGAGGCTCGTGGATGCTTAACCAATTAAATCAAAGTTTTGGGTTTTCGAGTAATCTATAGGATCTTGCAACTTCTTAGACTTCGTCAAGTTTAGAAATCGCATTTTAAAGTTCCCTTGATAAACGACTCTCTAGGATAAATTATAGGAACTTGCGAAAAGTTCTTGTTCTTAACCCGTGAGAGTTAAGACTTTCGCGTTTTAAAGCTCCCTATATAAAAGCCTAGCAAAACTTGACTTAAACACGTTAAGGATACTAGCTAGAGTAAACTTAGATAAGTAAACTCGGGTTGAGTCAAAATGTTCACGACTTTGAAAAATTTTAAACCACTTTATTTTAACAAGGAAAGGAAATAACCATAACAAAGGAAAATACAACTATACAACTAGGCCAAAATAGATTAAAAATTTTGAAAAATGTCGAAAAATCAAATTTTCCGGTTAAAATGAGGACAAATTAATGGAAAAGCCCACTTAACTTCGATAGAAGTCCCCCTACACTTGATATAAACATTGTCCTCAATGTTTAAGCATGTGGGAGTAAACTCCCCTACACTTAGGACATTGTGCACTTTGCTTAAATCTTGCTAAGAAAGAGACAACTAAAGAGATTCCTATTATAATATTGAGAAATAAAAAATAGTGAACCGAAAAGAGTTTAGGATAGAACCGGGAAGACGGGAACACGGAATCACGGGTCGTCAAAAGTCATCAAGAGTGTGTCTTTGAAGCTCTAATCCCTGCACATGATAAGAAAGAAAACAAGAAACACCAACGGGGCTCCCCCTACACTTATGATGAAAACAAGTAAAGATAGATAATCGGGTTGCCTCCCGAAGAGCGCTTGTTTTTGTTAACCGAGTCACGAGCCTGACTCGTCCCCAAATTAAATGGTCCATGGGGAAGCCTCGAATGTAATACCGGGATCAAAGACCTTGTCCTCGTTCCCGGTGGACATTAACAAAGGAGAGGTAGGAGGATAAGTAGTGAATGGTAGGAAAGTCTGCTCGATATAAGAAAAGCAAGTGAAGTTCAGATTGACGGGAGGTGGGGTGGGTAAAGGAATCACATTGTCATCCTCCAAAGACAATGGATGCTGACCAATTGGCAAAGCCGTAAAATTATCAATCATAGAATGGTCCATGTCACCTCCCGGGTCAAAGCATTTATCCTCATGAACGTTGATCTTATCGATATCATCGTAGATAATGAGTGTAGAAACTTGTTTGAAAAGATCACGATCAAGTACGAAACCATCATTCATTTGTGAGGATTGTTGATAAGTTAAATCCTCACGAATGTGGTAAACGTAATTCTCATAAGAGGAGTGTTGATTAGGTAACTCCTCAAGAATTGGATGTTTGGGCATGTGAGTTGGTTCGTCATTATTATGAAAAAGAATACGTTCCAACTCATCAAGGTCGGCCTCGATATTGGAAAAATCGTCCTCACTCGTAGGTGGAAGTGGAGGTAAAAGAGCTAGCTCTCGGTCGATAATTTCCTCAATCTCGGGCTCGAAGACGAAATCCTCATACTCACCACATGTTGAACTCTTGCTGGGAGAATCAATTATCACTTGTGGATTTGTGAGTATGTGATCATTGACTAGCGAAGCAAACTTATCCGTAAGCTCCGCAAAAGTCGGCACATCACACAAATTTTCTGGAACACCCTCGGGCTCACTTTGGATGACAACAAGTTCCTCGACACTAGAATCTAGGAATTTGTCCGATTCTGTTGCCGAAATAATGTCAAGATGCTCATCCTCCATTATGAGAGAGCCAACGGGCTCCTCGGGTGTGATAGCAATAGATGCAGGAGAATGGGATAAGTCTTACGTTGCTTTAGAAATTACTCCTCGTCGAAAATCACCTCAATATCGTCATCACTCTCCTCATTACCTAAAGGGCCAATAATAAGCTCAGGGATATGAGTACTCGTCTGATCACGCTGCTTTAAAAATGACTCCATACAAGTTTGCAGCGTGTGTAAAATCACTTTCGTTTGTTCTTGAACAACTGTAGCAAGATCGTCAATTGGTTCTTGGTAATTCATCCCGTGACGAGGCTGATGATCAATTGGGTATTGCAGGGATTGGTCAAAACTGGAAGGGGTATAATTATAGTAATTTTGATTCCCCGTTGGACAGTGAAAACTTTTGTAAAGACCCCCACAAGTTTGGCAGCATGGGTATGAAGAAAAATCTGGTGAGTTTTGTGGATAGCTATTTCTATTGTCATAATTGTAACCCGGTTCTTGCCCGTGATTATACGGGTATCAAACCGGACACGAAACATGCCAATGAGAATCGCTTCCACAATAGATGCAAGGGGGAATAGGAGGTGGATTAGAAAAGGACGAATTAGTCGAGTTGCACGAGTGACAAAATCCGAATTGTGTAATGTCGATATCATTTCCGTACCGCTCACATGTACACCATTGACATGAGTCGTTCCCGTATAATCGTCTCCCACACCCGACGCAATGGACATGAGAATCCATAAAGAAAAGTAGATAAGCAAGAAGAATATTTTTGGTGCAAAACTTTGAAAAAAAGATGCTTTTTATGATTTTTCAAATGTTTTTGGATCTTTGAAAATTCTTGACACGAAAAATAACGTTCACTCGTGAACGGATCCCAAAAGCCAACGCGTCTCTCACAGAAAACCGTTAATCTTTACGAAAAGAGCCGGCAGCGGCGCCATTTGAAATTGAGATTTTACTAGGTTGAAAAGTTCGTTTCTCGGTGTCTTAACGAATTG
The DNA here is from genome assembly GCA_025667525.1 of Glebionis coronaria. Lineage (NCBI taxonomy): Eukaryota > Viridiplantae > Streptophyta > Magnoliopsida > Asterales > Asteraceae > Glebionis > Glebionis coronaria. Next base: position 160,470,809 of record CM046876.1, read on the forward strand.
ATTTCCGGTTTTAAGTGTGACTCAGTCGTTTTTGGTAAAAAATAATATTTTTGGTTGTAGTAAAATAAATGTGCAAGACTTTAAAATAAATGACGGGTAATTAAAACTAAAACTAGTTAAAACGTAAATGGTGCAATATTTAAAACTTTAAAAGTAAATGACGAAAAATTAAATGACGTAAAATTAAAACTTGACGAAAAGTAAATTTGACAATTAAATAAAAATGCAAAACGTAATTAAAATAAGCTAAAAGCAAAACTATAGAAAAACTGTCACTTTTTCTCTAAAAATAAAAAACTAGAAAACGTAATGAATTTAAAACTTGAAAACTTAAATACAAAAACTGAAACCCATCGGAATCCAAATCGGAATCCTGGTCGGAATGTCCAATCGGAATCCCAAAAGGAATCCTATCGGAATGCATTGCAAGACACTCACGTCGGAATGTCAAAGAACCCCACAATCGGAATGTTAAAAAATCAGAACTAATCGGAAAGTGCAAAAGTGAGCTATCGGAATAACCTAAACAAATCATATCGGAATGTCAGAAAAAAGGAAACAAATCGGAAAGTTTAAACTAGAAGCTGTCGGAATATAACACAAATCAAACACGTCGGAATCCCAATCGGAATCCCCTAAACCCTTTTCCGATCTTGAGATCGGAATAGGTAAACCCTATTCCGATGGGGTGATCGGAATACATAAGGGAAAATTAGAAAAACTTTTAATACGAAATTAAAAAGGAAAATAAGCTAAACCGAATAAGCTAAGTCAAAATAAGCACAAATAGAAACCTTATCAAATCTATATATAAACTAACTAAATAAGAACGATTAAAATTTACAAAACTATAAAAAAGCAACTTTTTAAATCAAACTTTAAAAGGACAAAACTTTTAGGAAAACTTTAAATCAATAAGCTAAATACAAAATAAGTCAATAAGAATGTCAAGCTCAAAACTCATTTGTATTAAAACTTATAGATGAATAAAAAGATAAACTTTTTAATCAATCAAACATCAAAACTAAACAAGATCAAAGATTATATCGAATCACAGGTAAGTAAAATCAAGAAAGGTAGAATGAGAATGATTGTAAAAAGCTTGAAATAAGATGAAGATTAAAGATTCAAAAGTAAAAGATTAAAGAAAAAGCTTGAAGATCATTAAAGAAAACTAGAGAGAGAAAATGAAAACTTAGAGAGAGAAAATAATCTACTCCTACTCCTAAACTAATCTACTCCTAAATGACTAACTCCTTTCATGTGGTGAAATGAAGGGTATTTATAGGAAAGGAGGGGATGCTTGTGTTGCTCTTTTCTTTCTTTCTTTCTTCACGTCTTTTCGTCTTTTAAGTTCTTCGACTTTTTTTACTTTGTCTCGAGATTAATTTAAACTCGTCTTATAATTTCTTCATTTATTAGACTTGAGTTCTTCGGCTTATTAAACTTACGTCTTTAGACTTGTTCTTCGATAAATCTTCAGAATAGGCCTTGGACTTCCGTTCTTTTTGCACTCTTGATCTTTTGACTTCGTCTTTTGTCTTTTTCTTTGATAAAAGCCCGTGATAGCCCGTGTTTTCCTCCCTTTTCACGTTTTGGTCCTAAATCACAACAAAAACACAAACCACACATAATTCTGACATTTACGACATAAAATACACGTTTTGGCTTGGTTATTATTGTAATTAAGTGGTAAAAGGATGGGTGTTTTCACACCTATCAATAACCATAACACTGGAGGCACCAGTGTTATGATTTCACCATGGCGGAGTGATAGTTCGTGGCATCCCTTCAGTTTATTTGGCCTTTATTATTTATTTATTATCATGTGGGGCGTATGGGTGCATCCTAGTTACAGTTTTAGTCAGGATTTCATGGTGAATGTGGTGTGTGCCTTGCATCCTTCACAAGGATCTGATCCCTCCTACCCAGACCATATTAATTAGAGGCATCACATCTAATTGCATGACGAGGTCACCCCTCCAAGTATTCATGCACGTTGTTGACCTCATGACCTATATTATATTTTGGTATATTAAACTAATACAGATTTTCATAAGTAAACATAAGCTATGTTTTCAGAACTAAAACCAGTAAACATGTTATACGTCTAGGTTTCCCAGGACTTATTCATTTTTGTTGCCATTCATGCTGTATATGCTCTTTATATGCTTTCATTATTCTATGTCTTTCCATGCTTTATTGTATATCTGTGCACTGGGTGTTATGCTCAGCCGCTTTCCATTTCCATGTTCCCAAACGGCAGGTACCCAAGGTTGCAAGTAGGATCTCAAGAGTATGTGCATTCGGATGGAAGCTATCCAGCCTTCTATATCTTATGCATTTATCATACTTTATCTTACTTTATTTCATGTTGGACATTGTTTAATCCTTTCCTTTACAGTACTTATATTTACTTGTGTTTGAGTTACTTGGATTACCGCTGTTTGTTTCCGTTATTTCCTTTTATGGTCATGAATGTTTAGACATTTACCTTGTATGCTTTAATGTCACGCCATATATTACTGTGATATTCCATTTTACTAAATGAGGTGTTACAATTATGGTATCAGAGCCAAGGTTTTGACTTGTAGCTCTATAAAACATGACCTATGACTTACGGGTAGTCACCAGCGTCTTCATAGAACTGACAGTTGGTTTTCATGCATTCGTTTCATTTTCATTTCATGTATTCATTTCATGCATTCATCTCATTGTCGCAAGAATTTTGACTAAGTAATAGTTGGTACAGGACTGGCCTTATTTAGTCGCATGTGTTTTTATCAAAACATTTTATTTGTTTAGTGGACGGACCCATATACTTTACGCTTGTTTGTCCATATATGGTTCTTTCTAATTAATAATTTTTTAACGCGTAGTGTCGTTTACTATCTTTTTCACGTTTTTTTTTTAAATACCCGTGAATTTTACGTGTATATTTAGCTAATGTATAAGATATTTAGTACACGTGAAGCTAGATTTGAGGTTAGGAAAGGTGGTAGTTGGAAGACTACCACCAAGAATCCCAGCGTTAATTGCATTACAAGTGCAACTCTTAGATTTATGAGACGATTCATGAATTTTATTGTTGTGGAGTGTTTGGATGGGACGTTCTCACATCGTCCACACTTGCCTTTTTGTTTTATGAACCGACCCATAGGCGTTCACTCATGGACATATCATCATATTTAATTAACCATGCATTTTAAACTTTTTATGTATCATAAATTGTTTCATGTTTCATACACTGTTCATGCATTTTTCTATTCATGTCATATTTTATCAGACTCATTATTTATGTTGCATTTTGTTTTAAACAGTCAGATGGTGACCACACGCAATGCTCAAGAATTGGCTGCAGTTGTCAATGCAGCTTTGCAAGCCCTCCTTCCCCAACTTCGCAATGAAATCAGGGACGAAGTTCATGCTGAATTCCAAGCTCAGGGTGTTTAGTTTGGCCCTCATCAGCTGAACAACAACAATCCTCCACCTCCACCGCATGTTACCCTTATGACTTGGTTGGAGCGATTCAACAAACAGAGACCCCGTTCATTTTAGCAGACTAACAGCCCCTCTGAGGCTGAAGCTTGGATATCTCACATTGAGAAGATATTTGATGCGATGGGTTATGACGGTGTCTTCAAAGGAAGGCTGGCTTGCTATAAGTTTGAAGGTGATGTGCTGTAGTGGTGGAAATCAGTCAAGTAGTCTAATGGTGGTGATGATTGGGTTGCACTGTTGATATGGGACCAGTTTAAGGAGCTCTTCCTTAATCGGTACTTTCCACATGCTGAACAGGAGAAACTCAAGAGGGATTATCATAATATCTGACAGGTTGCTGGGGATAAAAAAGCAATGAATTCATGCAAAGGTTTCTTCGTTTGGCTGGATTTCTGGGTGCAGCAGCTGGTACTGCTGAGAAGTTTTGCTGGGCTCTTCGCATTTCGGTTTCCAATAGTTTGGTTTGTGCTACGTTCACTACAGTGGCACAGGTGGCCGATGCAGCCCGTAAGCTTGAGATGCTTCAGGAACGAGAGGAGTTTAGTGATGACCGATCAGTGAAGAGGTATCTTCAATCACCAAATGTAAACCATTCATTTCTTTCAGTATTTTCATTTTTTATTTCATCCTCTATTTTATTTTCAGACAGAAGACTGACGACCAGAAACCGGCGGTCGCTCAACAACAATCATCTAAGGGAAACGGTCAGTCCAATGACCGTTCTGGTTCAGGTAGCCGTGGTGGTAATGACAATTACCGTAACAATGCCAATCACTCGAATAACAGCAGGTCCTTACATTAAACTATTTCATGTTAAACCGTCTTATGTTATGGTATTCTGACACTCTAACAACTCATATTCATGAGCAATGGCAACGGCAGGGATCGGGACCACAGAGGTTCGCAGCCTAACCATTCTGCTTCATCTGGTAACTAATTAAACCTTCTATGTAATCATGCTTATGTTCCATGATCATGTCTCATGCATGTAATCATGAAACAGACTCTCAGGTAGCTAGGACGCCTGTTGGAGGGTTCACGCACCCTACCTGCCCTACTTGTTCGCGCAGACATTTTGGTGTTTGCTGCCGAGGTACTGGTGGTTGTTTCAAGTATGGCCAGCAAGGCCATCAGCAGTAGGATTGTCTCCAAGGTGAGATAGAAGGCACCTCTAGACATGCCGACTCCAAACCGCCCTCCTACTTCAGGTCGCTTGTTCACTACTATTAGAGATCAGGCGAACAAGACTTCAGGTACCATCACTGGGAATCTCTTTATGAATGGTCTGGAAGCATGCGTTCTGTTTGATACTAGAGCGACTCATTCAGTCATATCCACTGCTTTTGCTACATGTGTTAGGATTTCCCCTATGCCATTAGATAATACCTTAAGCATTTCTACGCCACTTAGGGACTATGTGCGAATCACCCAGGTGTACAGAGATCTTCCCCTAGAATTCGATGATAGAATCTGTAGAGTTTACGCACTTCCATTGGACATGTGCGATTTTTACATGATATTGGTCATGGAGTGGTTATCCAAACACCAGGCTACGATAGACTGCCACACTTATCGGGTTATTTTCGGTGATGTCAAATCTCCAGAGTACATACACCATGGTTTTCTACCAGGGAGGTCTATACAAATTATTTCATCCATGGAGGCGCGTGCATTACTATCACACGGCTGTCAAGGCTTCATAGCAAACATTCATGACATTACTGCTGAGTCTCTATCGATTCAAGATCAGCCTATTATGTCAGAATTTATTGACGTATTTCCTAATGAATTTCCGAGCATACCACCTGTTCGTGAAGTCGAGTTTGGAATTGAGCTCATTCCAGGAGCAGAGCCAATTTCCAAGGCTCCTTACCGCATGGCTCCCATTGAGATTAAGGAGTTAAAAGATCAGCTGCAGAAACTTCTAGAGCCAGGATTCATCCGTCCTAGTGCATCGGCATGGGGTGCACCGGTACTATTATTGAAGAAGAAAGACGGCAGCATGCATTTGTGTATACACTATCGTGAGTTGAACAAGATCACGATCAGGAATCGTTATCCTTTGCCACATATTGATGACCTTTTCGATCAACTTCAGGGCACCAAGAATTTCTCCAAGATCGGTCTAAGGTCCGGCTACCATAAGTTACGGGTTAAAGAGAAGGATATTTCTAAGACTGCTTTCCGTACACGTTATGGGCACTACGAGTTCGTAGTCATGCCATTCGGACTCACAAATGCTCCAGCAGTCTTCATGGGTTTGATGAACCGTGTCTTCCATGAGTTTCTGGACAAGTTCGTTGTTTTCATTGATGACATCCTGGTTTTCTCCAAATCCAAGGAGGAACATGAGGAAAACCTTCGCACAGTCTTGCAGATTCTTTGTCAGAAGCAGCTGTATGTCAAGTTCCCCAAGTGTGACTATCCTACACATGACTTGGAGCTTACAGCAGTTGTTTTCTCGTTGAAGATCGGGAGGCATTATTTGAATGGTGAATCATGTAACAACTTCACATATCACAAGAGTCTCAAGTACATCTTCATCCAGAAGGAACTAAACATGAGACAGAGAAGATGGTTAGAGTTGCTGAAGGATTATGACACCAACATTCAGTACCATCCTAGTAAGGCGAATGTGGTGGCAGATGCTCTAAGCAGAAGTTCAGGTATGATTGATGGCATATGGATTACAAAGGAGATCATCCGTGACCTGGAGATGATCCATATTGAGTTTTGTGTACGAGGACAACATGGTTACTGGGCAAATCTTAGAGTGGAACCAGACCTACATTCTAGGATCAAGGAAGCTCAGAAAGATGATGGTGAGATTTGGGCTATCATTCAGAACCTTGATCAGCATACGGAGTTTCGTGTTGATGATGACGGTATCTTATGGTTGGGCACTAGACTAGTTGTTCATGATGACTCTACACTTAGGGAAGCTCTGGTGACTGAAGCCCACAGCTCTCCATTTACCATACATCCTGGATCCACCAAGGTGTACCGCGAAATCAAGCAGCATTTCTGGTGGAGTGGTATGAAGCAGGATGTTGCCACTTTTGTTTCCAAATGTATGATCTGCCAGCAGGTTAAGATCGAACACCAGAGAGGTAGTGGTTTACTGCAACCATTAGATATTCAAGAATGGAAGTGGGACAAGATCTCCAAGGATTTTGTTACTGGTCTTCTGGTGACTCAGAGGAAACACGACGCCATCTGGGTTATTGTTGATAGATTGACCAAATCTGCTCATTTTCTGCCAATTCGCAAGGAGCATCTGGTCAGCAAATTGGCGGACACTTTTCAAAAGGAGATCATGAGACTGCATGGTACTCCATCAGAAATCATCTCTGACAGAGATCCCCGTTTCACCTCACGTTTTTGGCAGAGTCTGTAGAAAGCTTGGGGCACTGGACTTAAGCTCAGCACCGCCTTTCATCCCTAGACCGACGGACAGTCAGAGCATACCATTCAGACACTAGAGGACATGTTGTGGGCGTGTGCTCTAGAATGGACAGGAAGCTGGGACGATTATATCTACCTAGTGGAGTTTGCGTACAACAACAGTTGTCACGTTATCATCAAGTGTGCATCGTTTGAGATATTGTATGGTAGGAAGTGTCGTGCCCCAATCTACTGAGATCACGTGGGCGAACGATTGATTGAGCGTCCAGAGATGATTGAGGTGACTAATGAGAAGGTCGTCATCGCTAAGGCGAAGCTTCAGGAAGCTCGTGCTCGCCAGAAGAGATGCTGATTAGCATCGTAGTGATATCCTTCAACGTAGGTGATCATGTTTTCCTCAAGGTATCACCAGCACGTGGAGTTAAGCATTTTGGAATCAGAGGGAAGCTCAGTCCTCGCTTCATCGAACCGTTTGACATCATAGAACGCGTTGGTGAAGTGTCATATCGTTTAGCCTTACCGCCTCAGCTATCACACGTTCACAACGTGTTCCATGTGTCCTTACTCAGAGGATACAACTATCATCCCCTTCATGTTGTTCAGTAATCGCTTGATCAGATTCGAGAGGATCTTTCTTATGTTGAAGAACCCGAGAGAGTTCTTGAACGACAAGATCGTGTCATGCGGAGGAAGACGATCCCATTCGTCAAAATCCTCTAGAGAGATCATCCTGAGCGGGAAGCCACATTGAGACGGAGGAGTCTATACGGAATTCTTACCCTCATTTCCAGTTTTGATTCGGGTATGTTTGCTTTCAGTTTACGTTTTCTCTAATTCAAGGACGAATTATTCTTTTAGAGGGGAAGAGTTGTAAAACCCGCATTAAAATACCATGACCAGTACACATGAATAGTAAATACACGAAAATACGTATAAATTAAAACTTTCTATTTATAATATGTTACAGGTGTCACGACATATAAATAACAAGCATTAAAGAATATTATAAATGTGACGTGAATCACTACATAATAATTCACGATAATTAAACACGAACGTACACGTAAAATAAATTAACTAGAAAACATTTGGTTTACCTTGTGGGCTTATAGTCGGCCGTGGCTAGCAAAGGAGAATGAAAGAATGGGCTCTGGCCCATTAGCCCATGTTTAGTTCTTAACCAATTCCACCTCCAGGGAATTAACATAATTTACCTTTCATAAAAACAAGAAAATCCTAAATCCTTTTCTATCTTTCTCATTGTCGTCGTTCGAACAAACACCAAGGGGTGTTCAGGTTGATTTTGATTTTGGAATTTGGTGTGTACGTTTTCGTGTTCGTTAATCTTAATCATCTACGCATTTGGTAACATCACGAAGCTTTTCTTTTTATTCTTTTTATGATTTCATGTGTTTAATCTTAAAAACAAGACATAAAACATGTTAGGGTTTACCAAGAATCATGTTTTAGGGTTGCTCTGGTTTGGTTTTTGTTTGGCCGAGACACAACCGAGAGCCACAAGGCTCTCAGGTTGATTTTTTGTACCACCACCGAGACCACCAAGTCTCGGCTTGGGTTGGTTTTGGTTAGGCCGCAAGCAAGGGAACCCCGACTTGGAGTCAGGGTATGTTTTGGTTGATGTTTGGTTGTTTTCGATTGTCAACCGAGACCACTAGGGTCTCGGTGGGACTTAGTAACAAGAACAGTGGGAACCGGCTTAAGTCGGGGTCACGTTAGGCTCGGCAGTGGCTAGTCGTGGCTCAGCAGGAGGAACAAGTGGCTACCAGTGGCAACCGGTTAGCCGGTCTAGCCACTGGTGGGTTGCGTTTGGTTTTCAGTCGCCGGCTGACACCACTAGCCGCCGGCTATGTGGTGTCGGCTAGGCACTTTTCGGGCTCGGGCTAATTTTTAATTCACGGGTTCGGATTCGGGACATTATTAAAATCAGTAAATTAATTTAATTAAATTATTTCATGACCATTTAATTTAATTAGAAACATGACTTAGGTTTTAAATATTAAAGTTAATATTTCATGATTTAACCTAAGTAATTTACTAGCTTAATTTAATTAAACGTGTTATTTTAATTAAATTCATATAACCTATAGTTTATTACACCAACCATGTTAGTTATTTAATAATCTATAATACTTAATCCATGACTTTTATTTTTACTTATAAACTTTACTTTATATTTTAATAATCCAGCTTATTTCTAATTATGGAAACTTACTATTTTTGGAAAGTTTCTATTTTTAGAAACTTACTATTTAAGGAAACTTGCTATTTTAGAAAGTTACTTAGTATTACAATACAAGTATTATAATACCTTATTACATGAATAATAAACAACAGAATACAAGAATAACTACAGTTAATACTTAAAGCAGCTAAAACATGACAGAACATGAATAATAAGCTAAGAACACATAGAATCAGTAAAATACATGTGTCTCAAACAACTCATACACGTCCCTATTCTTATGTAGTATTATCCGTCAATGCGGAGTAGGTTCTTCAACGTTTCCATTAGCTTATACTGGACACAATGTACGGATTTCTCGTCCTTCAGTAAGGACAATCTCTTCCTTTATTCGGATTTCCCGTATGCAGCCAATTGTTTTCCTAGTAGTTACAGATTTAAATGCTTATGTTTTATTAGTTACCTTAGCCATATACATGCATGCCAGTTTCACCTAGTTATGGAGGTACCATAACCATAACACTGGAGGCACCAGTGTTATGACTTCACCACAGCAGAGTGATAGTTCGTGGCGTCCCTTCAGTTTATTTAGCCTTTAATATTTATTTATTATCATGTGGGGCGTATGGGTGCATCCTAGTTACAGTTTCAGTCAGGATTTCATGGTAAATGTCGTGTGTGCCTTGCATCTTTCACAAGGAGCTGATCCGTCCTACCCAGACCATATTAATTAGAGGCATCCCCTCTAATTACATGACGAGATCACCTCTCCAAGTATTCATGCACGTTGTTGACCTCATGACCTATATTGGCTTTGGGTATATTAAAGTAATACAGATTTTCATAAGTAAACATAAGCTATGTTTTCAGAACTAAAACAAGTAAACATATTATACGTCTAGGTTTCTCAGGACTTATTCATTTCCGCTGCCATTCATGCTTGATATGCTCTTTATATGCTTTCATTATTCTTTGTCTTTCCATGCTTTATTGTATATCCGTGCACTGGGAGTTATGCTAAGTCGTTTTCCATTTCCATGTTCCCAAACGTCAGGTACCCAAGGTCGCAAGAAGGATCTCAAGAGTATGTGCATTCGGATGGAAGTTATCCAGCCTTCTATATCTTATGCATTTATCATACTTTATCTTACTTTTTTCATGTTGGACATTGTTTAGTCCTTTCCTTTACAATACTTATATTTGCTTGTGTTTGAGTTACTTAGATTACCGTTGTTTGTTTCCGGTATTTCCTTTTATGGTCATGAATGTTTAGAAATTTACCTTGCATGATTTGATGACACGCCATATATTACTGTGATATTCCATTTTACCAAATGGGGTGTTACAATAGTACTATTGGAGACTGACATCTCCTATCTGGGCAAGTTTCACTTGCTAGCAGCTAATGGTTCATACCTAGGCTAAACAGATATGCTTTATTTTGCTAATTTAGGATAGTCCGATAAACTTCCTACTTAAGGGCAATTTTGTTGCGTTTTTCCTGATAATGTCTAGTCGCGGTGTCATGAGCTATTGTAGTAATAAAATGTTGTTTTATGTGTAACGTAGCTTGGAAAAAGGATCTTGTATTCAAAATATGATTAAACCTATGAATTCACTCAACCTTTGTGTTGACCTTAAGCTTATATTTTAGAAACCATGACTGATAGTATGGAGCATCACGAGGATGGCATGAAGAGGCACGAGCTTGAAATTATTATCTTAGATTTGGGAACCTCATATTGTAAAACTCTGAATTTTTAATGATATATAAAGAAAGTTGATTTAGTCACTCTTTTGAGTTGTTTTCTATTATTATGACTTGTGTTTTATGAAGTAATACCCTAGATCAATATTCCGCTGCGTAAAGGTAAAATGGGGGTGTTACACGAAAGTGTTTTAGAAACGTGTTATTCGATTAGGTTTAGGTTCAAATAAGTCAAATAGGCTATGAATAACTTATTTTAAGTCTCAGTCTTGGCTTAATAGGCTCAGTGGGCTTATTGGGCCTTGTTACTATGTTTATGGCCCGTTAAGGCTTTGATAGTCCATTAAGGTTTTCTAAGTTCAATAAAGCTTGAATAAGCTCATGTGAGCTTATTTGGTCTTCTTCAAGTCAAGTGGTAAGTCATAGGGATGATTACTGATGTGATCGTGATGGTATATGTGATAATTAAGATACGTTATAAGGTAAATTAGAAAATTACATTTAGGAAAAAGTAATAGACTAAAATTACCAAAGACGGATTTAATTAAACACGTTGGTGAACCAAGTTCGTTGTACACGAAGATCGAGTGAATTTGAGACGTTTTGTTTCGATTTGGACAATCGATTTGAATTGGTTTTCGGTTTTTATTCAAAAATTAATCCTACAAATTAAACCTAAGTGCATGAATCGTTTCCTATTAAATCTAAAAGACAAATATTTAAAATTAAAACTTTTAAACTATTAAAAATTATTAATCTATTTAATAACTATTAAAATTAATCTATTAAAAAATAGATTTACACTATTTAAAAATCTAATTAAACAAATTTATAAACTCTTTAAAATAATAAAATAATTTAATTTATTTGAAAATTTACTTGTACTTTTTATTAAAACAAAATCAATTTAAGACTAATTTTATTTGAAACAAAACTAAGTTACTTAAAAAATTAATTTATAAAACAATATAAATTTCTAAAAAATTATAAAACTAAATTATTATTTTTTTTTTTGTTTTTTTATTTTTTTATTTTTTTATTTTTTATTTTTTTATTTTTTAAATCTATTTATATTTAAACTAAATCAGATTTTTACAAATTAAACTTTTAACAATTTGTTACATAAAAAAATAATTATCTATTAAAACAATACTAAAACTTACGTTTATATAAACAAATGACAGTTAAACTAATGTATATAAGATTGAAAGTATAGACTAATTCTAAAATGATCCCCTAGCTCAGTGGTTAAAGCATTTGGCAAATGAACTGGGGGTTATGAGTTCGAATCCCACGAGAGACCAATTATTGGATAATTATTTTTGCAACAAAAAGTAATAAACTCTTTCAGTATAATCTATAAAGCAGCTTAATAAAGTAAAAGAGAAACAGTAACTACTAATACTCTAACACCACGAAATCTATTTAGGAAAAACAGTAAAACAAGCTTCAATTACCATTTAAGAGTGACAAAAAAACATAATACACCAGATTTAATTAATGGAATTCAAACATGACAGATATTCACATGTGATAATGTCAGACCCAAATTCCTATTTAGCACAGGCTTTTAAAAATTCAGTTATACAGTAGGATTTAAAATCAAAAATCAGAAATATGTCATTCTCAGCAGACTCAGTTTATGTTTATACAAAATCCCAAACTCAGCAAACTTATATCCAAAGAAAAATGATCCAATTAGACACACTATTTAGCACATACAACACTCAGATTCACGGTGAAGTATATTCAGCAGGTTTAAAAAGGAACGAAGCAAGACTAGTTGGCAGCAAGTATAATTTGAACAAAATTCGAAATAAAATGCATACCAGCAACAGTAAAATAGATCAGCAACAATATGATAAATGCAGATCCCATAATCAATTTACACTAAACACAAATTCCTAAACTATATAAATAAATTTTAGCAACTTATGATTAGAACCCTTAACAGGTTCCACTCCTTATTAAGCAAATAAGCAGATTCAAAGTTTCATAACACATGAGCATTCAACCATAAAAAATTCAGCAAACCATCAGTAACAAACCAAGATCTAAACTTCAAACAGCCTCCTAGAAGAAATCAAGAACCAGCATTAATTAACATCTAGTATCCACATCCTCAACATCTAGCATCAAACTAAGACTACAATAAAAGTGGCAAGACAACTTAAAAGCCTAATCAGATTTAACACAAGAATGATGAACCGATAATCACAGCAACCGATTCAAACTGACAATTCGTTATCTCAATAACACAGTAGCTTATTAATCTAAATTTATGACTGATAACATTAATTCTAAACAGATTTGAATATGCATTAAAACTAACAGATTCAAAAATCACTCATATCATCCAATTTACACTACCATTAAACTAAGCAGTAAACACTAATAAAAACTAAGAACGAGCTTGACCATTTAATGAAGATGTCCGTTGAGAAGAAGGGCGAGCGCTGAGCTCCCTTTTTACAACATAACACCCCAAAACGAACAAGCCATCAACATCTCGAACATGTATCGCACCAGACTCAGATCTCGAACCACAAACAGTTATGAACCATCAATTTATTTAAGTCTAACCAGTGGGTTATTCTTTTTCCCTTTTCCTACTTACTTGTGCAAATAAGTTATGGTTCAAGCTTATTTACCTAATTCAGTTATACAGTATTTTTAGATATAATTTTGCAATTGATTAAACTTTAAAACAGAAATTAAATAAAGGAAACTGATAAAACCGAGAATGAAAATCTTATTAAATCAAATATCCAATACAATTTTAATAAAAAAAAAGTAAATTACAATATCTAATCTAAAACTACCATTCTAACGTTACACTAGAAAAAGGGATATTGAATTACAGAAATTAGGTGGGATTTTATAGGCGAACCGAGGGTGGGTTGTTGATTGAGGAAACGATTCTCGACCCTTAGATCCTTTCTTCCTTCTTCTCTCTCTTTCTTGTTATCTTCCAAGGGCGGATAATTGTCCTAGTGCACATGGATTGCCAGGGTGGCAATACTTGTGTTAGTTTGCTGTTCAGGTGGAGGGGATTGATTGGCCTTCTCACTGAATATCAGTAAATTGACCAATAGGATAGAAGATGTGACGTGTTGATTGTCCACGTGTAGCCTAGTTCTTGGTATCTTGAGTGTAATCCACGCTCCGTTATTCCCTGATTCTCTGATTCTCACGCGTGATTGACACTCGCGATTTAATTTGAAGAAACCCCTAATTTCTAGGGTTCTTGAGTGGCTGTGTAGTTTTTCCCCAATTCTTTTCCCTGTGTTCTATCTCTCGTTCCTTTCTTTCGTTCTTTTATTTTGTTTTGACTGAGTCTTGTTGACTCAGAGTATATACATACTCTTTTTATAACACCGACTCCTTTGGTTAATAAATGGGCTTGGGCCCTTTGGATGGTATACTTCCCATGTTTAAGTTAGGACTGGGGATTTTAATGTGTTTTGGACCCAAGCAAAATCCGTATATTTATTGTTGCGTTTGGGCTTATTGGGCTTTGAAATTTTGCAAGTATCATATGTTTTTAATCCATAAATAGGCCTTCAAGCCCATTAATCTCATGTGGGTCCCTCTTATCTTCAAACTTCGATAAAACCGTGAACAAAACGAACTTGACTTTTGGCTTCTTGAAACTATCTTCAAAATCGTGTCGGTTTTGTCGGTTTTTGCGAACTCCGGTACCTACACACATTAAACAACAAACAAGCAAATACAAGGCAATATTGATACATTTTATGTATTTATTGTCCATTTTTAGATACAAATGATATGAGTAAAATCACTCATATCAAACTCCCCCTTGCTAAGCAATTACCGTGTCCTCACGCAATGATAAAATAAAACACTAACTACACTATTATTCAACTTTTGACACTTTATTTTGCAAAGACATAATGTATTGCTTTTATTATTTGAAAAATAACTTTTAAGATCATAAAACTCAAATAGATTCATCGTCCTCGACTTTTCACTTTTCCATGCCAAGTGTAAAAACAAGATCATTGTCAATCATAAGCCCCAAAATTAAATCAACGCATACAAGTAATTTGTGTTAAACTCAATCTCCTATTATTCATAATTATATCTCTAGATTTTATTTTTCATTCACCCAAAGGCTCATTTTGACTTTATTTGATATTTATTAGTCCAAAAATAAAGGCAAGAACGGTGTAAACTCAACACTCAAAACCTAACCTCGACTTCAAAAACCGTTGTCACTAAAGAAAGCCCACATCAAGGATAACTTAACACGATTTGAGGGATAAATCCCCGGACCCGAAATTTGGCTAATAGGACTACTTAAAAGCAACGATAAAAACCTTCAAAGTCAATTATGACCTTATTAAATGGAGTTAGCAACAATTACATCATAACACCTTGTGGCTCTTTAAGATGCAATTGTGCTCCTTATTTAAAATCCACACCCGAAGGCTCCTTGGACAAAAATAAGGGAATTGACATCACCATCCCACCTTATGGCTCATGATGATGAAGCAATTTTTATTCAACACGTCCCCTTGACATACACCCTAAGGCTCTAATGACAAAGTTAGTGCTACATGACTCCCACCCGAAGGCTCATAGAGAACATGTTTTTATTTATTCTTCTTTATTTATATGATATTTATAGTAAGCCAAATTTCCGCAATCCCGTGATCAAAAGTCCATGACGCTGACACCTTTAATGTGTTCTCACTTTAATTACAAGGGAAGAAAAAGAAGGAGTTACGAGTTAAGATATCAAGCCTAAACCGCTAAAAACTTCATTTATTAAGCAATTATTATTCAAGTGTGGAAAATAAATACGAGGAGATTAAATCAAACACAAAAATACTTGCACAAAGAAGAATTAATTTTAGAAACTTATGATTGAACTCTATCATCTCTTGTTCTCCATCTTGTAAAATTTCAAAAATGTGAAATCAATGGATACTTAGCCTATTAAATCAAAGTTTTGTGTTTTCAAGTCATCTATAGGATCTTGCATCTTCTTATACTTTTTCAAGTTTTAGAATTTGCGTTTTAAAGTTCCCTTGATAAACGACTTTCTAAGATCAATTATAGGAACTTGCGAAAAGTTCTTGTTCTTAACCCGTATGACTTTCGCGTTTTAAAGCTCCCTATATAAAAGCCTAGCAAAACTTAATTTAAATACGTTAAGGAAAAGCTAAGGTAAAAACCGAGTCGAGTCAAAAACTATTTTTATTTTCACCAACGGAAAGCCTACATTTGTGTCAAAAGCACTTATTTTCTTTATTAAAAACTTAAGATAGCACTAAAAATTTAAAATTTTTATGAAAAATGAAAAAAACGATTACGTTTAGACACGACAAAAGCAATTACAAGCGATTATATCGATTGACTCCCCCATGCTAAAACCAAACATTGTCCTTAATGTTTCTTAGCTCAAGAGTAACACCCCCTTGCCAAAACACGAAGAGTCTAATGCAAAATCCTAACATGGAAAGAGCACGCAAATCTATAAGCCGTTTATTAATTATGCCTCAAGATAAAACGTTAGTCGATAAAAATCAAAGGATAAAGAGTGTGCCCCTTTTTAGCATTCAAAGATACGAAGATCAAGTGGACCGGCAAAAACCGAACACGAGAGTCTTCAATGATTAGGGTCATACCTAAGATTCACAACACAACAAAACACGAGCACGAGCTTGAAAGATCAAGCCTTATTAGTTGTTAGAAAATAGAAAGAAGATAGAATGTATGGGACTCCCCCACAAGGCACCTGGTTTTTGTTAACCGAGTCATGAGCTCGACTCGATCCCGCATTCATTGGTCCTTAGGGAAAATAGTGAAAACCGACATAATGGAATAGATTCCAACATAAAGCACGATGTCGGGGTCAAAGATCTCATCCTCGTTGTCGGATGACAAACGAAAGGATAAAACTCCAACACAAATCTCTAACAAGAGATGGTAGTCACAAATTATGGAATAAATATAGCATGCTCCCTGAGATAAACTCGCACCAAGATGATCAAAAAGTCTTTCAATTATTACTTCGGTGAAAGGCCGAGATTTCCCTAAATCAACGATTCTGGGATCAAATACTCGTCCTCGGGAGAGAAAGGAATAGACAACACGGTGTCGTCCCCCCATGCTAATCCATGATCATAGAAAGCACATGGTAATGGTGTGGTAAGAGTTTCATCCATAGTGGAATCAACATTCTTAGCTTTAACGACCATTTCACCCTTAGAAATGTGATCAATCGGGTCATGGTACTCAATATGACACACACGAAAAACCCGCACATTAAGGTCAAAGTGGGTGGGAGGAGGACTTTGGACGAAATCATCATCAAGTAAATTCTCTAAAAAGAGAGCGTCCCCCTCCGGGTCAATTTCATCAACACCCGGTGGTATCGAATCATTAGAAGCAAGAAAAGTGTCAATCTCCTTCATAAGCGGGTCACTATCCTCAACGAGAATAGGAGATGGAGAGAAAGACTTGGGATTAGGCTTAGAATTCAAAGTCTCGATCTTAGAAATGAGAAGATAGACGTTGGATAATTTTTCACGAAGAACCACGTCTTCCACATCTAAATGAGTAAGTTCATCGGAGAACTTCTCAAGGATCGTAATATTCAAATCAATCTCATTTCCCGGTGGAAATGGGTCTAAAGGAGCAAATTCAAAAGTGAACCTCTCAAATACCGGATCACTATCATCCTCATTTCCCGGTGGGAATGGGTGAAGAAGAGTAGGTTCATAGGTAAACCTCTCAAAATCTGAGTCGTAAATATCATATTTATAAGAAAGTTCATCGGAGAAATCCTCATTAGAAAATTCACTAGAAGTAGAATCATTCTCAAAATCTTCATTTCCATCACAATTTTCATCATTAGATTTGGAGAAAATATCAAAGTGAATGGAAGAAGTAGAGTCATCACAATGTGGCAAATCACACGTTTCATTGGAAATCCCATCGAACTCTCTCAGGTTTTGGACAAGGATCTCAACACTAGACTTTATTAATTCGTCCAATTTCGTGTCCGGAATAGTGCTAATATGCTCGTCCCCCTTGCTTAGAGAATTTTCGAGTTCCACGGTGGAAGAATCAAGAATAGGAGTGGTGATGTCATGAGAGATTTCCTCATCATCTAGGATGGGTGAATCCTCATGCTCCATAGCCGGAAAGATATGAAAAGGAAGTACGATTGCACTAGACGAAGGATGTAGAGCAATAAGATCTCTCAAAGAAATAGCACTATCCTCGTCATCGTCAATAAGAAGAGAACGCTCGAGTTCACGATTGGCAAGATATTTTGCTTCCGCTTGAGCTCGTTCTTTCTCTCGAATTTCAATGCTTAAACCATTATAAACTTACGAAAGTTGTCTAATCTTAAGTTCACAATCTCGTTTAAATCCCTCATCAATTATTTCTCCATGAAATCTACGACTTCCCAAATCATTAGTTATATCATTAATCTCTTGATTAATTTGTCTCTTTTCAAGCAACATATCTTCAATACTCTTTTCAACAACTTCAACATTTCTTTGATTCGTTATTTGTTGGAACATCGTTTCAAGTCGTTCAATATCGAAAGAATATTGTGGAGATTGGTCAAAACTGGAAGGAATCAAATTATAGCAAGGACTAGGCTCATAAAAAATTTGATCTCTCGGTTGACAACAAAAACTCTCGTGAGGTCCTCCACAATACTCACAACAAAAATATTGTTGTGATAAACTCGGTAAATCTTGTGGATAACAATTATCATTAAAGTTTTGATTGTAGCTCGGTTCTTGCTTGTAATTAAGCGAGAACCGATGCGAACAATTAATTCCAAAATGAGAATCATTTCCATAAAACTCACACGAGGGTGTCTCGTATGTAGGGTGTAGAGGTTGGTAGAAATCGAGAGAATTATTCGAAAAATTCGGGTTTCCACATGAAGTAATCTCATTACAACAAGGACAAAATCCAACTCGTATATCGTGACGTAAATCATTTCCACAACGCTCACACGTACACCACCGACATGGTAAAAGACCATATAACAGTTCTCCACACCCTACACAATCGACGAAGGAATTCATGGAAGAATTAAAAATTGGAGGGTGAGGAGAAAAAAAATTAAACATGATAGAGGATTAAGAAGATTATTTTTGGTAGTTTTCATAAATCAATCAAAGATTGACAAAAACAAGGAATAAGGATAACTACTATGGAAGTAAATTACCCTCGGTCGACTTTGAAGCGATAGGTGAAAACCTAAACGTCTCGAGGTTCAATAAGTAAACTACAAAAAATAAGATATAATACTACTTGAGTTGGCAAACCAATAATCGGTCGTCCCTCTCAATATACGCACAAGCAAGTGGGGAAACGAGGTGGCACAAAGCACTTAAAAACCTTTTTCCTTAGACGGCCTTTTATAGCTCGTCGCCTTATACCCACCTTATAGTTTGTATAAATCGAGTTCAAACTTCTTATTAGTATTTATCTATTTTGCCTTTTTTTCGTTTTGGATTCGAATACAATAGCTAGGTGATGAAATCCCAACTAAGGTCTTATTTGAAAGTAGATAAATTTATTGTTCTATGTAATACAATATAGTAATCACAAAAAACGAGAAAAACGATACATACTATAATAATAATAAAATAACAAAACTTTCCAAGGACGGAAAGGGTCTTCAAATCAACGATCAACAAATATCAACGAAACGAGTCGTACACAAGATCCCCAGCAGCGGCGCCAAAATTTTTGATGTGATCGTGATGGTATATGTGATAATTAAGATACGTTATAGGGTAAATTAGAAAATTACATTTAGGAAAAAGTAATAGACTAAAATTACCAAAGACGGATTTAATTAAACACGTTGGTGAACCAAGTTAGTTGTACACGAATATCGAGTGAATTTGAGACGTTTTGTTTCGATTTGGACAATTGATTTGAATTGGTTTTCGGTTTTTATTCTAAAATTAATCCTACAAATTAAACCTAAGTGCATGAATCGTTTCCTATTAAATCTAAAAGACAAATATTTAAAATTAAAACTTTTAAACTATTAAAAATTATTAATTGATGTTGGAGTTTTTACCACCCTTTAGGAAAAGAGCAATAAATAGGGCAAGTGTGCACGACGATTTAGGAAAACCGTGTGTGAATGACCCTAAGTGAGTTCGTTCTCGAGGAGGCAAGTGCGTTGTGTTAAGAGTTGATTAATGTTTGTGATTATATGATTGAGAAAGAAATGGGATTAGAAGAGAAAGACGGTTACAAAGACGAATTAAACTACGACGAAAAAGGCGAACACGTAAAACCGTAAATAGTGCCAAAATTAAAATTTTAACCTAAAAATTCCTAAAAATTTCTAAAAATCCCCAATAATATTCTAAGAGTTTACAAAAAATCCAAACTTGCTAAAACCTTTTAATTAATTAGATAATGACATTTTAATGCTAATTAAAGCCCTAAAAATCACTTTTAATTAATAAAAAGCCTTAAACAAGATCTAATAGTTTGTAAACCTCAAAAATATCCTAATTAAGCTAAAAACTATTTTTAAAAATTTTAAAACCAAATTAAACTATTTTTAAACACTTAAAAACTTATTAAAATCAATTAAATCTTAAATTAATTCTAGAAATTAAATGAAAAGTCCTAAAAATATTTGGAAAGTGACAAAACTCCTAATTAAGTGTCCTTAACCTAGGAAAAATGTAAAAACTAAAAAAAATAAAACTTTAATTTTTAATAATAAAATAATATTAAAATATTCAAAAAAATAAAAAGTTCACTAAATAATTCTAAAAAAATTACCAAAAATACTAAATAATGTAACTAAAACAAAAATGCAATCCAAATTTTCTGAAACCTATTTAATAATTTTATATTAAATTTTAAAGTTGCTTAAAAACCCTAAAATCCTATAAAATCAAAAATAAGCTAAATTGAAAACCTAAATAGCTGTAAACCTCAAAAATATGATTAAAAACCTAAAAACTATTTTTCCAGATTTTTAAATTACTTTTTTCTATTTTTTAATGACTTTTTAAAATTAAAACTTAAAATAATCCTAAAAAATTAATTAATAAAGGGAAAAATCTACTTTTTGCTCAGAAAAGTCAACAACCCTAATATAAACTTAAGAAAAATGTTAAACAGGAAAAAGCTTAAGGAAATAAGCTAGCAACAGCTTATTTAAAAGCTGTTAACCAAATAAGCTATAAAGCAAACACTACTTAAATAGATACTGAAATGAAGACTAAACGTAAAAAGCCATCTGGATCACTAGTTAACACGTTAGTCCTTGGAAAGCAAGGTCGCGTGTTCGAGCCCAGGCAAGGTGAGCTTTTTACAAAGTTTTTCTTTTTTTTTTTTTACTTTTGAAACACAAACCAGTGACCTTTTAACTCACAAAAACACAATCACAATTCAAATTAAACAAGAATTAAGCCCTAAAAATCCAAAAACGTGCCCAGGTTTGCACTTTCTGATGAACACAAGCACAAGTGTTTCTTCACTTGTGCAAATGTTTGTCAAGAGGTCTTGACTTGCTTTTGTGGATGTCTTTGGTGGACAACAAGGCACCCTTATACTCTTTGGAGTATAAGGAGTCAAATCACAAGCAGAAACAAGCAAGCACAACAATCAAATCACACAAAATAAGCAGATATAAGGTTGTTGATATAGCTAATGTTTCTGATGAGTATTATGCTGATAAACTTGGCTCAAATGTCAATTTCAAATCCTAATA